>CM021104.1:83496093-84124361 GCA_007115665.2 Sequoiadendron giganteum
GAGGAGAGAGAGGGAGAAAGGGAGATGGAGATAAAGGGAGGGAGAGTGGGAGAGTAAGAGAGTGAGAAGGAGAGTGGGAGAGGGAGAGATGGAGAGGGAGAGGGAGAGATAGAAGGAGAGGGAGTGAGAAGGAGATGGGAGAGTGAGAGAGTGAGAGGGGGAGTGGGAGAGTGAGATGGAGAGGTAAAAAGGGTGAGTGGGAGAGTGAGAGAGTGAGGGAGAGTGGGAGAGTGGGAGAGGGAGAGTGGGAGAGGGAAGAGTGGGAGGAGAGATGAGGGGAGAGAGAGTGGGAGGGAGAGATGGAGGAGAGACGAGACGAGGAGAGGGAGGGAGAAGGGAGGGAGAGGGAGGGGCTGGGAGAGTGGGAGGTTGGAGAGTGGGGAGGGAGAGGGTTTAGGGTTAAGGGAGAGGGAGGAGGAGAGAGGGAGGATAGAATGAGGGGAGGGAGGGAGGGATGGATAGGGAGAGAGGGGAGGAGAGGGAGAGAGGGAGAGGGAGAGGGAGAGGGAGAAGGGAGAGTGAGACAGTGAGAGGGAGAGAGAGATGGAGAGAGAGAGGATAGTGGGAAGAAGAGAGGGAGAGTGGGAGGGAGAGAGAGAGAGAGGGAGAGAGGGAGAGTGGGAGATTGAGAGAGAGAGAGAGAGCGGGAAAGAGATAATATTTAAATATGTTATATATTGGTAATATATAGATATATATATATATTTAAATATTTATAGATGAACTAAAATATTGAAATAATATTTAAATATTATATTTTTAATATATATTATATATTAAATACATAATTCAGTAAGAGATTATCATAAATTATATATTAAATATATTACATCATAAACTTTAATGGATATTATATTTATTAAATTATAAAATTTATTGTATATTATATATATTAAATTATAAACTTTATTGTATTTTTAAATCATATATTAAAGATTGTATACAAATTTGAAAACTCATATCTAAAACATATCATATATCGAATTCAAATCAGATATCGGATTTGAATCGAATATATGATATGCTGGCACAAAATTTAATGCCTAGGGATTAGGCTCAGGGTTAGGCTCGGGATTTGGTTTGGACCTACCAATCCTAAAAATTCAACACATAAAACATGTTTAACAACCTACCTTTCTTTTCTAGACTTCGCCCATGTGGCTGACGACTTTTATTTTACCCAAAATTGATGAAACGAAAAGGGTTTGTAAATGATCTTCTCAACTTTCTACCAATATAAATTATATTTTACTTAGAATCTAATAAATTATTATTATTTATTTTTTATTAGAATTACGACTAAAGTCCTGATTGATAGTCTGATAGAAAATATCTATAGTTTTCAAATGGTATCACACTTTTTGAATCCAAAACATGCATAAAATTCTATGCTTGGCATACTATAGGATTAAAAAAGAAAAATTGAATTTCATAAATTTTTGACCAAGTTAAGGTGGTCAGACATACGAGTTTTTATATTTTTAAAAATCTGTAATAAAAAATTCATAATTAATTATTTATTTGAAAACAAATTACAAAAAAATATTCACTACATCTGGACATGAGTTCTCTACTTGTATCTAAAATCTTATAATTTTTTTTTATCATTTTATTATGGTTAGGGTGGTCAGGCAGACACCTACTTCCTATTTTTTCCCTGAAATTTTAGTACTACTGCATTGAAATTTCAAATTTTCATCAAATAGATTTGTTTTTTACAAAAATAAACCTAGTAGTTTAGAAACTAAATTCAATTTTCCACATATTCTATTCTTACATATTTTTGAAAAAATATAGATAACTTATTCAAATTTTTATGTCAAGTTGCGCAACTCTGATTTTCTGAATTTTCATTGCCACTTAAGGGTTTGTTTTTTCCATGATGATCCTGCACATACCCACTTCATGAATCAGTTTCCATTGTTCCAAATTGTAGTCAATGATATTCTATATTGTATTCCATGAAATTATGAATCATTGCACTTCATGAATCATATTCCAAACAATAGTTGATGATATTTTATATTGTATTCCATGAAATTGTGATATTTTATATTTTATATTGTATTCGATGATATTGGATTTAATATGTGATTTTGCATCATTTTTAAAGAATAACACTTATCACACTACTTATAAATTACTATTGCGTTGTCATTCACACAATCTTTGATAAATTAGATAATCCTTGATCATATTATTCATAATTCATGAAACAAGTACATAGGAGAGAAATGGTTTTGAATTTGAGCCGTTTTGTATTCAATTGCTAGTATTGTTATCAAAATTTCATATGCAGACTGATTGAACTCAAAACCTAAGATAAAACTCTGAAAAAATTTATGTATTCCCTTCGAAAAAAAAATTGTGATCAATATAAATCAACGAACCAATACTTCTAGCCTTGAATTCATCCTTATAGAAATGAAGGAGCAAAACAAGGTTTGAGCCAGAAAGTACAAATGTCCCTTCTCAATTGGACCGATACAAAATACATTCCCTTTTCAGTTATATTTGCATTTCCAAATGGAGGTAAATACATGAGACAAAAACCATTTTCATTTGTCAATGGAGATCATATTCTACCTTACAAAAGGTATCTTTAGGGTGATGTAGCAATATCCACATGCTACAAAATTGTATCCACATACAACAAACATAAAAGAGAAAAGAATAAAGTGTAGAAAAGTAGAAGAGACAAAAGATCTTCCATGTCTGCATCCTTGTCACCAAATTTAAACTAGGGAGAAAACAATATTTTATCCATACTTTAGCAAAAGCCTAATTTGTATTGTTTCTAGGCTATACATTGTATTGCTCCCATCCGTTACTCACGATATTTGCAGAATTAAGACCCAAAATTATATTTCCCAATCCACATTAAGGAAATAAGGTCTTCTTTTGCTTATTGTGAAAGTGTATTTCATCAGTACTCTTCAACTTTCTTACATATACCAATGCAAAAACCCTTTTCTGCCACATGTATTAGAAGTTTGTATGGCTCTACTCCCGATCCATAAAATCTTAGCACAATACATTCTTCCATTAAGTACCAATCAACCAATTGTATTTATTTTCCTAGTTGAATGCAGTTTCTACATGACATATGCAATCTAGGCATTGGAGTATTTGTAATTGCTTGATGCAATGGAGCAAAAAAATAGTCTAAAAAATGACTGTATTTCCTTCAAGAATCAAGCATCCTTATCTCAGTGGTCCATCATATACTAGAGCCATTTTATTTTCCTTGAAATTATTATAGGGCTGAATTTGAAGCTTGTTGGTTTGAAACATTCCTCTAAATTTGAATAGAAAGAGATAGAACAAGTAGGTTGTGAACCTAAATGTCTTGATGGAACCTCCTTTAATCATAAAAAATTGAAAGCATTTTTCTCCCTTTCATCCACTACTTCATAATCACTAGCAATCTTTTCTACGTCAATGTGGATGTTTCAAAATTATTCATTTTTGTAAACCCTAACACTTTTCCAAGTTCTACATGAATGGATAATAATTCTTCTTTGTTATCTTTATTAATAATTTCTCATTTGTTATCATCATAATTCTGGGAATAGACCATAATAAATTTTGGGCGAGGGAAAACCTCATGTAATATCATGTGCCCTAATCCAGTTACCCATGGTGCAACGATACTATTAACTTGTATTTTATTTGAATCCTTATTCTCAAATGAAAATCTAAGTTATGAGGTACGCCTACCATACATTTCAAGATCATAAATGTCATGGTATTCATCAGTAAAACCTAGGGTTTTAAGCAATATAGCATAATGCATTTTTTATCTGACATTTCTCTAGTGGTATTGGTGGTAGAAATGCTTATACAATGTGAAATTATGAGTTCCCTATAAGTCCTCAATTTTTCTTAATTCTTAAGTCTCTCAACCCTAAACCCAAACTTCAAAGTTTGAAAAAATAAGATTTTAAGAAACGTCAAATGATGAAACATAGCCATAGGAACTCTTTCACTTGGATTTTGATTCTTGAAAAGATTAATGCTATCAATCATGGAAACTAGAATGGATTTGTTGGAAGTGGAACCTAGAATAGGGTGGTGCACTGCAATGAGTAATTTGAAGACTTAAATCTCCCTATATGTTGACCCTCTGACTTAAAAATAAAATCACTTAGCAGTAGAAAGTGTGTTTTTTTTTTAAATTCAAACATTAAAGTGAATGAAATATCTATGTGTTACTTTCAGACTACACAATTAGTACAAGGTTGACAACATTTAAAAATGCACAATTAGTACATGGGTAATATCATTTAAAACAGGTCATTTAGTCTTGCATTGACAAAAAATTCTAAACCGTTGATCTTTGTAAACATAATAGTTATAGGGTGATTTTGGAGTTTTAAGTTCACAAGACTAGCACTTTGTGCATTTCATTTTGTAATGCAAATACAACCATACATAAAATTTTCATCGAGTAGTTGAAACTTGAGTAATTTATGATATAAACAAAAAACATGTTTTTTAAAGGGGATGGAAACTTAACGTTACAAAGGACTTAATAAAATGAATAATGATTCCAGGAACCGGGGGAAATAAATGAAAAATTAAAACATCAAACTATTGCTTCCAGACTCGAGACTACACAATTAGTAGATGGTTGTCCTGCATTGACAACAAAATCTAAACCGTTCATTTTTGTAAATCTAATGGTAATAGGGTGATTCTAAAGGTTTAAGTTTGAAAGCCTTGTGCTCTATGTATTTCATTCCAGATTGCAACTACAACCATACATCAAATGTTCATTGAATGGTTGAAACTTGAGTAATTTATGATATAAACAATAAACATGTATATTAAAGTTGTTTTAAACTTTAATGTGCTAGGATTGACATCAAGGCCATGGGGTTGGTAACTTAACATTGCAAAGGACTTAATAAAATGAATAATGATACTAGGAACCGAGGGAGAAGGTCAACGAAAAATTATAAATAAATAAAATTTCGATAAACCCTAACAAGAGTGACATATTTTAGTGTTTATAATATTTTTTGTCAATTTTATGGCAACTTTCTTTTTTCATTTGTATTGCTTTATGTTTTACTTTTAAATTTGCATGCAATTATTTCATAAATAGATAATACTTAATTTCTTGAAGGAAAAAAAAACTGATTTGAATAGATTCATAGAAATTGAACTCAAAAAATAATTCTTTATTGTAAATGAATAATGAAGAATAACACAACATGACCATTTATTTTTTTATACAACTGAATTACAATGTCACACTATTACATATCTTTTTAAATGTGAGTAAGCATGCAAGTGCCAAGCTCCTATTTTGTATAAATAACGTATGTTACTTTACATAATACCAATATAAATGTAAGTGCCAAGCTTCTACTGGACCATTGGTGACAACGTAATACAAATGTCGCTATGAAAATAAGTGCATGGTGATGGGACTTGTCGAGTCAACCATAGGCTCTGAAATTAAATGCATGGTACTTTCAACCATGGGTATTGGCACTAAAAATAAATGCATGAGACTTTTCTGGGAAATCATGCACTCTCAAAATAAATGCATGGGGCTTGCTTGGCGAACAATGTTGGGGAAATGGGAGTTGTGAAGATACAAAATGTATTTATCCCCTTTCAGAACCAGAGTCATGTAGAAGATGAGGGGTAGTAAAATTTCTCCCACCTTTTACTTGCAACCTCCATGCATTGGGATAACACTTATCTCCATCAGAGATCCTCATCCTGGTTCAAAACTTGTTCAAGAAGTCAGGTCAACCAGATCAACTTCTTTCCAATTCCACCCATTCTGAACTTGAAGGAAATTGGTCTTTTACTCTATAACTACATAACTGGAGGTAGCATAATTTAGAGTATCCCCAATAATACGACATCATCTTCTTCTTGAATCCTTATTGACCCTAAAAAATTAAAACCCTTATGAAAATTTATAACATTGTACTCAATAGTAAATCCTTTAGTCTTCAACGAATGATTTCAGTTGTGCTCACAATCCTTATTTATGGGCCACCAATGCCACTACTAGCCTGATCCCTATTTACTTGTGAGTTATACTCGTGTCTAATGTGAGATTGGGTATAATCATAATCATGGTTCACACAAACCAAAAAATGAATCGATTTGTATAACTTAAGCCTTACATTAAAAATTAAAATATTTAATTTGATTGACGTCTTGCTACATGGAAACTATACCTCAAGATGACAAACTATCAAAATCACCAGTGCCACTCAAATGATATGAAATCATTACAAATATTTTTTCATTAAATCTATCCAATCAATCGCTTTGGATGTTCATATGGCATTAATCGCTACTCATAGTAAAACAACCACACTTCCTTCAAAAATATTGAGAATTTCAATGAAATGTAATGTAGTACATTGAGGCATTGAAAAGAGAGAATGAGCGATGAGTGATGAGCCTTGATCTTGCCACATGTCCACTTATAACATTTCTAGTGTAATTTCAGAGGTTTCAATTCACAATTCTAGTGCTTCAAAGATATACTTTTTAAATGCAACTACAACCATCCATCAAAAAATCATCGAACGGTCATGGTTATATTGATTTGCACTGACATCTAGCTATAGATATGGAATATCCTTCGCACATATTTCCTTCATTACTTTGGTCTAAGAATTCAATTATTTTATAAGGTTGATAATTCATCCTTGTTTTTCCTTTACATCCTTAATGTAAAATGTTCTTAAGTTTTTGCTATGGTCCTAAATTCTTCTTAGGTGGTCCCTCTTTTAAAACAAATTTTATGCACATGCATATTTCTACCACTTAAGTTTTTTTATCATTCATTGCCAAAATCCTTCAACCCATCAGGTTCATTACCACGATGAGCGATGAGCATCGATCTTTCCACATGTTTGCATCTAACGGTTCTAGTTTTATTCCAGAGGTTTCAATTCACAAGTCTAGTGCTTCAAAAGTTTACTTTCAGAATGCAACTATAGTCATCCATTGCAAATTCATCGAATGGTCGTGGTTATATTGATTTACGCTGACATTTCACCACTAAATTTTTTTATTAAAGTTTGAGATCATGTTTAATTCACCAATGTTTTTGTCTTATTCATTTTGGAAAGTGGTTTAATTCACCAAAGAAAATACTTTTTTGGTTTAAAAAAGTTTTTATTGCCAACAATTTTTTTTCTATTTTGAAAATAGGTTTGATTCACCAATATAAATATTTTATTGGTTTGAAAATAGGTTTTAATTGATTATGAAAATATTTTATTTCTTTAAAAAAAATTGCAATTCACAAGGATTTTCCATAGACTTCTAGCAATTAGAAAAGATTCGCCAATTAAGATTTTTTCTCCCAAAAAATAAAAACATTGCTAATAAAATTAATATTTTTTACTGGATAGTATACAAGATTCACCATGATTTTACACCTTCATCAAGGAGGGGTTTCTTAAAGTTATCTTTTTTTTTTCACCCAAGCATCTTGATCCTTTTGAGATAAATTAGGCTAACAAAATTTCTTACTTGAAACACAGTTATCTTCAATTACTAACCCTTGAAGTTTCACTTGCATGACTTAAAGAGGGAGTTTGTTTTCAAGTAGAGTTTGAGTTCAAATACAATAGGTCCAATTTATGTTTTTTGGTCACCATAGGTCTCTTTGCATGATATTTTATACTCCTTCCTGGTGGCTAGGGTTATCTTCAAAATTTGATGGGAGGTATTGTTAACCTTTGTTTATTCAAAGTTTATCATGAGTTTTAAGATCTTTGAGTGGGTTATTTTGAGTTTTTTTTGTGTAGTCTAACCCATCTCAAAAAATTCATTCTTTCATTTTATTTCTCAAAAAGGTGCATTAGAGGGGTCATTGTTGTCTTCTCACACATTGAGTAGTGGCCTACAATTGGTCAAATGTTGATAAAGTCACTTAATGGTCCTTTATCATGTATCATTTTGGAGGGAATCTTACTTCCAATTATCAATACATCATATTAGGGTTAGGCTTCCATCTTGGTTGTAGTTGTAGCTCATTAACCTTTTTTGAATGAAAATGATTAAATTAAGGTCTTCTTTTACCATGAAAATATTGAATATTCTTTCTTTGGCCTATCATTATGATTTTTAAGTTTCTTTACTTGAGTTGAATATAATAGTGTTGTTTATTGTGAATGGCGATCCTAGACCTGCACAAACAAAAAGAACAAACACACAATTAGTCCAATATGCAAGTTAGAAACAACATTCCCCATGAAATTCATTTGAAACATGAAAAAAAATAATAATATGAACACAATAAAAAAGATATTAAATCCTATTTAAATGATCAAACTCTCAATCCCATGGGGGAATTGGTGTCATTTTGATGTGGAAAATGGCCCTTTCCCAATTCCTTGCAAGCTTCTTGATCAATGGTGAAGGTTTGATGCTCCTTGATGAAATTTATCCATAACCTGGCTATGACAATTATATGAAAAATGGATGAAAATGGATAAATATGGATGGAGATTGCTCAAAACTTGAAGATAGTAATGTTTCATGAAGTTGTGTAACAAGTTGTGGATCCAAAATCCAAATGAGAGCCTTCTATTTATAGAAGAGAATGGTAGAGAAAGAGAAAAAAGGGATGAATGTGGGACAAAAGACCAACCAATAGAAAAAGGACACTTGTCAACATGTGAGTGGACAAAGGTAGAGCACATTTTGATGAATGTGCATATAAATGCTATTAGGTGGATATTTGAAATTGATGAAATGACAAGTTGGAGGGAGTTCAAGAAATGGAGTTAATGCCACTTGGCTCAAGGAAAAGGACATGTAGGAGGATTTTAATGCCTTGTTTGATGTACACACCCTTTTGGAGGGATTTTTGAATTTTGAAGAATATTCCCTCTTTGATGCCATGTTGAGAGAAAATAAGAGATTTCATAAATCAAATCAAATAATTTACTTATGCAAGTTGCTAAAGCTAGAGGATTTGAGGGATTAAGATTAATATTAATCAGGATTTGATTAATTTAAAAAGAGATTAGCTAATGGGTAAGTGCACCAATTTGTGACACAATTTTGGCTCTTAAGATGCCACTTTTTTTTTAAAAAAAAATTTCTTCTGAAATCAGCAAAATCTAAGTTGCAAGAGGAAATGAAGATAGTTATGCTCAAAATTTCAAGATGCGGCAAGAAAAAGAGTTGAAGTGCTTCGAGTCTAGTTTCTAAACTACTATTTCTTTTTTGAAATTAATGAAGATTAAGGGTCTCAAAAAAAAAGGGGGCCAAAATAGGTTTTGTTTTTATTAAAAAAAAAAGCATAGTGCCTGAGGGCTCCCCCTTTTTGATTGAATTTTTTTTAGAATTTCAAAAATCCCAATGGTTAGAAATTAGCTAACACCATGTAGTTTATCCTCGTTCTTTCAGATAATTTTTTGAATGAATATATAATATTTTATGAATTTTTAAAGTGGACACATCTTGAAAAGATGAAATTTGAGCGTGCTCCCCCCTAATTTTTTTGCAAACTAATCGAAAGTTGATTCTTTTTTTTTATCATGTGTAGAATGGAGTCTAGTTTCAAAAAATGTAATTTGTTTCACGTTTCGATGAACAAGTAAAAATCTATCCTAAAACTAGCACATTTTGGTTTTTGACCAAAAATAGAGGCATTTACACTAGAAGCCATGGATCAAAACCTTAACTAAATCAAAATGAAAAAATAATTATATATTTAGATAGCTAAGAGAGAGGTTAATTCTATCACGGTTTTTTATAAACTTGCATTGAAATATGTGCAAATGAGATGTGGAGCACGGATGAAAATATGAGAAAATTTGGAAAATCTTGTCAATTAACACGTCCAAAGCAAGCCATTTGGTGAGTGCCAAATTTTGCGCTCGCCAAATGACTCATCACATTTGGCGATCGCCAAATTTGGCATGCACCAAATGTGATGAGTCATTTGGAAAGTGCCAAATTCGGCGCACGTCAAATGGCCTGCTTTGCACAGAACTAGAATTTCCCCTCTTTGGCGAACAACTTTGATAATGCTTAGAGTGCACAGTTTATGATCATAGATGGATAGTAAATGTTTTCCCTGTCATACCTTTTCTAACTCGTTACCATAACTAGATAACTCTTTATCCTTCTTAATTCTCTATCTCTCAGCTCTCACTCCCTCCCACGCGACCTAGACTACTCTCTCAGTCCAATCCCCTCTCTCAGGTCTCTTTCCCTCCCACATAGGTACCTAAATAAATCTATCTCACTCCAACCCCATTTCTCACTATCCCTCTCTCTGTCCCTCTTTGTTATTTTTGTGTCTCTCACTCCATCTCCTCTCTTAGGTTTTTATCTTTCTCTCTTTGTCTCTCTCTCTCAAGTCTCTCCCTCCTACCCCCTCTCCCTCTCTTAGGTCTGTCACTCACTCACTCCCTCTATCTCTCTCCCATTCCCTCTCTCTCACTCACTCTATCTCTCTCCCTCTCTCTCTCACTCTCTCTCGAGTATATCCATCCCCCCTCTCTCTCTCTCTCACAAACACACTCCCTCTCTCTCTCCCACTCCCTCTCTCTCACTCTCTCCCACTCCATCTCTCTCCCTCTCCCTCCCACCCCCAACCCCTCTCCCCCCCTCTCTCTCTCTCACACACACACTCTCTCTCTCTCTCCCACTCCCTCTCTCTCGCCCTCCCACTTTGTCTATCTCCCTCTCTCTCAGGTCTCTCCCTCCCACCCCCTCTCCCTCTCTCTATCTCAAGTATCTCCATCCTACCCCCTATCCCTCTCTCTCTTTGTCAAGTCTCCCCATCCTACCCCCTCTCCCTCTCACAGTCACTCCCTCTATCTCTCTTCCACTCCCTCCCTATCTCACTCCCTCTACCTCTCCATCTCTCTCAAGTATCTCCCTCCCACCACCTCTCCCTCTCTCTCTCATGCCCTCTATATCTATCCCACTCTCTCTCTCTCTCAAGTCTATCCCACCCACCCACTCTCCCTCCCTCTTTGTCTCTGAAGTCTATCCCTTCTACCCCTTCTCCCTCTTTCAAGCCTCTCTTTGTCTCTCTCACTCACTCCCTCTATCTCTCTCCCACATCCTCTCTCTCTCACTCCCTCTATCTCTCTCCCTCTCTCTCAAATATCTCCCTCCCACCCCCTCCCACTCTGTCTCTCCCCCTCTATCTTAGGTATCTCCCCCCACCCCCTCCATCTCTCTTGAATCCCTCTATCTTGAGTACTCCCTCTCCCCCCCACCCCCTCTCTCTCTCACTCCTTGTATCTCTCTCATCCCTCTATCTCTCACTCCCTCTCTCTCTTAATCTCTTAGGTCTCTCCTTCCCACCCCGTCTCTCCCACTTTGTCTCCCTCTCCTTCTCTCTTGAGTGTCTCCTTCCCACCCTCTCTCCCTCTCCCTCTCTCTTAGGTTTCTCCCTCCCACCCCCTCTCCCTCCCTCTCTCGCTCTCTATCTTTGTCTCTATATCTCTCCCTCTCTCTCTCCCACTCCCTCTCTCTCTCAATCCCTCTATCTCTCTCCCACTTTGACTCTCTCCCTCTCTCTCTCACTCCCTCTATCTCTCTCCCTCTCTCTCAAGTCTCTCCTTCCCACCATCTCTCCCTCTTTCTCTCTCTCAGGTATCTCCGTCCTACCCCATCTTCCTCTCTCTCTTTGTCAAGTCTCCCCTCCTACACCCTATCCCTCTCATAGTGACTCCCTCTATCTCTCTTCCACTCCCTCCCTCTCTCACTGCCTCTCTCTCTCCCTCTACCTATCCCTCTCTCATGTATGTCCCTCTCACCAGCTCTCCCTCTCTCTCTCTAAAGTATAGGGTTTAGGGGTTAAGGTTTAGGGGTTAAGGTTTGAGGGTTGAGGGATTAAGAGGGTATAAGGGTTGAGGGATTAGGGTTTAAGGGTTGAGGGTTAAGGGTTGAGGGATTAAGATTGTAGAGGGGTTGAGGGATTAAGAGGCTATAGGGGTTGAGGGATTAGGGTTTAATAAATTGAGGGATGAGGGATTAAGAGGGTATAGGGGTTGATGGATTAGGGTTTAAGAGTTGAGGTTTGAGGGATTAGGGTATAAGGATTAAGGGTTGAGGGTTGAGGGATTAAGAGGGTATAGGGGTTGAGGGATTAGGGTTTAAGGGTTAAGGGTTGAGGGATTAAGATTGTAGAGGGGTTGACACATAAGGGTTGAGGTTTGAGGGGATGAGGGATTAAGAGGGTATAGTGGTTGAGGGATTAGGCTTTAAGGGTTGAGAGTTGAGGGATTAAGAGGGTATAGGGGTTGAGGGATTAAGGTTTAAGGGTTGAGGGTTGAGAGTTGAGTGATTAAGAGGGTATAGGGGTTGACGGATTAGGGTTTAAGGTTTGAGGGATTAAGAGTGGCTAGGGGTTGAGGGATTAGGGTTTAAGGGTTGAGGGATTAAGATGGTATAGGGGTTGAGGGATTAGGGTTTAAGGGTTCAGGGTTCAGGGATTAAGAGGGTATAAGGGTTGAGGGATTAGGGTTTAAGGGTTGAGGGTTGAGGGTTGAGGGATTAAGAGGGTATGGGGGTTGAGGGATTAGGGTTGAGGGTTGAGAGGGTATAGGGATTGAGGGATTAGGGTTTAAGGGTTGTGTGTTAAGGGTTGAGGGATTAAGATTGTAGAGGGGTTTAGGGATTAGGGTTTAAGGGTTGAGGGGTTGAAGGATTAGGGTTTAAGGGTTGAGGGTTGAGGGATTAAGAGGGTATAGGAGTTGAGGGATTAGGGTTTAAGGGTTGAGATTTGAGGGTTATGGGATTAAGAGGGTATGGGGGTTGAGGGATTAGGGTTTAAGGGTTAAGTGTTGAGGGTAGATGGATAAAGAGGGTATAGGGGTTGAGGGATTAGGGTTTAAGGATAGATAGTAGAGGGGTTGAGGGATTAAGAATTAAGGGTTGAGGGTTGAGGGTTGATGGATTAAGAGGGTATGGGGGTTGAGGGATTAGGGTTTAAGGGTTGAGGGTTGAGGGTTGAGAGGGTATAGGAGTTGAAGTATTAGGGTTTAAGGGTTGAGGGTTGAGGGTTGATGGATTAAGAGGGTATAGGGGTTGAGGGATTAGGTTTAAAGGATTGAGGGTTGAGGGTTGAGCATTTAGGGATTAAGAGGGTATAGGGGTTGAGGGATAGGGGTTTAAGGGTTAAGGGTTAAGGGTTGAGAGGGTATAGGGATTGAGGGATTAGGGTTTAAGGGTTGAGAGTTGAGAGGATACAGGGGTTGAGGTATTAGGGTTTAAGGGTTGAGGGTTGAGGGTTGAGGGTTGAGGGATTAAGAGGGTATAGGGGTTGAGGGATTAGGTTTCAAGGCTTGAGGCTTGAGGCTTGAGGCTTTAGGGATTAAGAGGGTATAGGGGTTGAGGGAAAGGGGTTTAAGGGTTAAGAGGGTATAGGGGTTGAAGGATTAGGGTTTAAGGGTTGAGGGTTAAGGGTTAAGGGTTAAGGGTTGCTAGATTAATATTGTAGAGGGGTTGAGGGATTAGGGTTTAAGGGTTGAGGGTTGAGGGGTTGAGGGATGAAGAGGGTATAGGGGTTGAGGGATTAGGGTTTAAGGGTTGAGGGTTGAGGGATTAAGGGTTGAGGGATTAAGAGGGTATAGGGTTGAGGGATTAGGGTTTAGGGTTGAGGGTTGAGGGATTAAGAGGGTATGGGGTTGAGGGATTAGGGTTTAAGGGTTAGAGGGTTGAGGGATTAAGAGGGTATAGGGGTTGAGGGATTAGGGTTTAAGGGTTGAGGGTTAAGGGTTAAGGGGAGGGATTAAGATTGTAGAGGGGTTGAGGGATTAGGGTTTAAGGGTTAAGGGTTGAGGGTTGAGGTATTAAGAGGGTATGGGGGTTGAGGGATTGGGGTTTAAGTGTTAAGGGTTAATGGTTAAGGGTTAAGGTTTGAGGGTTGAGGGATTAAGAGGGTATGGGGGTTGAGGGAAGGTTTTAGGGTTTAGAGGGATTAAGAGGGTTGAGGGAGGGTTGAGGCATTAAGAGGGTATAGGGGTTGAGGGATTAGGGTTTAAGGGTTGAGGGTTAAGGGTTAAGTGTTGAGGGATTAAGATTGTAGAGGGGTTGAGGGATTAGGGTTTAAGGGTTGAGGGATTAAGAGGGTATGGGGATTGATGGATTAGGGTTTAAGGGTTAACGGTATAGGTTTAATTGTTTAAGGGTCCCACTCCCTCTCTCAGGTCTTCCCCCCCACCATAACTGAATAATTTTTTTCCCTCTCAAGTCTATCTCTCTCGGGTCTCACTCCCTCCCATGCTACCTACACTAATCTGTGTCACTCCAATGCCCTCTCTCACAATCCCTCTCTGTCAAGCCTTACTTACCTCCCACTCTACTTTATTAGGTCTCTCCTCCCCACCCCCTCTCTCTCACTTTGACTCCCTCTCCTTCTCTCTCAGCTGTCTCCTGCCCTCCCTCTCTCCCTCTCTCTCTTAGGTTTCTCCCTCCCACACCCTCTCCCTCCCCCTTTCTCTCTCTTTCAAGACTCTCCCTCCTACCCCATTTTCTCTCTCTCTCTCTCTCTCACTCCCTCTATCTCTCTCCCAATTTGTCTCTCTCCCTCTTTCTCAAGTCTCTCCTTTTCAAAATAACATATTTGGTGCTCTCTGAATTTGGCGAGTGCCAAACGTGTTTTACCTTGAAATGGTAAAATAAGGGTTGACCCCATGATTCAAGCCCACATTCTCCTATATTTTTCTAGTTTATCACTTTATCCGGGTTAGAAACACCCTTTTTATATAGTTGAATTCATATTTTACCAATCTATGCTTGATCCATCACCATTTTATCACCAATCTGCATGGTAGACAATGTAGAAGAAGACATTTTGAAGTTTCTACATCATTTTACATTATCTGAGGTAATATATTCATTTTGGTAATATTTAAATGTTTATATTTAGTATATTTTTTTGTTTTTGACAATATAAACTAATTTTCCTTAATGATTTGATTAATCATAATAGTTGGACATAGAATTCAACATCGAATTAGATGGGATTTGCATAAAAAAGTTCAATTTTTATGAGTTTGAAGAACAAAATAATGAAAAACATGACATTTTCTTAACATAAATTTACTCATGAATTCTATTTGCATTGCTTATAGTAGTCCATTTCCAGCATGGCTGTGGAATTCACTGTATTTCATTCTTTTTTCAACTAATTTGGAAAAAAAATATTTTCATCTAATTTTGAAAACCTAATAGCTTTCATCAATGTTAATGCAAGTGTCCATTAATTTTTTTTTCCATAAAAAATTCACCTTCATCACATGTGCTTAGATAAATTCAAGTGAGTTGACATAGTTGTTAATGCAAGTTTCCATTCATTCATACCATGTACCTTTCTAATAAATTAAAAAATGGGAAATTTTGTGCAATTGAGAATGCTTATTTTCTTTCTAAGTTACCTCATTTCCAAAGAAATAGTGAATAATTATAAGATATAGCATCACAAACCCTTTTTTGAATTCATATTCTTCATGACTTCATTGAAAATCAAAAATTTGGTTTTGAGAAAAATAAGCACAAGATTCTCTAGTTTTCATTTAGGTGGCACCAAATTATACCCTAGGTTTGTGATGCATAGCAGGGAGACAAAACCTTCAACAATCATAATTAGATCAGTTTCAAACAATCTTAATCTCAAAAACCTCAATTCAATGTTAAACTGACCAATTCACATTCACTTCCTTGTAGCATTCACATCAGAGAAAATCATTCATATCTTATCATATCTTAGTCACTGGAACCCTCTCTAATGCATCTAAACACTAAACCCTTGCTTTAGGCCTTTCTATTTTTGAAACAAGGAGGGTTTATTCAAAATCAACGTTCCAGGCCTTTGGTGCAAGAGCACGTTGTAAGCTCAATTTTGTCAAAAATGTCATCTTTAGTGAGCATGGTCAAATGCTAGGATTTTAGTTAATGTTGACTATATTGTGTTCAGTAAGGTCAATTAGACCATTTTATAATGTATTTGGAGCTAAGGGAGTTCAGTTGTGTCATAGCTTGCAATTTGGCTAAATCTGGTCAGAAAAGTTGCTAAAAGATGCAAAAGTTGTAGAGTTTGAGGGAGTTGGAATGAAATCAAATATGTATAATAACCTTCAATGCCTCGAAGGAGAGGTTTTTGGTTGATTTGTATTCCATTTTTTTTATCAAGAACACTATTTTCTAGAATTTTTTTGGTTTCTCTCCATTTTCTTGTTGTTGTATGGCCTGTACGGACTCTAAGATGATGTGAAACCGGTTGGAACTTGTATATTAAAGAATTAAATTTCATTTTCATCTATTTAGAGGTTCTATCTCTTTGTATAGTGAAAGTTATATTATTTTTACTGTTGCTACCTACTTTCACAGTGTTCTTGGATTGAAGGGCTTCATTATGTAATTCAACCCATTACACTTTTTCTGCCTACTATAACTTGTGGAATGGGTCCTCTAACTTTTAAAATACATACCTAACCTATTTAGAATGTTGTGGGGTCAAGGTTGAGTGTTTGGGATGATGTTCTAGGACTATAGCAGGGTCTTTTCATGGTGCGAATTAGGGCTTCAAGTGGTGTTTTGACAAAATGGGGGAAGGACTGTCCATGTAATGTATTATTCACCATGCGCAGGGTATGGTAAGTGTGTTTTGTGCTTTGTATAGATCTGGAAGGTTCGAGAGATAGGATTTTCATTAAGACCCAAGTATTTTGCTTGAAATTGAGGGTTTGGTGTATTAGGGGTCTAGAGGTCTTGGACCTAGAAAAAATCAGGAAATTGGAGGTTTTGACACATAAAATACTACTATTTGAGTATTTTGAGTGAAGATGTAGTGTTTAAAATTTACTCTCTTTGTAAATTAGACCAATTGAATAGCCTTTTCCAAGATGGGTCTATTGGAAGTCAAAGTTGGTCCAAAGGAGTTGATGCTAGGGTTTACCTATGTTTTATAACTTGCAAATGGGTATCTTAATCATCCCTGATTTTGTCAATTATTTTTGAAAATCTTGGTGAAAAGGCCCTTGAACTGGGTTACCTATGCTAAAAGGGAAAGCTTGGTAGGAGTTGGGATTTTTAGTTGAACATCTGATTTTGCTTTGGAATCTAATTGATTCTCATTGATTTGTTGTATTCAATTGTTTCCACCCCTCTTTGCATCAAAAATGGTGTTTCTTGGTAAGTTAAGTGATTAAGTTGTGTGTAAGTCTATTAAGAGACTTCCTCTAAATCTTTGAACAAGTTCATTGTGGATGCCTGCATGTACTGCATCAGCCTCTAGGTACTTTGCCAACTCTTCAAACATACTCAAAATCCCTACTCTAATATCTAACCCTACAGACATCTAACTCCATCATGTATGAAAAATATTGTGTAGCATATACATGTTTTATAATTCCAAACAACTCGTTGCCTTCTTTCATAAAATTCTTTGGTGTGTTTCATATTTAATGCAATGTAATCAATGATATCAATATTTTCATAAAATACATTACTAAATTTTGTTCTATGTGTGTTTGTGAACATGTAGCATTCAAGGTCATGTTGAGGAAATGACTGAAGCCTCTAACACCAAAAGAATGTGTAGTTAAAAATGCAAGGAGAAGAGAATCAAAAAATTTAGCTCATGAAGCAAAGGAATTGTAGCCCATACAACCAAAAATTCCCGTGCAATCTAAGAGAGATGTCAAATTGGAAAAAAAAAGGGCACGGATGAGGAAAGTTTGTGGAAGGACATGAATGGATACTGAAGTTGGGGGCACATCATCAACCATAGGTGAAACTCAATACACATCTCTAGTTGAAGACACATTGACAAGAACATGTGGTTTTCCAGGTACATCAGAAATCACATCTCCAATTGAAGACACACCATCAAAAACATTGCATTTTTAAAGTAAATCAGAAAACACATCTCTATTTGAATGCACTCCACAAATGACATCTCAAGTTGGAGGTACAACATCATTTACATGTCAATCTCAAGGAATGTCATCAATTGCACCTCCAATTGAAGGTACACGATCTATCCCTGATGTTGTTGACCTTCCCAATATTGACACAAATTTACATTTGAGAACTCCTCCTAGAGTTTTGCACAAAAAACCTACATTTTTTATTGATATTGATTCCAATGTTTTGAAATGGATGCCTAATAATATTCCAAAACGTACATGTCAAAGATATGCACAAAGGATATGGAGTTTGTTTTTTGCGAAGCTAAGTGAGGGTGGAAGATGCCAACTATTTGTTAAAATGATGAGGCAACTCAAATTCAGGCCCACCATGAAGGCTCTTGGGCTAAGAGTTTTGAATGACTCAAGTGAAAATTCCATTGTAAAGAACTTGATGAGAGCATACGAGAGTGTGGGTTCTACCTCACACACGAAGGATAGTTTTGTCACACGACTTGTGATGACAACAACACTATTAAGCAGTAAAACAAGGAACAAGGTGAACCTTACAAAGAGAAGTAAGACTCTGAAAATAAGTAGATCATCTCTAATGAGAGGCAAAGGAAGGTGTGAAAGAGTGGAGGATCCAAATAGCAATGAGTTATGGGCATTTTCGGGTAGAGTGCCATGAAAAGACACAAGAATTGCTCAAGGCTTGAGATATTTAATTGTGTATTATTGGAAGGATAACACAATGAACTCTCCTAATCAAATAGATATTGTAAGAAGGAGAATTGGTAGTAAAAACCATGAGCCACATCCAATGCATTACTTGGATACCACTCAAACCCAATTTTTTACTGATTTTGTACAAAAGTTTACTGAAATTAAAATATGTCAAAGGTTTTTTGAAATGCTAAAGCCTTTTTATGTCAAAATAAATTAAACATGCACTACTTATTTTTGTAGATTTCATATTGATTTTTTTAACCATTATGATATTTATCGACGTATATGTGTAGATATGCATACTGACAATGTTTTGCAAGAATGTAACATAATGCCTCCACCTAAATCGTCAAGGAAATTTTTGTCTTCCATTTTATGTGAAAGAGAGGATGGTCAAATTTTTTACAAAAAATCATGTTTGGATGGCACATGTGATCATTATGGTGGCATGCAAAATTTTCCAATTTTCCAACACATGGCTAGTACACACACAATTGGAGACAAAATTGTGGAATTTGGAAAATATAAGACAGTGGCATATAGTCTAAAAGATGGGAAAGAAGCAAAGAAGTGTGAATTGGTCAGTGATAAGATTCCAATGTATCAATTTATGGGCATTTTTTGTGATCAGGTGGCTCTATGATTATGCAACGCATACACACAGAGCACAATGGTTGGACTCATAGTTCAAGTTATGCAAGAACACATTTCCACTTCATCATATCGTTTCAGTTATTGACTTCATTGAGAACTACACACTACAACCACAAAATAGGTGCAATCACAGTACTACAACTCCATGCAAGTTGCTATATTTTTGCATATAGAATTCATTCATGCAAATTATAGTACAAAGGAAAATAGGAAAGTATTGAGATAGTATCAATTTTACATCAGTGATGATCGCACACATTCTACAGAGTTTGTGCAAGGTTGCTTTCATATGTTCTATGTTGATCTGGCTAGCAGGGGCATATCATATGGTCAGATAATTTTACATCACAATTCAAGAATGCCAGAATTTTTTACTGGTTGAGTAGGATGCATACGATTAGTGGTGTTTAGCATATGTGGAACTTCTTAGAGGTCGTGCATGGAAAGGGGGAGCATGATGGAACAGGTGCATGTATCAAAAGAGCCCTAACACAAGAAGAGTTAAATTACACAAATAGTGTAAAGCTGACAAATGCAAGATCAATTGTCCAGTGGTGCAATGGTGTAATGGGTCTAGGTAGTGAAGGTAATTCTTTAGTTCATATATTTTTTCATTTAGTAGTTGATACTAACATTGAAAAATATGAGGATTGTTGTACACTAATAGGATCGAGTGAGCTACACACTTTTAGAAGCTCCAATGTAGGTACATGGACTATCCATACAAGGAAGATGGCATGCTTTTTTTATGCATGTACACTTCAATCATGGAATGATTGTGAGTTAACAGAGTGGGTTGATGAATGGTCTATAAGAATTCTAACCCCACTTGACACTTATCAAATCCCAACGGCTCTACAAATCACGAAGATGCAATCATCCATTGACTTTGATCATGTATCAGACCTACTAGAACCAGGTAATATATCTTACTTACAAGTTTTATTATGTTGCTCAGTAAATACATCTAACAAGATGAACATATCAATGCAGGGCATGTTTATGCGGTGATTGCAAATGAAGACAATGAAGAGGGTACAAATTATTACCTATGTCATTGTATATAGGCCAAAAAGAAATTGGAGTCCCCAGTTATAGATGGAGAAAATATAGAATATCATATAGGTTTGGTGGTTGTTATTGGAACATGGCTTCAAAGGTATCCAGTTAAGAATGTTGCAATTTGGTTGTTTGAGGACTTCGACACGCATCAGAAAATTCTTCACTACTCGAACCTTGTCATCGCCACCAATGTTCATTTGATCAAATATAAGGGCGGACCTGTGAACAAGAACTTGTGGAAAGTGCGTGAGTCTGACCACGAGGAAATACTCGACACAATAAAGAGAAGAGAAGACCTAGATGGTTCCTTGGATTGATTTGTAAGTATGCACATTGAATTTTTAAATTCATGTTATTGATCACTCTTTAGGACCAACACCTTGCCATAAGGATTTTTCACCATTTGTGTTTGATGTCATATGCATTTACGACTGTCATTGATCCTTATCTGATTGTGACTATAGGTAATACTGAAGTTTGTCAAAGTATATAAGAAAATAACATCTATTGGTGGTGCAAGTGTTCAATGGTATGAGAAACATCGGTTGCTGGTGCATTTTCTGGTTGTCAATCTTGTCTTTCTTTACCATCTCCTAGATTTATCATATTCTTATATGCTACATGTTTTATGTTAAACCTCTCAATGATATATTTGAAATTTATACGTAGGGTCATCGAGAGATGATAAAGTAGCAAAGGGGCACATCACCATTGTAGGACCTTTAATTGACCTCCTTATCTAGCATGTATGAAGGTAATAGTATGTCTCGTCACCTGTATGAATGACATTAGTTAGTTAATGCTCTTTTAATGATTTTTATGTGAGTCTATGTCTAAGATTGAGAGGATTTTGTAGGTTTTTTGTGGACCAAATTCCTATGATACTACACAACCATAGAGAGGCTACTACCCATGTGTTTCATATGGAGCAGGGGATGTACATGTTTTGAACCATTTTGGAATGTAAATAACTGGGCCAGCTGAGGTGGAATGGAGAAACAAAATTGGGCAAAAACTCCTTTTGTTTCTTCCCAAGTATAATATATTCCATGATCTATGCTGCAAATGGGAGGATTATTTCCCTGCATGTATTGATACAAGTATTGACAAATGGGAAGATTTTCAAGATGTTCCTCCATCACTATTGTAATATTTGTCATTGACTTAGTGTATTTTTTTATATAAAAAAATTATGAGAAATCAATACATGCAAATGTGTATATTCCTTAATATATACCTCAATTAAATGTGTATATTAAATTTAAAATTAGTTGTAATGCTTCATGGTTTACATTTAAAGTTGTTTTCAAGGAAAAACATGTGGATTTTTGAGTAAGAATGAAATAATGTCTAATATAATTGTAGAAAAAAATATTTTATTGCCCCTACTAATGCAGAGGTGGTGGTAACCCAAGACACAAATTGACACAACTTCTCTCAAATATTCCAAGCAAGACATCAAATTTCAATTAACTCAACCTTGTAAAATAGAATCAAACTCAACAAGGACGCTACAGAGGTTGTCAACATCCAAGAAATGGTAATTAAATCAACTTTGCATAATCCCGAAGGCAAATTCATTGAATTCCTCAAAACTCACCTTTTGTCAATCCTACCGAATTAGCAAGCTAGTGAGGCTCACTAGCTTGCCAAATCTATATGGTTGACAAGGTAGGGGCAACGTATGCCTCATATAAATTGATGCAACCTAGTTCATCTCTAACATACCTTAGGGTATGGAATTCAACCAAACAACTACTATGGACCAATCTAAAATGCCACAAGGGGACCTAATGAGGTTGTTCCAAACAAGAACCATGATGCAGAGTGGATCAACCAAATAGGAGAGATGAAACAACTTCTCTCAAATATGCCCACTTGGACATTAGACTGAGACAGAGGTTTAGACGAGATTTGTTACCCCAGAATATGTTTCTCCTGACCACTCTAGGACATAACACTGTAACTTGCACCTAAGGAGTTCTATTTTCTCATTTCTCTAGCCTTTAGGCCTCTTTTACCCTTAACCCTTGTAGCACTAACCGGTAGGAAATTCAAGACAAAAACCACATACAAGACTGTACCAGGCCCAAACCACTAAATTTGGACAACAAATGGATGCTCCTACAAAGTCTCAAAACCTCCCTTCTTGGCGGCCAAAGGTAAATTCACAACAAATTGTTATCAATCAGATATGCACCCTTGTTAAATTTGCAAAAAATTCAACTATCCGTTGACACATGGAAACCTTCTTCAGATGTGGGTGATCTTAAACACATAAGGAATCTCTAGAGTGAGTTGGTTCTCCGAGTAATAACCTATTCTAAATGATCTCTAGGAAAAAGGAAAGAAAGATGAAATTGAATGAACCTATGACTTAAAATGAACCTAATGATGAATAAATGATGACTGCCTTTCTACCCACAAACAACTCATAGAAAACAAACAATACTTCACAGCTTCTCATGAACACTCAATACATCATTACTTTGCATGAAGATTCAGTTTTTTGAACACAACATGCAACCTGTATTTATGATCTTTTTGAATCAAAATTGTAACTTTAGGACATGACAAGGATTTTGTAAATGGAAATCACAAATTGCATCAAACTGAAACTGCAATTGACACACAAATTGAGAAGTAGGAATGTTGATTTCATTAACTGAAGGAGTATTACAACCTGAGTAAAAATCTCTGAATTACAAGACTCTTTGTTTTGCATTAGAGCAAGAATCAATAATCTAGACTAGAAAAACACTAAGTTTTTCTCTAAGATATACCTCAAAACCCTAATCCGAGCTCAAAGAAAAAGCTTCAGGAAAGGCATCAAAAACTGCCCAAGAATATTGCACAAAAGTGGGAAAAATACAATTTTTGCATGTGCATGCCATAAGGCCTCTAAAAATAGGAAAAATCTGCTTTTAAAGAAAACAAAACAATTCATGCTTTCACCATGCAGCTCAGATCCGACCAGAAGAAAATTCAAACTATCCTTGCATGCAAACTGATAAAAAATAACAAGAAGAATAAAACAATTTATAAAGCATTGTTATATTTTTTGCTTTACATCATGCAGTTTTTTTTATAATTTGATTTATTTTGAAATTAAATATTTAGAAAAATCTTTTGCAAAGACTAATACCTTATTTCTCCAATACAATTTGATTTTTCTTTATAAAAAATAATAAAAATAATAAGGAAACAATACATAGCTTTTGATTCCTAATTGATTTCTTTAAAATAAATAAACACAAATCACCTAAGAATAACTCATGAATGATTTTATTTTACTAAGGCAAGGAATTTAATATATAATTTAAAACCATAAATTTTTAATACTTTGGAGAATATTTAAATGCATAACCTAGAAAGTTAGACAAATGACATTTGATAAACTAGCAAAAGGTCGACCTAGGCAATGAAGAATTTGGCCACCATACATTTGGCATATGAGTTTTATATTTTAATGCAAATATTCCCTAAGTTTGAATTAGGGCAACAAGATAGACAAAACTGATGAAGAAACCCTAATCTCATCTCATTTTCACTTTGTCACTTTGAAGAAACTTGCTCTCCTTGGAAGAAATGCGCTGCCATGAAGAAGCTAGGTTTTGCTTGGAAAATGGCTTAAGAGATTCAAATCTTGTCCTCCAAACTTGTCGACCCCTCTCTGCAACTCGTCGTAAGCTATTTCATGGTCTTTTGTGGCTTCTATTTGTGTTTTGAAACAAAAACAAAAAAATCCATTAAGGACGCGGCCTCTTCATGTTATTCATTATCTGATTTTAGTGTGCATTTCCTGTGTTATTTCGTTTCCTTCCTGGCCTCCATGAATATGTGGTCCGGAGCTTGTGTTTGAAGCTCCATTGGAGCTAGCCGCACCATCTATGCTTGGTCTTGAGATTTGACAAGGGTAATCTCTCCTCTCCATTATTTATTTATGTGAATAAAAAAGCTTTTGAAATCTTAAAATATAGAAGTTATGACTGTTGTTTTTAACACATAAAATGCCTACCCAACTGGTCGCGCTATGTATACTTCACTTTAGTTTTTGTTTTGAAGAAAATCCTCTTTTTTATCACTTTCTTGTTTCCCAGATTATGATTGCTACAAGAAGCTCGAAATGGGATTTTTACATTCTCAGTGATTTCCTGTTGCACAAATTTCCTCCATAAATGGGCTCAACCCATTATGTATTTCTATAGTTTTTGCATTTTGTTGTAAAACCCCTACATGGGTATCTCTTGATTCTAAATGAAAAAAATTGTTTAGTCTTTTCCTATTGCAAACCCGATGTGGGTGTTCCTGAAAATGAACTATCTTTATTTCAATTAAAAACACCAATGTGGGTATCCTAGAAATCATAGTAAATCTGCATCCTGAGTAAAACTCTGCATCTGGGTATTTATAAAAACCTGAAAGAATCTTCTCATTTCTATATTTTTCCCAAAACCCCATGTGGGTGTTCATGAAAATGAAAGAAAATCTCTCGTATCCCTAAACAAACTCCTTATTATTGCATTCTCTTTTGAACTGTTGAAAACTCATCAAATTTTTATTGAAAAAAAAAGAACTCACTGTATTGAAATGAAACTTCACCTTATGCTAAATGAAACACCTAAAAAATATTCATTTACCTATAGCAACATACGTAAGCAATTTCAGCTCAGCACTATCATTAGTGAAGGCTCATTATGTGTTGCTAACCTTTTTTAGAAGCTTCATCGATGAGGCATTATGTATGCATGTGCACTATCACAATTTAGAGGTGGACCACTACTGCTCCAAAACAGAAAAATATAGAAATTTTTTTTCTCAACTTCCAGTTTGAACCCTCACAAATTCAAGACTTAACAAAAATTGTTTCTTTTAAGCCTTAACTGCTTTACCATGGCTGTCTGGCTTGGCCTTGGCAGTACCGCGATGATTGTCTAGGAAGTTACCGCCTTACCATGTGTAGTGAGTTCTCTCACCGTGGTGGCATGGTAAAGTTTCCTATAGGCTACGTTGGTAGTTACCGCCTTACCGCATGCGGTGAGTTATCTCACCACAGTGGCTCGGTAAGGCCGTCAACGACCTGGCTCGATGATTACTACCATACTGATGGCAGTGGTTCCTCTCACCGCAGTGTCCATGGTGAGATTGCTAGCAGTGGGCTTGATGGTTACCGACATACAGTAGGTAGTGGTTCCTCTCACTATGGTGTCTGTGGTGAGACCGCCAGCGGTGGGCTTGGCGGTTACCGCCCCATCATGGTTGTCACGGTGAGACAGCCAACGATCGGCCTGGCTGTTACCGCCCTACCGTGGGGTGGCTTGGAGGCCCTTGACGTAGCATAGTATGACCACCAGCAATCTTTCCAGTGGCCACCACCGCATCGTGGGCCAACTCAAATGGAGCAGTGGTAGCACGGTGGAGAGTGACTGGGCTCGGTGAAGACTTGGGTGAGCTTGGCTGAGCTCGCCACCATACCACGAGGAGAGTCAGTGAGCTCGGTGGTAGTGTGGTAAGACCTCAGACGAGCTCGAAGCTTGGTTAACTGAGTTGGACCAAATAGTCAAAGTGACAATCGAATTAAGTTTGAACACATGGCTTGAAGACAATAGTCTGATTGGCCAAAGATCGAAATAGTGAAAGGTAATTATTGCATGACTTGTGCGACTGGTAGAATGAACCCGATTACGACAAGGAATTGAATACCCGGGTGGCCTGATGAAAAGGAAATAAATCTGTGCAAATCGATGGCGTACTAGAAGTTTGATGCATGAACCTGAAGACCATGGGATTGGTTGAAATGTTAATGAGATGTATGACTTTTTCAGTAAGATACATTATTATATTTGTAAACCAAAAGGTGACGGTTAGGTTCCAAGTCCATGCAAGTTTGGTAATTGATTGTATGCTTTGATAGGGAGCATTGTAACAGTGAGTAATATCTTGAGAGTTGTTGAGAGTTGATCAGAGAGTGAAGACTGAATAATTTTGGATGTAATATTTTATTGTTGTAATACAAAATTGCCTTTGCTTGGTGTGGTGGCTTTTTTTACCTGAAAAGGTTTTCCCACATAAATGATGTGTCAATATGTGAATGATTTTCCTCCTTGTCTCTTTTATGCTGCATGTATTCATCTCAGTAGTTTTAGAAGCTATTAGAACTCATTTTTTCTCTTCTCCTCTATTGTATTAGTGTTAAGGGAATGTATTTTGCACTGTTGGGTCATTATATCCATCCCTGTTTTCCCTTGAAGTGGTATCCTAGCTTGGCCAGTTGTGCTATCCTTGAGAGAAAAGGTCAGTTTTTTGTGCTAATACTATTTTAGTGGGAATCTTGCATTTTTGAAACTTGTTTCTATTTGAGATGGCAAGTACATCAGGTAGAGTAGAGATTGAAAAATTCAATGGCAGCAATTTTGAGTTATGAAAACTCAAAGTGGAAGACTTTCTGGTGGATAGAGACCTCTGGATTGCAGTGTCTGGAACTATGCCACAAAGTATGAAGCAAGACGATTGGGACCTTGTTGATAGAAAAGCAAGAGGTCTGATAAGATTGAGTCTAGCCGATGTTGTACTCCTGAACATCCATGAGGAGAAGTCTTCAGCTTCATTGTGGAAGAAGCTTGGTGATGTTTATCAGGGAAAGTCTCTCGTAAATAAGTTCTTCCTAAGGAATAAGTTGTACTCCTTGAAGATGGAAGAAGGTGCATCTGTTGTAGACCATATGAACTCATTTAATATAAGTGTTACTCAGTTGGTGTCTATAGGTGTAAAGATTGAGGAGCAGGATCGTTGTATGCTCCTGTTGTGTTTGTTACTTGATAGTTGGGATCATCTTGTGATGGCCATTGGAAGTACTACCACTACTTTCAAGATGGAAGATGTTGTTGCCTCATTGTTGTTTGAAGAGATGTGGAGGAAGTCTTCAGAGATGGACAAAGAATCTCTTGTTATTCGAGGTACACCAAAGGAGAAAGGCAAGAAGAAAGACAAGAAGTCAAAATCCAAATCTATAGGGAGATCAAAATCTCCTGGTAAAACGTTCAAGGTGAAATGTTGGAACTGTGGGCATCCCGATCACATCTAAAAGGATTGTAAGGAGAAGAAGAAGAAGAATGCTTCTGATAATTAATCTTCTCAAAGTGATGCAGATGCTTTCATTGCAGCAGCCTTGAAAAATCAGGCATCAGATGATGTCTGGATGGTTGACTCAGTTGCATGTTTTCACATGACGTCCCATAGAGAATGGTTCTCCAAGTATGAGAAGTATGATGATGGAAAGGTGTACGTGGCAAGTGATTCAATGCTGGAGATAGTTGGCAAAGGAAGAGTCAGAATTCAGTTTCCCGACGGAAGAGTCAAAGGGGTTGGTGGCGTACTGCACATTCCAGATTTGGCTCGAAATATTCTCTCTATCAGTAAGTTAAATGATGCTGGTGTAGAAGTTTCTTTCTCAAGTAAAGGATTTAAAATGGTAAGAGGCACAATGGTGCTAGCTAAGGGTGTTTGTATTGGCACTATGTATAAGTTGGATGAGCGTCCTGTTAAATGTAACAATGTCTCTGTAGAGTCATGTAAATCAGTCCCTATAGAGAAAGATGAAGACACTTCTTTGTCTGGAAATGCTTTGGAGGTATAAATCCCAACTAAGAAGACTATGTTGTGGCATCATAGACTTGGTCACATAGGTGAGAAAGGTATAAAAACCTTGAAGAATAAAAATCTTGTAGAAGGGATAGATGATTGTAACCTTGAGTTCGATTTTTGTGAACATTGTATCTATGGGAAACAACATCATGTTTCATTTTATTTGAGTCCTCATAAATCTTCTAGTATACTGGATTATGTTCATTATGATGTGTTTGGTCCAGTTAATGTTCCTTCGTTATTGAAGTCTAGATATTATGTTTCTTTTATTGATGAATATTCGAGAAGGGAATTTGTATACTTTCTTTAAAGTAAATCAGAAGTGTTCAGCCTGTTTAAAGAATTTAAATCTTTGGTAGAAAATTAGGCTGGAAGGAAAATTAAATGTTTGAGGATAGAAAATGGCAATGAGTTTTGTTCTGTAGATTTTGAAAGGTATTGTACAGATCATGTAATTAAAAGGCATAAGACAACACCTTACACTCCACAGTAGAATGGAGTTGTTGAAAAGTTGAACAGGACGCTGATGGAAAAGGCAAGGAGTATGCTGAGTAGTGTTGGTCTGGAGCAAAAGTTTTGGACTGAGGCTGTGGCTACACCATGTTATCTGGTGAATCATTCTCCTTGCTCTGCTCTTGTTGATAAGACACCTTTGGAAGCATGGTCTGGTAAGAAGAACTCTCTCAGGCATGTCCATGTCCTTGGCTGTGAGGCATAAGTTTATGTGCCAAATAAGGAAAGATCAAAATTGGATAACAAGGTTGTCAAGTGTATTCTCATCGGCTATGGAGTTGTTGTGAAGGGATACAAGCTTTGGAACCCTATTACTGAGAAGGTTCTATACAGTAGAAGCGTGATATTTCATGAGCTGAAACCTTCATAATGATCAACAACTTGAGACAGATCAAAGTGACAAGAAGAAGGATGTAGTTGAGATTCCCCAAAATATTGAAAAGGAAGAGTTGCATGGTGTACCTAAGACTGAGGAGAGCTCAAGCAGGACTGGAAGTTCTGATGATGAAGATCCACAACCCTAGCCTATAAGGTCTACACGAGAAAAATGACAACCTGAAAGTTATGGTTTCTCACTGTTAAATTCGAACTGTGTGTATGCCTTAATTACTAGCACTGATGAGCCTAGGATTGTAAAAGAAGCAATCAACATGGTTGATTCAATTTCTTGGTTGGAAGCCATGAATGAAGAAATGGATTCATTGAAGAAGAATGAAACCTAAGATTTGGTACCTCTACCTAAAGGGCGAAAGCCTGTTGGCTGTAAGTGGATATTCAAAAAAAAGACAAGTCTTGATGGCAGTGTTGAGAAGTATAAGGCACGATTGGCTGCAAAGGGATTTTCCCAAATTGAGAGAATTGATTATGGAGAGATTTTTCCCCTATAGCAAAGCTAACATCCATCAGATTTTTGTTGTCATTGGCAATTGAGTATGACTTTGAAATTCAGCAGATGGATGTGAAGACAACGTTTCTCCACAGTGAGCTAGAAGAAAAAATTTATATGTCCCAGCCTGAGCATTTTGTTGGAAAAGGTAAACAAAATTTGGTCTGTAAGTTAAATAAATCTTTGTATGGTTTGAAACAGTCTCCTAGAATGTGGTACCAGAAATTTGACATAATTGTGTTGTCTATGGGATTTGTGAGATCAAAATCTAATCATTGTGTTTATTATAAATCTGAAAATGATCATGTGCTTGTTATTACCTTGTACATGGATGATATGTTATTCATAGGAAATAGCAAGTCTATGATTTCTGATCTTAAATCTCAGTTGTCTGCAAAGTTCGAAATGAAAGATCTTGGTGCAACAAGGTATATTTTGGGAATAGAGATAACTAGGGACACAACAAGAAAAAAGCTTTGGGTAAGTCAGAGTAAGTATGTGAAAACCGTTCTGGAGAGATTTGGTATGAATGATTGCAAGTAGCTAGTTGTTACACTCATGCAAGGAACAAAACTATCTATTGAAGACTGTCCAAAATCGGCTACTGAGATGGAGGACATGGCCAGTGTGCCATATGCAAGTGTTGTTGGCAGTTTAATGTATGCAATGGTCTGTATATGCAATGGTCTGTACAAGACCAGACATTGCCCAATAAGTGGGAGTTCTAAGCCATTTTATGGAAAATCTGGGAAGATTACATTGGGATGTTGTGAAGAGAGTATTCAGGTATTTGAAGGGGACTTTAGATTATCCTCTATGTTACCATGGTAGTTTGGTTGCATCACAAAGGACTCTCAGCATTCAAGGATATGTTGATTCTGATTGGGCAGGGGACATTGATAGCAGGAGATCCACCAGTGGATATATGTTCATGCTTAATGGTGGAGTAGTCAGTTGGATGAGCAAGCGATAGGCTGTAGTTTCTTTATCCATGATAGAGGTAGAGTACATGGTAGAAACTCACGTTTGCAAGGAGGCAGTTTGGCTGAGGAATTTGTGTTTGGACATTGGTTTTAATGCAATTAGAGTGCCATTTTTTTGGCAAAGAATCCAACTTTCCATTCTAGGACGAAGCACATTGATGTGCAGTTTCACTTCATGAGGGACATGGTGGAAGATGGAAGAGTCTGTCTTGAAAAGGTCAACACTTTGAAGAACGTTGCAGATGCTTTGACAAAGCCAATGACCACAAACAAGTTTAGATGGTGCACAGAATCGATGGGCCTTTTGGCCTATGACCGTCAATGAATTTTTCTAAGTCTGGAGGAAGCTAGAAGTCTTCACCAAGTGGGAGCTTGTTGAGAAAGTTTATCTCAACTTCTAGTTTGAAGCCTTACAAATTCAAGACTTGGCAAAAAAATTGTTTCTTTTAAGCCTTAACCGCTTTACCACGATTGTCTGGCTTGGTCTTGGAGGTACCGCAGTGACTGTCTAGGCAGTTACCACCTTACCGCTTGTGGTGAGTTCTCTCACCGCGGTGGCGCGGTAAAGCCACATGGAGCCTGCGCTGGCGGTTACCGCCTTACAGCGCATAGTGAGTTCTCTCACTGTGGTGGCACGGTAAGTCTACCAGAGCCCTGGCTCGGTGGTTACTATCATACCATAGGTGGTGGTTCCTCTCACCATGGTGAGACCACCAACAATGGGCTTGGCAATTACTACCATCCCACAGGCGGTGTGAGATCGCTTGTGGTGGGATTAGCAATTACCGCCCCATTGCAGACACTAAGTCCTCTCAAAGTGGTGGTTGTGGTGAGACCTCTAGCGGTCGACCTGGTGGTTACCGCCCTACCATGGGGTCGCCTGGTGGCTCCTGTAGTAGCATAGTATGACTGCCAGCGGTCTTTCTGGTGGCCACCGCCACATCATGGGTCAACTCAGATGGAGTCATGGTAGCATAGTGGAGAGTGACTGGGCTCAGTGAAGACTTGGGTGAGCTCAGCTGAGCTCATCACCATACCGCGAGGCAATTCGGTGAGCATGGCGGTAGTGTGGTAAAATCTTAGATGAGCTCAAAGCTCGATCAAGCGAGTTGGACCAGATAGTCAAAGCAATAGGCAAATAAAGTTTGAACACGTGGCTTGAAGATAACAGTCTGATTAGCCAAAGACTGAAACAGTGAAAGGTAGTTATTGCATGACTTGTGTGATTGGTAGAATGAACCTAATTATGGCAATGAATTGAATGCTTGGGTGGCTCGATGAAAATGAAATCAATCTATGCAGATCGATGGCGTATTAGAAGTTCGATGCATGAACCTGAAGACCATGGGATTGGTTGAAATGTTAATGAGATGTATGACTTTGTCAGTAAGATACATTATTATATTTGTAAACCAAAAGGTGACGGTTAGGTTGCAAGTCCATGCAAGTTTGATAATGTATTGTATGCTTTGATAGGGAGCATTGTAACAGTGAGTAATATCTTGAGAGCTCCTGTGAGCTGATCAGAGAGTGAAGACTGAATAATTTTGTATGTAATATTTCATTGTTGTAATACAAAATTTTCTTTGCTTGGTGTGGTGGGTTTTTTACCTGGAAAGGTTTTCCCACATAAATATTGTATCAATCTGTGAATGCTTTTCTGTGTTATCTCTTTAATGTTGCATGTATTCATCTCAGTATTTTTATAAGCTATTATAACTCATTTTTTCTCTTCTCCTCTATTGTATTAGTGTTAAGGGAATGTATTCCACACTGTTGGATAATTAGATCCATCCCTGATTTCCCTTCAAAAACAATACTATGGAAGCAATACCAAAATTTTCCAGAATAAACATGATATATTATTAGTTTTCAACTAAAACAAGTTGTCAAATTATTATACATTTGCAATTTTCACTTCAATACTTTGATTTGATTGTTATAAATGCATGCTAAATTTGATTACTCCTTCAGTTTTATAGCTCAAAAGAGCATGATGATTGTATTTTCCTTCTTAGTCCACTTGTAATGTATAAGGGGCAGCATGTCAAGCTCTACCCTTGTGGGAGCCCATTTTTACCCACATGCTTGGTCTTCAAAAGATAATTAGCCACATTACTTTTCCTATACCTGCACAGGGAACAAACAATGTTAGCAAAGCAAACAAAATTCAAAAGGTTGGACCATGATATGGAATTTAATTCTCAAGCTCTCATTGTATTCCTTTACTCTTAGCTGATTCTATGCATTTCAAGGAATGAGTTTTATTTCTATTGGTAGAGCATGTAGTACAATTCATATCCGAAGCTCTGACAGGACTTTCCCAATTTTTTGCAGGTACACTCAGAATCGGAAGCGGATGGAGCAAGCTTGCAAGCACATCAACTAAAGATCAAAAGGAAATGATAGATATGTCTTTTGTTACTTGCTTCTTTCTTTCTTTTCCACCTTTAGTTGTAGAATTCATTTCTTGCAATGAATGCTTTTGGCTACCTCCATGGCTTGTGTGGACTCTTTAGTTTCTCCTTTCCTTTCATTCTTGAAAGAAGTGCATCAAAATGCAATTGTAAAATAATTTTGTTCTTGTAAAAAAATGAAATCTGTAATGTGAGAAGCATCATGAAATAAATGAAAGCAATTTGTTATGCTTCATTTGTACATTATGTTATGTACTTCATTTGTTCTGTAAGCATTGGATAATACTCCTGAAACTCTATTTATTGAAAGAACTTACATAACTGATTACTTGATGAATATAGTGCAAAAAACACTCAAGGTATAAGTAGAAAATAAATGAACTTCCACTTTAAGATATAACAAAATTTTAATCACCTCTACCAATCAAGTTGTAGTGAAAATCAGTAACATTTTGGCGACTTCTGCTAGATACATGCTAGTTAAGCATTAGATCAGTTTCTCGTAACACTCCATTGGGTGCAGAGTCAAATCATCCCCTTCATAAAACTCAGAAATTGAAAATCAATACTCCAAACAGCAGCAAAGAAAACAAAACAATGTTGAAAGTAAACTAACAAGCCCAAGTGGCCAACTAAAACATGCGCAGTAGCGCTTAGGGAAAGTAGGAAAACTTAAAAAAAATGTGTGTGAAGCACTTATTTATAGCAACACTAACTCTACTAACTTACTCTAACCAGCCAAAGAAACTGGTCAAACAAAACCATTCACTAATTGGGTGAAATAGCTGCCCTTTCTATAGAGTATCTGATGCTTTACATGATTTTGGACAGCTATGAAAAGAATAATGGATGAAAAACCATGAGATAGTTGCACCACACCTTGAAGAGCATATACCAGCCTGCTAACCTCCTCATATAGAACATAATAATTACTAACTTGAGGTGGCGAAGTGTCTTGAATTTTTTCCTCTTCAACTGCACTTCCATGCTTGGGTTCAACCATGAGGGGAACCTTCTTGTTGGCCTCCATTCTAGCAATGTGTCTAATTGGACATCCTGTTGACAAGACAAAATTGGAACTATTTACTTGGATCTCACCTTGTCAACTGCCTCACCAACCACAACCGCTTCCTTCTTTGGTTGAATCATACATTCAACCTCACGCTCCTCCACAACCAATTTGTCCTCATTTTTTTTTCATGGATCTGTATGTTTTCTGAAAGGCTTCCATAATTTTGTAGCTCAAAACAAGGCATTTGATCACTATAAGAATTCAGTAGAGTGGAAAGCTCTCTACAAGCTAAACAGTCAAGGTCCTGGAAATCAAGCATACTAGATTCGAAAAAATAAATGTCACCTTGCTCCTCAAATTGGATTGAGGCCTCAACCTCATCCTTGCACTTATGAACCAGCAACACATCATCTTCTGTAATATCTTTTGGTTGTCCCAAATCAGCTGGTAAGTTGGGAACTTCCATGGTGTCTTCAACAACAAAAACGTAATTCATCAAATAAAACAACTACAACTTGTGGACTATCAACCATTCTTTGATCTAGAATTTGTAGCCCTTTAACCATAGCCTCCTCTTTCTTTTGTAGTAGTTGTTCCCAATTTTTGAGCTCCTCCTCATCACTATACCAATCAGAGACGTCAAAATAATCATCAATATTGTGTTCTTCGAATGAATCAAAACCAACAACAACCTTTTAGTGTGAATCAACCTCCTGCACTAGTTGATTTTCTAAAATTGTCATCCTTTATGAGACAAGGAAGCTCTTTAGTGAAAATATTTATAAATTCATCATGAGAAAATTTGAAACTCGGGATCTTGATTTTCGTGGAAATCAATTTACATTTAAAACCAATCTCTTGGAGGGAAAAGGACTCTTCAATTGGTTGGTTTTGAAGCATAACAAGATCAAAATATGCCAACCTAGGCTCTTGCATGAGTAAATGATTTCTAAAACCAAGAATTTTGATCTTAGGTGGGTTAGGAGGCTCATTCTTCATAAAACTTGGAAACTTAAATTCATGAACCTCTTCTTGAATGGGATGCTCCGAAATGGTAGGAGGTGTTTGGGCTTCGTGCCTTTGAAATTGAGCAAGCATAAGCTTTTTCTGTGCACTTGCCTCCCTCTCCAAATTCTCCTCAAACTGTATTCTTTGGGCTTCCAACTCTTGCTCATGAAGATAGGCTTGATAAGCCATCTCTTCATGTTTCTGATTATACTCTTGTTACTTCTTGATCTCCTCCAACTCTCTCATGTAGTCAAGCAAAATGCTCTTTATGCTTGCCATCTCCTCCTGCTGATAAATCAGATTTCTTTGGCTCTCTATCTCACTCATCTCCCTTTCGTAGTTCATCCTTATATCTTTGAAGCTCAAATCTTGAATATCTTGGTGCTGAGTTTGAACACATGAGAGCCGAGATGAAAAATGAGAAGGGGTGGGTGGGTGGTAATATTGGACATGTTGAGTTTGAAAGGTCATAATATTGAAACCAAGAGCATGATCATGGTAAGGTGGATAATATGACATAGTATCATGAAACTTTGACATATTTATTCATTCATAAGCTGGAAATAGAAAAGGTTAGGCTTTTAAAACAAACCAACACTTGATCTGCATGCAAAAACCGAGAAAGGAGTCGCCAAGTATATTGAAAAGAGCCTCCAAAATGCTGAATAAACTGTTGCACACACCAAACAACAACTTTAGAAATATTGAAAAATTATCTAAAATTGATTTCAGAGTCCCACCGTGTGTGCCAAAAAATATTATCAATCAGATATGCACCATTGTTAAATTTGCAGAAAATTACACTATCTGTTGACACATGGAGACCTTCTTCAGATGTGGGTGATCTTAAACAAAGAAGGAATCTCCAAAGTGAGCCAATTCTTTGAATAATAACCTATTCTAAATGATCTCTGGGAAAAAGGATAGAAAGATGAAATTGAATGAACCTATGACTTAAAATGAACCTAATGATGAATAAATGATGTCTGCCTTTCTACCCACAAAAAATACTTGACAGCTTCTCATGAACACTCAATACATCATTACTTTTCATTTAGATTTAGATTTTGAACACAACATGCAACCTGTACTTATGATCTTTCTGCATCAAAAGTGCAACTTTAGGACATTGAAAGGATTTTGTAAATGGAAATCACAAATTACATCAAAGTGAAACTGTAATTGACACACAAATTGAGAAGTAGGAATGCAGACTTCATTAACTAAAGGAGTATTACAATCTGAGTACAAATATCTAAATTACAAGACTCTCTATTTTGCATGAGAGCAAGAATCAATAACCTGGATTGGAAAAACACTAATTTTTTCTCAAAGATATACCTCAAAACCCTAATCTGAGCTCAAAGAAAAATCTCCAAGAAAGGCATCAAAAACTGCCCAAGAAGATTGCACAAAAGCGGAAAAATGCACTTTTTGCATGTGCATTCCATAAGGCCTCTAAAAATAGGAAAAAAAATTCTTTTAAAGAAAACAAAACAACTCATCCTTTCACCATGTAGCTCAGATCCAACCAGAAAAAAATTCAAACCATCCTTCCATGCAAATTGCTAAAAAATAGCAAGAAGAATAGAACAATTTATAAAGCATTGTTTCATTTTCTCCTTTACATCATGCAGTTTTTTTCTACAATTTGATTTATTTTGCAATAAAATATTTAGAAAAATCTTTTGCAAAGAATAATACCTTATTTCTCCAATACAATTTGATTTTTCTTTATAAAAAATAATAAAAATAATAAGGAAACAATACATAGCTTTTGATTCCTAATTGGTTTCTTCAAAATCAATAAACAATAATCACCTAAGCATAACTCATGAATTATTTTATTTTTACTAAGGCGAGGCATTTAATAAATAATTTGGCTTTAAGACTTTGCAAAATATTTAAATGCATAACCTAGAAAGTTAGACAAATGACATTTGATAACCTAGCAAAAGGTCGACCTAGGCAATGAAGAATTTGGCCACCATACATTTGGCATATGAGTTTTATATTTTAAATAAAATATTCCCTAAATTCGAATTAGGGCAACAAGATAGACAAAACTAATGAAGAAACCCTAATCTCATCTCATTTTCACTTTGTCACTTTGAAGAAACTTGCTCTCCTTGGAAGAAATGCAATGCCATGACAAAGCTAGGTTTTGCTTGGAAAATGGCTTGAGAGCTTCGAATCTTGTCCTCCAAACTAGTCGACCCCTCTCTACAACTCATGGTAAGCTATTTCATGGTCTTTTGTGGCTTCTATTTGTGTTTTGGAAACAAACACAAAAAAATCCATTAAGGCCGCAACCTCTTCATGCTATTCATTATCTAATTTTAGTGTGCATTTCCTATGCTATTTCATTTCCTTCCTGGCCGCCATGAATATGTGGTCTCAAGCTTGTGTTTGAAGCTCCATTGGAGCTGGTCGTGCCATCTATGCTTGGTCTTGATATTTGAAAAGGGTAATCTCTCCTCTCCATTGTTTATTTCTGTGAATAAAAAATCTTTTGAAAGCTTAAAATATAGAAGTTATGACTGTTGTTTTTAACACATAAAATGTCGACCCAGCTGGTCGCGCTATGTATACTTCACTTTAGTTTTTGTTTTGAAGAAAACCCTCTTTGTTATCACTTTCTTGTTTCCTAGATTATGATTGCTAGAGGAAGCTCGAAATGGGATTTTTACATTCTCAGTGATTTCCTATAGCACAAATTTCCTCCATAAATGGGCTCGACACATTATGTATTTCTACAGTTTTTGCATTTTGTTGTAAAACCCCTACATGGGTATCTCTTGATTCTAAATGAAAAAAATTGTTTAGTCTTTTCCTATTGCAAACTCGATGTGGGTGTTCCCGAAAATGAACTATCTTTATTTCAATTAAAAACCCCAATGTGGGTATCGTTGAAATCATAGTAAATCTGCATCCTGAGTAAAAATCCGCATCTGGGTATTTATAAAAACCTGAAAGAATCTTCTCATTTCTATATTTTTTCCAAAAACCCGTGTAGGTGTTCATAAAAATGAAATAAAATCTCTTGTATCCCTAAACAAACTCCTTATTATTGCATTCTCCGTTGAATTGTTGAAAACTCATCAAATTTTTATTGAAAAAAAAAAGAACTCACTGTATTGAAATGAAACTTCACCTTATGCTAAATGAAACACCTAAAAAATCTTCATTTTCTTGTAGCAATATACATAAGCACTTTCAGCTCAACACTATCATTAATGAATGCTCACTATGTGTTTCTAACCTTTGTTAGAAGTTTCATTGATGAGGCATTATGTATGCCTGTTCACTATCAAAGTTTAGAGGTAGAACGCTGCTGCTCCAAAATAGAAAAATATAGAACAACACCCAATGTGAACAGATCTAAAATAGAAAAACAATACTATGGTAGTAATACCAATATTTTCCATAATAAACATGATAGATTAATAGTTTTCAGCTGAAACAAGTTGTCAAATTATTATCCATTTGCAATTTTCACTTCAATACCTTGATTTGACTGTTATAAATGCATGGTAAATTTGATTACTCCTTCAATTATATAGCTCAGAAGAGTATGATGATTGTATTTTCCTTGTTAGTCCACTTGTAATGTATAAGGGGAAGCATGTTGAGCTCTACCCTTTTGGGAACCCATTTTTACCCACATGCTTGGTCTTCAAAAGATAATCAGCTACATGACTTTTCCTATACCTGCACAGGGAACAACAATTTTAGCAAAACAAACAAAATTCAAATGGTCAGACCATGATATAGCACTTGATTCTTAGAATCTCATTGTATTCCTTTACTCTTAGCTTATTCTATGCATTTCAAGGAATGAGTTTTATTTCTATTGGTAGAGCATGTAGTACAATTCATATTCGGAGCTCTGACAGGACTTTCCCAATTTTTTGCAATTACACTCAGAATTAGAAGTGGATGGAGCAAGCTTGCAAGAACATCAACTAAAGATCAAAAGGAAATGATGGATGTCTTTTGTTACTTGCTTCTTTCTTTCTTTTCCACCTTCAGTTGTAGAATTCATTTCTTGCAATGAATTCTTTTGGCTACCTCCACGGCTTGTGTGGACTCTTTAGTTTCTCCTTTCCTTTCATTCTTGAAAGAATTGCATCAAAATGCAATTGTAAAATCATTTTGTTCTTGTAAAAAAATGAAATTTGTAATGTGAGAAGCATCATGAAATAAATGAAAGCAATTTTTTATGCTTCATTTGTACATTATGTTATGTAATTAATTTGTTATGTAAGCATTGGATAATACTCCTAAAACGTTGTTTACTGAAAGCACTTACATAACTGAATACTTGATGAATATAGTGCAAACAACACTGAAGGCATAAGTAGAAAATCAATGAACTTCCACTTTAAGATATAACAAAATTTTAATTTATTCTACCAATCGAGTTGTAGTGAAAATTGGTAACACAAGCCAAAAGGTGACATATAGTGGGTGGAAGGCCTAATATTGCATTTTAATGCACTCAAAACCCTTAAAATAGGGTGTACAAATCGACCCTCAATAATTGGCTTCTAAAATGCACAAAATCACGTGAAATCCAACCAAACTATAACTAAAATGGAGTTAAGTCTGTTGCCGACCTAATTCCATCGAAAAGAGAGCATAATCGCTCTGAGATAGGTTCAATCGACTTGATCCCTTAAGGGTCCAAAGTGCAAAATGAAAACAATATTTGACAGGGTATTACTCATAAAAAGTGGCGATTAAGAAATCTCTGTGTAAACCTATGATATCACGTTGGTCCCCTCTACAATAACCTCTCTCGGTTTTTTCTATCTTGGAGGCATTTTCCTGTGGTGGCAAATTTTCACTCGGAGAAAAAGTTGTCAAATGCAAGTAGTTGAAAGTTGCAAAGTGGTGCAACTTTCATTCTGCATCTCCTATGACCAAACAGATTGTTCCAACGCATTTGGGTGGGTACATTTACACTAGGAATGGTCCTCTTTCACACCCAAACATGTGAAATCACTTCAAGCTACATTCAACCAGATCGATCGTTTAAGGGTCCAAAGTGCAAAATGGCTATGAAATTCATCATGCTAGTATTCAAACACCCTGATGCTTAAAAAATTCTCGTGTGAGCCTATGGGATCAAATTGGGCCCCTCTACAATAACCTCTCTTCATTTTTTCTATCTCAGAGGCATTTCCCTGTGGTGGCAAATTTACACTTGGGGGAAAAGTTATCAAATGCAAGTAGTTGAAAGTTGCAAAGTGGTGCAACTTTCGTTCTACAGCTCATGTAACCAAACGAACTGTTCCAAATCATCCAAATATGTATTTTTACACTATGCATGGTCCTTTTTTGCACACAAACACGTGGAATCGCTCCGAGCTACGTGCAAACAAATCGATTCCTTAAGGGTCCAAAGTGTAAAATGGCTGCAAACTTCCACATGCTATTACTCAAACACCTTGATGCTTACAAAATTCTCATCTAATCTTATGAGATCATGTTGGGCCCCTCTACAATAACCTCTCTCATATTTTTCTATCTCAAAGGAATTTTCCTGTGGTGGCAAATTTTCACTTCGGGAAAAAGTTGTCAAATGCAAGTAGTTGAAAGTTTCAAAGTGGTACAACTTTCGTTCTGCAGCTCATGTGACCAAATAGATTGTTCCAATGGATCCATGTGGGTATTTTTATGCTAGGAATGGTCCTCTTTTTCATCCAAACACGCGAAATCGCTTTGAGCTACGTTCAACCAGATCGATCCCTTAAGGGTGCAAAGTGCAAAATGGCTGTGAACTTCAACATGCTAGTATTCGGACACTATGATGCTTAGAAACTTCTTGTCTAAGCCTATGGGATCAAGTTGGGCCCCTCTAGAATAACCTCTCGTGGTTTTTTCTATCTCAAAGAATTTTTCCTGTGGTGGTGAATTTTCACTTAGGGAAAAAGTTGTCAAACGCAAGTAGTTGAAAGTTGCAAAGTGGTGCAACTTTCGTTTTGCAAATTGTGTGACCAAATAGATTGTTCCAACACATCTAGGTGGGTACGTTTATGTTAGGAATAGTCCTCTTTTGCATCTAAACATGCAGAATCGCTCTGAGCTATGTTCAACCGGATCGATCCCTTAAGGGTCCAAAGTGCAAAATGGCTATGAATGCTATTACTTAGACACCATGATGCTTAGAAACTTCTCATCTGATCCTATGATATCATGTTAGGCCCCTCTACAATAACCTCTCTCGGTCTTTGCTATCTCGGACGTATTTTCCTGTGGTGGCGAATTTTCACTTGGGGAAAAAGTTGTCAAATGTAAGTAGTTGAAAGTTGCAAAGTGGTACAACTTTCGTTCTGCAACTCGTGTGACCAAAAAAACTATTTCAATGCATCTTAATAGGATTTTTTATGCTAGGCATGGTCCTCTTTCACACCCAAACATGCAAAATCGCTCTGAGTTATGTTCAACCAAATCAATCCCTTAAGGGTCCAAAGTGCAAAATGGCTACGAACTTCAACTTGCTTTTATTCAGACACCATGATGGTTATAAAATTCTTGTCCAAGCCTACGGAATCATGTTGGGCCCCTCTACACTAACCTCTCTCTATTTTTGCTATCTTGTAGGCCTTTTTCCATGGCGGCGATTTCTTGCTTGGGGAAAAAAATGTCAAATGCAAGTAGTTGAGTGTGTAAAAATGACTTTATAGGCATTCCTTCACCATGAGACCACATTTATTTGAGGCATATTTTGAACTAGTTCACTGCCTTGTCTATGGCTTGTCATGGCATTCCATCACCACATTTATTTGATGCATTTTTTCAAACAGTTCACTACCTTGTCTATGCTATTGCTTACTATTATGCTTTTCATATTTGTTTTCAAAGCATCCATAGCTTGTTCAAAATCACTTGTTTTAGACTTTTAGCCATAGCAACAAGGTAGTGAACTGTTTGAGAAGATTCTTTGGTATCCCTGTATGAAAAATATGGTAACATAGACAAGGCAGGAAACTATTTGAAAAAATACCTCAAAAAAATTTGGTCTCATAGAATGTCATGATAATAAAATGCAATTGGCAGTTGCTCCTAGTTATTAGTTATGCAATGCGAAGAAATTGCATAACTGCTTAGGTTGACTTTGTACAAACTATATTTTAATTGAAATTTGGTCATCTATTAGCATCTATTTACTAGTTATGCAAAGTGAAGTAATTCTTTGACTTTGAAAGATGTGCAATGCAATGTAATCAACCATATGAATATAAACTACAAAAATCCATTTTTTACAATTCATTAGTTAAAATATTGATTTTATTTTCTCTCTATATCTCTATATGCTATGGAAATACCTTTCAATTTTTTTAAAAAAAGTTTTTACGTTTTGTTGTACATTTTTTCCCGGTTTTTTCACAAAGTATTATACTTTTGGTTTGTCAATTTTTTCCCCTAAAGATTTTTGCTGCTATGCATTGGAAGCATGAATCATATACATGCATACATGTGAATAAGTGAGGCACAAGTAATTGAAGCATTCCAAAGGATACAAACCAGCATGAATGCAGCTTATTTATACAATACACTTTAGATGGGGCTTATTGAGCATTCGACAGTAATTAATTAAGCATTAGATGTAAACAAAATCCATGCCTACAACATTCAAGCATACACCTTACATGATATGCATGATAAAATCATTCAAGAATGGGAGTAGAAAAATAAGAGTTTCTTTAATCAAAAATCCGAAAAGCTATACAATGATATATATTGATAAATGTATATACAATATATATCCAAAAAAATCCATATAGGCTTAGTACAAAGGAGGCATATGGACATAAAATATCACATATATATCGATAGTACAAAACATATGTTCCAAAATGCCACATAGGCATACAACAAACAACACTAATACATAGTCATTTCCCTCTAGGGGAAGGAAATAGATCTTGTATTGCCTTCAAAATTCGACTGGATGGAGTGACTATTGCTTCTCTTGTCTTTCGAACATGCTCGCTTGTCCTCCTCTCTTCACTATGGACCTTCAACTGATACTATTAAAATTAAAGATGTTAAAAAAAAGAAATTGAATTGTGGAATGGCATATAACAAAATATATAATCACTTAATGCATACATATAGTCATCATGTACATTTACAACATCACCACATCCACGATCTGGAGTGACAACCATTTGTAGCAACCATGAAGATAGAAATTAAACTACATAAAAGTATCATGAAAATTTTCTATAATAGACCATAAAAGAGCAAATATAATGTCAAATCGACTAATCTATATTCCATACCTCTTTCAATGGATTAGAACTGGCTATTGTTGCAAAAACTCCATGGTCCATCATGCCACCAACATCACCAGGGCTATCTCTTGTCAACATCTGCAAATGAAACAATATCTCAGGTATCATTTTGATATAAAGACCAAGAGGGGATAATGGAACATAAGGTGAAATAAGAGAGGGTAATGGGATGGGAATAGAGGGGTCATGCAGAGAGGGGGATAAAACTCATTCAAAGTGACAAATTTCATTCAAGATACATATAACAAGATTAAAATGGCTTATTAAAGATCCAAACAATCCTCAAAGCTTGACAACAATCGGGAGTCTAACTTCTCACTTTCACCCATCTAACCTAGCAGTAGTGCAAACTCAGTATTTGGTCTTTAACTCCCATGCTTTCCAAAACACTTGACAATAAGAAGGTGGATTTAGATACCTATTTCAAAGTTATACAACATATCTCTTAACCAGATACAAGTATTTTGGATAAATCCCTTGAAATTAGACCCTCAACGTTGTCTTTGGTCATGAATTAGGCCAGATTTACAAAGAAACATACCTTTAAACTTAACACAAACCCTTGAAAACTTGGGGCTGAAATTTCTATGCCCTCAAACCTCTAAAACCACAATCAACACCTAGGGTTGACTCCTCCAACATAGAAAACTCCAAAACCCTCAATTTCATGCCAAGTTAGGAGGGTTTATTCAAAGTTCAACTTGCACAACCTCCCAGACCATGCCACCGACTTAGACATGTATATTCTGACTCCAATATGCTCAAAATTTGGAAAAAACTTCACACTCTCATTGATTTCCACAAACTTGAAACCCAAGGCTCCATCTTCATGTGTTTTTCTTCACAAAACTCATCAAGACAGTAGGTTTATCTCCTTATTTCCTTCTCCACAACTCTAATCATGCAACCTACAACCTACTCAAACTCCCTAGGGCCCATTACACTAGTTATAGTAGGTACAGTTGGTGTAAGGGACCTTAAATCATGATTTTGGTTACAAAACCCTCAAACAGTGTGTCTTCGGCCTGTCACAGGAAAAAAAGGATATTTACCACAAATCATAATAAATCTCCCTTAAAATTGTTAACACCTGCCACCACAAATTAAAATGATTTACATGGCACAATGAATCTGTACGGGCTCATACAAGCCTACAAATGACAAGAAAACTCAGAAATTTGATGAAAAACATAGATATTCTTATTGCCAATGCTTCAAACTTCAAGCCAATGTTACAAAATGAGTTGTCATGCCTTTTTAAATGCTTCTACTCATCAAAATAATTCCCAACTATCTTACAGCTCCTTTTTAAACCTCTCATGACCATTGCATTACAAATTTGTTGCATTTATGCAACTCACAAATTTAGCACTTTCAAGTTTTGACTCTTTATATTTTCCTAGACCCTCTTAAATGCCTAAACTATTACAAATAGTCTAATGAGACCTTATTCAACTAAGAAATCATGAATTACTCAAGAAAAAATCATCCTATCTACCTTGACACCCCTTGTCAACTTTGAGAATTCCTTCCACATGATTTGCAAACCTTACAAGATGAATACAAAATCCCCTCAAAGTTGATCAATTACAATATAATGGTCGCATTGGACCTTATTAAGACTCAAGGACTCAACTCAAACATACTAACAAACCTTGCCTATCTGATGCAAAGTGGCAAGGAAGGTAAACACACAACTATGATGGCAAAGACAATCCAATTCAACACTTCTCTCAAATACTCATACAAGGAGTCATAAAATCCATTATTCTTTAAATGATCAGCCCCCCACACACCTAGGGTTCACAACTCAGACCACCCACAAAAATTGAAAGCATTTGGATCATGTCACATTAGGACAAAACAAGGTTCAACAACCCTCTAGCACCTAGGTTTCAACAAGCAACTATCACTATGGTAATTTAGACCTCACTCCCTCTTAATAGTGTAGGCATATAATTTCCATCCCACCAAGATTTAGCAACTCTACAACATGTGGATGGAAGAAACACCCATAATTCACTCAAAACTCTGATTTTGAGGGTTTTCAGACCACCCATGAGTAAAATTAAGATATCTCCCTTGATACTCAACAAAATCTCATCACTCCAACTCCAAAATAAATCTTATTAAATTACCTATCCAACCATTACAAGCTTGGAGCATGAAACAACACGTACAAACTGTACCAAGTACGGGATCAATAATTTCTTCAAGAAACCACAAAAATCAGCAAACTCTTTATTGAAAAATTCTTCCAAACTTCAAGAATAGCTTGCCTCAACCAAGAGAGGCATATATGAGTTTAGTATAATTTCCCTTTGAAAGTCTCCCCTTCTTCAAGTGAGCCATCACCAAATCTCCAACCTTGTATTGAACATCCCTCTTCTTCAAATCTGCTCTTTCTTTGTACTTCTCAACATTCTTTTGTAGAGTTTCCTTCACTTGTTGATGAATATACCTGATTGTAACAACAAAATCCTCTCCTTGAGAACTTATCCTATCAACCCCTTCTAGATCTCTTAACTCATAGACCCCTCAAGGGTGCATGCCATAAACTACTTCAAAACAGCTCCTACCAATGCTCCTATTCATGGAGTCATTGTATGAAAATTCAGCCTGACGTAAAATCAAATACCAAGCTTGTCCATGCTCCTTGGTAAGACATCTCAAGATATTTCCCAATGATCTATTCACCACTTCAGTTTTTCCATCCATTTTTGGATGGTATGTAGAGGTAAAGGACTGGTTTGTGCCAAGTTTCTTCGACAAGGTCCTCCAAAAGTGACTTATGAACTTAGAATCCCTATCATAAATAATGATTAAGGGAAATCCATGTATTCTAACAACCTCCTTAAAGAAGAGACCTGCTATACTAGATGCATCATTGGTGCATTTACAAGGGAGAAAATGAGCCATCTTACTAAACCTATCAACCACCACAAAAAACCTATCAAAACCTCTTTGGGTTCTAGGGAGCCCCAATACAAAATCCATATTTACACTCTCCCAAGGTCTATTGGGAATGGGAAGTTGTTGATAGAGCCCTACATTTGATGAATTTCCCTTTGCTCTTTGGCATATTGTGCATCCTTCCATAAACTTTCTCACATCCACTTGCAGCCTTGGCCAATAGTAGTACTTCCTCACTTTTTCTAAGGTCTTATCAAGGCCAAAATGACCTCCAAGACTTCCACTGTATTTCTCCTTTATAATATTCTCTCTCATTGAGAATTTAGGCACACACAATTGGCTTCCTTTGAAGAGAAAACAATTCTGCAATAGAAAATCAGAGTAGTCACCATGAGAATACTAAAGTTCTTGATGGTGTCCAAGCTGGGTGCACAAATTTGACTAAAGTTCTTGATGAACTTTCTATAAAAGCTTGCAAGTCCATGAAAGATTCTCACATCTCCCATGGATTTTGGTGTTGGCCAATTAAGAATAGCATCCATCTTTGAAGGATCCATCTTCAAACATCACTTGGAGATGACAAATCCAAGGTACACTAGTTCTCCCTTCATAGATTCACACTTTTCCATGTTGATCAACAAATTCTCCTATTGTACCCTCTTCAATATCATGTCTCTTAATGGCTCTTGAATCAGTGAAAATCCTCCAATTCCCATCCTGTCTTGCTATTAGGATAGAAGGAACAAAACATGGGCTCAAACTTTTTCTCACTAGCCCCTTATCCAACAAATCTTGCACTTGTCTTGCAATCTCCTCATTCTAAGAAGGTTTCATCTTATATGCAGCCTTATTGGGCAATGCAGCCCCTAGAATTAGATCAATATGGTGGCTTATATCCCTAATGGGAGGTAGGTAACTAGGTAATTCATTTACCATTATTTCCTTGAAGCTTTCCAACAACTCTTGGACCTCTCTAGGTGCATCTTCCTTCTTCTTTGTGGGCAGATATGCTTCACTCTTTGGCTTCATAATCAGGAAGAATCCTCTTCCTCCTCCTTCCTTCAAGATATTCATGAAATCCTTCTCACCCACCATAAAAACACTAGGACCTTCATGATTTGCCCTGTCTTCTTCTATGAGAGGTGTGAGGTTGTAAGTCACCCCATCCTTCACAATGGAGTATGTATTCTTCTCCCCATCATGCTTGGCCTTCCTATCAAACTACCAAGTCCTCCCAAGCAGCAAGTGGCACACATCCATAGGGATGATTTCACATATTATCTTTTCCTTGTATGACCCAATGTTGAATCCTACCCATAATTTCTCATTCACCAATACCTATTGTCCTTTACTAAGCCATGAAACTTTGTATGGGTTAGGGTGAGAAATCCTTTTCAAATTCAATTTTTCTACCATCTCAATTGAAGAAATATTATCATTTGATCTTGAGTCCACTACTATCTTATACACCTTACCTTGTAACTTGCAATTTATTCTAAAGAGTGTCTTCCTTTATGGGGGTTCTTCAGGGATTGGTGCCTTGAGCAATGCTCTCCTAATCATCAAGTTCTATCCAACTTCTGATGTGAGGTTTACTATAAGTGAGGTCACACTTTCTTCATCTTCATGAACCAATTGATTCCTCCTCTCTCCACCATGAGAGCTTGATCCTTTCTTTTCAGGGCATTTGAAGGATGGATGCCTAGGCTAGTTGTAAGTGTAACATCTCCCTGAAAACTGATTGGAACTTCTCCCTCCATTAAATTTGCCTCTACCATTGGGTCTCCTACCTGTGAATCCCCCTCTATTGCTTGATTATCCATTTGATTCATTAGGATTAGACTCCTCTTGATGTTTTTGGGACTTATTTATGCCCCCAAAGCTGCCTCTACCTTTGAAATTCTTGCCTCTTCCTCTATTTTTCTGCTCTTTTTTTCTTCTTGTCTTCTCTTTGGCCTTATGTGCAATTTGTATGTGATCCTCCATGGTCTTGGGGACAACCAAACTGATCTCATCTTCTATGTTGAGCCTTAGGCCATTGATATACCTAGCCACCCTTTCATTCTCACTTTCTACATGATCACATCTCATACTCAACTTGAAGAATTATTCAATGTAGGATGAAACATCCATGTCTTTTTTCTTTAGATTCTACCTCTTTTTGAACTCTTGCACCTCATGATCAGCAAGAAGGAATTGTGCATTCAACCTATGCACCATCCTATCCCACGAGTTGATCATAGACTTACCCATCTTCACCCTTTCTCCTTGAATGAAATTCCACCATGTCAAGGCAGATCCCTTCAACTTTGGTTTGGAAAACTTCACCTTCTTGTTCTCTGCCATTTCTTTATATTCAACATATTTATTCAATTCCTCTACCCATTCTATCACTTCTTCCACATCCATCTTTCCAGTGTACACCGGTAGGTCAATCTTCACTTCAGAGGACTGTCCTCTTGATGCTTGCAATGCTTTAAGGATTCTTCTCTCATGAGGGGGTATCTCTTCCCCTTGAGGGTTCTCTCCACCTTCTGTAGGTCCTTCACCCTCTGGCTCTTCTTCAAAGGAACTCTCTTCCTCCATGGACACTCCTCTTCTTTCGTTCATTGCCTTTAAGATCTCTGCCTATTGTCTCAAGGCCTTCAACTCCTTTGCAACCACTGGTCTAGGTTGTTTTGGAGGCATGATGTCTTCCCTTCAATAATTACCTACAATTAGGCTTTGATACCACTATGATGCAGAGTGGCAAGGAAGGTAAACACACAACTATGATGGCAAAGACAATCCAATTCATTGCTTCTCTCAAATACTCTTACAAGGAGTCATAAACTCCATTATTCATTAAGTGATCAGCCCCCACACACCTAGGGTTCATAACCAAGACCACCCACAAAGATTGAAAAAATTTGGATCATGTCACACTAGGAAAAAACAAGGTTCAACAACCCTCTAGCACTTAGGTTTCAACAAACAACTATCACTATGGTGATTTAGACCTCACTCCCTCTTAAGGATTTTAGCCCTTACCCGGTAGGACAGTTAGAATAAAAACCACATGGAGGAATGTCAAGAAATCAAACCCATGGATTCAGACACCCCACATGGACCCCTACAAAGTTCCAAAACCTTTCCTCTTGACTGTCAAGGCATAACTAACAATGACCTTTTCTACCATTGCTCCAAGAGGCATAAATCATAGACCTACACTTGGGTCTTGACTATCTTGGATCTCCCCTTCACCCTAAATCCCAAAAAGAAACTCCTAAAGGTTTTCCACACCTGTTACCATCATTCCTAAGTTCCCCCCAAACAGATTTTCTAGAAACCAAGCAAAACTCATTTTTTTGCTTGTTAATTAGGCTTGCCACATAGAGATGTCAATCCAAGAATCTCACAACACTTCCTCCAATGAGCCTTTTGTTCTGCAAGACATTGAGGACATAATAGTATAGGAATATACCTTCCATACCACTAGGATTTAGTAGCTCTACAATGTGGGGATGGAAGAAACACCCATAATTCACTCATAACCCTGATTTTGAGGGTTTTCAGACCACCGAGAGTAAAATTAAGATATATCCCTCGATACTCAATGGAATATCACCAATCCAATTCAAAAATAAATATTATTCAATTACCTATCTAACCATTATAGGCTTGGAGAATGAAACAACATGTATAGACCGTACCAAGTACGGGATCAACAATTTCTTCAAGAAAACACATAAATCAACAAACTCTTTATTGAAAACTTCTTCCAAACTTCAAGAATAGAATTGCCTCAAAAAGGAGAGGAATATATGAATCCTACCAACATCCTCCAACTTCCTCCAACTGAAATTTTAATCATTTGGCCATTGGAAACACAAAAAAACTTCATTTTGACTCTTTAATGCCTAATTAAGGCAATTTAGCCAACTTTCACCAACCCGACTACAAAGATACCTCCAAATTATGTGAAAGGCATCCAAAACTCCTCAAAATGAAAAATATGACTTCCCTTAGGTGTCTATCTACATCAAGGAATCCTTTTTTCTTAATTTTCCAAAATGCACTAGACTTACAAAGGATGATGGAGACCTTGTTTGTACAAAAAGTTGGTCATCAAGACCAAAACTCCACCAAATCCCTAGGAGACCTATTACAAAGCAATGAAATCGACCATGAGACCTTATTCCAACATTAAACAAAGAAATAGAACATAACAAATGATTCTAGGTCCCTTAGACCCATGGGTGCTCCTGTACCACTATCAGACACTTAATGAAGAAACATAGAAAAGAGTGGTGCCCCTGCACCAAAGGGATTAATGGAACATAGGACGGACTAGTATAGATTGATGGGATGGGCTAGGATGGAATAAAAAAATATAGGGTGAAAAATTTGAGGTTAATGGGATGCGATTATTAGGGAATAATGTAACATAGGGTGAATTAGGAGGTGTCTAAGGTTTGACTACAGTACACAAAGTGCGAACTTGACCTGTGTGTAGCAATAATAGGGAAGAGTTATCTAGCGTGAAACATGGATAAATATGGTATAATATAAGATGATATAAAGGAACATAGGGTGGAACATAGGGGATCATGGAACATCTAGGGTGATATAATAATGGGTATAATAAGATGGGAGTAGGACATAATGACACATAGCATGGACTAGAAGATATTAGTGGGATGAGCTAGGAGGGGGTCATGGAAAATAGGGTGAACTATTAAATGTTAATGGTAAGGGATTAGGAAGGAATAAAGGAACAAAATGTGAATTAGGAGAACATAATATGACATGATCAAGGAATACTTGAATGCAATGTTTTTGTTTATCATCAATTTTTTAGATTTGTATATACGCAAAATTATGAAAACTAGCTAACATAGATTTACAACACCATTAATGAATAAAGGCTACTTGAGTGTATGTTGTTTGAGGATATGAATCATGAGGTGTGGAGGCAGAAGGTGCACCAGGAAACTGTTTGAAATCCAAAGCATGTTATGAGACAAACCTTCGAATATAACTTTCACCTGTTCAAATGCAATAATAATATCTTTAATACTAGTTGCATACCTATGAACTCATCGTCGAGAATGTATAAGGGCCTGTAGGAATAGAGCATCCCTCATGAACAGTGCGACCCTAAAATTTCATCATATCAAAATTCTACTAATTTAGTTATTCTTAAATTTCAAATTATATTTTAATAAACAGTTCATTAAAATAACTTGCTAAATTTTACCTAAGTTTCAATGTCGAATGTATCATTCAGAATATCATCTGTGAAATCCATTGCCTCTGCAACTGATGTAGGCTATGCAGCTGCATCACGATCACCCTAATAATTGTACGTGCTAACAAAACCACAAGCACCACAATGGTGGGGTGGAGCTTAGGGCCTACACGTCTCCTCCACACCAAGCTCTACTAGAGGACTCGCACACTGTAAAATGGTTTGGGTGAGTGAGCCAATTGACTTCATTGTTTCCACCTCTAGACTGTCCTTAACAATGGAAGGAATAATGACATGATCCACCATAAGTCTACCCAAGTCTCTCGGTGCCAATTGTGGATTACGTCATGCAACAGGTCTATCGTGTGTGGAGCCCCCACCTTTACCCTAAAAATCTAAGATGTCAAAATAGTTTTCCATTTTATTGAGGACAAACTTGCAATAGAGTTTCCTCAAAAATTATTGTGGCACCTCATGGTTATTGCATGTAGGTTGGTCAAATACCATCCACCACCGCTCCCAATTTTTTTTTTAATTAACTCATGGTGGCACTAATGGATGGGGAACCTCCTGCATGCATGGGACAAAGGTTCATTGGTTTTTAGGTCTATAAATAAGGCACACAAGTCGTCTTTTCTAATTTTTACATTTTTGATCTGCATATGACAAACCACTAGCATAAAATTGTCTCATCTCATGCCTCTTATTTGACCAAAAATTCATTTGCTCGCTCATTTCTCCTACATGAGTTACAATTGACTTCAATAATTTAGTATTCCCTCTCCTATAAGGGTGGGTTTTGGCATGCTCGGTTAATATTTCAATTAATTGCTGAATGTCTCTTTTATTGTTTTCAATTTGATTTTGAATATTTTCCCTTGTTCCTTGAGGATGCCTATGAATTGATGGAGGGGTTTCGGGTTGTTATTGTCTAGGAGGCTCTTCATGAGGAGGTGATTGTGAATTCTCAATGTTTCGAGGTGGAGATTCATTCCCTGAGAATTAGAAAAAAAAATTATTACAAAAATCTATTTAAATTTGCATTCTAAATCAAATTTGAAATAAATAGAATAAAAATACATACCTCTTTGCAATCTTTGACCTCTCTGACGTGTTGGCGGCATCCTAATGGAAAATGGCAAGCTAAGGATGCAAACAATGGAAGAGATTTGGCGAGTGCGAGTTGCAGACGTAAAATCCTCTACCTCAAGCCACGGGTTGAAGAAAAAATGAGAGTTTGAAACCCGATTTTTGGTTTTTATGTCAAATAAGACATTTGGCATGCACCAAATGGCTTATTTCTGGTCTTTTTTTAATGTTTTTTCAATTTGGCACCTAAATTGTGTTAGAGATTGGTGTAGTTACCCTAATGTGATGATTTGATTTAGATTTTTGAATTGATTTAAATCAACGTTGAGAGGAATATAAATTTAGACTTAATTAAATAAAGTTTAATTTATTTAATAAAAGAGAATGGTTTTAGTTTTAAATCAAATAAAGATAAATTTATTTAATTTAAATGAGATGACTTTAGAGATTAATTAAATGAATTATTTAATTAAAAGAGGGACTATATGATTAACTAAACTAAATGATTTATTTAATTAATAGAAGATGATGACTTAATCAAATAAATTTGATTTATTTGAAATTTAAGAGATAAAATATGATGAATTTAATTAAATAAAGATCATTTAATTAAATGACTAGCAGAGGAGATGATTTGAGATGAACTGGTGTTAGTAAAATTAGGAACAAGTGTATAGGATCAATCTGTATATTTTTTGTGTCTACATTTTACCCCTCTTTGAAGCAAAGTGCTTGTCGCGTTGGTTCAAAGAATAAACTTCCAAGATCAAAATTTTTAAAAAAATGATTTTTCAAATGCCTCATTATTGCCCCAGCGGAAGAATTACACTGGTATAGTGCCCCCTCAAGAGATCGGATGAAAATTTGGATTTTTGGGTGATTTCATGAAAAAGAGAACAAGTTGCACGACGGGTCCAGAAAGGGTCTAGGATGCCAAAAACGTGCCAAAACATGAAAAAATGATCGAAAATGACTCTCGATTGGGCGAAAATGGGATCAGGGGTCCAAAAACCTAGTTGGATAGCTAAACAAGGTCAAAAAACCCTAACTTTCAAGCTTAAATAGTCCTCGAGGGGTCACTTCCAATTCAACACTGTAGAGACTTAGCATTTTTGAGCTCTAACCACTATTTAAGATGGCATAACAAGTGCTTCCACATCAATATTTGGAGCGAGTTTGAGTGTACCAGTGGCCTCCAGGTGCAGGAACAGTGGTATGTGACCCTTACCTAACTCATCATTTCATTTTTTGTGCGCATTAATTAGGGTCCAAAGTCAAACTAATTCAAGCAATGATTTTTGGCACCGCTGAAGGTGCTAAATCAGTGTCGCACAACCTTAAAGTGCATCGCTATTCAGTCTTATGCTGCCGTGGTCTAGTTTAGAGATTAAGGTTTAGGCTTCAAAGTCCACCACATATGCAAATTGCACTGTGACGGTGCAATTAGGAATTTAGGTTTAGGTGTCAAAATGCTCTGTGGTTAAACTGCGACATGACGACACAGTTTGGACTTTAGAGGGTTCTAGTTGTGTAGTTTGGAACTTTGAAATAGTGACACACTTGTTGTTTGGGTTGCAAAAAATCCAAACAGGATCTCAATTTTTATGAACCTGATGCTATGACTTTACTAGTACAGGAGGACACAGAGATTTTACATTCACGAGAGCACAAGTCTCTGGTACTTAGTAGATTGGTCGGATTACATGAGCTGCTCCAGGAGCACCTTGCGGAAATTGGGCTATGGTACATTACCTATGCACCTCTTTTCTGGACACACTTGGGTATGATGAAAGTACTAGCAGAGTGATGGCACAGTGAGACATCATCATTTCACTTTCCTACAAGTGAGGTGACAATGACTCTGGAGGATATCTGGCACATTCTTCGATTGCCAATCCATGGAGAGTGATCATCTATGATGTGGACACTGAGAGAGAGGCCTACTTTGATGTTATGGACCTTGATGAGATCATTTTTTTTGAGGTACAGATCGAGCTACAGCGGTACAAGGTCTCGGTACCCACCTTCTGATTGATTTTCATTGCGATCATTTTAGGTCTTGTAGCACCAGATCAGCATGACTAATACTTTAGTCCAGGATGGGGTCTTGTTTGGGAGTGGATGCTCCACCAGAGAGAGTGATTTGCATGGGGTATAGTGATGGCCTCACTTTATCATGATCTACATGAGTTTTCCTACTTAGATAGCAATGCCATCGAGGCCGAAGTGACACTTTTGCACATTTGGGTCTGGGAGCACATTGCAGTGCTTCGCTTGCAAGTTACACCAATTTCCATGGAGGCAGATGATCCCATAGTCTAGTTGTACAGTGGGGCCCTGACATTTACACATACAAGAGTGGTCAGCATCCCTTACTGGAGGAGGGTGATTGATGAGATGGTAGTCTTTACTTGGAGGCCTTGGCTCGGTATGTATGCTTGGTATGACGATGTTCAACATCGCTTCTTTGCCAGACAAGAAAAAATTATGCAGGGCAAAGAGCATATGATGATAGAGTGTTATCTACCAAATCGGGTTGCCAGGTAGTTTGGAGAGAGAAAGGATAGACCTAATGACTAGTACGTGGCCATATTTTCATGTACTACGAGGGAGACCACATGGGGTAGACCGACTCTAGCCAAGGAGGTAGTTGCTTCATTCAAACAACTGGTGGCAAGGTCGTATCCATATGACCAGGGGCAGGAAGATGAAGGGGTTACATAGGCATACATTTCCTAGTTCAAGCCATTGATCAGATTGACATGGGGTAGCCTTACCACAGTGGAGAGCCAGAGGCTAGTCTGCAGGATGGGGGCAGGGGCAAGGAGGTAGATTAGAGGGGACAGAGAAACCAAGTTCCTAGGGACCAGTAGAGAGATGGGGATATGTAGCCCAAAGATGGTGACAGGCAGTAGAGAGACACCCCGAGGGACCATCATTAGCAGCCACCACCACCACCATGACCACCCCAGCTAGACCACGGAGATGTACTAATCTAGCAGCTATAGGCACAGGTTCAGGTACTTATTTTTGAGAGGGACCAGGCTAGAAATTAGGTCCAAGCCCTCACCACAAAGAGAGATCAAGCTAGATTAGAGTGGGATCAAGAGGTGGGCAGGAGACGACAGTTAGAGAGCATGGTTGCTACATCCCAGGGTAGGAAAGTCTTGGCGTGTATGTATCACGAGGTTGTCTGAGAGGCATAGTGTTACATGATACACTATCAATAGGCCATACTAGCAAGGGCTTGGGTGCCAGAGTATTCCCATCAGATTGGGGTAAGGTAGGTAGAGGACCATCTAGAGTGGTAGGCAGGGAGGGGAGCAGCCACCAGGACTAGCCTCACATTTTTTTTATTAGAGACAACATTATTTTTGAGGTCCATGGGCTCCATTTATTTGATAGCTGTATTGGCATTGTATACTTGATTGATACATACACATTTGATCCTAATTTTGTACCATGACAATAATATTTTTTGATGATATATATATGATATGGTTCGATGTATGAGATCCTATTCTCGTTTATGCATGATGGATGATGTATTTCATTTTCTATATGCGATGATATGTCATGATATGACTCTATCTTATGTGATGCATGTGTTTATTTTATGCGATATAATGCGATGTATGTTTCTATATGATGCTATGATGTGATCCAGTGATCATGCAGATATTTATGGATGGATGCATTTCTTTTTTTTCATATCTTTTATGTGCACTTTTTATGATGATGTGGATGCAAATGTTATGATATGAAAATGATTTTGAAATTCTTAGACTAACAGATCTATATGGATGATGATGTTTATATACCATGGTCATGAGATGTATGAAATTCTCTTTTTTCCTTTTCAGTTATTTTTCCAATATGGATGCATGATAATGCATGTAATATGATGTGATGATGTTTTTATTATGATTCCTATGTGATGATGAAAATGAATGATACGATGATGCAAATGATATGATTGTGTATATGTTATTATGCAATGGATGCTTTCTATATGGTATGATTTAATAATGCCTATGTGATGATACTTTTATGTTTATACAATGAATGGAAATTTATGGTTTATGAGATGTTTAGAATAACCAATCTATATTAATGATGAAATGTAGTACATGTGAGATGATTAATGTTTCCTATATGATATGATATGATATGAATTATGCTAATGGTTCATGGATGCAGGTTGGATTCACTAGCGATGTTTTTGATTAATTGTCATGGTATCTTGTTAGCACGAAGAGAAGATAGAATAAATAGGATAATGAAAAGAGGATCCAACAAGCCTACATTATTAATGATGATGATGATGATGATGATTTTATTATAAGGAATTGGTATTTTAAAAGGGCCATTTACCTTATGTTTGATAATACACATGGGTATGATGCATCAAGGTATAAAGAACCAAGATGGTGTTGTACATAGCGTGATGGACTTTGACCTGACAATCAGATAGGAGTACTCCTGTTCACACCTGACATATGAAAACCTTACTAGGATGTACTTTAGATATTTCAAATATCTCAGACCAAAACATGAAAAGGTAAAACCTAAAAATGTAATAGTCAACAAGTTGTTCGAAACACCTTCCATACACACCTAATAAAGCAAGTATTCACTATGTTTATATTACAAGAATATCCAACAAGAATAGTAGATAAATAAAGATAGTGATCATTTCCCCATTTCTTTCTCTCTAAATCCTTTTTTTTGGACATCATCGAGAGGTCATCAAAATGCGTGCAAAAAGTAAGATAGATCAAAGAGACAAAGATAAAGTAAACAAACTAGCTAATGTTCTTCATACCACTAGCCAAGACTAACCTATGGTGACGCTTGATGTTGATGTCCATTGTAGGAAGGATGCATCCTAGGACATGATGTTATTAGATGATTTTGGGATTTGATTGGATGATGAGCTATTGATACTCAGAGTTGACCGACTTTCTTACTTACTGACCTAGACTGGAGACTTTGACGATTGGGTTTTCACTTTTGAACCTACTAGACTTGCTTCTAATTGTTTCACCAAAGGTTGAGGTTGACAATCGATTTATTATGAGAGGATGATTATTCTGGGTGATAGCGAGATGAGATGGATGGATTTTTTCAAATATTTGGAAGTTTTTGGATTTTTGCAATGTTTTGAGGCTATTTTTGGTATTTTCAAGATGTTTTACAAATGTTTTGATTTTCAATTTTTCAATTCTTTTTTGTTTTTTCGATATTTTGACCAAGAACCTAACCTAAGTAACCATCCTAGGGGTCTCGAGGGCTAATCAAAGATTAGCCTTGCCTACATTATACATGAAAAGGCCACATAGTTTGACTGACGACATGATTATTGATGAGATATGAACAAGATGGATTTCCAACATATTATGGCGGACTCCTAAAGGACTGACCTGAGTGTCTCAAGGGATGATCAAAGATCAACCTTGCCTATGTTCAAGCTCAGAGACAATGTAATTCGACAAGACGACTCTATTTTTTATTTTTTGGATTTTTGATTTGTTTTTGGATTTTTATATGTTTTGGATGTTTTTGGATTTTTTTGATTTTTTAATGTTTTTGGATTTTTTGATTTTTTGATTTTTTGATGTTTTTTGACTTTTTGATTTTAAGGAAGACTACAAGAATATACAAAAATCTGATCCAATGCAAGAACATGCCCCCAACGTGATGCAATAGACTATTGCATTATAGGTAGGACAAACTGACCTTAGGAATGTGCCAAGTAGTACTAGGAGGGATCATGATACGAACACATAATCAAGCCATGATGCGGACATGGATGGGTGAATGTAAGGATCGATGGAATACGATGGGTGATGTAGAAAGCGATGGGTGGATGATGCAGAACAAGTCATAGAGACCAGGGTGGATGGGGAGTGTTTTATTTACACAAGGTGCATGTTTTCCAGTTTTTAACCAAGGTACTTGCCCAAAGCACCACCGAAGTGTTTTTCACTAGAGGATGATTTTTATCTTTACTGTTTTCAATCTTTTTTTTTTTTTTGCATTTTTTTGCATTTTTAGTTTTACCCTTAAAAGATTAGACATAAATTTTTTTGAGATGAGAGTTGTTAATGGGCTCCTGCAGAGGTCCCCCTTTGGGAGTTGATAGCTAATATGCCCCTGACTTGTAGCTTGTTGTGATGATGAATGGTCCCAAACAATTGGGTTTAAACTTCCCCTTGCTATCTGGATTTAGTATGTTCTTCTAATTCTCCTTCAATACCAGCTCTCTGAGTTGGAAGGTCTGACTCCTGATTTTTTTGTTGTAACTCTGCTTGAGATGATATTTGTAGACTTGCAAATGGTTTAAGGAATACATGTGTCGCTCATCTAGTAGTTCCAACTCATTCAATTGTAACACCTAATATTCTTCCTTTATTATGAGGTTTTGCAATGATATCCTTAAGGATGGGAACTCAATCTCAATGGGGAGGATGGATATTAATCTGTAGACCAGGGAGAATGGGGTGGCACCTATTGGTGTGTAGATATTTTTTTGGTAGGACCATAGAGCAAGGTTCAACTGTAGATGCCAGTTAGGACCAACGTCGTTGACTATTTTCTTGAAGATTTTGAGGATGGTCTTATTTGTAGCCTCAGCTTGGCCGTTACCCTAGGGGTAGTATGGGGTGGAAAAGCGATGTTGGATGTTGAATTTATGGCATAGGTCTCATACATCCTAATTTTTAAAAAGTGTCCCATTATCTGAGATAATAGCTTGGGGGACATCGTAGCGGCAAATGAGGTAATTTAGGATGAACTTGGAAATCTTCTTCCCTATAATATAGGTCATTGGGATGGAATCTACCCACTTTGTGAAGTATTTCATGGTGTTAATGATGAACTTATGTCCACTAGATGAGGTGGGGGTGATTTTTCCAATGAGATCGAGCCCCCATTGTGAGAAGGGCCATGGTGTAACAATCGGGTAGAGCTCTTGAACTGGTGCATGGATGAGATCCCCGTGTTGTTGGAATTGCAGGCACTTCTTGACATATTCATGGGATTCTCTTTCCATCATTGACCAATAGTACCTCGTTCCTAGCAGCTTCTTGGCCAAGGTCATACAGCTCGAATGTGAACCACAGATGCCACTATTTACCTTTGTTAAAGTAGTCAAAGCTTACTCAATATTTAAGCATCACAATAGGGTTCCCTCAACACTCTTATGGTATAAAGTGTCACCTAGGATAACAAAGTGGGTTGACTTTTTGACAGGTTTTCTTAAGGTTGGGAGTGATTTTGGTAGGAAGGATTCCTATTATGAGGTAAGTGTATATGTCATGATACCATGGGTTACTAGGACCAACAATTTCACACACAAATTCAAACTCTGGTACCTCAAATGCTAGTACGAGAAGTTTCTCTACAAGGAATTCTTTCTTTGGGACGTTGTGTGGGACATCTAGTACCGACCTAATTGTTTCCATATCATCCATTGCTCTATTATTTTCTCTTGGTATCTGCTCAAAGGTGATATCAATGAAGGATTCTTTGAGTCTTTCCACCAGTTTATTGTATGGAGTCAACTTGTTATCTTTCATTTGGTATTCATCATTGACTTGGTTGATGATAAGCTATGAATCTCCATAGACCTTGAGTGCCATGATCTGCCACTGTGCAGTAACTCTCAACCCTATGACAAGAGCCTCATATTTTGAAATATTGTTTATGCAAGAAAAGGACAACCTATATAATTTGGGTATGTAAACTCCTTATGGTGTATGAAGAAGATTCTAGCTCCTAACCCATGTGTGTAAGATCTAGCAAAGTACATTTTCTAGTGATCTTTTATGTTTATGTTGAAGATGGACTCGTCAAGGAATTTTGACACAAGTGGATTCTTTGAATATATTGGTGCCTTTGCTAGTTGATCTACAATTTCTTGTCCTTTAATAGCCTTTTGTTCCACATACTCAATGTCGTGCTTTGTCAAGATCATAACCCATTTAGTTGTTCTTCCTATGAGTGTTGCTTTAGAAAGTAGATACTTGAGAGGGTCTATCTTGGAAATGAGTTTATCTGGTGTGCATACATATAGTGTCTAAATTTATGTGTTTCAAACATGACTTCCAAGCCGGCCTTCTCAATGGATGTGTAATTAATTTTGTGTCCTATCATGGTTCTACTGATGTAATTAATTTCTCTCCGCTTCATGTTTTCATCATGTTGTGCTAAGAGAGCGCCAAGGGTTGTTGTTGTTGCTAATATATAGAGAATCAATGGTTTTCCTAGAATTAGTGGCATAAGAAGTGGTGGTGTGAGAAAGTACTCCTTGATCTTGTTGAATGCTTGATCAAATTTCTCATCCCATTTTTATGCTACCCCCTTGTGGAGTAGATGAGAATATGGGATAGCCTTATCTGCTAATTATGCTATAAATTGACAGATGGATTCGAGTCTTCCCTGCAATCCTCTTAATTGCTTTAAATTCCTTGGTGCCTCCACCTCAAGGATTTATTTGACTTTGGTAGGATCTATCTCAATTCCTCTCATTGACACAATGTACCCTAGGAGCTCTCCTGATTGTACCCCAAACTTAGGATTAAGTGTAACCCGATATTCTTCTAGCCTATCAAAGATGGAGCTTAGTGTTGATATACGATCTTGTTGTTTTCTTGACTTGGCCAGTATGTCATCCACATAATCTTCCATAGTTTTTTGAACCATATGATGGAGAATTAGTGTCATGGCTCTTTCATAGGTAGCTCCTACGTTCTTTAGCCCAAATGGAATCATGTTCCAATAGTATATTCCCCATGGACAAGTGAAAGTTATCTTGTGCTGATCTTCCTTGGCTATCATGATCTAATTATATCTTGAGAATTTATCCATTAGTGATAGCATTTCATGTAAGGCCATCATATCCACAATCATGTCTATGTTTGGGAGAGGGAAGTCATCCTTTGGACATGCCTTGTTTAGATATCTAAATTCAGTGCAAATGTGGATGCCCCTAGTGGAATTTAAAATAGGTACAAGATTTGAAACCCACTCTGGATAATCAATAGGTCGTATGAACCCAACATCAAGAAGCTTTTGTAATTCCATTTTGACCAACAGTGCGATCTTGGGGTGTATTTTTCTTAGCTTTTGTTTTACTAGCTTCGCCTCTAGATATACTCCAAGATGATGAACCACAACTTTTGGATCAAGACCCACCATGTCGATGTAGGTCCATGCAAATTTCACATTTATTTCTTATAGGAATGCAACTAGGAGCTCTTGTTCTTCATTCAAGAGTGACTCTACATAGAATTTTATATGTGGTGTTGCCTCAGTCCCTATGTTGATGGGATTGCACTTTTTTGATAAGACTGTTGACTTCTCTTGATGAATAGCACTGAGAGGAAGACTGAATCCCCCATCCTTCGATGCCTCAAAGAGGTTTTCATCATTGGATGCACCCTTTGTTTTTACTATTTTCAATTCTGAAAGTGCCACAGTGTGGTTTTCACTTAAAGACCTAGAGATTATTCTCAAATTTTCACTTTTGCGACTAAGGGATTCAATCATCTCCTCGTAGTAAGCATGCATGTCCAGTTCAATGTTGAATCTAGCTTTGTGATCTCCACAAGGTATATTATCCTACAACTCCATGAATTTTGAGAGTGCCTCATCATCTTTTGAATGTGTCTAAAATTGGCAGTCCTTATTGGTCATAATCTATTATTTGGGGATACACTATTTTTAGCTCATGAGTTTGGTTGTTTGACTCAAAGGATACAATGGAAATCATGAATAAGGATGAGTCTTCAAACAACATCGGTAGGTCAACAATGGTATCCTCATCACTATCACTACACACATTAGTTACATCAAAACTATAGTTGTCTATGGGTAGGCATGTAGATACTAGTAAACAAGGGGAAGTTTTGACTGCTTTAACGGGGGGACTTCTACCATGTTGGTTATACTCAGAGGGGTACATCTAAGGCCAATATTTTTTACGTGCTTCTCAACAATGATGGGTTCTACTCGGTCATTGTTTTTTTTTCCAAGGCTTTCATTCTTATTATAGCTCATGCCTAGCATTAATTGAAGTCTTCTGTTAGCATCATCTATAGGAAGGGTTGGTACTGATATTTCTTCTTGATAGAGGAGACTAGATACATCTCTTTCATCCACCACTTCTCAGCCTAGATCCCCCCAAATTTTGAATTAGGAAGGATCTTCTCTGAAGGTTTGAGATGTTGTATTGGTTGGTTGCGCCTGTCCATGGCACCTAGGAGATTGAGGTAATTCAACTACTACAAAGGCACCCTTTTTCATCTTAAAATCTCCACATCCATTGTCTTGGATAATGACATTTATATCTAATATGGTGGGAATGGAAGGTGTCTCTATCTCATAAGCGAATTTGGATGGTAAGGTGGATGGTTCCACTTATGGAGTTGAAGGACCTTCATCATTTTTGGGCACTTGAGGGACTTTGTAGTATTTGGCTTCAAGGTTTCTATAGTAAGAAAAGGGCTTGAGATCACCATCGATGGTGACCTCTTGATTTTCAAAGGGGAATTTAACACATTGGTGAAATATGGATGCAACTACTTTCATCCCATGAATCCATGGGTTCCCTAGGAGAATTTTGTAAGGGAGGTCAAGATTGAGGATCTGGCAAGTAGTATCCATGGTGGTTGGTACTAATCAGATAGGAAGTGAAATGGTGCCTTGAGACACTCTTTCCTAATCATCATAATCCTTGATGGTAATGCCCTTTACCTTTCCAATCATGTCTTCAGAAAATATTGAGTTTTTTATCAACTTGAGGGAGTAAATATTCAACCCTGCACCTCCAACCACCAAGAACCATTTGACTTTATTCTTATGGACAAAGACCTCAAGATGGAGGGAACGATTGTGAGATGGCTAGGCAAGGAGGTCTTGTTTCGAGAATGAGAGGAGATGTGGCATGGTGATGTTTCCAACCATAGCTTGGAATTGATCTGCATCAAGGTCTATGGGTACAAAAGACTTAACAAGAGCCTTTTCTAAAATCTCCCTATGAGGAGGTGAAATTTTTAGCAACTCCATGATGGATATTTGAGCGGGGGTCTTCCCAAGTTGTTCCAAGACATTGTAGCCACTAGTGACTAACTGAATTTGTGGGGGGTGTTCTGGCTTGTGTGGATGGTCCGAGGATAGTGATTTTTCCACATCGTGTGGTGACTCCACACTCGGCTTTGGACTCGAGGATATGAACAACACTTACACATTCATATAAACATGCAACAACATGGTCATAGACATGGTTGACGCTGCCAGACTTCTTTCCTTTTCCATTGTTATTTGACTTGTTATGATCCAACATTAGATTCATGTATATCTTTAGGTCTTGATTTCCATCTGGTTGCTCAGCTTTGATAGTCTTGTCATCAATGAGCTCTTAGATCAGGTTTCTAAGTCTCATCAAACCGGTTGTTGTGTGTCCCTTGATTTTATGAAAATCACAAAGGCAGTTCTCGTTATACCAAGGAGGCTTGACTTGAGGCTCTTGGTAATTTTTGATGAAAAGTGTGATGATTTTGGCATCAATGAGTTGCTTCATGATAGATTCGATCGATTCTACAAGTGGTGTGTACTTTTTCTTTGGGCGATACCATTTTCTTGTAGATCGTCCACTTTGGTCATTGACATTATTGATTGTTTGGGTGTTGTTTTACTGATGAGATGTGTTAGATTAGGGGGTTTTTTGGGTATTATTCTAAGGTTTTGGATTTTTTTTTGTTGCTTGTTTGGCTTTGGAGCATTGATCACAACCTTAGTGTCAACAAAACCGTCATTGGTAACATTCTTGGTTTTTACCCATGTTTGTGGTTTGTTATTATAGCTTGTTGATGGGCGATTATCTTGACAAGTAGGTATCCCCATTTGTGCAATGAGAGCTCTTTCGATGCTGAGATCTTTAGGGATGAGTTGATCATAGGAGGTGATGCATTGAACTTTAAGATGGAAGGCCAGAGTTCCTTCAAGATTTGCGATGATAGTATCAACTTGTTGTTCTTCTAGCATGGCCCATTTGCTTCTATTGGCTTTGGATCGCCACCATTGTAAGAAAGATGCAAATGATTCTCCTTTTTTTGCTTGAGGTTGGATAGCTCCTCTAAGCTTACATCCATCCATTCCCATGTTGAATGCATAATATTGCATGAACACATCTACAATTTCTTGGAATTTCTTGATTCTTGGAGGAAGTCGGGAGAACCATTCCATGGCTGGGCCAGCTAGACTTCACAGAAAGAGCCTCATTAGATATGATTCATCATGGGCTACTTCCATACAATGCACGTGGAACTCCCTAATGTGATCTTCAGGATCTCTGAGTCCACGATACTTATCAAATTTGGGGATCTCAAAGCCTTAAAGAAATGGTTTCATCAAAATGCTCTTGTCAAATGGATAACGTAATAGATTCCCTTGTGATTTAGGGGTCTTCCCTAATTAGATGTCTAATACCTGTTGTGAGAGTTTTTTTTATTTGGGCGGACAAGTCATTTTGAGGGTCAGGTGGTGGGATGAATGTGTTTTGGGTTGGAGTAGTCATGACGGGTGTGGTAAATTATGGACTGGGTGGTGCATTAGCAGGAGTTTTTTGTACAACCAATGCTTGTTGATATGCTTGTAACTGTTGTTGTACCAACAAAGCTTTTTTTGGTCTTGTTACTGTTGTTGTTCCAACAATGCTTGTTTTTGTGCCAACAATGCTCAAGTTGTTGGGCTAGTAATTGGGTTTCTTCTTGTTGCGCTTGATACTATTGCAAGGCTTGTTGATATGCTTGTTGTTGATCTGCTTGTAGTTGTGTCTAGTATTGAGCTTGTGCTTGCGCTTTCTAAGCTTGATATTGGGCTTGAACTTGAGCCTGTGCTTGTTGGGTTGCTTGTGTAGCCTAGGCAGCATGTGCAGCTTGAGTTGCTTGCATAGCTTAGGTAGCTTGGGTGGCTTGTTTTTGTTGCACTAAAGCTTGAGCATGGCTAGTGTGCTACACTTGTCATGCTGCTAATTGTGCTTGCACTTGTTGGGCAGCTAGTTGTGCAACTTGTTGAGTTTGAATTCGTTGAAGTGTGTTTTGATAGGCAGCTTGTTGAGCTGCTTGCAATATGATGCTAAATGAGTTTTTCATGTTAGATTTTGGTGGTGGTGGTGGCAGATTAGGAACGGTTTTTTTTGTGATGAGAGGTCATTATATTGATAATTAAGGTTTGTGTGGTGGATGTGATCTATATTCTTGGTACTTGGGGGACAACGTTTTGTGATATTTGGGGGGTGGTATATGATGTGTTGGTTGCTTGGGTTTCTTGAACGGTTGCCCCCTATTTTTGTGATATCAATGGCAAGATGGGCGGATTCAGTATGATGTTTTGATTTATGATTGGAGGGTTGTTCAATTTTTTTTGATTGATGGTTGGTACAGAGGGAAGGTCTAACCAAAGGGGTGGTGTGGATGTTAATTGAAAAGGTGGAAAAATGGGTGGTGTATTCCCTTGGGAAAATGATGATGGTGATGAGGGATCGAAGATTTCTCCTAGTCCAAATAATCCACCTTCTCCTTGTGAGGTCATGGGGAGAGAGGTTTGTGTGTTGAGAGGATATGTCGGTGTTGCATGAAAAGAGGACGGATTGGTGGGATCATGAAATATGAGAAGAATGTATAGGTGTAACTGATTCAATGGGATGGATTGACCTAGTATGGTATTCACATCCAAATCTTGTTTTTTCACAAGGGGATGTGTTTGAAATGCATGAAGCAATGGGCTTCCCTTGTTGACAGTTGGTTGAGTTGGAGCGATGGATGATGTGATTTGCGGGATTTTTTGAGTAATGCTTTGAGATGGAGGTGTGGATGAGATTTGGGGCATGATTCCAAGATGATTTTCCACAATAGTGCTTACATCATAATCGGAAGGGAGTTTAGCCCCTTCTTTTTCCAATTCAAGAATGTATTGGGAGGGATTGAGCCCCATCATGGTATTGATAATTTTGTGTATTTTAGGGTTTTGAATCATTTCAATGATTTCATCTTGAGTTATCCCCAAGACATTATTGGTGATGTCTTCCACTTGACCTCCTCTTGTGGATCTTGTGGTAATAGAGGAAGATTGGGTGGAGAATTGCTAGATCCAATGGGATTGATTTCGGGTGCGGTTTGACTCAAGTTACTTGAAGTAGATATTTCTTTGTTGACTTCCATGTTTTTCTTGTATTGAGATCAAGTTTAAACCATAAAATAGGGATCAATTTTCAGGAATGTAAGAGATGAACCTCTAACACCTTAGATTGGTCTAAAATTTAGGCTCAAAGAAGAAAATCCAAGTTTTCTTTAAGGATCAAAGGATGGGGATGAGATAAATGGAGGATGTATGGGGTGGATGATTGAACTCTTAAGAATCTTGAAGGGATACTAGACTTTGGGGTGTTTAGATTTTTTACGTTTTATTTGATTGGATTTTGGATTTGGATTTGCATAATGAACTCCTAAATCCCAAGATTTTGGATGTTATCAAGGGATAAATTTGTTCACAAGGATTGATAATTTAACTAAGTATATGAAGAAGGATTTGTCTACACATAGCCAAACAAGATGATTTTTTATTTAATTTAAAGGATTTTACAAAAGTCTAGCATGAGGGATTTTTCCAAGATTCTAAGAGTTATTGGTGAGGTGATTTTTGGATTTGATGTTTGAGGAATTGATGAAAGTGATGATTTTGATCCTAAATTGGACTTAGACAGACTTACTTTTTATAATACCTTAGTATTGAAGAAAATTCTTGTACTTCCTATGTGAGAAATTCAAACCTTTGAAAGAGACTTGGATTTTGATTGTAATAAAATTCGTACAAATTGGGATTGTTCTTTGAATATTTATGGTAAAAATTATAGACCAACCTTTCTCTAACTTTATGAAGTTTTGAAAGACATTCCTCACAAATTTTTGGACTAACGAACTTGTGACAAATTGGTTTGGGAACTTTGATTTTTTTGGGAAATCATGGGATCAAGCACATGTGAGGTTCAATTGTATGTTATCTTGATTATATTTATTACTTTTACCACAAACACTTTCTTGATTAGGTTTCAAACTGAATGTCTAATGTCCTAATTTCTTTTCATCCCACAAGGTCCATTATGTGGAAATCAAGGAAATCAAGGAAATAGTTTTTGAATGTTGACTTTAGTAAGAGAAAATTGCGGTGTAAAACTAAATGCTTAGAAACCTCTAAGGATGAAATCCCTAGGGAAAGCAAGAGCACTTGGATTTGTCAAAGGTATTTGCTCCTCCTAAAGGGTTTGAAATTTTGAGGATTTGGTGAATGTTTATTTTCAAGTGTTTTAGATCAAAGCAAAGTGTTTTGATTCCAAAGTGATGCACAATCTTAGGATAAAATGAGACAATATTTGTTGAGTTCCCACTTGGATAAATCCAGCTATGCCTAATCTTAGCGGATGATTAGATGCTTGACCACACTAGCTCCTCTCCATGACACACACTTCTCGGGTTAGTCAAGAATCACTACCCATAAAAATCCCATGGCATACTTCTCATCTCTACTAAGAGTCATAAAATTATGGGATGGCTTTAGAACAACCGTTCTTGCACCAACAAATAGATAGGGATTTGGGCCTTCTAAACAAAAGGTTCTAGTATAGGAATTATGTTCATGGGGGATCATCCATATGAAAAGAGACCATTGTTGCCCTTCTTGTCAGAACAATCCTCGTGATACTTGAACTTTCCTCAAGTACCCACACTTATATACCAGGTGAAAGTCACTTGGCTTTAGCATGTTCCCAATTGGGTCATTCCCTAGGGTGATTACTTTTTCCCACCAGGAAGGCCCTCTAAGGATAAACAAAAAGAGAGTAAGCACATCCATAGTTTGATCAATATTTGTTGAGAAACAAAGAGAGAACACGTGTGATATACTCCACTCACACTAGCAAGAAATTTGTTAAATTTTAAGAATCCAAATTGAAGTGTGGAGGTAATCACTTATACAACTTAATATCACAAGAAAACCTTTTGATTCTCAAGATCGTCATGAGGCGTGAGAGAAGCACATACATCTTTTTAAATGATATTACTTTGGATAAGGGATTACAAGACATAAAAGACATGCATTTTAATCCTTCAAAGCAAGAATATGAGTTCTTTTTAAGCACAAAATTTGAAGTGTGGTATTTTTTGTTCAATTGTTAAGTTCAAAACAAAATCTAGTAAATTGCCTATGGTTCTTTTTAATCCCTTTTTTTTGTTCTTTTTAATCCCAAACAAATATTATTGAGTCCTAAAAAGAGTGAAGATGACAAAGTCCTTAGAAAAGGGATTATAATTTCTCCCCAAAGTGTTTAAAAACACTTGATACAATTAAATGATGATGCCATAGAGAAGGCCTTGTCTTTGTTTCCTCCCTTCACTTTTGATCAAGCCAACCTACAAAAATTGGTTGATACTATAGAAACAGAGGCCAAAAACTAGTTAGGAGTCAAAAGCAATCAAAATGAAGGAACACATGTTAAAATTAATTTGAAAATTATCATTTACCCAACTCCACTGATGTAGTCTATGATGGCGGGGAAATTTAAAGAATTCAGTATCACTATATAGTATTGTTGGGACTAATAACAACGGACTATATAGAAACCAATGAATGCAAATGCAGCACTATTTTGACTAGCAGCGGAGTTTGGAGTTTGGATGGCTGGTCAATGGGAAAATGGTAGAGCGTCGTAGTTTGGAATTCAAATTTATTGGCAGGAATGACTCAGCGTCATGGTTTGGAGTTTTTCAACATCGCTATATGGCGTTGCTAGACTGTTGGCGGTAGAGTTTGAATGCCAATGGTGTAGTTTTCCTGTAGACACAAAAACTTCAAAAGAATAATGGAATTTCTCAAAAAAATGTGTTAGATTCTTTAGATTCCCCCTCCCTCTAGTGCCAAAATGTGAATGGTAATCTTAGACCTGCACAAACACAAAGAACAAACACACAATTAGTCCAATATGCAAGCTAGAAACAAAATTCCCCATGAAATTCATTTGAAACATGAAAACAAGAAATAATATTAACACAATAAAAAATATATTTTATCCTATTTAAATGATCAAAATCTCAATCCCATGTGGGAATTGGTGTCATTTTGATGTGGAAAATGGCCCTTTCAAAATTCCTTGCAAGCTTGATGATCAATGGTGAAGCTTAGATGCTCCTTGGTGAAATTTCTCCATAACCTAGCTATGAAAATATGAAAAATGGATCAAAATGGATAAAGATGGATGGAGATTGCTCAAAACTTGAAGATAGTAATGTTGCATGAAGCTGTGTATCAAGTTATGGATCCAAAATCGAAATGAGAGCCTTCTATTTATAGTTTATTTATAGAAGAGAATGATGGATAAAGAGGCAAAAGGGATGAATGTGGGACAAAAGACCAACCAATAGTAAAAGGGCACTTGTCAACATGTGAGTGGACAAAGGTATAACACATTTTTATGAATGTGCGCATAAATGCTATTAGGTGGATATTTAAAATTGATGAATTCACAATTTGGAGGGAGAAAGAAATGGAGTTAATGCCACTTGGCTCAAGGAAAATGACATGTAAGAGGCTTTTAATGCCTTGTTGGATGTGCACACCCTTTTGGAGGGATTTTTGAATTTTAAAGAATATTCCCTCTTTGATTTCATGTTGAGAGAAAATAGGAGATTAATAAATCAAATCAAATGATTTACTTTTGCAAGTTGCAAAAGCTAGAGGATTTGAGGGATTAAGATTAAGATTAATTAGGATTTGATTAATTTAAAAGGAGATTAGTTGATGTGACAATTTGATTAAGATTTTTGGATTGATTTAACTCAAAGTTGAGAGGAATATGAATTTAGACTTAATTAGATAAAGTTTAATTTATTTAATAAAAGAGAATGGTGTTAGCTTTAAATCAAATAAAGATAAACTTATTTAATTTAAATGAGATGAATTTAGAGATTAATTAAATGAATTATGTAATTAAAAGAGGGACTATAGGATTAACTAAACAAAATGATTTATTTAATTAATAAAAGATGATGACTTAATTAGATAAATTTGATTTATCTGATTAAGAGATGAAATATGATGAATTTAATTAATTAAAGATCATTTAATTAAATGACTGGTAGAGGAGATGATTCAGGACGAATCTGTGTTAGTAAAATTAGGATCAAGTGTATAGGATCAATCTGTATATTTTGTGTCTACATTTATAACAAAGATTATATAAAAAATAATCATGAAAATGATAATTTGATAGTGATCAATGAAAAGGTAGTGGCATGTTTCATAGTTGAAAGAGTAAGGGAATGCACATCAAGCAGCATGGTACAACCTATGATAAAGAATAAGGGACACAATCTTAGGTAAGTATTGAGAGAGTTTTTCATAATGGAAAAGATAGAGTTGTAGAAATGTGAAGAGTAATAAATGGGTCTATATCTTTATCATCATGTTGGTGATTTTTCTAGCATAACCTAAAAATTCTCGAAAAAATTGCCAACTCTTATAATGAAGAAGTTGTGAGGTTAGTGGCTAGCACAACGAGCCTAGGATTTTATGATCTTTAATCCTTCACTTTTGGCTCTGTTAGACCAAGGAGGGTAATCCCAAATTACATCTTCATGAAATATATCAAATTAATAACAAATTATTTCTTAGTTAAATGCAAATAAAACCCATCCCACTAAAGATTTGACATATCTTTTAAGTGAATCACTACTTATTTTCTATGAATCAAAATACGTCCATCCCACACGCATTTCATTGAAAAAGGGTTTTAAATGAATATTGTTCTTATTTTAAGTTCAAGGATAGGTGTGCTACTTTCTCATTCTTCAAGCTAGATTTTTTGATAAACCGGCCAGTGTTTTATCAATTGGGGCGACAAAATCAAATATGTAAGGATCTGTAATATACGAAGTACTAAGTTTTAGAAGTAGATGAGCTACCCTCATACTCCTTTGCAGACTATGAAAACTCAAAATTCCTAAAAGAAACATTCACTACTTATCAATCCTAAGCAATTTCATACAAACTTTATACCCTTTTCAAGCATTTTAATCAACTCCTTGAGTTAAAGCTGAGAACAAAATAGTATATTCAAATGTAGCCATTTGAAGATAAATGATAACACCATTAACATTTTAATTCATGTCTTGTAAGAAGCATACATAGGAGGGTATATGTTTCTTGACAAAGATTCATTTCTACATAAGTAGTTTATATAAAACTAATTTAAGACTATTACATACAAAACATCATTTCCAAGACTATTTACTAGCCTATTTACCCTTATCCTATTCAAAATACCTTTTATGAGTTAAGAATTCACCCAAAACCCTATTGAAACTCAAAATTTTGATCACTATAATGAGCCTTGAAATCCCTTTTATATAATAAGGGAGCGATAAGAATCACGCTCAATTACATTTACATTTCATTTCATTTTGAGATCATATGCACCAAAATTTGAGATATCCCTAGTCGGTTACATGCAATTATTAAAAAAATGGAAGAGTAAAAGACAACATTCCACTTCCCCTGCATGTAGACCCACTAGCTCCTCAAGAGATAGAGTCGGTTTTAGCAGAAGCATCTTCATCCTTACCGATCAAAGAAGATTCTCCACTAGAAGACCCAACAAAAACATGTGTATAACCCAGTGCTAGGAAGTATGGAACCTCTCCTATACACCAACCCAAAAAGTTTCCACATTAGCACTAGAAATGACAAATCTTATGAATTTTGAATAGGACAATCTTGAAAAAAGGGCTATGGTGTCATCGAAAACAAAATGGGGGCATAGTAATCACTCTGAGTCATTAGCCTCAGAGGATACTAGCCCATGACTTGCTCATGGTGGAACTAGAGGAATTGTCACCACCACATCGTCAGAATCATCAGATGGTGCTAGGGAGAGAGGATAATAATCCCCCTCACAATTAGTATCACCCTCATTGTCTAAATAGTTGTTAGAAAGCTCACCAAAATAATTAAGTTCTCCCAGACAAGCCTTATGATACTTGCACCTTTTCTTTATCTTCTTTTCACACTCCACCAACTCCTTTCCTTTGAACTTGACTAATTCTTCTGAAACAGTTTGGTTCCATAGGCGGTAGTTACTCCTAACACCATACTTCTTTTTTTTTGCTTCCTTTTCTATTCTTTGGTATATCAGGAGCTCCCTACATATCAACTTCATCCACTTGAGTATTTTTCTCAGATCCAAGAAAACTTAATCTCCTAGACCTCTAGACTGGCTTAATAGACCCTTAAGGCTTAGTCATCCTCTCAGAAGACATCTACCAATTTTGTTCTTGGACTCAAACTCAATGCAAATTTTGAATGATAAATATGATAATCATTCCTTCTTATAACGAGCCATGCAAGTGTGCCAATCATTAATTCTTCAAAGAAAGCTTGTGCGCACATGCTAACAACAACCTACATTGATCCTTTTAGTCTTGATCACGATTTAAAAGATGAATCAATAGGTAGATTACCATGCAACCACTTATAATTAAGTTTTAATTGTATTTTAATGCTCCTTTTAAAATAAAAAAGCTTTGAGTAGATAAACATCTACTATGTACCTAGCATCAATTAAAACTTTCTTACCATAATTACCCGCTCACCTATAGGAATTATTTCACTTGTATTTCTTCTTGTCAAAAACAATGGGGATTGATCCTGATCTAATCTCAAGATATCGGTCCATACACTATCATGCTTTGTTTTCACCTTTTCCACACATATCAATTGTTGTCAAGACTGATGTAGACATGCAAAATTAACAATCATGCATCATACTAATTAACATTCATTTCTGCTATTAATCAATTAAAGCAATTTATTGATTAAATCCTAAGGTTCATCAGACTTAATTAAATCAAATTATTTAATTAAGTTCCTAAAGTTCTTCTTATTGGATTTAATAAATCAAATTGATTTAAATCAAATGTCAAATCCCTAAAATCCCCTAAGTTAATTAATCTAAATTAATTAACTTCTAATCATGTTCTCTAGCTTTTGACTCAACTAGAGTCAAATCCAAACTCTTAACTAACCCACCCACTTGCACCAATAAATCATTTATTTGATTTATTATTTCCTCTAATTACATTCAAAATGGCATCAAAATGGAATATTCTTCCAATTTGAATCTTCCCCCCAAAAGGGACTTGTCCCTTCCAACAAGGTTTTAAATGCTATTTGCACAAGTCAAACATGGCATTTATTGCACCTTTCATCCCCCCTAAACATGTCATTTCATCCAAATTTGAATTTCAAATTGGCACATTGGCCAAGACTTGCACATTCCTCACCCTCTCACAACTTGACAAGTGGCACCTTGTCATTGGTTTGTGAATTATCCCACATTCATCTAAAATCACTCAATCTCCTACTCTTGAATCTATAAAATGCAAAGCATTTCAACACAAATCATCCACAACAACACAACACACTTCATTGCAAGGTTACTCTCTTCATTTGAGAATCAATCTTGCTCTTCATCATCTACAATCTACACACATTTTGAAAGCATCTACATTATAGGCAACTTGAGTTCAAGCATCTCATTGTCTATATCATCATCTTTGCAATCTAAGCTTATCAAGGATTGGGAAAGGACAGCTTTCTACACAACTAAGTTGCACCAATCCAATATGGGATAGGGATATTTCATGGTTTACATGCTTTGTTTAAATTTGTTGTTTGGTTGCATTTGAATCATGGAGTATTATTCCATAGGGATAGGAATTTATATTTATGTTGTTTTGTCATTGTGCTAACCATTTGCAGATTTTGACGTCCACAAAATGGCGCTAGATTTTGGTGTTTAAAACGAACTCATCACTAGTTTGAGGCTTAAAATGAACAATTGTTTGTCATGTTTTGCAATCTTTTTCACAAAGTAATATCATCAAAAAGACATATGTGCTTCTCTCGCGCCTCACGGCGATCTTGAGAATCAAAAGTCTTTTTTATGATATTAAGTTGTCAAAAATATTGCCTCCACACTTCGATTTGGGATCTAAAATTGAACAAAACATGCGAGTATGAGCACGATATATTGCAGAGGTTCTCCCCTTTGTTTTTCAACAAAGGTTGTGTGAACGATAGGATATGTTAGCTCACTTTTGTTAACTTAGAGGGCCTACCTTGTGGGAAAAAGTAATCACCCAAGGGAACGACCCAACCGGGAACACGCTAAAGCCAAGCGACTTCCACCCGGGATATAAGTGTGGATATTGGAACAAAGGCCAATATCACGAGGATTATTCTGACGAGATGGATAGCAATGGACTCTCGCCAACGTTGGATAATCCCCCACGAACAGAATGCTCGAATTAGAACCCCTTGTTTAGAAATTGGCCAAAACCTTGTCTATCTTGTTGGTGCAAAAGGTCATGTCCTTTGAAGCCGCCCCATGTAACATGCGGTCTTGTTGTGGAAATGGAAAGTATGCCATGGGAGATTCATAGGTACTAATGCTTGGCTAACCCAAATAAGTGAGTGTCGTGGAGGGGAGCCAGTGTGGTCAAGCATTTAGCCATTCGCACAAGATATGCGCAGCTGGATTCGTCCAAGTGGGAACCCAACAAGATATTGCCTCATCATCCTAGGGTTGTAAAAAGTGCTTGGAATCAAAAACACTTTGCTTGGATTCAAAACATTGAAAAACGAACATTCACAAGAGCCTCAAATTTCAAACACCTTGGAGGAAACAAATATCCTTGATGAATTTGAGTACTCTTGCTTTCCCTAGGGATCATATCCTTAGAGGTTTCTAAGTGCTCAAATTCTATCATCATTTGTTTTCACTAAGGATAAACCTAGGAAACTTTTGCCCTAATTTCTTTGATTTCCACATAATGGACATTGTGGGATGAAAATGAAATCAGGACATTAGACATTCAGTTTGAAAACATACTCAAGCAAGTGTGTTGGTAAAAATAATTCACTAAGATAAGATAAAAGAAAAATTTGATTACACATGTTTTTTCTAACATGATCAAAATCCCAAAACCGAAGTTCAAAAAGCCTAGTCTGAAAGCTAGTGAGGAGCGTCTTGAGATCCTGAATTGTTTGAAAGGTTTACTTTCCTCTTATAGGGAATATAGCGTGTTCTTCAACACCGAGGTCTTGTAAGCAGAAGTGTCATCTAGGTCAAGTCTAGGGTCAAATTCAATCACTTTCATCCATCTCTCAACCATTAAATCAGTCAAAAGTCACTTCACCAACAGCTCTTGGAAACTTTGTAAATATCTATTATGCTAAACTTCTAGGCGAAATCAAATCACTTTGTTTGACTTAACACAACAAGTCAAACCATCATCTTATACATGAGTTCTCTCTTGGATAAGACAACTTCCTAGGGTTTATGAGTTCATCTTGTTTGGCTTAACACACCTTGCCAAATTATCAAATCATCACCTTGTTTGACTTGACGCACTTAGTCAAACTACAATCTTGTAGGAGTTCACTCTTGGATAACACAACTTCCTAGAGTTTTATGATTACATTTATCACATTTTGTTTGACTTAACACATCTAGTCAAACCATCAATCCAATCATGATCAAATCAAAGTCCTAAAAGTTTTAGCATTTCTTTCAAAGTTTCTTTAAGAGTTCCATTCATCCGTATCACTCATTTTTCGTTAATTCATCCTCATCATCATTTTGATCCTTCAATTATCCTAGTTCTTCACTTCTTTGAACCTAAGGTTTAGACCGATCTAAAGGATTAGAGGTTCATCTCTTACATTCTTGAAAATTGATCTTCATTTTATGGTACAAACTCGATCTCAACACAAGAGGGACATGGAATATAAACTTGATCCATCCATCATGAGCAATTCGATTCAACCAAACTATCCAAGCCTTGCAATACCATTTGATTTCCAAAGCTTGTACAATGCATACATGGGAGCATTATCTCATACAAACATCAATGGTACAATGAATGTGAGCATACCCAATCTGAAGTTTGGAATACCTTTCCCAATGATAGATTTAAATCCAAGTCCAAATCTGGAAATCTATCAACCAAACGTTCAATGCATGAGTTTTCCAAACAACATTATCCCATCAAATCCATACATGCCAAGTAAAACTTTACCAAACATAACCATTTCAAATCCACACTTGGTAAATTTTGGGGTAGACATGTTTGTAAATCCCATCAATGTTCAAAATCCAACCAATATGTTGACGACTCCATATGTTGATTCAAGCCAAGGTAACAACATGCAAAATCAAAGTTACCTAAATCAAAGCAAATTGATTCCCAACCACAACAATGTTCAATTTCAATCTATCATGCCAAATCAAAACATCATACCAAATCATCCCATTTTTCCATCGATATCGCAAAAACAGATGGAAACCATCCAAGCAACCCCAACAATCAACACCATTCCACCACCACCGCCACCACCGCCAAAATACAACACGACCAATTCATTCTCCATCATGTTGCAAGCCGCACAAGAAGCTTCCCGCAAAAAGGCACTCCAAGCCCAACAAGCTACACAGCTAGTTGCTCAGCAAGCACAAGCGGCTCAAGTAGCCCAACAAGCGCAAGCGCAAGCAGAATTCTACGCACTATTGCAAGCAATCCAAGAAGAAGTAGCACAACAAAGAGCCCAACAAAAAGCATTGTTGGCACAAAAACAACATGACGAACAACAAGCGTTGTTGGCTCAGCAGCAAACGCAGGCCTTACCCGCTCAACAAAGCTTGCAACAGATTCCCACCGCAATTGTTGAAAACAATGATCAAGATCTATCCATCAATGAACACATTGAAGATGTTCCCATCTCATTCAATGATCAAATCATCACACACCAAGAGTCACTTTTCAATCATGATCAAAACTCACTGACGATACCCAACAATGATCCAATCCAAGAAACATTAACATCATTTGATCCTATGTTTGAGAACATTGACAATCCCTCCACCAAAATTGTTGAAAACAATGATCAAAATCAATCCATCAATGAGCACATTGAAGATATGTCTACCCCATCCATTGATCAAATCGTCATTCATCAAGAGCCACTTTTTAGTGATCTATTTCAAGATGTGTTATAATTATTTGATCCCATTGACATAATCTACTATCCATCGACCAATGATCATATCAAAAAAGTTTCTACATCGCCTTATGAGTTAGAGGAAATATTTCAAGAACGTATTCCAAAGCATGATCAAAATATTCCATCAAGGCCTAGCAATGGTCCCTCCCAAGGCATATTGACATCCTTCGACCTTACGATTGAGAATAGTGAAAGAATCTTTGACACTACACTTGATCCAAATCCATTCAAAGAACAAGTGGATATTAATCCACTTGCCATGCCTAAGGACGATGTCCAAGAACCCCTTGTAGACAATCCATCCTTTGAAATTGACCCATGTCAAGAACTTGATCAAAAGCATGGCGAAATCAATTCCAGAATTATTCAAGATCAAGAATTTGCATCTCCAAGCTACTACAATGATATAATGGACACTCTCCTATCCATACAAGATGACCACATCCACATAGGACATACTCCTCCATCTACCCATGAGATGCTTTCTTTGGATGGACACGTGGATGATCTTCAAAAACAAGAGTCTCATACTCTTCAAATCATTACCAACGAACAAGAGTCTCCTACTCTTAAAATTTGTACACATGATCAAGATGTAGAGAAATGCAGAGACATATCAGAAATGGATCATGAAGAAGGCTTGTACATAAGTCATGAATCAGAAACATCCTATGAAGTGAGTCATGAGGAAGACTTTTGTGTAGACAGCGAAGCATCAACACTTCTTGAAGAAGCACTACAATTTGATATCTCACAAGATCAAACCAAAGATATCAATCAAAAAGTCATCCCACATGTGGAGGATCATATCACTTATAAAGTTGGATCACTTACCTTTGTAAGGGAAAATCATCTTATCAATAAAGAAGCTGACACTTTTGAAGGTCCACGATAGAGCAGAGAAGGAGCAACACCTTGTTTCCAAGGGAAATCATATCCTTTTGCAAATAAAATGTTTCAACAAATGAATTATCAAGGTAGAGGATTAGGCCTACATGAACAGGGTATCCTAGAACCAGTGTAGATTTTTGGAAATCCTAAGCATCAAGGCTTTGGTTATTCAACAATCAAGGGATCTCAACATATCAGTAATATTTCCACAAAACTGGGGGCAACTTCGTCTCGAGCAAATGTCAACATGGGGAGCACAAAGAATCCTTATGATGAAAATGATGCCAATACTACAACCCGCCATATCACGAATCTTCATCCACCCATCACCCCATCCACGAATTGGGACCAACATCAAAAGAAAGACTTGAATCGAAGCATGAAGAACATTATCAAAGAAAAAGAAGCTAAGAAGCATATTGGACAAATCAAGTACATATGGATACCAAAAAATACAAAGAAAGATTATCCCTATCAAACTCCATCAGTCAAAGAAACTATGGGGCAAAATAAAAATGGGGCAAGTATCCATCAAAGATTTCCACAAAGGAAAAAGCAAGCTTCTCAAGCAATGTACAAAGTGTATCAAGCAGTTGGTCCAAATTCCATGCACACTTCCATATCCACCCATTATTGCTCATCTTCCCAAGTTTGGAGAGTCAAAGGTTCCAAACCATCGACCAATCCATCTTTTACTCCTAAACACACTCCATCCATTCCTCCACGCATGGTATCCAATTCTCACATTGACCATGTGTTGGCATTGACCCTTCATCATAAGGATTCAGAAGGCACTCTATCGCGATGTGCGCACAAAGACAGAGTTAAGTCCATTATCAGCAAAGCAGAACAGATTTCTCAAAAGTTGCATTCAAGTGCACGTATCTTGGCAAAGTAACTTCTTCAAGCAGGATACTGATGGCACGTTATGATAGAAGCATCTACATCGGCACCACTAGGTGGTTCAGCATCAGCTTAAAATCTCTTAGAAAATACAAAAAAAATCTGAAAATGTCCTGAAAAAATGGTCACCTTGATGAAAACCTAGCAAACAGGCATCTTGGCGACAACAAAAAAATCAAAATATACAAAAATCCAAACAAAATCAAAAAAAGGATTGAAAACAGTAAAGAAAAAAAAATTGTCCTCTAGTGAAAACCATTTCAGTGGCGCTTTGGACAGGGACCATGATGAAAACCTGGCAAACAGGCGTCATGTGTAGAATTGAGCATCTACGTGTGCCAGTTCAGGAGAAAGCATCTTATCGCATCCATAATAAAGCTAGCATTCCATCCATATCATTCGTTCATCCATGAACCATTTATCCAACACATTTTTATCCATATGCATCCAAGGTCCAAATTACCTTGATCTTGATAAAATTTTGGAGCACACTTTACAATTGCTTATAGTAGACATCTTGACATGGGTCTTTTTCATTGATCCCTACCCAACATTATCTGAGCCTTGAAACATTATCCGAGTGAGCATTCCTTTGTTCGAACACCCTTATCTTATCGCAAGATAATCCATATCCATTCATATCCAAGAATCCACCCATGGTCATTCAACATTGCTAGAGACTGGGGGCAGATATTTACATCTTGCTTCGGGAATAAATCTTGATCTATATCTTCACACTTATGTGGTGATCCAAACATTGGAAAATATGAAATCAAATTGGTCAAGCATTTGTGAGCACCAAAATCCAAATCACTAGCCCATGGCATATTTTGACAAAATGATGTTCCTTATCAAGTTTTATCTTTCATCGAACATCGATCCAAACATCAATATCAGTTGCATCTAATGTGTACTCTACTGTCACATCAAATCATCAAAGCTATTTTGTTCCAAATCAAGCTTCATCAATCTTGATCAATCAAATCCAAATTATCAAATCATCACCTTGTTTGACTTAACACACTTAGTCAAACTATCATCTTGTGCACGAGTTTACTCTAGGATAATACAACTTCCTTGGGTTTACAAGTTCATTATCATCACTTTGTTTGGCTTAACACACTTAGCCAAATCATCAAAACCATAATCACCTTGTTTGGCTTAACACACCTAGCCAAATTATCCTTTTTTGTACGAGTTTACTCTAGGATAACACAATTTCCTGGAACTTACAAGTGCATTATCACTTTTGTTTGACTTAACACACTTAGTCAAACTATCAATCCATCAGTCCGATTGATCAACATTAAAGCTTGGTTTTCAACAAAATCCCAAAACAAAGCACTAATATTGTCATCACATATCATATCCAAATTATCAAAATCACAGAAAATCCAAAAACAACCAAAAAACCAATAGAAAATCCAAAAACATTCAAAAATCCAAAAACATCCAAATCATTCAAAAAATCCAAAAACATGTCGAAATATTGGAAAATCTTCAAAATTCATCATTTAGTCTTGTCAGTCTTTCACCTTTTCAAACTACATCGTCTTTGAGCTTGAACGTAGGCAAGGTTGATCTTTGATCATCCCCCGAGACATTTAGGTCATTCTTTATGCATCTGTCACATTGGCATCCGTTTGCCCATCTAGTTAGGCGTCTGTCGCATTGGCATTCGTTTGCTTATCTTTTTCACATTTAGGTCATTCTTTATGCATCCGTCGCATTGGCATCCATTTGCCCATCTAGTTAGGCATCTGTCACATTGGCATTTGTTTGCTTATCTTTTTCACATTTAGGTCATTCTTTATGCGCCCGTCGCATTGGCATCCGTTTGCCCATCTAGTTAGGCATCCGTCGCATTGGCATTCGTTTGCTTATCTCTTTCGCATTTAGGTCATTCTTTATGCGTCTATCGCATTGGCATCCATTTGCCCATCTAGTTAGGCATCCGTCGCATTGGCATTCGTTTTCTTATCTTTTTCACATTTAGGTCATTCTTTATGTGTCTGTCGCATTGGCATCCGTTTTCCCATCCTTTAGGCATCCGTCACAATGGCATTCGTTTGCTTATCTTTGTTACATTTAGGTCATTCTTTCAGGCGTCCATCGCATTGGCAATCCGTTTTCCCATCTATCTTTTCATTAAGTCAGGTTTGTCATTCGAACTACGTCGTCTCTGAGCTTAAACGTAGGCAAGGCCATCCTTGATCGACCCCCGAGACACAAAATACCAAAAACATTCATAAAATCTTGAAAATACCAAAAACATTTGTAAAACATCTCAAAAATTCCAAAAACAGCCTCAAAATATTTGAAAAACCCAAAATGGTGCATCCATTTCATCTCGCTTTCACCCGTGATTGTCATCACTCATAATAAAGTCAATCGTCGCTTTCACCCTTTGGTGAGTTAGTCAGAAGCAAGTTTAGTAGGTTCCAAAGTGAACGCCTTATCGTCAAAGTCTTAAGTCTAGATCAGTAAGCAAGCAAGTTGGTCAACTCGGAGTATCAATAGCTTATCACCCAATCAGTTCCACCAAAACCCTGATCACTACATGTCCTAGGATGAAGCTTTCCTGCGATGAACATAAGCATCAGGTACCCAACAGTAGTTTAGCCTTGGCTAGCGGTACGAAGAACATTAGCTTGTTTGTTTACTTTATTTTGGTCTTTTTAGACTTATCTTATTTTGCACTCATTCCAAGGACCTCTCGATGATGCCTAAACAAAACAGGTTTAGAGAGAAAGGAATGGGGCAATGATCATTATCTTTTTATCTGCTATGCTTGTTGGATGTTCTTGTAAAATAACTTGGCGAATACTTGCTTTGTTGGGTCTGTCCTAGCAAGGTTTCCGTATGTCAAGTGTGAACAAGAGCACTCCTATCTGATTGTCAAGTCAAAGTCCATCACACTAGGTGCAATGCCATCCTGGTTCTTAATACCTTGATGCATCGCACCTATGTGTGTTATCAAACATAAAGAAAGTTACGCTCTTTATCTCCCATTCCTGGATAAGGAATACATCATCATCAATCATCATCTCTAATAAAGTTGGCTTGTTGAACTTCTGCATCTTCTTGGATTCAAAGGTTGATCCCTCTCATTCTTCTATCCTCTCTTGTTCTTCTATCCTCTTTCACGCTAACAATGCATCCATCTTGCATCTGCACTCTCATCTTGCATAATCATGTCATATCATTATAGTACACATCATCCATCACATTCATTTCTCATTTCATTTACATAATCAGTTAAGATGTTTAAAATAAAATAGATTTGTTATTTTAAGCATCTTCGAAACATCTCATTTTCATAATCATATAAGTTGTTTAGGATAATATAGATTTGTTATTCTAAGCATCTTCCGAACATCTCATTTACATCATCATTATCATATAGTCTAACCATCCATACATCCATTTTGAACCTCTTTGTCGCGAGATCCACCTCAAATTGTATCTTTTTGCTCGATCTCTCAAGGAGGCAATGTACTAATGTACTTATTTTCACTGGGGCATCCGAAAAATCTGAATTTTTTTAATTTCGATGTCGGTAGAATCATTCTTTGAACCAATGCAACAAGTACATTGCTTCAAAGAGGGGCAAAATGTAGACATGCAAAAATAACAATCATGCATCATACAAATTAACATTCATTTCTGCTATTAATCAATTAAAGCAATTTATTGATTAAATCCTAAGGTTCATCAGACTTAATTAAATCAAATTATTTAATTAAGTTCCTAAAGTTCTTCTTATTGGATTTAATAAATCAAATTGATTTAAATCAAATGTCAAATCCCTAAAATCCCCTAAGTTAATTAATCTAAATTAATTAACTTCTAATCATGTTCTCTAGCTTTTGACTCAACTAGAGTCAAATCCAAACTCTTAACTAACCCACCCACTTGCACCAATAAATCATTTATTTGATTTATTATTTCCTCTAATTACATTCAAAATGGCATCAAAATGGAATATTCTTCCAATTTGAATCTTCCCCCCAAAAGGGACTTGTCCCTTCCAACAAGGTTTTAAATGCTATTTGCACAAGTCAAACATGGCATTTATTGCACCTTTCATCCCCCCTAAACATGTCATTTCATCCAAATTTGAATTTCAAATTGGCACATTGGCCAAGACTTGCACATTCCTCACCCTCTCACAACTTGACAAGTGGCACTTTGTCATTGGTTTGTGAATTATCTCACATTCATGTAAAATCACTCAATCTCCTACTCTTGAATCTATAAAATGCAAAGCATTTCAACACAAATCATCCACAACAACACAACACACTTCATTTCAAGGTTACTCTCTTCATTTGAGAATCAATCTTGCTCTTCATCATCTACAATCTACACACATTTTGAAAGCATCTACATTATAGGCAACTTGAGTTCAAGCATCTCATTGTCTATATCATCATCTTTGCAATCTAAGCTTATCAAGGATTGGGAAAGGGCAGCTTTCTACACAACTAAGTTGCACCAATCCAATATGGGATAGGGATATTTCATGGTTTACATGCTTTGTTTAACTTTGTTGTTTGGTTGCATTTGAATCATGGAGTATTATTCCATAGGGATAGGAATTTCTGTTTATGTTGTTTTGTCATTGTGCTAACCATTTGTAGATTTTGACGTCCACAACTGATGACCGAAATCTCAAGCATGTGCTTTAAAGAACAAAGCTGAAAATAACACAGTTTAGAAATAGTATTTTTTTGGCCAAATTTGGAAGTATTCCATCTTTATGAGAAATTAGCCAAGCCCTTTAGAAATTCCAAATGGCATATGCCTGCTTTCCCATCAAAAGATAGAGGACATAGGTGAGCCCCATACAGGATGGCGGGGATTGGCCAAGATTTAGCCACATCACCTGTCATCAACCGTTGAATTCAATCCTCCACACAATAAGCTTTTGTCTTCAAAGCCCAGTGGGTCCCACCAAAATGACAAGTGTCACACCACCTGCTAGCCCATGTGATTATCCTTTCTTGCTACTATAGTCATACGAGAGTATAGGGAGAAACCCTGATGAGTACACATGTTACACTATAGACCATTGATCAAACCTTAAACAACACCCATCACCCTGTGAAGGAACAAGTCCCACTTTTAAATAGCACCATGTGGCCATCACCCGTTAGCCTACATCCCTAAAATAATATGGAATAAAACAAGACGGGTTCACATGGAGTGGCACAAATATGACCACGTCTTCATTCCATCAATTGTCCATCCTGCTTGAGAAGCACTATTCATCTTTACCAAGGGGACTAGGTCCACCATTATATGAGACACATGGTTGAAGCTTGCCAACCCGTGCAGATAAAATAAGAACCAATAAACCAACATGGGTAAAAGGGGAACACAAGAGATTGATTCCTTTGATCAGACAACCCATACGAAACTTAATTCTGCACATGCCACAAAATTTATTTATAAAGAAGGGGCCATCCCTAGGTGAACAAGATATTGACCCATAACGATAAAGTGCTAAGGATTCATATTTCTAATATCAAGCTTTGGACCATTAATATCAGGAAATACATAAGGCAATCGACAATCCTAAGATTAGGGGCCAGTAAATAAATGACTATGATGGCACAAGTGACCATTTAAGTGACCAAGAATGGGGATAACAAGTCAATATAATCTTAAAATGATCAAGGTTTTATCATTTGCAGGCCAAATTTTAGGAGTTTTATGGAGACAAAACTCTATCATAGTGATGGGAGCATGACCTTAAATCAGGCACAAAGGACCAATCCATACTTTTCACTATTCTTAGAGTGAAACAAAAAAATTATGAGGGTTTCCATTAGTGGCTCCTATTGGAGACACATGCCTCTTGCAAGCATGGTGAGATCCTAGAAACATTTGATGAAGTAGACCAGGAAAAATAGGACAAACAAAAACAAAACAAAAGAAACAAACTATTTACAAAATCATACAGAGGCCCAAAAGGACAGAAATAAGAGATCCAATATCCATTTTTCCAGAAAGCTTCTTGTGCTCAAGATCTGTAGATTTTACTATGCACCCTTTAATATAATCCAGGCTTCATCTCCCTATTATTTGCACTAGGCCACTAAAACTTAGGGCCCATTCATGCCCCTATCAAAAACCAACCTATTGAAGGAACTAATTTCCTTCAATCCATATGTACCTTTTCCATACAACTGTAACAAGTACAACCTTCTTATTATAAGTAAAAATTTGTCACCACTAAAACCTTCCTGATTACCAACACTATTACTGACATCTTTCACAACTTCCCTAGGCATACCATTTTCCAGTATAATCTCTGGCATTCTTCATTGTATAATCAGTCATAAACTGCAAGCTTTCATCATCACATGAAACATATGTGTTATATTCATCATATGAAATATTTTCATATTGAAAATAACATTTCTTGTTATTCATCTCATTGTCATGCTCCATAAAAATACCTTCCAGCTGAACTGGAAACATAAAGTATTCATACTCCTTCAAATAGTTGGCATCATGATATTCAACCTTACCTACAACACATGTTTCAAATGTAAAATAGTCATAGGAAATGCCCTCAAGGAATTCATCAATGTTTTACTTTGCTTGCTCAAGACCACATTCTAACCATGTGTTAAATGCATCATCAGAACTCTCAACAAAGAGTGGATTATCTCTGCACCAATAAGTGTCATCGTGTTTGATCTCTAGTGAAGATGGAGGCTCATCAAACAATGGATTTTCCATTATATTCATTTTTGACATAAGAGCCCTGGCCTCCTCAGCAGGAAGGTCCAAATCCTTCAAGTCATTATTGTATTCAGAATCATTGCAATCACTAGAAGAGCATATAGAAATATTTTCAACTTCATTCTCATCATCAGTAGTTAACATCTCTGACTCATACTTCGAAAACTCTTAAATAGGGAGAAAATAGTTCCTTTTCAAGCAAACATGTTTTCTCATCATTATCAGCATATTCCACATTTGTAATGAAAGATTTCATTTCTTCTTCATGAGGATAAGCATAATCAGAGGAATAAGCACACTCAATGCTATCATCATTACCACAACCAAAGGATACATCAGTGTTGTGGCTATGTTCAGAATTTTTAGGCTAAATGATCAATCTTATGTTCTCTAGAGGACAACAAGTTCCAGAATATTCAAAAGAATTAAAAATGCCTATTTCACTTACTTTATTTAGGTGTCCATTTTCAATTTCCACTCTAATCTCTTCTTCTTCAAGTGATATCTCACTATTGGACTCATATGAAACAATAAAGTAATTATCATTATAGTTTAAAAACATAATAGCCTTTTTATAATCATCTCTAACCTTTTCAAAAATAGAAAAGAAGTAACATACTTGGTCAAGCCTAACTGGTTTTAATTCCTTTGACAAAGCACTTAATCACAGTTCATAAGATTCATAAAATAAATCAATGCATTCTATATTTTAAGGTCTGTGACATTCAGGAATCTCTGCTAGAGTATCCATAAATCTTACATAGAGATAAGATGGTAATTCTCCCTTATGTTTCCTTATGCAAGATAGAGCTTGAAAAGAGACAATATGATTACAACTGCATGCAGCTCCTTGACAATTCGTTTGGAGCTCTATGTGGTCATCAGTATGGAATGATTTATAGGCTGAAACAATAGGGGTGTAAGTGTCCTGGTGTTCATTTTCAATTCATGTCTTACACCTTCTATCAACATTTGGTGTTTCAAGGAAGCAAACACTTGTATTCAAATGACCCTTGTGCATTCCATATTTTTGGTTGTTTTCAATGTTCATAGCTATCTCATAGGCCTGATGCAAAGTTTTAGGATCCTTGTCTCTCAGTAGGTAGTTCATCTTATTATCAAAAGATCCTAAGTAAACAACCAAACATACTGCATCACTTAATCTCATGAAATCGGGAATATCCCTCAATGTTTTAGCAAATCTCCGGTCAAATGTTGGAACCAGCTCATTCATTTCTTTCTCAATGCTCATAAATTATTTAACATTGAAGTAGCACTGATTCTTTCACCAAATTGCTCCATGAATACTGCCTTGAACTTACCCCAAGAAAAAATAGAGCATGCTGGTAAATCAAAGAACCAATCTCTTACATCTCCTTTTAGGGATTGGACAAATAATCTCATAATTACATCCTCATGATCCACCTCATATTCATCCATTAAATTGTTGAATTCTTGTAGATTCATTTTAGCTAATTCACACTTTATACCACTAAATTTTGGTTACTTATATCTAATGTCAGATGGAATAGCATTTGGCTAACCATTAATACCACTGAAACTTATGGATCTATATCTTGCAATGCAAAAAATTCTTTTATTATATGACAAGGTCTGATTACAAACCATGGTCGTATTAGGAACCATACAAGGACACATTTATTGATGCACTTTTCTTATACCCTTACAAATTTTCTCCTATCAATATTGCAGTTATAGGGTACTTCAAATTTCTTGCAGCATGACCTTAAGCCTTCACAATGCATTAGCTTATCTCAACTTGACTCTATAATTCACAGTCTGCAACTTCATATGTAAAAGTTGTCCCCCAGCAGAGTCTCCATTTCTATTGGTGATTTTTCCAGCACAACCTAACAATTCTCTAAAAATTTGTCATCTCTTCTAATGAAGAAATTGCGAGGTTAGTGGACAACACAATGAGCCTAGGATTTTATGATCCTTACTCCTTCAATTTTGGCTCTGTTAAACCAAGGAGGGTAATCCCAAATTACATCTTCATGAAATATATCAAATTAATAACAGATTGATTCCTGGTTAAATGCAAATAAAACCCATCCCACTGAAGATTTGGCATATCTTTTAATTGAATGACTACTTATTTGCTATGAATCAAAATACTTCCATCCCACACACATTTCATCGAAAAAGGATTTTAAATGATTATTGATCTTATTTTAAGTTCAAGGCTAGGTGTGCTACATTCTCATTCTTCATGCTAGATTTTCTGATAAAACTGCCAGTGTTTTATCAATTGGAGCAACAGAGTAAAATATGTAAGGATTTATAATGTAATAACTACTAAATTTTAGAAGTAGATGAACTACCCTCATACTGCTTTGTAGACTATGAAAACTCAAAATTCCTAAAAGAAACATTCAATACTTATCAATCCCAAGCAATTTCATACAGAGTTTATACCCTCTTCTAGCATTTTAATCAACTTCTTGAGTTAAAGATGAGAACAAAATAGTACATTCAAATATAGCCATTTGAAGATAAATGATAAAACCATTAGAATTTTCATTAATAACTTGTAAGAAGCATACATAGGAGAGTATTTATTTTCAAAAAAAGATTTGTTTCTACATCAGTAGTTTATATAAAACTAATTTAAGACTACATTACATATAAAAATTCATTCCCAAGACCATTTACTAGCCTATTTACACTTATCCTATTCAAAATGCCTTTTATGAGTTAAACATTCACCCAAAACCCTATTGAAACTCAAAAGTTTGACCACTGTAATGAGCCTAGAAATCCCTTTTGTAGAATAAGGGAGCGACAAGCATCGCGCTCAATTACATTTACATTTTATTTCATTTTGAGATCATCTGCACCAAAATTTGAGAGGTCCCTAGTCGGTTACATTTAATCATTGAGGAAAATGGAAGAGTATAAGACAACATTCCACATCCCCTACATGTAGACCTGCCAGCTCCTCAAGAGGTAGAGTCGGTTGTAGCAACATATTTGTCCTTTTCAACCAAAGAATATTCTCCACTAGCAACCCTAGCAAAAACATGCATATAACCCAACACTAGGAAGTCTGATACCTCTCCTATACACCAGCGGAAAAAAATTTCACATCAGTACTAGAAACAAGAAATCACATGAACGTTGAATAGGACAATCCTGACAAAAGGGCTATAGTTTCATCAAAAATAAAAATGGGGCACAGTCATCACTCTAAGTCATTAGCCTCAAAGGATACTAGCCCACACCTTGCTCGTGGTGGAAATAGAGGAGTCTTCGTTGGAATCATCATATAGTACCAACGAGAGAGGATAATAATCCCCCTTAGAATTAGTGTCACCCTCATTGTCTGAAGGGTTGTTAGAGAACTCACCAGAAGAATTAAGTTCTCCTAGACAATCCTTACGATACTTGCACCTTTTATTTATCTTCTTTTCATACTCCACCAACTCCTTGCCTTTGAGTTTGACTAATTCTTCTGAAATAGTTTGGTTCCTTAACCAGTAGTTACTCCTAAGACATACTTCTTAAATTTTTTGTGTCCTCTTCTATTCTTTGGTGTATCAGGAGCTCCCTACATATCAACTTCATCCACTTGAGAATTCTTCTCAGATCGGAGCAAACTTAATCTCCTAGAACTTCAGACTAGCTTAATAGACCCTTTGGGCTTACTCATCCTCTTAGAAGACATCTACCAATTTTATTCTTGGACTCAAACTCAATGCAAATTCTAAATGAGAAATATGTCAATCAATCCTTCTTATAATGAGCCATGCAAGTGTGCCAACCATTAATTCTTCAAAGAAATCTTGTGCGCACGAGCTGGCAATAGTCTGCATTGATCCTTTTAATATTGATCATTGATCATGATTTAAAAGATGAATCAATGGGTAGATTACCATGCAACCACTTATAATTAAGTTTTAATTATGTTTTAATGATCCTTTTAAAATGAAAAATCTCTGAGTAGATAAACATTTACATTGTACTTAGCATCAATTAAAACTTTCTTGCCATAATTACTCGCTCACCCATAGGAATTATTTCACTTGTATTTATTCTTGTCAAAAAAAAAGAGGATTGATCCTGATCCGATCTCAAGATATCGGTTCGTACACTATCATGCTTTGTTTTCACCTTTTCCACACATATCAATGGTTTTCAGTATTGACGACCAAAATCTCAAGCATGCACTTTAAAGAACAAAGCTAAAAATAGCACAATTTAGAAATTGTATCTTTTTGGACAAATTTGGAAGTATTCCATCTGCATTAGAAATCAACCAAGCCCTTTAAAAAGTCCACATGGCATATGCCCGCTTGTTCATTAAAAGATACAATACATAGGCGGGGCCCACACAAGATGGCGAGGAGTGGCTAGGATTTAGCCACATCACCTTCCATCAACTGTTGAATTCAATCCTCCAGACAATAAGCTTTCATCTTCAAAGCCCAGCGGGTCCCTCCAAAATGACAGGTGTCACACTGCCCGCTAGCTTGTGTGACTATCCTTTCTTGCTACTGTAGATGGACGAGAGTGCAAAGAGAAACCCTGATGAGAACACGTGTTTCATTGTAGACCATTGATCATATCTCGAACAACACCCATCACCCTATGAAGGAACAGGTCCCATTTTTAAATAGTACCACGTGGCCATCGCCCGCTAGCCGGTATCCTTAAAATAATATGGAATAAAACAAGACAGGCTCGTGGGGAGTGGCACAGATATGGCCACATCTTTAGTCCATCATTCGTCCATCCTCCTTGAGAAGCATCATTCATCTTTACCAAGGGGACTGTGTTCACCATTAAATGAGACATGCAGACGAAGCCCACTAGCCCATGCGAATAAAATAAGAAGCAATAAACCAACACAAGCATACAGCCTGGAACAAATGACATTGGTTCCTTCGATCAAACAACCCATACGAAATTGAATTCTGCACATGCCACAAAATTTATTTATAAAAAGGGGCTATCCCTAGGTGAATGAGATATTGACCCATAACGATAAAGTGCTAAGGATCTTCATCTTTCTAAGATCAATCTTTTGACCATTAATATTGGGAAAGACATAATGTGACCGACAATCCTAAGATTAGGGGTCGGTATATCAATGAGTACGATGGCACAAGTGACCACTTAAGTGAACGAGAATGGGGACAACAAGTCAATATAATCTTAAGCCAATCAAGGGTTTATCATTTGCAGGCCAACTTTTGGGAGTTTTATGGAGACAAAACTCTATCATAGGGTTGGGAACATGACCTTAAATACGACACAAAGGACCAAGCCAAAATTTTCACAATTCTTAAGGTGAAACATAAATTTTATGAGGGGTTCCATCACATGAATACATAATAGTCACCATAATAAGCATGGTAAAGAAATACTAGATGAGAAGAGGTTAATTTCATTTTGAAGAGAAGAAAAGTAGTGCCAAAATAAAAGTAAATGGATAGTGTAAAAGACTACAAAAAAACTTGAAAAGGAAGAAAGATTTTTTCTTTTGTAATTTTTTAACATGAAAAACAATCCATAGAAGGTATTTAAACCTTCACATGATGATAGTCATCTCTATGTTTTAAGTAATTCATGAATAATTTAAAGGAGAAGAAAATAGAGCTACCACTTAGCACATCGTTGGAAACTCAGTTTCCTAGTTAATAATTAACTTTGATCCACATTTGGAAATGATTACTTATCAAATTTAACATCTAAATGACAAATAGATGACCTTTTTTCACAGGCTATGATCTTAGCTTACTTTTAGTACTATATCTTTGGGCTATATTAAAGGAGATCATGTGCAATGTAACTATGAAATAGTGGATAACTAGAAATCATATTTTATCTTCTTTTAGACTAGTGATTATTTTTCAAAATTGGCCACTCATTGAAGATATCTATCACTTAATTTCTAAATGGAAGACTATTGCACTAAAACGCCAAGGGAATTTAACATAATTGAGAAAGATAGTAAGAAGAAGCCTCGCAAACCATGGAAAAGCATGAATTATAGTGAATACATGCATATCTTATTTTTGATAAACAATAGGGGAGAGAGAAAATAATGACAAATGGATGGGTTAGTCACAAAATAGTAGAAAATGGTGACATTGGTAGGGGTTTTAAACCTTAGGGGCCTTAGATGGGAAAATTAAGTAATATTTTTATTTTCTTTTTATGTGATGACCTACAATGAGAGCAAAGAGGACAATCTAGAGAAAAAGGGTGAAATAAGATATAAACATTCACAAACCACACTATGACACCTACATGCTAGATAACAAGGATATGAATGCAAGAGATATGAATATAGTACATTCATGCAGCTTGGTAGGGGTATTGCAAGGTATATTTGAGGAAGATATAAGAACATGTAAGAGAATTCAATGGATCTAACAAGTGTCAAAACTTGTCTAAAAGATCTCTCATACCATATTAGGGCATTGAATCATTTCTAAGCATTTTTCACATGTCCTATTGGATCAAACAAGTGTCAAAATTCTCATCCACATGCCTTATAAACGCATTTGAGGAAAATTAAGAATGACTGATTACAATTCTTGCATCAGTTACATGGTAGAAGTGAGCCTTCTTCAATTATGTAATTAATCAATTATAGTGCAAGTATGGATAACATTAATCAGTTATAGTTGCATCACTTTATTATTTCTTCATTTAATTAAATATTTTATAATGCAAATATGGACACTATTGGTATAAAATTATTTATATTAACAAAATATCTATATAGGAACAAATCATTGTATGTGGATAAAAGTATAACATATATACAAGAAAGCTATATAGGCTTACAACAAATCCATATGGACATACAATTCCAAATATATATAATACAAAATATATACATTCGAAAATGCCATATAGGCATACAAAAAATGAACCTAATGTAGTCATCTTTGTCTACGTAAAGGAAAGAGATCACAAGATGCATTTAATTGTTGGGAGGATAGAGATGCATACGGTGGTGACCTCTTCAAACTCATTCACTCAAAATCCTATTTAAAGTTTATTAGACCTCCAACTAATTACAATAAAAGTATAAACATTAATATATAGAAATTGAATTATAGAATGACATATAATAAAATGATCTCTTTCCATATACAAATAATTACTATGTTCATCCACAACAAGGGCACACTCACAATTTAGAGAGAAATTAAACTACAAATGAATATCATTTGATCTTTTAATAATAGATAGATAAACCAAAAACTATAATGTGAAATTTGCTAATCTATCGCGTACCTCTCTCAAAGGCATCAAACTTCTAACAAAGGAAAAATGAATCAAGAAAAGGAAATATAATCAATGGGAATTGTTTGAAGGAAAGAGATTACCATAGAGTTAAAAATCCAAAGCAATCACCACCAGATGAAGAGGAGACACAATAATTTGATAAGGGGAAAAAATAAAGAAACAACTCTAAGATTATGAATTAAGCTTAAATTAGACTTGGCTTTGGCCTAAGGCCAAGAAATCCAAGTAGAATTAGGCTTTGAGCAAACATCCTATATGTTCCTAATTCCCCTTGTAAAGAATTTAAAGGATTACATCTAGGGAGTCATACCACTAGGGGCTTATCAAAGGAAAATGTCCATATAGATTGTTGGTTGATGGATGATCCTTGTAAGATCCACCCTCATTATGTAATGGTTAGGTATTACATATGAATGAAAAGCAATGACATTCTAAGATGGTCACCCACATAGTGAACTAAAAGAAAATCAATTTTGTAACAAGATTTTCCACACCCCATCGCTAAGACAATCTCTAACAATCCATTTAGCAAATAAATCCATTCCTTGTTCATTAACACCAATAAGATCTAACCAACAAAAGTCTATCATTTTTAGTCTAATAAACAACTTAAAATATCTATTAGATGTCCAGTCCTTTAATATTACTCCCACTCAAATATTGTTTCCATTAATTTATATTTATAGAGAAAACAAATTTCAATAGTATGCTTCTTCCCTTCCAAATTTTTATGGACACACTTTCTTTCATAATCCTTTTTTCCCGTCAAGAAAATAGAGTGGCTCAACGCAACATCCTGATACTGGAGGGTTGGTTAGGTGAGGCAACCGCAGTTGACCGGTCACTCATGTCAGATAGCCTTTCTCATCCAGTCATTTCCGCTGGTTTCTTAAATGCTAATTTGAATTTCAAACAGACGACGTACTTGGATGAAATCAAATTATATCTTCCTTCTTCTTCAATGGGACTGTCAACAAAATCATTTCTGTACAACAAAATATGACTACATGCAGATCACGCCGACTCTTTAAGACTATATATTATTTAGATGGACGCCTTTTTGATATACAAAATATGCTTAATGCCTTTGTCGTGTTGGCAGGTTCCATGCCGCTGAGATCGTACTGGCGTTGGAACATTTGCACAGCGTGGGCGTTGTGTACAGAGAACGTAGAAAAACATCATCTCTACCAAACAGACTGTAAAACTCACACGACCGCGACCAATGAAAACTCACACTCTTGCAGAATATTCTTACAAAAAAAAAAATATTGTTTTTTTATAGCTTACAAACAGTCCTGTTTTTTTATAGCGCACCAACAGTCTTCGAGAGCATAACTGAATGAATAGAGCTCCTATGTGCAGAAATGTCCGAAAACAGAACTATAGCTCCTCCAAGAAATCTCAAACATAGCACGGCAGCTGGAAGACGTCGTTCTGCACACCTTACATTCAAGGCCGACGAAATAGCTGGATGCTAACTTTTATGAAGTAGGGGTATAAAGCTTCTTGTGAATTCGGGGGGTTGGAGCGGCGGATCGTCTTGAACATAATAACCAGAATCTTGAGTTCTACATATGTGCTTCAAAATCGTGGCGAGTGCAAGGAGATGGTGTCTTCACGATTTTGTTCTTATTCGAAATGGATAAAACAAAAGGATGAAAACTCCTGGTTTGAAAAGTTGAAAAGGATGAGGTATATATTTGGCATCTTATTATTATTAACGGATAAAACAAATATTACTTCATTGTTAAATAATATTTGCTTGACATTAAGAGTTTTGTCGATGTTAGATGCAATATTTACGAGGTTGAATGTAGAAGGGTTTTTTGGAACGTCAGAAGCTTCTTAGAATAATTTTGTGTTTGCTGTAACAGTTTTTTTGTTTATTGTTTTCAGCTCTAAACGCCAAACAAAATGGTGGCAGTATTAAAGGCATCAGTTGCAGAAGAAACATTGCCGGCAGACAGAATATGGCGACTCTTTGGTTTTGGAAATTGTATTACCTTTAAAAATATATAATTGTTTATTAGTAGACTTTCTCCGAGTTTAGTTTTCACTTGTCTGATTATCACAGTCTTCGTAAGTTTTCTAATCCAATGTATTTTCCTACTTTTCCCACGGAAAAGCAGAGGAAAGTATAGAATTAAAAAAAACTTAGTAGATGCTGATAAGTAGGAGGTATCTACAGCTTGATTATATCAAGTAATTTTTTACTTAAATTTATTAATCTATGTTTCATGAGTAATGATTCAAATGAATTAATCTTTTTTAAGAAAAATGAATGGTATTTAATATTCATTACATCTAAGTAATGTTCATAGGGATGAAGAAGCATTGGGCCTTTCCAAAAGATCACTCATCTGAATACTACTCCAACTAAAGTGCACTTAATCATAAAGATTCCAAATATTAAATCCTTTTTACTTGCTATCTTATTTGTAAAACTTTCAGCAAAAATTGTCCTTTTATACTTTATTGTGGTAGATGTTTTTATAGTCTATTCAATAATTTAATATGCTTCCATTTTTATTTTAAAAGAAACTTCACAATTTATGAAACACAAAAATATAATTGAAAAATTGATATAACAATTCTTCAAAAATATTTAAAAAAACATGCTTTTATTTAAATTTTTATTTCTATATTTAAATCTATATGGGGGACCCAACATGATAGAGGCTAGCTACAGGGTGGAGAAGAGATATTATGAGCTATAATTGGCAGTGGGAAGAGTCTCTATTCCCTGATTTCTTAGATGGTGATACTTCTATCTTTTACCATTCCAGATACTTCGATCATTTACCATTCTAGGCAATACTTTTAATATTGACATTTTATCCCATGTCATCACTTTAAAAGAAAAATACTATTATATTTGGATCTAACTAAGAGTTTTTGTCTGCTTGAACTCTATTTGTTTCTTGTTAACAAATACCATTTATTTTGTTAGATAGTGTAGTTTTCTTAAACATTAAGACTAACCAACATTGATTTTTAAGTAGAATGTTGTTGCTTTTGATGCCCTAAAAAATTCCAGGAAGATTAAAAACAAGCAAGACATGAACATTGCTAGACCAAATTTTTAGTTGAGCAAAACTCAAAGCTATATGTCATAGCTTGGATAGTACAAATTGGGTCGTAAGGCCCTTGGCTATTGCGGTGCATTCAAACTACAAAATAACATGAGAGATATTAATAAATATTTGTATAGAGAAAAAATGGCATCATTTTGGGATAAAATAGTTGGGATGGTGGAGAAGCACCAATTACCCATGACTTGCAATCCCCAAACAAATGGATTTATGCTGAGAAAATATTGTCAAAATACTTGTGGAGCCTTTGGACATTACAAACTACTGTCAAGATGATAGCAACAAACATTGAAATAAAGAATATAGGAATCTTTCGATGTTTTTTTTTTTTTAATTTGAAATATTGCAATTAAAAGTATAATACAATACTATTCATTATGATATTAAATTTGATTTTTAAAATATTTTTTTATTTTTAAAATATTTTTTCTAATAAATTAGATTATTAATTAAAAATAAATAAATTTATATTCTATCGTTAAGAGAATATATTTAATTTAAACATAAAAATTAGGTAATAGAATTTATAGATAAAAAATTTCTTATGAATTTATTGGAGGGGAGGCTAACAATTATTAGGAAAGTATAACATGAAGGTGGTTTACAATTAGATTATAGTTTGCAAATATAATTTTAATTTTTGCTTTGTTAAGTTTAGTGCAATCTCTTTGTTTGTTATCTTGTCCCACCATAAATCCTCGTATTTACAAATGACAAAATAATTTCAAGGATTTGGTCAATTTGTTGAAATCTTTCTATTGGGTGATATGATTAGATCTTTTGATGGTTTACTAATTTTAGAGGAAAATGATGTAAGGTTTGAATTTATTAAGCTTCAATGGATGATTATTCTTGTGGAAATTGACACCTTGTTGATTTGGAAACCTTCTAAGTGCAAACTTATTTTTACAACTTGCTTATGTCCTATATTGAAGCACAAGTGGCATGTGTGCTATATAATGGAAAAAATTGGTTATTTAAATGGGTTGGTGATTTGACTACTTAATTTTGGACCTAAAGAGGCTCATAGATCTATTTAAGGGATTATGTTTTTTATAGAGTCATAAGTCAATTGTAAATATAGAGTCTATGCACATATTTCAAGGGCTAGGAAAAATAAAATAGTTGGGTTTCACATATTGGCAGTTCTTTGTATTATTTATGTATTTATATAATTTAGTTCTTTATTTATACATATTCAATCCACATTATCTTAATTTATTTCACTTGCATCATGTGCTTTAAGTTGTAGAGGTGAATTTGTGAGAGTTTCTTTAAACTACACTTTGTGTGAAAGGTTGTTACATTCCAAGTGAACCAATGAGATGGTTTTTAAATTAGAAAGAGAAGGTGCAAGAAACCAACAAGAAACCCATGTAATAGATCTAGCCAATGTGTTGAGATATATTCAATATTAGATTAAGATTATCAAAATTACATAGAGAAGAGGTCATGTGTTGATAGAGGAAATGAACAATTATGAGAAAAAAATGTTATGATACATAAGGAGAAAATTTGGACCTAAAGGATGTTGTTGAGAACGTTATAATAGAGGAAATATCTTTTATTGATTTGGTGAGGGTAGGAATTAAGAGCTCAAATGTTTCATCTTCTAAGCTACTTAAGAAGCTTAAATCTAGAAGATTTGATTAACTAGATCATTGAGCAACAAGTTTTTACATGTTGCAAAAAATATCAAATGCATTGAAGATAATGTTATAAGGTAGCATAATTTTCATTATGTTTTTTGTGGGGCCAAATAAACAATTCTAACATGTATGATTTTGTGGGTTTATCCTAGGAAATGTCCTATTTCACATCCTAACTTGTCTGATTGTTCCAAACTACATTTTGTTGATGCTTTCTCTTAAGAGCCCTAAGTGCCAAAAATTGGTAAATTTTGATGAGTTGTTTCTCAAAAACCATGGCACCTAGAAATTTTATGTCTAAATTTATAGGGTCATGTAAGATCCCTCCATAATAACCTCTCTCAAAGCCATATTATTTATTGATTCTAGTTATATTGAATTTTCTAAACAACTGTACATATATCATTCCTAGCTTTCCTTTAAGAGATTTAAGGGATTTGAGATTATCCTATTGAAGGAAGTACTCTATTTCAATAGATTCATAGAATATTAGGAAGTTAAAGTCAAGTTGGGTCTCAAAAATAGGAAGCAGCATAGCAATTGCCTCATCTTATTACTCATGATGCATGCATTTTAGTTGAAGGATGTTATGTCATACATTTAATTTTGATTCTTGATCTCATTGACTGTACGAGGGCCCAGATCACAGTGACTTTTTTTGATAAGATGATTTAGAATCTAGATGATCCTCTCGACACATTTTAACCTGGAAAGCTAGCTGAAGATGTGTGGTTTTTAAATTTTATTGATTCACTTGCCTTGTGCTAAAGCTTTGGCCTTTTAGTCACACTAATTTTTGTGTGGGTAATGGGAATGTAATTTTGGTCCTTTGTTTTCCCGCTTTAAACCATGATGTTGAAACTCACCAAGGACTTTTCCAGACTTGCAATTCCATGTTTGAGTCTAAGGCACCCTCAACGAGTTTGTGGATTAGACTTGTGGGACTCATAGTTCCAAGCTCAGGACTTGACAAGGCTGAAGTGAATGATACCAAGAATTAGGGGAAATAAATGGCAAATTAAAGTGAAAGAAAAATTGAAATGTCAATGTGTTGCTTCCAGACTCAGGACTACAAAATTAGTGCATGGTTGTCCTTCATTGACAACAAATTCTAAACCATTGATCTTTGTAAATATAATGGTTCTAGGGTGATTTCGAATGTTTAAGTTTGCAAGCCTAGCGCTCTGTGCATTTAATGCTGGAATGTAACTATAACCATACATCAAATTTTCATCAAATGATTTAAACTTGAGTAGTTTATTATATAAACAATAAACATGTGTTTTAAAGTTGTTTTAAACTTTAGTGTTCTAGGATTGACATCAAGGCCAAGGGGTTGATACCTTAACGTTGCAAAGGACTTAATAAAATGAATAATTATACCGATAACTAAGGGAGAAGGTCAATGAGAAATTAAAAATCAATAAAATTTCGATAAACCCTAACAAGAGTGACAAATTTTAGTGTTTATAATATTTTTTGTCAATTTGATGATAACTTTCAATTTTCATTTATAGTGCCTTATGTTTTACTTTTAAATTTACATGCAACTATTTCATAAATAGATAATACTTAATTTCTTAAAGGAAAAAACTGATTTGAATAGATTCATAGACATTGAACTCAAAAAATAATTCTTTCCTGTAAATGAATAACAAAGAATAACACAACACAACCATTTATTTTATTACAACTAAATTATAATGTCCCATTATTACATATCTTTTTAAAGATAAGTAGAGCATGCAAACGCCAAGCTCTTGTTTTGTATAAATAACATATGTTACTTTACACAATAAAAATAAAAATATAACGCCAAGCTTCTACTGGACCACTATTGACAGTGTAATATAAATGTCGCTTTGAAAAATAAATGCATGGTGATGGGACTTTTCGGCTCAACCATGCACTCTGAAAATAAATGCATGGCACTTTCAACCATGCGTAGTGGCACTAAAAATAAATGCATGAGACTTGCCTGGGAAAGCATGCGCTCTCAAAATAAATACATGGGGCTTGCATTCCAAACAATGTTGGGGAAATGAGAGTTGTGAAGATACAAAATGTACTTATCCCCTTTGAGAATCAGAGTCATGTAGAAGATTATGGATAGTAAAATTGATCACATCTTTTACCTACAACCTCCATGCACTGGGATAACACTCATCTCTATCAGAGCTCCTCATCCTTGTTCAAAACCTATCTAAGAAGTCAAGTCAACTAGATCAACTTCTTTCTAATTCCACCCATTATGAACTTGAAGGAAATTAGTATTTTACTATGTAACTACATAATTGGAGGTAGAAAAATTTAGAGTATCCCCAATAATACCACATCATCTTCTTCCTGAATCCTTATTAACCCTACAAAATGAAAATCCTTATGAAAATTCATAACATTGTACTCAATAGTAAAGCCTTTAGCCTTCAATGAATGATTTCAATTGTGCTCATTATCCCTATTTATAGGCCACTAGTGCCACTACTAGCTTGATACTTATTTACTTGTGATTTGTACTTGTGTCACGTGTGAGGTTGGGTATAATGATAATCATAATTCACACAAACAAAAAACCAAATTAATCAATTTGTGTAACTTAAGCCTTACATTTACACTTAAAATGTTTAATTTGATTGACGTCTGGCTACATGCAAATTGTAGCTCAAGCTGAAAAGCTATCAAAATCGCCAGTGCCACTCAAACGATATGAAATCATTACAAATATTGTTTCATCAAAGCTATCCAATCAATCACTTTGGATGTTCATATGGAATTAATTTCCACTCATAGTACGACAACCACTCTTTGTTCAAAAAGTTTGAAGATTTCAATTAAATGAAATGCAGTACATCAAGGCACTGAAAAGAGAGAATGAGCGATGAGTGACGAGCCTTGATCTCGTCATGTGTCCACATCTAACGGTTATAGTGTTATTCTGGAGGTTTCAATTCACAAGTCTAGTGCTTGAGATATTTACTTCCAGAATGCAACTACAACCGTCCATCAAAAATTCATCGAACGATCGTGGTTATATTAATTTTTGCTGGCATTTGGCTACATATATGGAATATCCTTTGCACATATTTCCTTCATTACTTTGGTCCGAGAATTTAATTATTTTATAAGGTTGATAATTCATCCTTGTTTGGCCTTTACATCCTTTGTGTAAAATATTCTTAAGTTTTTAATCCATGGTCCTACGTTCTTCCTAGGTGGTCCCTCTTTTAAAACAAACTTTACGCACATGTATATTTCTACCATTTAAGTTCTTGTATCACTCATTGCCAAAATCCTTCAATCCATTGGGTTCACTTCCGCGATGAGCGATGAGCCTTGATCTCGCCATGTGTCCTCATCTAACGGTTCTAGTATTATTTTGTAGGTTTCAATTCACAAGTCTAGTGCTTTAGAGATTTATTTTCAGAATGCAACTACAGTCGTCCATCAAAAATTCATCGAATGGTCGTGGTTATATTGATTTGCGTTGATTGTTTCACCACTAAATTTTTTTATTATTTTGAGATTATGTTTAATTCACTATTTTTTTTTCTTATTCATTTGAAAATAGGTTTAATTCACCAATAAAAATACTTTTTTAGTTTGAAAAAAGGTTTAATTGCCAACATTTTTTTTTGTTTTGAAAATAGGTTTAATTCGCCAATAGAAATATTTTATTGGTTTGAAAATAGGTTTAAATCGCCAATGAAAATATTTATTGCTTTAAAAAAAACTTCAATTCACCAGGATTTTCCATAGACTTCTAGCGATTAGAAAAGATTCACCAATTGTAATATTTTTTTTCGAAAAATGAAAAAAATTGCCAATAAAATTAATATTTTTATAGGATAGTATACAAGATTCACCAAGATTTTACACCTTTGTTGAGGGGGGGTTTTTTAAATTTATCCATGTTTTGTACCTAACCATCTTGATCCTTCTGAGCTAAATTAGACTAACAAAATTTATTGCTTCAAACATTGTTATCTTCAATTACTAACCCTTGAAGGTCCACTTGCATGACTTAAAGAGGGATTTTTATTTCAAGTAGAGTTTGAGTTCAAATAGAATAGGTCCAATTTGGGTTTTTTGTTCACCATAGGTCTCTTTGCATGATATTTTATAGTCCTTCATGGTGGCTAGGGTTATCTTCAAACTTTGATGGGAGGTATTGTTAACCTTTATTTATTCAAAGTTTATCATGAGTTGTAAGGTCTTTGAGTGGGTTATTTTGAGGTTTTTTTGTTTTTTGTGTAATCTAACCTATCTCAAAAAAGGCATTATTTTGTTTTATTTCTCAAAAAGGTGCATTAGAGGGGTAATTGTTGTCTTCTCACACATTGAGTAGTGGCCTACAATTGGTCAAACGTTGATAAAGTCACTTAATTACCCTTTATCACGTATCATTTTGGAGGGAGTCTTACTTCCAATGATCAATACATCATATTATGGTTAGCCTTCCATCTTGGTTGCAAGTGTAGCTCATTAACCTTTTGTAGATGAAAATGATTAAATTAAGGTCTTATTTTACCATGAAAATATTGAATATTCTTTCTTTGGCCTATCATTATGATTTTTAAGTTTATTTACTTGAGTTGAATATAATAGTCTTAATTATAAAAAATATTATATAACAAATAATCATGAAAAATATATTTTGATAGTGATCAATGACAAGGTAGTGGCATGTTTGATAGTGGAAAGAGTAAGGGAATTCACATCAAGCATCATGGGACAACCTAATATGATAAAGATTAAGGGACACAATCTTAGGGAAGTATCGAGAGAGTTTTCCATATTGGAAAGGATAAAGTTGTAGAAATGTGAAGAGTAATAAATGGGTCTATACCTTTATCATCAATACATAATAGTCACCATAATAAGCATGGTAAATAAATACTAGATGATAAGAGATAAATTCCATTTTGAAGAGAAGAAAAGTAGTGCCAAAATAAAAATAAATGGACAGTGTAAAAGACCTAAAAAAAAATTGAAAAGGAAGAAAGAGTTTTTGTTTTGTAAGTTATTAACATGAAAAATAATCCATAGAAGGTATTTAAACCTACACATGATGATAGTCATCTCTATGTTTTAAGTAATTCATGAATAATTGAAAGGACAAGAAAATAGAGGCACCACTTGGCACACCATTGGAAACTCAGTGTCCTAGTTAAGAATTAACTTTAATCCACATTTGGAAATGATTACTTATAAAATTTAACATCCAAATGACGAATATATGACCTTCTATCACAAGCTATGATCTTAGCTTACTTTTAGTAGTATATCTTTGGGCTATACTTAAGGAGATAATGTTTAGTGTAACTATGAAATAGTCGATAACTAGAAATCATATTTTATCTTCTTTTTAGACTAGTGATTATTTTTTAAAATTGACCGCTCATTCAATATATCTACCACTTAATGTATAAATGGAAGACTAGTGCACTAAAACACCAAGGGAATTTAACATAATTGAGAAAGATTGTAAGAAGAAGCCTCGCAAACAATGAAAAAGCATGAAGGATAGTGAATACATGCATATCTTATTTTTAATAAATAATAGGGGAGAGAAAATAATGACAAATGAATGAGTTAGTCACAACATAGTAGAAAAAGGTGAAATTGGTAGGGGTTTTAAACCCCTTAGGGGCCTTAGATGAGAAAATGAAGTAATGTTTTTCTTTTCTTTTATGTGATGACCTAGTAGTGAGAGCAAAGAGGACAATCTAGAAAATGGACAAAAGAAGACAAACATTCACAGACCACACTATGACACCTGCATGCTAGATAACAAGGATATGAATGCAAGAGACATGAATATAGTAAATTTAGGCTTGGTAGGGGTATTGCAAGGTCTATTTGAGGAAGATATAAGAATGGAGTTGACTTCAATGGATCTAACAATTGTCAAAACTTATCCTAAAAGATCTCTCATACCATATTAGGGCATTTAATCATTTCTAAGCATTTTTCACATGTCCTATTGGATCAAACAAGTGTCAAAATTCTCATCCACATGACTTATAAACACATTTGAGGAAAATTAAGAATGATTAATTATAATTCTTGCATCAGTTACATGGTAGAAGTGAGCCTTCTTCAATTATGTGATTAATCAATTATGGAGCAAGTATGGATAACATTAATCAGTTATAGTTTTATCACTTTATTATTCATTTATTTAATTAATTAATTATAATGAAAATATGGACACCATTGGTATACAATTATCTATATTAACAAAATATCTATATAGGCACAAATCATTGTATGTGGATAAAAATATAACATATATACAAGAAAGCTATATAGGCTTACAACAAAGCCATATGAACATAGAATGCCAAATATATATTTATATACAAAATATATGCATTCGGAAATGCCATATAGGCATACATCAAAGGAACCTGATGTAGTCATCTCTATCTGGGTAAAGGAAAGAGATCACAAGATACCTTTAATTGTTGAGAGGACAAAGATGCATACGATGGTGGTCTCTTCAAACTCATTCACTCAAAATCCTATTTAAAGTTCTTGGACCTCCACCTAAATACAATAAAAATATAAACATTAATATATAAAAATTAAATTATAGAATGACATATAATAAAATAATCTCTTACCACATACAAATAATTACTATGTTCATCTACAACAAGGGCACACTAACGATCTAGAGTTTTGAAGCCCTATGAAAACCATCTAGAGAGAAATTAAACTACAAATGAATATCATTTGACATTTTACTAGTAGATAGATAAACCAACAAATAGAATGTGAAATTTGCTAATCTACCTCATGCCTCTCTCAAAGGCATCAAACTTCTAACAAAGGAAAAAAGAATCGAGAAAAGGAAAGTATAATCAATGGGAATTGCCTGAAGGAAAGAGATTACAATAGAGTTAAAAATCCAAAGCAATCACCACCAGATGAAGAGGAGACACAATAATTTGATAAGGGGAAAAACCCTAAGATTATGAATTAGGCTTAAATTAGACGTGGCTTTGACCTAAGGCCAAGAAAGGGAAGTAGAATTAGGCTTTGAGCAAACATGCTATAGGTTCCTAGTTCCCCTTGTAAAGAATTTAAAGGATTACATGTAGGGAGTCATACCACCAGGGGCTTATCAAAGGAAAATGTCCATATAGATTGTTGGTTGATGGATAATCCTTGTAAGATCCACCCTCATTATGTAATGGTTAGGTATTACATATGAATGAAAAGCAATGACATTCTAAGATGGTCACCCACATAGTGAACGAAAAGAAAATCAATTTTGTAACAAGCTTTTCCACACCCCATCGCTAAGACAATCTCTAACAATCCATTTAGCAAATAAAGCCATTCCTTGTTCATTAACACCAATAAGACCTAGCCAACAAAACTCTCTTGATAGGCATCATAGATCTCAAGCAACACAGTGAATTTTTTTATTGTGGTCTTAATTGGCACATAGAAAGTTCTACAAAAAATTATGTATGGATGAAAGAAAATTCAATAGTATGCTTCCTAGTTGATGAGCTTAAATTTTTAACACATGCCAATTCCTTATGTGGGGAGGCATGTTTCATGTAAATACAATGTCTTCCCAGTCTTCACCTTTCCATGAATGTAATTAATTGGTGGTGGATAATCATATCTATCTAATCAACAACAAATTCTAAGTATTGTTATGCCTCTCAACTGTAATTTCTTTGTTTCTTCTCTATCATTTTTAGTCTAATAGACAACTTTAAATATATATTAGATGTCCAATCCTTTAACATTACTCCCACTCAAATATTGTTTCCATTGATTTATATTTATAGAGAAAACAAAATTCAATAGTATGCTTCTTGCCTTCCAAATTTTTATGGACACACTTTCTTTCATAATCCTTTTCATATTATTCATTCCTCCATGATAAAAGTATAACAAATAATTGTTGAAATAATTATTAATTAATGTAATCTAAAATCAATAAAAAATAATAATTTTCAAGACTGATGATATTTTATTTTATTTTAATATAGACGATTAAATATTTTAACTAATTTTTCTACACAATTCAATATATTTTGAAATTATATTAACTAAAATTCTTGTTATAACCTTCATATTGTACTAGGCGAACATTTTATTGTTGTGGTTGAATTATGTGAAAATGACTCCCACCATTCTGGTGTTCCCGTCAAGAAAATAGAGAGGCACAACGCACGATCCTGATACTGGAAGAATGGTTAGGTGAGGCAACCGCAGTTAACCGGTCACTCATGTCAGATAGCCTTTCTCATCCAGTCATTTCCCCTGGTTTCTTAAATGCTAATTTGAATTTGAAACAGGCATACTTAGATAAAATCAAATCGTATCGTCCTTCCTCTTCAATGGGACTGTCAACAGAATCGTTTGTGTACAACAAAATATGACTACATGCAGATCACGCCGACTCTTACAGACTATTCATTATTTAGCTGGATGCCTTTATGATATACAAAATATGCCTGACGCCGTTGTCGTGTTGGCAGGTTCCATGCCCCTGAGATCGTACTGGCGTTGGAACATTTGCACAGCGTGGGCATTGTGTACAGAGAACGTGGAAAAACATCATCTCTACCAAACGAACTGTAAAACTCAGACGACCGCGACCGATGAAAACGCACACTCTTGCAGTATATTCTTACAAAATATTTTTTATTGTTTTTTTATAGCACACAAATTATTGTTTTTTTATAGCGCACCAACAGTCTTAGAGAACATAACTGAATGAATTGAGCTCCTATGTGCAGAAATGTCCCAAAACAGAACTATAGCTCCTCCAAGAAATCCCAAACACAGCACGGCATATGGGTAACGAGGGTCATGCAAGACGTCGTTCTGCACACCTTACATTCAAGGCCGACGAAATGGTGTAAAATAGAGATGAAATAGCTGGATCCTAACTTTTATGAAGTAGGGGTATAAAACTTATTGTGAATTCGGGGGTTTGTAGTGGCGGATCATCTTCAACATTACAACCAGAATTTTGAGCATCATATATCTGCTTCAAAATCGTGGCGAGTGCAAGGAGATGTTCTCTGTTCTAAAGCTCTGTTCGCTTGAAAAGGATGAGATATATATTTTGCATCTTATTATTAACGGATAAAACAAAAGGATGAAAACTCCTTGTTTGAAGTTGAAAAGGATGAGGTATATATTTGGCATCTTATTATTATTAACGGATAAAACAAATACTTCATTGTTAAATAATACTTGCTGACATTAAGAGTTTTGTATAGTGGGGTAGTATCGATGTTAGATGCAATATTTATGAGGTTAATGCAGAAGGGTTTTTTGGAACGTCAGAAGCTTCTTAGAATAATTTTGTGTTTGCTGTAACAGTTTTTTGTTTATTGTTTTCAGCTCTACAAGTGGACCTATAAAAGTGCTCCCATATGCGTCTTTCAGCAGCAGAAAAACAAGGAATGTAAACGCGAAACAAAATGGTGGCATTGTTGAAACAGTCTAATTTCTCCTTGTGCATAGTCACCTTCCACGACTACAGTTAGTTAAAACAGAACTGAAGTTTGTTCATTTGCTGTAAGTTTGTTAGTTTGCTGTCAAACTATTTCCTATAAATTTGTTAGACCATTCTCCACATCACCTGATTTGTTTTCCACGTCTAGCAGACTACTATGTTGTAGTCTTCTATTTTGTTTTGATCTCCTTAATATCTATGAATTCGTATGCATCAAATCCTCTATAAATACAAGAGGTAATGTAAATTGTTTTATATCGATGAATAAAATCTGTTTCCTTATGCTGTAGCATTCATTTTATCTTCTTTATTTTATGTTACCTGCTGCTTTCAAATTGGGATCTCCTTTATAGCAAACTCTTTTAAATTTAACATCTCCTTTCTTCAAGCTATGACTTTTCAGTAACTGTGGCTACCTCTTCTCTTTGGCAGTCCCTTACAACTGTCTTTTTCTTGGCATGATGCTCTATTATCTCTCCCTACTTCACCGGTCAACGTTTGACTTTGACTACATATTCTTTTACACCGATATCCTTTGTCTTTTGTTAACATCTGCAATCTTTACAATGGTGGCAATACCTTACATTTATGTTTTGACAGAATCTGCTTTAGCTGCTGCTAATTTAGACTTCTCCTTTGGACGCTCTGGCTATTGTTCTTTGTCTACACAATCTGCAATGACTCAATCAAGAAATCAACCTTGACTTCCCTTACAAATTCTTTTGCGATTTACTTGGTTGTTGGACAAACCTTTGAAACTCTTCAAAATCTTTCTTCTTAAATTATCTTCAATGCTACTTCAATAACGAGACAGCTGCGGAAGTAGTTGGGATTACATTTACCAAGATTTTAAAGCAGCAGGTGACATAAGGCATCAGTTGCAAAGGACCCAAAGAACAATTGCCACACATACAAAATATGGCGACTCTTTGGTTTCTGAAAAAGATGAAAAACACCTTTCTTTTTGCATTACCTTTAAAAAAATATAATTCTTTATAGTAGACTTTCTCTAGGTTTAGTTTTCACTTGTCTGATTATCACAGTCTACGTAAGTTTTTTAACCCAATATATATTTTTTAGCAGAAGAAAGTATAGAATAAAAAAAATTTAGTAGATATTAATAAGTAGGAGGTATTATCTACAGTTTGATTAGTTATGATATTATTATCAAGATTTACTATGTAAATTTTGATTTGAATGAATATTGATCTATGTTTCATGAGTAATGGTTCAAATGAATTCATCTGTTTTAAGAAAAATGAATGGTACTTAACATTCATTACATCTAAATAATGTTCATAGGGATGAAACATTGGACCTTCCCAAAAGATCACTCATCTGAATACTACTCCAACTAAAATGAACTTAATCATGAAGATTCCCAAATATTAAATCCTTTTTACTTGCTATCTCATTTGTAAAACTTTCAGCAAAAATTGTCCTTTTATACTTTATTGTGATAGATGTTTTTATAATCTGTTCAATAATTTAATATGCTTCCATTTTTATTTTTAAAAAAGCTTCACAATTTATAAAACACAAAATACAATTGAAAATTTGATATTACAACTCTTCAAAAATATTTAAAAAAACATGCTTTTATTTAAATTTTTACTTCTATATTTATATCTATATAGGGGACCCAACATGTTAAAGATTTAGATAGGGGCTAGCTAGAGGGTGGAGAAGAGATATTATTGGCTATAATTGGTAGTGAGAAGAGTCTCCATTCCCTGATTTCTTAGAGGGTGATACTTCTATCTTTTACCATTCCAGGCAATACTTTTAATATTGGCATTTTATCCCGTGTCATCACTTTAAAAGAAAAACACTATTATATTTGGATCTAATTAAGATTTTTTGTCTACTTGAACTGCATTTGTTGCTTGTTAACAAATACCATTTATTTTGTTAGATAGTGTAGTTTGCTTAAATATTAAGACTGACCAACATTGATTTTTAAGTAGAATGTTGTTGCACTTGTTGCCCTCAAAAATTCTAGGAAGATTAAAAACAAGCAAGACATGAACATTGCTAGACCAAATTTTTAGTTGAGAAAAATTAAAAGCTATATATAACAACTTGGATGGTACAAATTAGGTTGTAAGGCCCTTGACTATTATGATACATTCAAACTGCAAAATAACATGAGAGATATTAATACATATTTGTACAAAGAAAAATTGGCATGATTTTGGGATAAAATAGTTGGGATGGTGGAGAAGCACCAATTACCCAACGAATTCCAATCCCAAACAAATGGATTAATGCTGGAAAAATACTATCAAAATACTTGTGGAGCATTTGGACATTACAAACTACTATCAAAATGATAGCAACAATCATGGAAACAAAAAATATAAAATCTTTCGAGTATTTTTTTTTTCAATTTGAAATATTGCAATTAAAAGAATTATACTTGATACTATTCGTTATGATATTAAATTCAATTTTTAAAATATTTTTTCTAATAAACTAGATTATTAATTAAAATCAAATAAATCTATATTCCACTGTTAAGAGAATATATTTAATCTAAACATATAAATTAGGCAATAAAATTTTTAGATAAATTTTTTCTTATCATTTTATTGGAGGGGAGGCTAACAAGTACTAGGAAAGTATAACATGAAGGCGGTTTACAATTAGATTATAGTTTGTAAATATAATTTTAATTTTTGGTTTGTTTAGTTTAGTTTTTAATATTTTCTCTCATTTTTCTTAAAACTTTTAGAATCTTGGAATAAGAAGTACACAAAAAGCTAATTATTCAAAATAAATAAAAGATTACTTTGTAAAAGTTAAGATGAATAAAAAAATAAGCACTAATAATCAATCTATCACAAATAAAAGAGTTGAGCCTTAAATGACTACAAACACACAATCAAATTGATAAAGAATGGTTGAAACTTAACTACCTTTGTATGTGACATGATGATGTTTAGGTGTAATTCACACTACTTGATCCAATCCTAGTTTTTTTTGTGAAATATAAAGCTATGGAGCTATAAAAAACTAATAAATGATGTGCACTTAATTCTAGTTGGAACATACACCTACAAAATTGAATTCTACACATATTGTTTTGACCTAATATCTAGTTTTTAACTTTTAATGTTTCCTCGAATCCCCTTTTCTTATGACCTTTAGAAATCTATTCACCTTATCTATCTAAAACTGGTGGTGTTTACAATGATGTAGCGCATCCTTGGGTCAACACATTTTGGAACACATAAAAATACCTATTGTATCTCTCACATGGAAGAATTGAGACTAACTTTTGTGGTCCCTATTTTGTGGTGACACATTTTAATGTGTTGGATTAATCATGCATGTTGGTGGTATTGTGTTGGGAAAATTTTGTGTCCTATGTGCTATTGTCTAATGGTGCATTCCCATACATCTATATTGAGTGTAATTTCTCTTTCAATCAAAATTAGTCATTTCGTTTAGTGCAATCTCTTTGTGTGTTATCTTGTCCCATCACACATCCTCTTATTTACAAATTCCACAATGATCAAGTAATTTATAATTTCAAGGATTTGGTCATTTTGTTGGAATGCTTCTATTGGATGACAATGATTAGATCTTTTGATGGTGTATTAATTTTAGAGTCAAAGGATGTAATGTTTGAATTTATTAAGCTTCAATGGATGATTATTCTTGTGGGAAATGACACCTTGTTGATTTGGCAACCTTTTAAGTGTGAACTTATTTTTACAACTTACTTATATCCTATATTGAAGCACAAGTGGCATGCGATATATAATAAAAAAATTTGGTTATTTAATTGGGTTGGTGGTATAACTAGTTAGTTTTGGCCCTAAAGATACTCATAGATATATTTAAGGGATTAGGTTTTTGATAGATGTATAAGTCAATTATAAATATAGAGTCTATGCACATATTTAAAGGGTTGGGAAAAATAATATAGTTGGGTTCCACATCTTGGTGGTTCTTTGTATTATTTAAGTATTTATATAATTTAGTTCTTTATTTACACATATCCAATCCCCATTGTCTTCATTTATTTTTCTTGCATCATGTGCTCTAACTTGTAGAGGTGAATTTGTGAGAGTTTCTTTAAAACCTACGTTTTGTGTGAAAGGTTGTTGCATTCCAAGTGAACCAATGAGTTGGTTTTTAAATTAGAAAGAGAAGGTGCAAGAAACCAATGAGAAACCCACGTCATAGATCTAGCTAATGTGTTGAATATACTCAATCTTAGATTGAGATCATTAGAATTGCATAGAGAAGAGGTCATGTGTTGATAAAGGAAATGAACAATTATGATACATAAGGTGATAATTTGGACACAAATGTTGTGGACAACATTACAATAGAGGAAATATTTTATGTTGAGTTGGTGAGGGTAGGAATCAAGAGCTCAAAGTTTCATCTTCTAAGCTATTTAAGAAGCTTAAATCTAGAAGATTTGATTGACTAGATCACTCAGTGACAAGTTTTCACATGTCACAAATAGTATCAAATGCATTGAAGAAAATGTTTTAAAGTAACATAATTTCTATTCTACTCGTTGCAGGGCCAAATCAATAATTCATACATGTATGGTTTTGTGGGTTTATGCTAGGAATCCCATATTTCACATCCCAACATGTCTAATCATTCTAGATTGCATTTTGTTGATGCTTTTTTTTTAAGAGACATAAGTGCCAAAAAGTGGTAAACTTTGATGAGTTGTTTCTCAAAAACTGTGGCACCTAGAAATGTTTTCTAAAGTTATAGGGTCATGTAGGGTCCCTCCATAATAACCTGTCTCAAATTTTTAAAATTTGGACCAATATTTCCATGGCAACAAGTTTTTAGACGTTGCAAAAAGCGTCAAATGAATTCAAGAGAAAGTTGCAAGGTAGCATCATTTTTGTTTTGTTTGAATTATGGGGCCAAATTGATTTTTCCAACACATCTAGGTGGGTGGTTTTACACTAGGAAAGTCCTATTTTGTACCCCAACTTTCCCAATCATTTCAAACTATATTAGGTTGATGCTTTCTCGCAAGAGCCCTAAGTGCCAAAAAGTGGTAAGCTTTGAAAGGCTATTTCTCAAAAATAATGGCACCTAGAAATGTTCTATTTGAAGTTATATGGTCACATAGGGTCCTTTCATAATAACCTATCTCAAATTATTTAAACTCAAATCCATTTGGTTGTGGTGACAAGTTTTCACTTGTTGTAAAAAGGCATCAAATGCACTGAAGAGAAAGTTGCAAGGTAGCATAATTTTCATTTTGTTCATTGTGGGAACAAATTTCCAATTCCAAAACATCTAGGTGGATGATTTTATACTAGAATATGTCCAGTTTTGCATGCTAGCATGCCCGATCATTGTAGACTACATTATATTTGTGCTTTCTCTTAAGAGCCCTAAGTCCCAAAAAGTGGAAAACTTTGATAGACTATTTCTCGAAAACTATGGCACCTATAAATTTTTCACCTAAACATATAGGCTAATGTAGGGTCCCTACATAATAACTTATCTCAAATTTTTAAAATCCAATTCATTTAGTCATGGCAAAAAAAATTCAGACATTATAAAAAGCATCAAATGGATTAAAGATAAAGTTGTAAGATAGCATAATTTTCGTTTGGGTGGGTGGTTTTATACTAGGAGATTTTGAATTGTGTACCTAATCATGCCTGATCATTCCAAACTACATTGTGTGAGTTCTTTCTCTTAAGAGCTCTAACTACTAAAAAGTGGAAAAATTTGATGGGATATTTCTTAGAAATTATGGGACATAGAAATTTTTTCTCTAAAGGTGCAAGGTCACATAGGTTTCCTTCACAATAACCTCTCTTGTTTTTTCATATCTATAAGTCGTTTCACCATGGTGAAATTGTTTTAGATGTTACAAAAAGTGTCAATTTCATTCAATAAATGAAGGGAAAAACAGGCATGGATCTAGAGACCCAACAGTGTGGAATACATTCCCTTAACACTAATACAATAGAGGAGAAGAGCATAAACAGGTTTCAATAGCATTCTAAAAATAATTGAGATGAATACATGCATGTAAAATAGATAACTGAATTTAGCATTCATAGATTGACACAAGATATACGTGGGAAAACCTTTTCAGTTAAAAAACCCACCACACAAAGTCCAGACAATTTATATTATAGTAACAAAATAGTTACATACAAAATTACAGTCTTCTCTGATCAGCTCACAATAGTTACTTCCAAAAAATATCTCTGTTACAATGTTCTCACCACATACCGTTCGAACAAAAAACTCTCGCATGCAATATGTCCTTGACTTCCTTAAGTCAAACAATGCATTCAATTCTATCAGTCAACCGCCGATCACAAGGTACAATCATGTCTGATTCAATCGCACCAAAGATCTGCCCATACCGATCTTCCTACATTGAGCCACCCAGGCCATAACTTCTTTACCCAAATTGGGTCTTGTTTGCCACCCTGAGCCGACCTACAACTGCAGCAATAACTCTTTTCGTTTCCATCCAATCAACATTCAGAAACTGAGCCACGTGTCCACACCTCATTCGCTACCTTCTTTTGACACCGAGTCCAACTCGGTCAAGACTAGCCCCGAGCTCGAGCGAGCTCTCCAAGTCTTTACCGCGCTACCGCTGAGCTCATTTGACTAGCTCGTGGTATGGTGGTAAGTCAACTGAGCTCTTATCGCTCTACTGCCGAGCTCGTCTGACCAGCTCATGATATGGAAGTGAGCTCGTTCGAGCTCACACCAACCATACCCACGCTACCGCTGCACAACCTGAGTCGCCCTGTGGTATAGTGGTGAGCTCATCCGAGCTCACCGAAAAATCCACTGAGCTCGTCCGCCTCGCTAATGAAAACACCACCGCGCTACCGTTGTAGTCATTGGACATGACCATGGTGTGGCGGTGACCGGTCAGTGGGACCATTGACCGTCTTACTATGCTACCGTGGGGGCCAATAGGCCACCCCGCGGTAAGGCGGTAACCATCAGCCAGATCCCTGGTGGTCATACCACGGCCACCACAGTCAGTCTCTTGACTGGCCGCGGTAGGGCAGTAACCACGAGACCCAACCGTAGGCAATTTTTACCATGCTACCACAATGAGTGGACCCACCGCCTGTGGTATGGCAGTAACCGACTGGATTGCCACCGCCAGAGCCAGAATAAGCCGCAAAGACCGATACCACGGCCACCACGGTGAGTAAGGAGACCACGAACGGTATGGCGGTAAACACTAAACCCTTCACCGTGGTACCACAAGGACAGAAAGGGAGACAATTGCGGTATGGCGGTAAAGGTAGAAAAGAACATTTTCCACACCAAGTATGAAAAGGTAGGGCTTCAGGTTGGAAGTTGAGACATAGTTTCTCAACAAGCTCCCACTTGGCGAACACTTTTAGCTTCCCCATGACATGAAAAATTATTGTCTATCATAGGCCCCAAGGTCCATCGATTATGTGCACCATCTGAACTTGTCTGTGTTGACTGACTTTGTCAAAGCATCTGCAACATTTTTCAAAGTGTCCACTTTCTTCCAGACTGACCTTGCCATCTTCGACCATATCCCTTACGAAATGATATTGCACATCAATGTGCTTGGTCCTGGCATGAAAGGTCAGATTCTTTGCCAAACAAATGGCACTCTAACTGTCACAACAGATTGAAATCTGCCGAGCATTAAATCCAATTTTTGAACACAAACGGTTTAACCAAACTGCTTCCTTGTAGGCATTAGTTGCAGCCATGTACTCTGCCTCTATCGTGGATAAATTAACTACAACCTGTCGTTTGCTCATCCAGCTGATTGCTCCACCATTAAGCCTGATAGTGTATCCACTGGTGGATCGCTTGCTGTCAATGTCCCCTACCCAATATGAATCAACATAACCTTGGATGTTGAGAGATTTATGTGATGCGACCATACTACCATGGTAACACAGTGCATAATTTGAAGTCCCCTTCAAATACCTGAATACTCTCTTCACAGCATCCCAATGTGATCTTCCCAGATTTTCCATAAATCGACTTAGAACTCCCACTGCTTGGGCAATGTCTAGTCTTGTACAGACCATAGCATACATTAAATTGCTAACAACACTTGCATAAGGCACACTGGTCATGTCATCCATCTCAGTAGCAGATTTAGGATAGTCCTCAACAGAAAGCTTAGTTCCATGCATGATTGGAACAACAAGCTGCTTGCAGTCATCCATGCTAAACCTCTCCAGAACTATTTTTACATACTTACTCTGACTGACCCAAAGCTTTCTGCTTGTTCTGTCCCTAGTTATCTCCATTCCAAGAATGTATCTTGCTGCACCAAGATCTTTCATTTCGAACTTTGTAAACAACTAAGATTTAAGATCAGAAATCATAGTCTTGCTATTTCCAATGAATAACATATTATCCATATACAAGGTAATAACAAGCACATAATCATTCTCATATTTGTAATAAATGCAATGATCAGATTTTGATCTCACAAATCCAATTGACAACACAAACGTGTCAAATTTATGGTACCACATTCTAGGAGATTGTTTTAAACCATAGAGAGGTTTATTTAATTTGCAAACCAAATTTTGTTTACCTCTTTCAAAAAAATGCTTAGGCTGGGACATGTAGATTTATTCTTCCAACTCACCATGGAGAAATGATGTCTTCACATCCATTTGCTCAATTTCAAAATCAAACACAGCAACTAATGATAACAAAAATCTGATGGATGTCAACTTTGTTACATGGGAAAAAATCTCTCCATAATCAATTCCCTCAATTTGAGAAAAACCCTTTGCAACCAGTCTAGCCTTATACTTCTCAACACTACCATCAAGACCTATCTTCCTTTTGAATATCCATTTACAGCCAACAGGCTTTCACCCTTTTAGCAGTGGTACCAAGTTCTAGGTATCATTCTTTTTCAAAGAATCCATTTCTTCATTCATGGCTTCCAACCAAGACTTTGAATCAACCATGCTGATTGCTTCTTTAACAATCCTAGGTTCATTAGTGCTGATAATTAAAGCATAGGCACAATTTGAATCTAACATAGAGAAACCATACCTATCAGGTTGCCTTTTTCTCGTGTAGATCTTCTTACAGGCTGAGGTTGTTCTTCATCATCAGAACTTCCAAAGCTGCTTGAGCTCTCCTCAGTCTCAGGTACACCATGCAACTCTTCCTTTTCTAGAGTTTGGGGAATTTCAATTGCATCCTTCTTCTTGTCACTCTGATTTGTTTCAAGCTGCTGATTGCTTACTGAAGGTTTTAGCTCACGAAATATCACACTTTTGTTGTACAAAACCTTCTCAGTAACAGGGTTCCAAAGCTTGTATCCTTTCACACCAACTCCATAGCCAATGAGAATACATTTGGTAGCCTTGTTATCCAATTTAGATCTCTTTTCATTTGACACATAAACATATGCCTCACAACCAAACACACGGACATGCCTTAGAGAGGGCTTCTTACTAGACCATGCTTCCAAAGGTGTCTTGTCAACAAGAGCTAAACAAGGAGATCTATTTAATAGATAACATGTTGTAGCCATAGCCTCAGCCTAGAACTTCTGCTCCAAACCAGCACCGCTCAACATACTCCTTGCCTTTTCCATCAACATCCTGTTCAACCTTTCAGCAACTCCATTTTGTTGTGGAGTGTAAGGTGTTGTCTTGTGCCTTTTAATTCCATGATCAGTGCAATACCATTCAAAATCTGCAGAACAAAATTCACCACCATTGTTCATCCTCAAACATTTGATTTTACTTCCAGTCTGATTCTCAACCAAAGATTTAAATTCTTTAAACCGACTGAACACTTCTGATTTACTTTTAATGAAGTATACAAATGCCCTTCTCAAATAATCATCAATAAAATAAACATAATATCTAGACTTCGATAGCGAAGGAACATTAACTGGACCAAATACATCATAATGAACATAATCCAGTATACCAAAAGATTTGTGAGGAGTAGAATAAAAAGAAACACGGTGTTTTTTTCCATAGATAAAATGTTCGCAAAAATCGAACTCAAGGTTACAATCATCAAGCCCTTCTACAAGTTTTATATTCTTCAAGGTTTTTAAACCTTTCTCACCAATGTGACCAAGTCGGTGATGCCACAACATAGTCTTCTCAGCTAGGAGTTTTACCTCCATAGTATTTGCAGCCAGAGAAGAGTCTTCATCTTTCTCTATAGGTGCAACATTGCATGGCTTTACAGAGGCACTATTGCAAAGAATAGGTCATGCATCTAGCTTCTACAGAGTGCTAGTACAAACACCCTTAGCCAACACCATTGCACCTCTAGCCATTTTACATCCCTTACTTGAAAAAAAAACTTCTACACCAATATCATTTAACTTACTGACATAAAGAAGATTTCGAGCTAGACTTGGTATGTGAAGTACGCTACCAATACCTTTGACTCTCCCATCAGGAAACTGAATTCTGACTCTTCCTCTGCCAACTATCTCCAATGTTGAATCACTTGCTAAGTATACCTTTCCACCGTCATACTTCTCGTATTTAGAGAACCATTCTCTATTGGATGTCATGTGAAAAGAAGCACCCGAATCAACCAGCCAGACATCATCAGATGCCTGAGTTGTCAAGGTTGCTGCAATGAAGGCATCTGCATCACTTTGAGAAGATTCGTTGTCAGAAGCATTCTTCTTCTTCTTCTCCTTGCAGTCCTTCCTGATATGACCAGGTTGCCCACAGTTCCAACATCTCACCTTGAACTTTTTACCAAGAAACTTTGATCTCCCTACAAATTTGGATTTTGACTTCTTGTCTTTGGGTATGTGCAGGATCATGATGGGCCAAAAAGTGGTGATATCTAAGTGATATGATGGCCCATGTGGCTGATGACTTTTTTTTACCCAAAATTGATGAAATGAAAAGGGTTTTTAAAGGAGATTCTCAGCTTTCCACCAATATAAAATATTCTTTACTTTGAATTTAATAAATCATTATTATTCATTTTCTATTTGAATTATGACTAAAGTCCTGATTGATAGGCTGATTGAAAAAAATATATAGCTTTCAAACGGTATCACATTTTTTGAATTCAAAAAATGTGTCACATTCTATGCTTCACATACTATAGGATTGAAAAAAAAGGATTGAATTTCATGAAGTTTTGACCAAGTTAAGGTGGTCAAACATACGAGTTTTTATATTTTAAAAAAAAATTTAATAAAGATTCTTAATTAATTATTGACTTGGAAAAAAATTACAAAAAAATATACATCACATCAAGAAATGAGTCCCCTACTTATATCTAAAGTCTTATAAATTTTTTTTATCATTTTATTGTGGTTAGGGTGGTCAGACAGACACCTACTTCTTATTTTTTCCCTGAAATTTAAGTACTACTGCATTGAAATTTCAAATTTTCACCAAATAGATTTTTAAAAATAAAAATAAACCTAGTAGTTTAGAAACTACATTCAATTTTCTAAAGATTCTTTTCTTACATATTTTTGAAATAATATAGATAACTTATTCAAATGTTTATGTCAAGTTGCCTAAATCTGATTTTTTGAATTTCATTGCCACTTAAGGGTCTGTTTTTCCCATGATGATTTTGCACATACCCCTTTCTTCTTGCCTTTCTCCTTTCTACCTCAAACAACAAGAGCCTCTTTGGCCATCTTTGAAGACTTCCTATGCATCTTTTCAGATAACAATGAGGCAACAACATCTTCCATCTTGAAAGCAATAGTAGTGCTTCCAATGGCCATCACAAGATAGTCCCAACTGTCAAGTAACGAACATAACAGGAGCATGCAACGATCCTCCTCCTTTATCTTTACACCTACAGATGCCAGCTAAGTAACACTCATGTTAAACGAGGTTAGATGATCTGCAATAGATGCACCTTCTTCCATCTTCAAGGAGTAAAACTTCTTCCTCGGGAATAACTTATTTACCATAGACTTTCCCTGCTAAATGTCACCAAGCTTCTTTCATAATGAAGCTGCAGACTACTCCTCATGGACATTCAGGAGAACAGAATTGGCTAGACTCAGTCTTATCAAACCTCTTGCTTTTCTATCAGCAAGATCCCAAGCTTATTGCGTTGTACTTTGTGGCTTAGTTCCAGACACTGCAATCCAGAGGTCTCTATCCACAAGCAAGTCTTCTATATTGAGTTTCCATAACTTAAACTTACTGCCATTAAATATTTCAGTGTCTACTCTACCAGATGTACTCGCTATCTCAAATAGAAATAAGTTTCAACAATGCAAGACTCCCACTGAAACAGTATTAGCACAAAAAACTAATCTTTCCTACAAGGATAACACAACTGGCCAAGCTCCGATACCACTTGAAGGGAAAAATAGGCATGGATCTAGAGACCCAATAGTGCGAAATACATTCCCTTAACACTAATACAATAGAGGAGAAGAGCATAAACAGGTTTCAATAGCATTCTAAAACTAATTGAGATGAATGCATGCATGTAAAATAGATAACTGAATTTAGCATTCACAGATTGACACAAGATATATGTGGGAAAACCTTTTCAGTTAAAAAACCCACCACACAAAGTCTGGAGACAATTTGTATTACAGTAACAAAATAGTTACATACAAAATTACAGTCTTCTCTACTCAGCTCACAACAGTCACTTCCAGAAAATATCTCTGTTACAATGTTCTCACCACATACTGTTCGAACAAAAAACTCTCGCATGCAATATGTCCTCGACTTCCTTAAGTCAAACGTTGCATTCAATTCTATCAGTCAACCACCGATCACAAGGTACAATCATGTTTGATTCAATCACACCAAAGATCTTCCCATACCAATCTTCCTGCATTGAGCCACCCAGGCCATAACTTCTTTACCCAAATCGCGTCCTGTTCGCCACCTTGAACCGACCTGCAATTGCTACAATTACTCTTTTGGTTTTCGTCCAATCAGTGTTCAGACACTGAGCCACGTGTCCACACCTCATTCGCTATCTACTTCTGACACCGACTCCAACTTGGTCAAGACTGGCCCCGAGCTCTTACCTCATCCGACCAACTCGCGGTATGGCGGTAAGTCAACTGAGCTCATCCGAGCTCTTATCGCTCTACCACCGAGCCCATCCAACCAGCTTGCGGTATGGCGGTGAGCTCGTCTGAGCTCACATCGACCATACTCGTGCTACTGCTGCCCAACCTGAGTCGCCCTGTGGTATAGCAGTGAGCTCATCTAAGCTCAACGAAAACTCCACTGAGCTCGTTCGCCTCACTAATGAAAACACCACTGCATTACCATTGCAATCATTGGACATGACCGTAGTGTGGCGATGACCGGTCAATGGGACCACTGATGGTCTTACCGCGCTACCGTGGGGGCCGACAGGCTACCCCGTGGTAAGGCGGTAACTATTAGCCAGACTGCTGGCGGTCATACCGCGGCCACCACGGTCAGTCTCTTGACTAGCCGCGGTAGGGTGGTAACATTCAGACCCAGCCGCAGGTGGTCTCACTGCGCTACTGCAGTGAGTGGACCCACCACCTGCGGTATGGCGGTAACTGACAAGACTGCCATTGCCAGAGCTAGAATAAGCCGCAGAGACCAATACCACGGCCACCGTGGTGAGTAAGGAGACCGCGAGCGGTATGGCGGTAAATGCTAAACCCTTCACTGCGGTACCACCAGGACAGAAAGGGAGACCATTGCAGTATGGCGGTAAAGCCAAAAAAGAACATCTTCCACAACAAGTATGAAAAGGTGGGGCTTCAAGCTAGAAGTTGAGACATAGTTTCTTAAGAATAAAAAGTTATCAAGAGGTATTTTTATATTTTTCATCTCATGGGGTAAACTAATAATTCCAACATATTGGGGTGGGTGGATTACTACTATAAGAAGAGTCATTTTTGCACCCAAGCATCTTGATGCTTCTGAGCTAAATTAGACTAGCAAAATTTCTTACTTGAAATAGTGTTATCTTCAATTACTAACCATCTAGAGAGAAATTCAACTACAAATGAATATCATTTGATATTTTAATTAGATAGATAAACCAACAAATATAATGTGAAATTTTCTAATCTACCCCATGCCTCTGTCAAAGGCGTCAAACTTCTAACAAAGGAAAACGAATCAAGAAAAGGAAAGCATAATCAATGGGAATTGTCTGAAGCAAAGAGATTATCGTAGAGTTAAAAACCCAAAGCAAGCACCATTAGATGAAGAGGAGACACAATAATTTGATAAGGGGAAAAAATAAAGAAAAGGCCCTAATATTATGAATTAGGCTTAAATTAGACTTGGCTTTGACCTAAGGCCAAGAAAGACAAGTAGAATTAGGCTTTGAGAAAACATCCTATAGGTTCCTAATTCCCCTTGTAAAGAATTTAAAGGATTACATCTAGGTCATCATACCACTATGGGCTTATCAAAGGAAAATTTCCATATAGATTGTTGGTTGATGGATAATCCTTGTAAGATCCACCTCATTATGTAATGATTACATATTACATATGAATGAAAAGCAATGATATTCTAAGATGGACACCCGCATAGTGAACTAAATGAAAATCAAATTTGTAACAAGATTTTCCACACCCCATCGCTAAGACAATCTCTAACAATCCATTTAGCAAATAAAGTCATTCCTTGTTCATTAACACCAATAAGACCTAGCCAACAAAACTCTCTTGGTAGGCATCATAGATCTCATGCAACACAATGAAATTTGTTGTTGTGGTCTTAATTGGCACATAGAAAGTTCTACAAAAAATTATGTTTGGAGGAAAGAAAATTCAATAGTATGCTTCCAAGTTGGTGAGCTTAAATCACTAACACATGCCAATTCCTTATGTGGGGAGACATGTTTCATGTAAATACAATGTTTTAGCAGTCTTCACCTTTCTATGGATGTAATTCATTGGTGGTGGATAGTCATATCTATCTAATCAACAACAAATTCTAAGTGTTATTATGCCTCTCAAATGTAATTTCTTTGTTTCTTCTATATCATTTTTAGTCTAATAGACAACTTTAAATATCTATTAGATGCCTGATCCTTTAACATTACTCCCACTCAAATATTGTTTCCATTAATTTATATTTATAGAGAAAATAGAATTCAATAGTATGCTTCTTCCCTTCTAAATTTTTATTGACACACTTTCTTTCATAATCATTTTCATATTATTCGTTCCTATATGATAAAAGCATAATAAATAATTGTTGAAATAAATATTAATTAATATAATTTAGAACCAATAAAAAATAATAATTTTCAAGACAATGTTGATATTTCATTTTTTTTAATATAGACGTCTAAATATTTTAACTAATTTTTCTACACAATTCAATATATTTTGAAAGTATATTAACTAAAATTCTTGTTATAACCTTCATATTGTACTAGGCAAACATTTTATTGTTGTGGTTGAATTATGTGAAAATGACTCCCACCATTCTGGTGTTCCCGTCAAGAAAATAGAGAGGCACAACGCACGACCCTGATACTGGAGGAATGGTTCGGTGAGCCAACCGCAGTTAACTGGTCACTCATGTCAGATAGCCTTTCTCATCCAGTCATTTCCCCTGGTTTCTTAAATGCTAATTTGAGTTTGAAATAGGCATACTTAGATAAAATCAAATCGTATCGTCCTTCCTCTTCAATGGGACTGTCAACAAAATCATTTGTGTACAACAAAATTTGACTACATGCAGATCACGCCGACTCTTTCAGACTATATATTATTTAGCTGGACGCCTTTATGATATACAAAATATGCCTAATGCCTTTGTCGTGTTGGCAGGTTCCATGCCGCTGAGATCGTACTGGCATTGGAACATTTGCACAGCGTGGGCATTGTGTACACAGAACGTGGAAAAACATCATCTCTACCAAACGAACTGTAAAACTCAGACGACCGCGACCGATGAAAACGCACACTCTTACAGAATATTTTTACAAAATATTTTTTATTGTTTTTTTATAGCACACCAACAGTATTGTCTTTTTATAGCGCACCAACAGTCTTAGAGAACATAAGTGAATGAATAGAGCTCCTATGTGAAGAAATGTCCCGAAAACAGAACTATAGCTCCTCCAAGAAATCGCAAACACAGCACAGCATATGGGTAACGAGGATCATGCTGGAAGACGTCGTTCTGCACACCTTACATTCAAGGCCGACGAAATGCTGTAAAATAGAGATGAAATAGCTGGATCGTAACTTTTATGAAGTAGGGGTATAAAGCTTCTTGTGAATTCGGGGGGTTGGAGTGGCGGATCATCTTGATGTTCTCTATTCACGATCTTATTCTTATCTTATTCTTATTCGATCAATAGGGCTTAATAGGATGAAAATTCCTGGTTGGAAGTTGAAAAGGATGAGATCGGAAACTCCTGGTTTGAAGTTGAAAAGGATGAGATCGGAAACTCCTGGTTTGAAGTTGAAAAGGATGAGGTATATATTTGGCAAACAAATACTTCATTGTTAAATAATTCTTGCTGACATTAAGAGTTTTGTCATAGTGTTGTAGTATCGATGTAATATTTATGAGGTTGAATGTAGAAGAGTTTTTTTGGAACTTGAGAAGCTTCTTAGAATAATTTTGTATTTGCTGTAACATTTTTTTGTTTATTGTTTTCAGCTGTACAGTTGGACCAATAAAAGTGCTCCCATATGCTTCCTTCAGCAGCAGAAGATCGTGGGTTCGAGCCCAACTTCACAATTTTAGCCACAAAATGGCAAACAAAATGGTCGCAATACTTTGGTTTCTGGAAAAGATGAAAAACACCTCTCCTTTTTGCATTACCTTTAAAAAAACATACAATTCTTTATGAGCAGACTTTCTCCAAGTGTTCTTTATGAGCAGACTTTCTCCAAGTTTAGTTTTCACTTGTCTGATTATCTCAGTCTTCGTAAGTTTTTTAACCCAATGTATTTTGCTAGAATTAAAAAAACTTATTAGATGTTGATAAGTAAGAGGTATTATCTAGTTATGATATTATTATCAAGATTTACTATGTAATTTTTTATTTAAATTCATTGATCTATGTTTCATGAGTAATGATTCAAATGAATTCATTTATTTTAAGAAAAATGAATGGTACTTAATATTCATTACATCTAAGTAATGTTCATAAGGATGAAGTATTGGGTCTTCCCAAGAGGTCACTCATCTGAATACTGTTCCAATTAAAGTGCATTTTAATCATGAAGATTCTCAAATATTAAATCCTTTTTACTTGCTACTTCATTTGTAAAACTTTCAGCAAAAATTGTCCTTTTATAATTTATTGTGGTCGATGTTTTTATAGTTTATTCAATACTTTAATATGCTTCCATTTTTATTTTAAAAGAAACTTCACAATTTATTAAACACAAATTATAATTGAAAAAATGATATAGCAACTCTTGAAAAACATATAAAAAAAACATGCTTTTATTAAAATATTTACTTCTATATTTATATCTATATATGAGGGACCCAACATGTTAAGATTTAGATAGAGGCTAGCTAGAGGGTGGAGGAGAGATATTATGAGCTATAATTGGCAGTGGGAAGAGTCTCCATTCCCTGATTTCTTAGAGGGTGATACTTCTATCTTTTATCATTCTAGGTAATACTTTTGATATTGGCATTTATAACCCATTTCATATCTTTAAAAGAAAAATATTATTATATTTGGATCTAACTAAGAGTTTTTGTTTGTTTGAAGTGCATTTGTTGCTTGTTATCAAATACCATTTATTTTGTTAGATATTGTAGTTTTCTTAGACAATAAGATTGACCAACATTAATTTTTAAGTAGAATGTTGGCGCACTTGATGTCCTCAAAAATTCCAAGAAGATTAAAAATAAGTAAGACATGAAAATTGCTAGACCATTTTTAGTTGAGCAAAACTCAAAGCTATATGTAACAACTTGGATGGTACAAATTGGGTTGTAAGGACCTTGGCTATTATGATACATTCAAATTGTAAAATAACATGAGATATTAATACATATTTGTATAGAGAAAAATTGACATCATTTTGGAATAAAATAGTTGGGATGGTGGAGAAGCACCAATTACCCAATGACTTCCAATCCCAAAACAAATGGATTAATGCTGGCAAAATACTATCAAAATACTTGTGGAGCCTTTGGATATTACAAATTACTGTCAAAATGATAGCAGCAGACATGGAAACAAAAAAATATACAAATCTTTCTAGGGTTCTTTTTCTTTTTAATTTGAAATATTGCAATTAAAAGTATTATACAATACTATTCGTTATGATATTAAATTTGATTTTAAAAATATTTTTTCTAATAAACTAGATTATTAATTAAAAATAAATAAATCTATATTCTATTGTTAAAAGAATATATATTTAATTTAAACATAAAAAATAGGCAATAAAATTTATAGATAAATTCCAAGTACTAGGAAAGTATAACATGAAGGTGGTTTACAATTATATTATAGTTTGTAACTATAATTTTAATTTTTGGTTTGTTTAGTTTAGTTTTTAATATTTTCTCTCATTTTTCTCAAAACTTTTAGAATCTTGGAATAAGTACACAAAAAATTAATTATCCAAAATATATAGAAGATTATTTTTTAAAAGTTAAGATGAATAAAAACAAACATGCACTAATAATCAATCTATCACAAAGGAAAGAGTTGAGTCTTAAATGACTACAAACACATAATCAAATTGATGAAGAATGGTTGATGCTTAACTATCTTTGCATGTGACATGATGATGTTTAGGTGTAATTCACACTACTTGATCCAATCCTAGTTTCTGTTGTGAAATATAAAGCTATGGAGCTATAAAAAACTAAGAAATGATGTGCACTTAATTCTAGTTGGAACATGTACTATTTTGACCTAAAATCTAGCTTTTAACTTTTAATGTTGCCTAAAGTCCCCTTTACTTATGACCTTCAAAAATCTTATCACCTTAGCTATCTAAAAATGGTGGTGCTTACAATGATGTGGCACATCCTTGGGTCAACACATTTTGGAACACATAAAAATACCTATTGTATCTCACATGGAAGAGTTGAGACTAAATTTGGTAGTCCCTAATTTGTGGTGACATGTCATGTGTTGGATTAATCATACATGTTGGTGGTATTGTGTTGGGAAAATTTTGTGTCCTATGAGCTATTATCTAATGGTGCATCCACATACATCTATATTGATTGTAATTTCTCTTTCAATGAAAATTAGCTATTTATTTTAGTGCAATCTCTTTGTGTGTTATCTTGTTCCATCACACATCCTCTTATTTACAAAAGCCACAATGATCAAGTAATTTCTAATTTCAAGGATTTGGTCATTTTGTTGGAATGCTTCTATTGGATCACAATGATTAGATCTTTTGATGGTGTATTAATTTTAGAGTCAAAGGATGTAAGGTTTGAATGTATTAAGCTTCAATGGATGATTGTTCTTGTGCAAAATGACACCTTGTTGATTTGGCAACCTTCTAAGTGTGAACTTATTTTTACAACTTATATCCTATATTGAAGCACAAGTGGCATATGTACTATATAATAAAAAAAATGGTTATTTAAATGGGTTGGTGGTCTGACTAGTTAATGTTGGACCTAAAGATGCTCATAGATCTATTTAAGGGATTAGGTTTTTGATAGATTCATAATTCAATTATAAATATAGAGTCTATACACATATTTCAAGGGTTAGGAAAAATAATATAGTTGGGTTTCACATCTTGGTGGTTCTTTATATTATTTATGCATCTATATAATATAGTTCTTTATTCATCCTTATTCAATCCCCATTGTCTTCATTTATTTTTCTTGCATCATGTGCTCTAACTCATAGAGGTGAATTTGTGAGAGTTTCTTTAACCTACATTTGTGTGAAAGGTTGTTGCATTCCAAGTGAACCAATGAGACAATTTTTAAATTAGAAAGAGAAGGTGCAAGAAACCAATGAGAAACCCATCTCATAGATCTAGCAAATGTGTTGAGATATATTCAATCTTAGATTGAGATTATCAAAATTGCATAGAGAAGAGGTCATGCGTTGATAAAGGAAATGGACAATTACGAGAAAAATATTATGATACATAAGGTGACAATCTAGATGTAAATGATGTTGTGGAGAATATTACAATAAAGGAAATATTTTTTGCTAAGTTGGTGAGGGTAGGAATCAAGAGCACAAAGATTCATCTTCTAAGCTATTTAAGAAGCTTAAATCTAGAAAATTTGATTAATTAGATCACTTAGCAACAAGTTTTCACATGTTATAAACAATATCAAATGCACTGAGGAAAATGTTTTATGGTAGCATAATATTTATTCTACTCATTGTGGGGCCAAATCAACAATTTAAACATGTATGGCTCTATGGGTTTATGCTAGGAATGTCATATTTCACATCCCAACATGTCTAATAATTCCAGATTACATTTTGTTGAAGCTTTCTTTTAAGTGACCTAAGTGCCAAAAAGTGGTAAACTTTAACGAGTTGTTTCTAAAAAACTATGGCACCTAGAAATGTTGTCTAAAGTCATAGGGTCATGTAGGGTCCCTCCATAATAACCTCTCTCAATTTTTTAAAACTTGAACCCATTTTGACCATGGAAATGAGTTTTTAGATGTTGCTAAAAGCGTCAAATAAATTCAAGAGAAACTTGCAAGATAGCATAATTTTGTTTTGTTTGAATTATGGGGCCAAACTAAAAGTTCCAGCACATACAGGTGTGCGGTTTTAAAATAGGAAAGGTCCTATTTTATACCCCAACATGCCCAATCATTTCAATCTATATTTAGTTGATGCTTTCTCACAAGAGCCCTAAGTGCCAAAAAGTGGTAAACTTTGAAGGGTTATTTCTTAGAATTAATGGCACCTAGAATTTTTTTATTTGAAGTTATAAGATCATATAGGGTCCCTCCACAATAACCTATCTCAAATTATTTAAACTCAAATCCGGGTATGTGCAGGATCATGATGGGCCAAAAAGTGGCAATATGTAAGTGATATGATGGCCCATATGGCTGATGACTTTTTTTACCCAAAATTGATGAAACGAAAAGGGTTTTTAAAGGAGATTCTCAACTTTTCACCACTATAAATTATGATTTACTTTGAATTTAATAAATAATTATTATTAATTTTCTATTTGAATTACGACTAAAGTCTTGTTTGATAGGTTGATTGAAAAACATATATAGCTTTCAAACGGTATTATATTTTTTGAATCTGAAACATATGTCACATTCTATACTTTGCATACTATAGGAATAAAAAAAAATTAATTTAATTTCATGAAGTTTTGACCAAGTTAAGGTGGTTTGATAGATGTGTTTTTTATATTTTTTAAAGTTGTAATAAAAAAATCATAATTAATTATTTACTTGGAAAAAATTACAAAAAATATGCATCACATTGGGACGAGAGTCCTCTACTTATATCTAAAATATTATAAAAATATATTATCATTTTATTGTGGTTAGAGTGGTCAGACAGACACCTACTTCTTATTTTTTCTCTGAAATTTAAGTACTACTGCATTGAAATATAAAATTTTCACCAAATAGATTTTAAAAACTAAAAATAAACTTAGTAGTTTAGAAACTACATTCAATTTGTTACAGATTCTATTCTTACATATTTTAGAAATAATATAGATAACTTATTCAATCTTTTACATTAAGTTGCCTAACTTTGATTTTCTAAATTTTTATTGCCAAGTAAGGGCCTATTTTTTCCATGATGATCCTGCACATACCCATCCATTTGGTTGTGGTGACAAGTTTTCACCTGTTGCAAAAGTCATCAAATGCATTGAAGAGAAAGTTGCAAGGTATATACTTTTCATTTTGTTCATTGTGGGCCCAAATTACCAGTTCCAAAACATCTTGGTGGATGATTTTATTCTAGAAAAATTCCAATTTTGTATGCTTAATCATCTTAGGCTACAATATGTTTGCACTTTATCTTAGTAGCCCTAAGTCCAAAAAAGAGGTTCAAAACTTTGACAAACTATTTCACAGAAACTATGGCACCTAGAAATGTTTCACCTAAACATATAGGGTAATGTAGGGTCCCTATATAATAACTTATCTCAAATTTTTAAACTCCAATTCATTTAGTCATGGAAAAAAGTTCACACGTTATAAAAAGAATCAAATGGATTAAAGAGAAAGTTGTAAGATAGCATAATTTTCATTTGGGTGGGTGGTTTTATGCTAGGAAATTTCCTATTTTGTACCCCATCATGCCCGATCATTCCAAATTACATTGTGTCAATGCTTTCTCTCAAGATCCCTAAGTGCCAAAAAGTGGAAAAAATTTATGGGACATTTCTTAGAAATTATGGCACTTAGAAATGTTTTGTCTAAAGGTACAAGGTCACATAGGTTTCCTTCACAATAACCTCTCTTTTTTTTTCATATCTATAAGTCGTTTCACCATGGTGAAATTGTTTTAGATGTTGCAAAAAGAGTCAATTTCATTCAATAAAAAGTTATCAAGATGTATTTTAATATTCTTCATCTCATGGGGTAAACTGATAATTCTAACATATTGGGGTGGGTGGATTACTATTATAAGAAGATTCATTTTTGCACCCAAGCATCTTGATCCTTTTAAGCTAAATTAGACTAACAAAATTTCTTACTTGAAACACTGTTATCTTCAATTACTAACCCTTAAAGGTCCACTTGCATGAGTTAAAGAGGGAGTTTGTTTTCAAGTAGAGTTTGAGCTCAAATAGAACAGGTCTAGTTAATTTTTTTTGGTCAACATAGGTCATTTTGCATGTTATTTTAGAGTCCTTCATGGTGGCTAGGGTTATCTTCAAACTTTGATGGGAGGTATTGTTAACATTTGTTTATTCAAAGTTTAACATGAGTTGTAAGGTCTTTGAGTGGGTTATTTTGAGTTTTTTTTCTGTGTAGTCTAACCTATCTCAAAGAAGGCATTATTTTGTTTTCCTTCTCAAAAAGGTGCATTAGAGGGATCATTGTTGTCTTCTCACACGTTGAGTATTCACCAATTTTTTGGTCAAATGTTGATAAAGTCACTTAACAACCCTTTTATCATGTATTATTTTGGAGGGAGTCTTACTTCCAATTCAATCAATACATCATATTAGGGTTAGGCTTACATCTTGGTTGTAGGTGTAGCTCATTAACCTTTTGTGGATGACAATGATTAAATTGAGGGCTTCTTTTACCATGAAAATATTGAATATTCTTTATTTGGCCTATCATTATGATTATCATTAAAATGAGGATTTATCTTGTTCTTATACCTAACTTCATGCCTTGTATCCCTACAATTTGTTCTCTAATTCATTATTTGGGCTCTCCATTTTCTTTGGTGTAACTCCCTAATTTTAAATAGTCACGGTGATATAGCTAGAGGTCCTTTATAAAATCCTATGTCTTTTCTTTTAACATATGATTTTATATTATATTTGTGTGTTGGCTCACTATTAGTGGATATTTGAGACTTAAGTGGTTTGGTCATATTTTATTAGTGAAGTCAATTTTATATCTTGCGGTTAATTAGCTCAATCAATTCTCTATTCAATTGTAATCTCCACATAAGTACAAATCATCAATACATGTGACATTTAATGTTTACTTGTAATTTGTAAGGCTAATGATTTTACTCTTAAAATTTGAGTATCATGGTGAATATTTAGAAAAATATAATTCAAGTGGCTAATAGAAGAAACTTACATGGAAATTTTGAATTGATTGTGGTAAGCAATTATCTTTTTGGGGGTTCATTTATGGCACTTTATTTATTCTAGGATATAGCCTAGAATATTGATTTATTGACATCTAATATGATTTTTAATGATATGGTAGGTGGTAGTTTCTAATTGGCCTTATTAGAGACAAATGGAAAGCTGTGAGGAAAGACATGAGTCAAGATGAATCCATATGTCACAAGATGATGGGCTTAGACTAGAAGAAAATGCAAAATTAATTTATCTCTCTAAAAACCATTAATTTTGAATGGGGTATTCCAAATTTTTTTTATACTATGAAATAACAAAATATAATAACACATTCCTTGTGTCTCATTATTCCAAACCAATTCTATAATAACCATCGTTTGGTTGCTACTAATATGTTTCTTCCCACAACTATTACTAACTTAAATGACCAAGAATTTTATAACTAAATTAGAAGTTCCAAATTCATATTGAAGATGGTAAAAGATGATAATGAAGGAAAATAAAAGAAATGTATATAAAGGAAACACATAAATAAGATTATACCTTCATAGTCTCCTCCTCTTCATGGGCTGATCTCACAAGATGCACCCATGTCTTGCAGATTTTCTCCAATGTTGGTAGTGGATATGGTTGCTCAATACTTGGGCTGCATGATGGTAGGATAAATATGGATTCAATGGATATTTGGGTAGCATATGGATGTGAAAAATGAGATCCAAGGCCATAATATGTAGAAATTTGGTGAGAGGAACCAAGGGATATGATTGATTAGTTGATGGAAGGCTAAGATTAAAAGAGAGATAGGGTTTGGATCAAGGAATGAAGAAGGATTAGCCTCGCGACAAGTGTCACAAGATGGAGGATGTGTGATGGGGAGGTGTTCTCACAAACTAGGAAGAGTGTGTGTAAGAGGTAGGGTGGCTTGTGTAAGAGGTAAGTGGGGGTAGGTGAGATGTAAGAATTTAAAACTAGGAAATAATGATAATGAGGATTAGGGATTAGGGTTAGATCAATTAATCAAGGATTAGTTGACTTAATGAGGATGTGTTGAGTTAAAAAACTAAGAGTTTATTAACTTGGGTGGAGTTAAAAGTTGGAGAATGGGCTGATGAGGATTAGGAAGTGGATAAGGCTAATTAATTAAGGATTAATTAACTTAAGTGGGATTAGGGGATTTTAGAGGAAAGTGATAAAAGGTTAACTTTAATTAAAAAAATGTAGATTTATTCAAATAAAGGTGGTAGATAAAGGTAATGGAGAAATTAATTAATTAAATATTTATTTAATTAATTATTAGGATAAGGGAGAGGGTTAAATTAATTAAATAAATAACAAGTATTTTAATTAAATATTATTTTGGGTGTCTACATTTTTCCCCTCTTTGAGATGATATTACAACTAAGATAAGTAAAATCATTTTAAAGAAGAATAAAACATAGCATGGGTAGGCAAGGGATAAGGACTAGTGGCATGGTAGCCCAGTTAGTAGAAAGGATGGGGAAAGATGAAGAGGAGGTAGTGGTATGCCCCCTCAAGATGCCACGTAGGTTTGAATAACATGAGTGTGCTCTCAAAATGGATGAGAGGACTATAAGGATGAAGGATAAGAGGATTAACTACTTAAGGATGTATGGGAGAAGATAAGGATGATGGAGATATTTATGGAGAGGGAGGATGGATGATAATCATGTTGCAATGATATGAGAAGCCTATATTTAATATTGTACCTAATATTATGCACCAAGGTATAAGGAACTGAGATGATAATGTGTCAAGTATGTGATCAAAAAGGCCAAGTGAAAACATTTGCCTTATAAAACCATGATAAATGAAAAAATTGATACCACACACAAGAAACAAGCAAGCGTGCACATAAACCAAAAGAAAACAAGGATTGTGCTCTAATTCAAGCTAAAAATTGATCGATGGATTGGTGATGATGATGATAAGGATAAAAAAATTAATGATAAGAACAATGCATACCCAAAGGATTGTGTTGTTAATTATAAGAAAAACACTTATATTGCAAGGATATATCCCTATGATGATAAATGGATAGTTGATCAATGGATTTCAACTGATTTGGATTAAGATCGTGGGTTGCTTATGGATGATGCATTAGATTGCAAGGTTGGATTGCATGGATTAGGATTGATTGCATTAGATAGGATTAAATGGGGATGGTTGGATTGGAAGTATATATGGATTGTATAAGATATGATTGGATTGAGGATAGGATAATTAGGATAGAGGAATGGATGGAATCCAATGACAAGGGAGGATCAAGTCTTAGGAAAAGGATGGAAGGATAAATGGATTATGTGGATAGGAGATAAATGGATTTAGTAGATGGAAGATAGGTGATGGGAGATAAGAGGATTATGAATGGAGGATATGAGGATGGAGCTCCAAGGATTAGTTGAAAAGGACTAAGATTCCCCACACTAGAGGTAGTGCAATCATGGATGCAAGAATAGTAGCATGAGATGGAAGAATAGTGCATAAGGGATATGAGTTATAGAGGAATAAGGGCGAGGATCGTATTGTACAAAGAATGCATGGATATTTTTACCCAAATTTCTATAAAGATCAAGGGTGAAGGGAGAGGAATTGGTTGGGATAGGGGGATGAAGGTGAGATAAAATATATAAGATGGAAGATAACGAGGGATATGGATAAGGTATGCATAGAATGATAGCATGAAGACTCCTTATCAAGAGTAAATATGGGAATGATGGGTTGATTTGGATAGGATGGGGGATATGGAATAAGTGATATGGATAGCATAAGAGAGGTAGGATATGTGATGCTCATGTAGATCCTTAACCTTGTCAAGATCAAAGGACGGAAAGGGGAGGATGGATTAGATAAGATGATGGATATATGATGAAGGATAGTGGAAGATGTGGATAAAATGTGGTATAGATGAAGATTGACCCCAAGTGTATAGTGCAAGTGTATGGGGAGGAAGGACTCAAGCATCTAGTTCCATAAATAGTATCCCTTGATTATGTACTATAATTGACCATGGTAAATGCACGCATGTTCATAAACATTGGTAGAATGATGGTAAGGTCGATAAAATGAGTTGGAAGATGGAGAGGAATATTTATTTATATAAAGGATAGGATAAGAGGGATGGAAGGATGGAAAATGGATGTTGGATAATAGATTGGGATTGGAAAAATTGTGGATGGATGAATGGAAATGTTGGAAAGATCAACATTGGCACACACCTTGAAGGGTAGTGTAGTTATGGAAGAGAATTGGATATTGTATTTTGAACTTTAGATGGAGGAGTTGATGTAGATTTTGGGATATAAGGACCCAAAAAGGATGGAGCTGATGAAGGATTATGAGATGGCGTGGAAGACTTAGGATTGGATGAAGCTTTCGAATTAGCAAGTTTGGATGCCAATTTTTATTTTTCTTTGGGATGCATTGATTGTATAAGTATTTTTGGAATCCATATGGTTTCTGAATTTGATTTTTGCTTCATGGGCCTTTGTGGCCTTTGAAATTTTTATTTATTTATTTTGGATTATTTTTTTCTTTGTTTTTGCATGTCTTTTTTATGGGACATGTTGATCCTTTGATTTTTATGGATTTTTGGCTTTATGCATTTGAGATCTGGCATCCAAATTTCTTCTAAGATAAATAGGATTAGTGGATGGATATGAATGATGTGGATTTATTACGGATGGGTTGGTGTAAGTGGAATGTTGGAAGGATTTTAAATATGTGTGCCTTTGTTGATCTTGATTAGGGTTATAAGTTGATGGATAGAGATAATAATGGTATTTTAGAATAGGAATGCTAGGTGTTGGAATGTAAGGACCCAACATGGATGGAGTTGATGAAGGAATTTTCTTGGGACATAGGGACCCAAAATAAATAGAAGGGATGAAGGATTGGGATTTGGAACATAAGGGCCCGAGACAAATTTGGACAATGGAGAATGTGAATACTTGGGTTTAGATGGAGGGATTTTTGATTTAGGATGGGTAGAAGGAGTGCCAATGTCTAGAACCTTATAGCCAAGGCCATGATAATTAGGATTTTATTATATTTTTAGGGGTCCTCGAATAAATTTCTCATGAAATCCTAACCCTTTTCCTTGATAATGCATAGCTTGAAAAATCTTTTTTTCCAATGGGATAATTATTATTTTGGAAGCAAGGTGTGATTCCATTTTGAGGGGGATATAACATGGAAGGAATGATAGGATCTTGGAGTAAACAATCTTGGATGAAGGTGGAGGAACCCATTTGATAAGTATGGGGTTCATGGGTATCTTGGACCTGAGTGATGGGATCTTGTGGAGGATTAGGATCATGGTATGAAGATTAAGGGGTGATTTGATCTTGACCTAGGGTAGGATCATGGGATGGGGTAGATGATAAATCATGCTCTTGGTTATGAGATGGAAGGGGATCATGACATGAAGTGGGAGGGTTGTTTTGATCATGAGAGGGGAGAGGATTATTAGATGGGGTGGAAGGTCTACTTTGATCTTGATTAAGAGAGGAATCATGCAATAGAATGAAAGAGATAATTTTCTCTATATTTAAAGAGGGATCATGGAAAGGAGTGGAAGAGGGAGGACCATGAGAGGGGGATGAAGGTATGTCTTTCTCTTGAGATGGAAGGGTATTATTGTATGGAGGAGAAGGGGGTCCTTGATCTCTATATGGAGGGGATTCTATGTTAGCATTATTTAGATTAGGAGATGGACATATTTCATTTGATTTGGATGGTGTGATGGGGGAGGAAGGTTGGATAACTTGGATAGGTGGAGTGATCACAAGTTCATGAGATTTAGGAGATTGGAGTTTATCTTGATGTGAAGGTGATGAAGGTGGATGCATAACATGGGAAGATTGCACCACTTCATTTTTGCATGGGGAATCAACAAAGTTTGCAAATAGTCCTTGGAGGAAATTATTATGAGAGAAATGGGATGATGTGGATTGGTAAGATTTGGGTGATGTAGATTTTAGGGATGTGGGAGATGAACAAGTGGAATAAGAGGTGGAATCTTTCATGGATTGGAAAATTCAGGATGAAGATGAGGACCTTCTAAAGAATTTGGAGATAGGGATTTGGGATGTGGTTAGGGTTGGAAATTTTGGATAGAGGCTTGGTTTCCCTTGTCAAAGGAAGGGTAAGGATAAGAAAGAGGGAACGAATTTGGATTGGATGAAGATTAGGAGGATGGAAGTTTAGCACCAATTCTAAGGAGATATCTAACCATGGAATCTATATCGTTATTGAAATTGTGGGAGGGTATAAAATTGGTGGTGGTGGATAGGGATGACATGGGTGGTAAGGAGGTGGGTGAGATTTAAGATATTTGGATGGGTAATTGGTGGAAGCATGGAGAATTTTGTTCAATGATAATGGATTCAAGGTGAGCCATAATTCTCTCACTATCATCATAGGGATCATATTTAGGTTGGTAAACAAGGCTATCCTCATCATAATCATCAATATGATTAGGGTTGGTTGGAATGGATTAAGGTGTATTAGGATAGATTAGGTTGGATGAATGGTAAGTTAGGTGGTTAGACATGGTGGAGGGTCGATTGGAAAAATAAATTTTGGGATTGTTTTTGGATGAGGATGGATTAGGGATGGATTAGATGAGTGATTATAATGGTTAGGATTAGAAGGGATTATTAGGATGAAGGATGATTGGGATCAAAAGGGGGGAAGATTAAGACAAAAATGGATGATTAGATTGAGAATAGGGGATTAGGATGGGAAGACTAGGATGAGATTAAGATTAAAAGGGATGATTAGGGTGAAAAAGGTGGTATGATTAGGATATGAAAGGATGGTTAGTATATGAATAATTAGTTGGGATGAGGTGAAGGCTTTTGTTTCTTGACTAGGAGATAAAATTAAAATCACAAAAATATACAAAGTGGTTGGGGAGAAATGGGAAGATATGTATTCACTAGTTTAGCACAAGAAGACATACAGAGAACTTGCACAAGCCTAAATTATTCAAGTGGGATTATAACTTAGTGTAGACCCACCACCCTAGGGGGTTAATACTCCTTGATAATTGGGTGAAGCAACCTTTCTCATGAAGGTGGATAGGTAGAGATCTAGTAAAATAGGGTTGTCAATAGACACCATGGGCACATCTTCTCTCTCTCCTTGGTAACTATCTTAGTTTACCCAAAGATTTGTATCTCAACCTAAGGGAGTACATGATGAGTAACTTCAGGGTGTGATCCACTTCCCTTGCACCACATTAAGCTACAACCGAAAGGTCTTAATCTAGGATACACAAGGTTCCTAGGGAGTTCTCCAGATACCTCAAGGGTACGTGAGGAAAAAAATTGTAGATGAAAGGGAATAATGGAAAATAGTTGGGAGGATAGGGTAACCCACTCTCCACCTTCAATTCTCCATGGCATAAATTTATTGGAGGCTTAACCCATATTGACAAGATTCCACTTCGAAGAGAGGCTTCTTTTGATTCACCTCCACCTCTTTATACTCTGCCACAACAATGGAGTTGAGGTCATCCCCTAGGGTGATGAAATCCCTAGAAAAACCCCTTAAAAGGAATTATCTAAGTGTTTTTGGTCATCCAAGATTGTACAAAGCATAAGGGGGGATCATACACATGTTGGGTTCCTTGGGATAACAAAGAAAAGAAAAGAAAAGAGTAAATGATGTTTTTGATCCTCAAGATCACAATAGGTGCAAGGGGAGAGAATGCACACCACTCACTCAAAGACACATCAAACAAATGTTCATTAATATTAATAAATGAAATGTGCCTAGATTAGTGGAAAACTAAAGCCTTGGACAAGCAAATTTGTAATAAATATGTTAGTAGCTTGATGATTTTTGTCTTTGAGAAGCGATTTCAAGTTGCACAACAAGGGGTTAGATGATAAAATGATCTCATAAAATGATTTTTAGCATGAATATAAGATTTAAATTATATGATTCTTGCCTTAAACAAGCATTAAACCCTTGCAACATGCATCAATAACTCAAAATAGAGATTAGATGAAAAAAACAACTAAAACAACCCCTAAAAATGCACTCTCGAGCATAGGTGTAAATTTACAGACAAATTTGTTCTTTTGTAAAAATAAGGGCACCACTTTTTGAAGTAGAGGTGCATCTTTGAATGTAGGATTAGAAAATAGCTCCCAGAGGTTAATAGGCGAGGTTTTTCAACAACCCAGTTTAGAAAATAGCTTAAAAAGGTGGCTAGTGACTCAAAGATGAAAGTTGGATGCATAAAACACCAAAAAAACCTAAAAATTCACTCAAGAACATAGGTGTAGCTTTATGCATAGAGTTGCACTTTTTCCAAAATAAGGGCACCACTTTGTGAAGTAGAGGTGCAACTTTGCAAACAGGGCCTGAAAACAACTTCCAAGAGTAAAATATAGGGTGTTCTAACCAAGCCAGCTAAGGAGTTAGGTAGTTGAGCATAAAAAAGACTTGAAGACATAAGGATATTTCCACAATATGTTAAGTTATAGGGTCGAAAGATCTCAAAGTAAGTGAAACCCCAGGTGACCTAAAAACTTTGCAAGAAACCTTAATATTACAAACCCTAAGAAGACCTAGTTTATGCATGAAAATGATGAAATAACATGAACAAAAAAATGTTAGAATGATGAAAACCTACAAAACAAGACCTAAGAAGTCAAATAGACCCTAAATCTAAGCCAAAACCATAAAAAATTGACAAAAAATAGAAGCGTAGTTCTAGGTTGTGCAAGTGACACAATAAAGGCACAACTTTGTGACACATATGAAAGGGTGAAAATTTATGAAAAAATATATGCCTTTGCTAAAACAAATGTTCTCCTTTGTAGTTTTGGCCCCAAAATGATACTTGTTGTACCAAAACTCACAAAAACTTGATGAAATGTTAGAAAAGGGGTGGGGTAACCCACAAGCATTCCAAAATGAAGAAGGTAACAAATGACAATGAAGGAAAATAGAAGAAATACATAAATGAAATACACAAATAAGATTATGCCTTGATAGTCTCCTCCTCTTCGTGGATTGAGCTCACAATATGTACCCATGCCTTGCAGGTTTTCTCCAATGTTGGTAGTGGATTTTATTGCTCAATACTTGGGCAACATGATGGTAGGATAAAGATGGATTAAATGGATATTTTGATATAATATAGATTTGGTGAATGTGGATGTGAATAATGAGAGCCAAGGCCTCAACATATAGAAATTTGGTGATGAATCAAGGGCAAGGATTGATTAGTCGATGGAGGGATGATATTTAAAGAGAGATAGGGTTTGAATCAAGGAATGAAGAAGGACTAGCCTTGTGAGAAGTGTCAAAAGAGGGAGGAGGTGTGATGGTGAGGTGTTCTCACACATTGGGAAGAGTACATTTAAGAGGTAGGGTGGCTCATAGGGTGGATTGTGTAAGAGGTTAGTGGGGGTAGGTGAGATGTAGGAAGTTAAAATTAGGAAATAATGATAATGAGGATTACAAATGAGGATTGGATCAATTAATCAAGGATTAATTGACTTAAGGAGGATGGGTTGAGTTAATAAACCAAGGGTTTATTAACTTGGGTGGAGTTAAAATTTGGAGATTGAGCTAATGAGGATTAGGAAGTGGATAAGGCTAATTAATCAAGGATTAATTAACTTAAGTGGAATTAGGGGATTTTAGAGGAAAGTGGGAAAAAGTTAACTTTAATTAAATAAATGTAGATTTATTTAATTAAAGGTGGTGGGTAAAGTTAAAGGATAAATTAAATTAATTAATTATTAGGATAAGGGAGATGGTTAAATTAATTAAATATTATTTTAGGTGTCTACACATATCTTCTCTAACCATAGTTGTGGTGAAAACTCCATGCCACCAATCATATACTTTAAATATAATGTGGTAATCTCTTGATGTACGATTTATCCCTAGAACTAGACTTAAACCTTGAGGCTTAATTTTTAATGTCCCTAGAACATATACCTTTTTGGAATCAAAGGCTTAATAGTTTGTACACAAATAATAAAGACATTACATCCTAAACTTTGGGATGAGATATTTGACCTTGATTTTAAACTATAACTATTAATTAAGTTCAAAATTTCAGCTTAATACAATTATAATAAAATGATATCAAACACATTCCAATCAACTATTGATTAGATGTCAATATTAGTTTATGAGAAAAAATCAAACAACACAAGGACCATATCTTTTTAACATCATGTGTTCTCATAGCGACTGGATCAAGCATGCATCATCTATACACAATGTGGATATCTCTCTCTTGTATTACACATACATAGGTGATTATATCACCTACACCTCATAGGTGTACTCATGGGTGGTAGATAACTTAATGTTTCTTATACACAAAGTGACTATCTCACACACATCATAGGTACAAATATTAACTAGCTTAAGTATACATCATATACAAAATATGATAACTGATGCAAGAATCATATATACATATTTTGACTAGATCATCCACCCATCACATATGTAATATAATTACTTAAACATCACATGTTCACATAGAAACCAACTCATAAAACAAAAATAATTGAAACCTTATTGCAAGCATCTTCTCCTTTATCAAGTTTATTAACACGTAAGCCCCTAATTACATCTAAACTAGAAAAAGGAATGTTGATGTATCCCTTAAAAAATTATGGGTCTCGTCCCTTTTCCCAATCTATCACTATCTATGATAAAAATAGCACATCTCATACTGTTATATTTCATAATCAACAAGGGAATAACCTTCACAATGTGCACAACCCATGGGGCCAATTAACATAGTGATATACTTAAACATACATAAAATAGTGATAGGAAATAGATATGACACTAGTATGTGCATATTCCTATTATCTAGTTCACTAAAACCTAAATTTTAAGTGTATCCCAACTAATAGGCTAAAAACCCATTTGAATTTTTATATCTAAAAGCTCTTTTTATGCCCAAACCTATCTATTCAATTTCCACCTTAATTCCCTAATTTTCCATTGTTTTTGAAAAGTTAAACAACATTTACAGGGTGTTGTACCCTTCACAACGAGCCCCAAGGGCCAAAAAAGGACTAATAAACAACTAACATAAAACATAAAATGATAAAAACAACCCAAAGGCAGCACGACAACAACCGAGAAATAGCCGACAGATAGGCATCGAGAGCAACTAACTGGCATCATCCCAATTTTTTATCAGGAGGTCCACTACCTCATCTCCCACCCATTCTTTGTTATCATGGCTATTGTTCCCTTCCAGTTCCTCTTTAATAGCATTAGACACAGTGCTCATAACAAAGTGCCCCAATTTCATGGTGAAGTGGGTTAACCCCCGAAATATTTTGTCAAGAGTGTCCAATCTCTTTGCCACCTCACATGAATCCACCCCAGCATCCATAGCACCCTAAACCTCACCAAGCTCATCCACCAGCAGTTGCAGAGAGTGCAAGCCAGATCCATCAAAAGGAAGCTTGCTGTCCACCAGACTAAGATGAGGCCTCTCCTCAATATCTTCCTCCACATCTTTAGACTCTTCTTCCTTGCAACCCTTGTTGTCCGACTGCTCCTCCTCAGAATCCTCAATGATTAACCTCTTCTTACTGTTCTTGGCCAACCTTCCATATCTCCTCGTAGTACTTTCCCCTCTAGTCATCTTTGTATTCCCCACCACCGTATCCCCTCTGGAATCTTTCCTAACATCATTCTTACCCTTGCCATCCTTAGCAGTAGCAGCCTACATGCATTTCTCCTTACCTTTTCTCGTAAAAATGACATTAACAGTCGTGTCAGCCTGAGTGGATTTTAGCTCATAGAGCCCTTCCACCACGCTGGCATGGGCCTTGCCCAACCCACCCTTAAGCTTTTTGGTGGCAAATTTGGTTTTAGCATTCTCCACATTGTCAATATTAGACTTCTGAGGAGGACTCTTGGACTCAGCCGAGGAGACATGCACAATAGAAAGGGGTTCAATGTTCTCGATGCAAACAATAGTGATGGCTTTAGGAATACATAGGGCAAGATGAAAGTGATAGAGATGAAGGATAAGCCCCTGATGGAGCAGGAGCGGTGGGGGATCATAGGGATAACGGTTAGCCGAATCTTTACACTTGTCAACAGAACTTTCCAGGTCCATTAAAAGGAAAAACGAAAAACTAAGCAGCATTTTGTGCCTAAGGTGGTTTAATAGAGGGAAATGATAAAAGAAACAAGTTTTATATCTACCTTCTAGAGTAAAATACTTCATCAGCACCATGCACACCAGGTCCCATGACTTAGGTAGCGCTTCCCTTTCAAACCCTACCTGGATCCAAACCGGGGTCTCCTCACCTCTAAAAAACGCTTTAAGGCTCTCGTGGTCTGGCTTTTTTTTGTGTTTAGGATATTTTTTCCCCACACAAAGCAAACCCGTACCTTGCGCAATAACATCCTCACTGATTTTGAATGAAATTCCACCAATGGAAACCCTCCTATCCTTCCACAACTTGGCAAAATGACTTGATAAATTAGGATCATGGCCGACTAAGCACTCCATGAGCGGAGCAATTCCTCCCTCCACACAAATATGCCAAACCAGAGGGTTGTTTCTAAACTCCTCGAAATTGTCCGGTTTAGTCTGAACACGCTCACCACCCATACTGCCAGTCTACACATAAAACTCACAGAGAAGAAAAAAATACCAATTGTAGCAATTGCGAACAATAATCTCCAAAAGATAGTTAAGGCAGGGATTACAAAAAAGCAAAATAAACCCCGCGTACCATTCACACGCATGGAGAGGAATTATACCACAGTGTGAAAAGACACAAGAACTAATGAATTTATGATTACGGTAGAGAAGGCAAGAGTTGGCAGAGAAGTAGGGTGTGCACGAAAACCCATGTGGACAGGCCAAAACACTAAAATTAGCAATCCTCCAAAAAAAGCCAAAGGGATATCTAACTAAACTAGCCGGCTCGAAGCCTCCAGAAGGAGGCCAAATCTCATCATAGAAATTCAAATCATTATAAATACAAACACTCCTCCAAATGCAACAAGGAGAAAAAACAAGAAATCCAATTCCCAAAGGAGTAGATCGCACAGTATGGCCCTACAACTGAAATAAAGCCATGTCCTTCCATTTAACCTATATCAAGCCACCAAAACAAATCTTGATCTCCTCATTTAAATCCCCTCCCTACCATCTCATCATAATCTTAGAAACCAAACCCATCCACTATGTCCAAACGATAGACACGTGGATGCTCCTTTCCCTACCCCTAACACACACATCTTTACTAGGAGAACTCCACCTGTACTCCATACCAATGTTGATATATATCCACCATCACACCCAAAATAACCAGTGGGCCCCTCAATCAGCACTCGTCATCCAAAGGTTGAAAATCATTACAAACCATGGTAGCCTTGTTCCCGCTCTATCAAATTTTGAATATTTGGCGGTAGTCTTTCCTTATTCCTCCAACATCTAGTTGAATCCCAACACGAACCAAGATTAGCCAAAGCATCCGCCACATAGTTGCCTTCTCTAAATATATGAGTCACCTGTTGTCCCTAAATTTGGACAAAAGGAAGCTAACATCCATCAAAATGTCCTTGGTATTACAACCAATGAATTTATCTTTTTCCCCAGCATCCGTCATCAACTTGGAATCTCCTTCAATGTGGAGATAAACAATCCCCAGAGAAACAACAATTTTGAGGCCCATGAACAGTGCATGAGCCTCAGCCACAAGAGCTGACTAAACCCCAATGCCTCCAACAAAACCCACCACCATATTCCCCATAGAATCTCTGATAATCCCACCTATACTTTCCCTTCCTGGGTTGCCTTTAGCAGCCCCATCAAAATTAAATTTGAACCATCCACTATCCGGAGGCTCCCATCTGGTATTTTTCCCAGCTAATAGTTTCAAATTATCAAAGGCGTTAGCCTTTAGATCCTGATGCCATTCCTTAGCCATTTATATTTTGTAACCCAATAGCCCCATCTCCAGTAGTTTCCCACTAAAGAGAGAAATATTCTCTTCAATGAGCCTAACACCAATGCCAAACACTTCCTTGGGGCTCCACTCAATATTCCTGAAAACCCTGTTATTCCTCTCCTTCCATTAACACCAACCTAAGACTGGGGGGACCTACTTCCAAATTTCACCAGTCAGAGGGTGGAAAAATGGGCCATTCTAGCCCAGGATAAACGATAAAAGATCTTTGCTCATAACCCAAAGAACATCAAGTTTCTCAAAATCCATCCCCCAAACTTCAGCAGCATATGGGCAGTGTAATAAAAGGTGGCTGACAGTTTCCTCCCCCTCCTTGCATAGAAAACATCTATTGGGAAAGCACAACCCTCAAATTCTCAGAATGTCCTGAGTTAGAATCCGATTATGATAGGCCATCCACCAGAAAAAATCAATTTTAGGGATCATATGATGATTCCAAACCCTCCTCCAGGGTTCCACAACATAAATTTCATTAGACAACAGTCTGTAAGATGATCGCATCGAAAGATCCCCCTGCTTATCTAGAGCCCAAAAGAACTCATCCTCCCTATCATAGGAAGGAAATCTGATACTGGAGAGCAACACCTGAAGGGATTGAGCTAAGCAGAAAAGGTCAAGAGAGTGGAGGCAACAAAGGGAGAGATCCCTCCAAATTCTAACACCAGGGGGGCTAGCCACATAGTTGCTGATATGTATGCCAAAGAATCTCTGGGCCTCACCCATCATCGCCCCAAAGTTAGAGTAAGTCAAGGGGGAGTCCAAAAACCAAGAATCTTCCCAAAACTTGATTTTGACCCCATTTCCCATTTTCCATCTAATCCCTTTCTTTAGAAGGCCTTTTATGTTGCAAATGCTCCTCCAGACAACAGAGCCTTGGGGATGAGGTTCCGAAAGGTAATCAATGAAAGGCTTGTTCTGAAGGTATTTAGCATTCAAAATTTTGCACCAGTCCTTGGTGTTCCTTAACTAGTCCCACCCTACCTTGGCCATCAACGCCCTGTTAGAGAAGACAATTCCTTATTCCAAGCCCACCACAATTTTTAGCCTAACAAACCCTTTCCCATTTAACCAAAGAAATTTTATTTTTTTCCTTAGTACCAGACCAAAGGAAATTCCTTTGAATTCTTTCAAACTTATCAGAAATATATTTAGGCATTTTAAAAATAGCTAGAAAGTATGTGGGGATACCTTGTATGGTCGCGGTAAGAAGTTGAAGTTTTCTAGCATGACTAAGCAAAGAGCTCTTCCACCTAGCTAACTTCCTTTTTATCCTCTCCATAATAGAATTCCAGAACTCCGTGGGAACCTCCTTAACCATGAGAGGGAGCCCAAGATAAATCGATGGGAGAGAATCACCAACACATCCCAGGATTGTAGTCACCCTGTTTCTCAAATTAGGCAAGCAATTAAAGAAGTAAATCTTTCTCTTATTATAGTTGATGCTTTGACTAGAGCAAGAGGCATAGTTGTTAAGACAAGCTTTCCATTTCCTATCTTCCACCACAGAGGCCTTCCCAAAAAGAAAAGGTGTCATCAAAAAATTGTTACAAAAAAATCGAATTAAGAGAGGTAGCCACTCTAACACCAGAAATGGAGCCCTCTGATAGCAGACTCATGAAATTCTTGCTAAGCACATCAACAATCATAATAAATAGATAGGGGAAGAGAGGGTCTCCTTGTCGAAGTCCTCTACCAGAAGAGAAGAAACCACAGGGGGATCCATTAACCATAACCGAGAACTTAATAGTACTAACACACTCCATAATGAGCTTAATGACCGAGTTGTTAAAGCCAAACTTAGCCAGGACCTTCGAAATGAATTCTCACAGAACCTTATCATAAGCTTTGGAAAAGTCAATCTTAAGTGCCATCCCTGCATTATTACATCTATTCATAGAGTGGAGCAGTTCATGGGTTGTCAAAGAAGCTTCAAGAATGTGTCACCCCAAGACAAACCCCTTTTGGGTAGGACTAATAATTTTATCCAGAAGAGGTTTGATCCAGTTAACAAGGATCTTAGAAATGATCTTATAAAAGGTGTTGCAAAGACTAATAGGTCGGAAGTTAGACATTGAAAGAGGCTCACTAATCTTGGGAATAAGAGCAATGAAAGTGTGGTTCATTTGTTTAAGGATCCTACTAGATTTGAAGAAGTCCCTTGCCACAAGCACAAGGTTCCAACCCACAATATCCCAAAAAATTTGAAAGAACACGCGAGGAAACCCATCAGGTCCTGGGGCTTTGTAGGCCCCCATGCTAAAAGTAGCCAACTGAACCTCTTCCATGGAAACAATCCTAAGAGTTCCCAAATTATCTTCCTAAGAGATAGGAGCAGGGAGATGCTGGAGGAACTTACAATCCAGAGCCAGGTTGGGTGCCTCTGTAGGGGCCGAAAAAGCCTCCATGAAGAAATTAACTGCACAAGACCCAATTCGAGCTTGATTAGAAATCACCTCCCAGAGGCACTTATCAATTTAGAAATTTGATTCCTTTTTCGGTGTTTGATGGCAGAAACATGGGAAAAGGATGTGTTCCTATCTCCCTCCTTCGGCCATTGGACCCTACATTTTTGCTTCTAGAAGATCTCTTCATTTTTTAAGACCCGTTCCCATTCCATTCTGGCATCCTTTTCCTGACTGTTAGTCCACTGACTATCATCTCCCTCATCCATATTTTTTTGCAAAGTCCTCAACTTCCCCTCGATCTATTTTTTTCTTTGAAAAACATCTCCAAACGCATTCTTGTTCCAACCTTTAACCATTAGTTTAATATGTTTAAGTTTAAAGCAGAGCCTAAACATAGGGGATCCTTGGATAGGAATATTCCACCATTCAACAATTTTCTTTTTTAAATCGGGGTGGGAGTTCCACATTATTTCAAATTGAAAAGGATAGGGACCACCAGAGGGACGAATATTAGTGGTCAGCAAAAGAGGATTATGATCCGATACCATCCTAAGCAAAGTAACCAGGTTGGCATCCAAGGCATTAGTCCAATGAGGAGAGCAAAGGAAGCGGTCAAGCCGAACCTGAATCAGATCGCCACCAACCCTTCTATTAGAGCAAGTGAAATTTTGGCCCTGTAATTCAATATCAATTAACCTCGAAGAAACCAAAAAATTAGCCAGATCCAACATGCTGTCAGTGTAGTCCAGGAGGCCACCACTTTTCTCAGATGGAAACAAGGGAGAGTTGAAATCTCCAGCAACAAGCCAATGAACACCCTTATTCATATTAATCTTAGCCACCATGTTATTCCATAGAATATTCCTTGAGTTCCTCTAATTAGGAGCATATATATTAAAAATAGACCATTCTTCTCCAACAAAGGAGAATGAAACCCCAATGCTATTTTCACAATGAAATAATTCAGAACCCTGCAAACAGGAAGGATTCCAGAGCATGGCCAAACCTCCCAAAGCTCCCTCTGCATCACTATGGACATAGGAAGCATTAGGTCATAAAAAACTAGCAATTTTGTCAAAGTTAGCCATCAAAATATTAGTTTCTTGAAGAAGACAAATATCAATCTTATGCTCCACAATATATTTCTTCAGGGCACATTGTTTGTCTGAGCTATTAAGCCCACAAACATTCCAAGACATAATCCTCATTTCTGACCTTTTTTTGAGGACACATCTAATGTCCTCTACTTTCCCAGGGCAACATCATTTGTCGTTTCTCTCATTGTGGTGAATCTCTAAGAGGGTCTCCTAGGCTTGGAATCCCCTCCAACATCTGCCTTCTTCTTCCTACCCTTCTTTGTAGGCATAGTCCATATCCCTTCATCCTCGACTTTCTCCAGCTTTAAGCTCCCCAAACTTTCAGTAGACTCTTCAATCATGCCAGAGCACTCTTCCTCCCAAATTTAACCATCTTCTACCAAGTCCCCACAGGTTCCCAGAGTGACATTCAAGGACATAGGATCAACAATCGAAGAGCTAGGACCAAAGGACCCAACAGAGGCCCCCATAAGTGAGGTATCGATAGCTGAGGATCCAGGACCCTGAGACAAAGAGACCTCCCTAGGAATGACTTCCAACACCGAAGAGACACATGGGTTAAAACCAGGGTGTGGACCAACATGGGAGGGTGGCCAAGAAGAAATCATAGGTGGCCTATCAGAACCAGGGGGGACAAGCTCAGGGACACCTGGAGGCCTCGAGATATCCTCAGCCAGATTCGAGGGATTAAACACATCCTTAGACTCTCGACTGATTGAAGATTTTCAATAAAAAATAAGATGCCCAGCTTTGGCACACCTTTGAGAAAATACCACCACATTTTTGTAACATACAGGTTGAATCCAACTACCCAGCTTAGAACACAGCTTGATAGATTTTGGTAGAATCTTATCAATGCAACTATTGACACAGAATCGAGCAAAGACTAACCTTGATTTCGATTTTATAACAACATTCAAGGTAACAAACTGAACCAATGAATCACCAATGGCCTTGAAGATGGCATCATCCCAAAAATCAAGAGGTAAGCGTGACAACCTAACCCAAATAGGGGCCGACATGTTAAGATCAATAGTGGGGTCAAAACCAGGTTTCCACTTGCACATAGCCCGACTTTTCTTCCCATAACCCACGGGCCAAACAATAAAGTGGCACCAAGTCCTCAACTGTAGCAAAATGAAATAGGAAGAGACCACCAACCATCGTGCGAATCTCCACATGACCTTTGAGATGCCACTTCACCACAACCCATTTCCTAACCATATCCACCATAGGACGATAAGAGAGGAATCTCCCCACCACAACATTCTCCATGGAGGAAAGGATCCTGTCACTGATCGAATCAGGAATTTTGAACACAGAACCAGAGTTCAAAACAACCTTAGGTGGAGATGGAAAAAAGGAGGAGACTTGTTTCCCGCTAGTTAGAACATCCTTCCAATCAATAGCCGGAGGAATCACAACCGCCAGCATAGAAGAACCTCCTGGAGAAGCCAAATCCTTCAAAACGGCCGAAGGAGAAAGCGCAGATCCCATAGGGGGGGGGACCCATCAGACACGTCTCCAGAGGAGAGGAGCACGGGTCAAGAGGGGGCAGGGGGACCAATAGATTCCCCCAAGACAGAGTCCACCATGCGCATAGAAATTCAAAACTCCAGAGAGCGGGAGCGCACAAAAAAAAATTATGTTGAAAGTTATTTAAATTTTTGTAGAAGAATAAAATTTGCTTAAGTTATTAATCTATGAGAATATTAATCTAATCAGTTGGAAATGGGTGAGCATGAGTTTCTATAACAGGATGTGTGTGACAGATGAAGACTAATGAAGATCTTTTTTTATCCCTTTTTTACATAGAACAAAAGTATATTTAGCATATCATTTTAAACTTGTGTCCAATGGCTAAGTTTTTTTATTTCTATTATATGTTGGTTTGTTGGCCACACTTTCCAAAACAAAAATTTCAATATTTTTATAGCTATGATGATTATATGCTATAAAATATAAATATTACAATATAGGCTATTTGAATGATCATTTAACTATGTTTATGATGAATACATACCTTTTGTTTTGATCAAACAATAGTAGAATAACATTTTTATTCATCACTTGGTAGACTAAGGAGGTAGGAGCCACTTCTTGGAATACTTGATGATTTCCATATTATATGTTAAAAATGTGTTTTTAATTGTTATTTTGATTGAAGTACTTCTACTTTATTTTATGAGTAATGATTTTATTTTTCTTTAACCTAGTGAGTTATGAGGTTGATGCTAAATGGAAACAATTAGTAATTCATTCTTTATGTATGCACCCTATTCTGATTATAAGTTTTACTTATTATTTTTTATACACAACTGTTGTTCCTATTGTAAAACACTACTATTCTTGTAGCAAATTATCTTTGTTCATGTCATAGAATTTTAAAAAAATATGTCAAGTTAGATTCCACTTAGGTAATTAATTATAATTAACAGTGTCATGCCCCAATTTTCACACTCTTAAACAATATGTAACTACACTTTTTTTTATCAATTATACATAAACACCAATAATCATCGACTACACATGAACATGGAACATACTAATGATCAGATTAACTAGAATAGTATTAACTTTAGTAACATTCATATTAGTTTTATGATCACCTTTATTTTCTATCATCTTCTTTAATATTTACATTTACTAACTTGGCATAATCTATCACCCTCATTAAGTGCCCCTTCCTAAATATTATGTCACTAATAATATTTATACTTAATATTATCCCTATTTATCTTACTAAGGTTAGTATTGCCCACTTCACTCTTAATGTTATCATTAGATAACATTATTGAATCTAAGTTTTCTTTCAATAGAAAATAGTTTCATTATTCATGGAATTACTAGCATAACTAATAACCTTACCAATTATAAATTTAATCATTACCATTTACTATTCAATTTAGAATATTATTCTTGAAACCAAACTTACTCTAGTACTAATTTATTTGACACAAACCAACTCAAGATTACCGTTGCCCCAATGCTAATTGAAATCATTCATATTGTCTCTGTCTGCTCCAACAATTATACTATTGTGATTGGAAATCACAATGATAACATTTTCAGAGGGCTAGGTACTCATTACTCTTTATGTGAAATCCCAATCAACATTAACCAATATATTTCAACACAAATAACTTTAACTACTTGTTAGTAGCACAAATTTATCCCTATATGCACTTTTCATTCAACCATCCTATATTATAAGAGAGGTACTCAAGAATTAACCTTTTACTTGATAATGATCTAATGTTAATTACTAAGTTTCCAAACAATAATGTGTGTATATAATAAATATAACCTAATAGATTTAACATGCATGGACAACTTGAGAATCCACTAAGTTTACTGTAACCGCCAACTAACCAGCCACCTATCTACTCAAACAACAATTTTTCACACTTTACCCACCATACTTAAATTCTGAAGCATCCCTAATCTTCAACACTAATTAATGCATCAATATCTCAAGGCAAGTCAAGTGAAAAAATAAGGAAAAAGAGATAACCCTTTATCACAAATTAACGATATTAACCAAGACAATTGAACTAATCTTTGTTGGAAGGACTATACAAAATGATGATATAAATCAAGGACTTACCATAAAAATATTGAATGATGGAACACTTGTAATGCATTAAAATTCATTATACATATCAACTCCAATAATACTATATATATGAATCAAAATAAAAAATTTAATAAATAAAGTCTACATGAACTACTAGATTTGTAACAATTTTATAATTGATTTGATAGACAAGTGAGTGGAAGAAATCTTTAAACATTTATTCCTCTACTTGATTCAACAACAAGAGTATGTTAATGGATAAAATTTGATAATGTTAAATTTAAGTTTGATAAGATACATCTAAACATCTAATTCTTTTTTTCTTAATAGTGATTAACTTTCTTAATTACATACATTCATAAAATAAATAACATGACAAATAGTAAATAAATCTTTTCCAGCCAAATTTGTTATTCACTAAGAATATTCAAACTGCAAATTCTAAGAAAACAATAACATGGAATTAATAAATAACTTTTGACATTTTAACTCATAAATTGGAAACTAATTATTGAAACTAACTTACAACTTCCTCACTTTTATTTCAAGTATGGACCCCTATTCTTGCGGCCTTTTTTGCAATTCAATTTAGATTTTCATGTTGTTTCCTTATTAACTTTTGTTCCTCATATAGACTACGTACCTTTACCAAGGGTCGATCCCCTCAAAGGTCTCTTTATTTACTTAAAATAAAACTTGGTTTGTTACGAAACCATCCCTTTTAAGTTTTATTACAGTTCTTTTAAGGTATCACCACTTATAAATTTATCATGCCTTTTTAAAAGAAAATAAAAAGAAACTTTAATCATGTTAATTTTGATCATTAAGATAATTTGATATTTGAGATGGTTTTTATAAGTTTAAATTTTTTAGAATATTTATTCTATATGTAAAATTATTTATTTATTGTTAATTATTGTTAATTTTAAATTTTAGTTAAATTAAATTTGAAAATTGTAGAGATAAGAGAACATTTAAAAGAATTTATTGCTCAATAATAATATACAATATTATTTTTAAATTTAAAATATTTATAACTATCTTTTAAGTACCTTTGTGTAAGTAAAGAAGTGTATCTTACATTATATGCATACCAATATTTTTAAAGAATAGAAAATAGCCAAGGAAATCTCTGCAATTGTCGTTGTAGGAATTCAATGGAGGCCAACTTCTCCTTTTGCTCCAATCGATAGCTAAGGCCCTTTTTTGGGGATGCATCTGAAAAGAGATTGATGGGTCTCTTCGTGGTGAAGGACAGTAGGTTAAGGCAATGTGTAAAGATGATTTTGCGAAAAGATTTTGGTCGCCTGCACCATAGATATCGAACCAATCAAGATGTCTACTCTTTTATTGCTGCTTGGGGGTTAGACTTGGGTAAGCAGATTGCAATAGTTCGCATAATTTTGAATATAATTGTTCATGAAGACTTTCTTGGTGGAATTGAATCAATCTTGGAGTGGTGTGTTCCCGGGATTGGAATTGCTGTCAGCGAAGGGCTAGTTGATGATGACATTGCAGAGCTTTTTGGTGCAGATGGTTACTTAATTTTCATCAGATGGCCTGAAGGGAGGTATAAAGAGCGTTGCAAGGAGGAAGCTCATCTCGGGTGGCAGGCTTTGAAACTCTTTATTGAGTTAATGGAGCAAGAAAATTTGGTGGAACGGGCAACAACTGAATTGCAAGAGGAGACAGTGAAGGCATGGAATGCAAGGTGACGTCCAAGACAGAAGTGTAGCAGGCTGAAGATTAGGAGTCTGCAAGCAACTTTTGTGGGTGCTTCAGGTAGCTTGTAATTCTGGACTTATATGTCCATTTCTCTGTTGTGTAGAATGTAATGTTGGTTTATGGTAGTCGTAGGTCCTATTAATAAGGTCGGATATTGTTGGTTAGTTTTGGTGGGGATTGTTTTTTGTCAAATTTTGTCTTGGTGGTTTGGTGTAATACCTGCATGTTTAGATGCCTTGGTTTTCTGGTGGTTGTTGGCTGAACTATTGATGTATTTTTTTCCAAGTAATATAATGATCTCATATTACTGACCAAAAATAAATAAAAATTAAAGAAGATTAAACCCAAGGTTTAATCATTTACTTTATAAGGTAATTCAATATGAAATGAAAGACCATGCATTTATTATTATTATTTTGGTTTCTTGGGTTTGGAATTTGCAGGAATATACCATACTTTTTTTGTTACCTTCTATAAAAGGAATAAACAATTTGAACTCCAAAAGAATTCCATCCCTTAAAATTTCTCAACAAATTAAGAAACTTGATACCAAGACACAATCCTTCCATACCCCTAAAGAGTTTACACAAATGGTTCTATATTTGCACTCAAAAATTCTACCTTCATCCCAACATTAGCCCTCGAGTTTAGAGGGAATCCCTTGCCTAATGCCCTAAATTACACATCTAGTTGAAAGAATAGACACATTTACAAATTGGACCAGCCACCATATATACAAAAATTACATTTTCCTATAACCCCAATCTTCGAACTTAAATCTTTTCCCAATTCTCAAGACTCATATATATTTCTAGAATCATAAATTTGATAGGTTTTCCATTGATTCCAACTTCAATATATATGCAACTGAAAGAAAAAGACAAAAAAAAGATAATATGGCCACAATCTCTCCTCCCAAGCATAGGATTGATATTCAATCCACCCCCGAGCTCTAAGGGTCACATAGATTTTCCCAAACATACACATATAACAGTAGTAGAATTTGGCAAATAAATGACTAGGTGACTAAAACTTTTAGACATAACAACTAAAAATGACTAACTTCTACTCATTTTTTGCAACTCAGCTATAAATGAGTAAATAAATAACTAATTTAGTCGTTGACTAAAAAATTATTTAGTCACAGAAAAAAATGACTAAATAATTAGTCATCAAATCCAAAGTAGACAAAAATTTTAAAAACCAATTCGGCCAATTATTGGCGCGATGTATTCATGCACGTAATGTATTGGTGCGATTATTCACATCCATTGCATATTGATTCATCTCACTTGACCTTGCGTCATTCATTCATTGAAGGCCTTGCTTCATTCATTCATTGAAAACCTCACTTCATTCGTTATCCTGGCATGAGGCGTTTGATCAATTATAGTAGCTACTTGCATGACCGATAAGGATTCAGAGAGGACCTCGAGACTTCTGAAAAGGTGAGCAAGGGAAAGGAATTCAAAGTTTGCTACAAAAAAATTGAATTCATTGAGGCCCTCTGTAGCGAAATCAGATTTGGGGATGCCCTTTGCAAAGAATTTAGAGGTAATTTGAAACCCTCATTACATTAAACACAAATTCAAAATTTTCACTACAATCTACTACTCTTAATAATGTTCTTTTATAATCTTGCCACTAGTCTACTTCATAATGTGCTCGAGCTAAATATAATAAAATTTGGCTATCAGTGTCAAATTAGAATTTCCTCAAACAATTTTGATACATTTTCACTATAAGCACAAACTGTCCTTGTGAAAAGTAAACATGTGCTAGATTTTCCCACATCAGGCATCTAAACAAAGATGTTTCTTGCTACAACTTCTTGTACCTATGTAAAAATTTCCTTTGCAATATCAAATTGACCCCTTTTAGCTAGCACAATGGCTACCTCATTTGTAGCATAGATATTTTGTGGTCTCTATGCCAACACTCTACAATATAGTTCTCTAGCCTTCTCAAGATGTTGTGCCTCCACCTTTGGATCCCCCCTCTCATTGTGAAAAGCTGCAAAATAATTCCAATTTCCAAGTGAAATGTCAACATAATGATTCTTTGCATCTAATTCACTTAGAGTAGATTTAATTGTTTGTTTTCTTTAAGCCAGTCATCTGTTTTCAGTTCCATTTTTTCAAGCATATATAAAGCATTTGATGAGTTTTTACCCACCTTAAGTGCATCCCCAATCAATTCTAGGATTAGTTGGATCCCATTTTGATGAAGAGAGGAAAGCCACCACTCAAATATTTAACCTCTTCAAACAAACAACATACTCACAAGAAAAATAAAATGTGAACCCAAACGGTATGAAATTCAAATTATTTAAACTACTGCAAATATGCACAAAAAATTCTTGACAAACCACATTTTGGAAATTATTTTAAATATGCAAAAATCTTTTATTTATCCTGAATACTTTTACAATAGAAGCTCCCACATTCATCTACAACAATACATGATCACTGTATTTTTCCTACCAACAATACCATACTAATTTTTGAGCCAAAATCTCAAAAAACCCATTTTTGAACATTGGTTCAAGCTCTTACTGCAACTCATTTTGTATTTTCCTTTCTTCTATAATTGTTTATTTCAATTTCTCATTTTTGAAGCTGCCAATTAAGAAATGAAATCACTCCAATATATTTTCAAAACACACTACAAACCACTACCTCTATTCAGAAAAAAAAAATGCATGCATTCAAATATAACTCCTTGTTGCATGTAACCTCAACAACAACATGTCTGGTGCCCAATTAATTTTCCAACTGCACATGGGCATTAAAATTATCTTCCAATCCTTTATCTAATATTCCAAATTTTAATTTTCCCAACTTGGGCATTAGGTTTTCTTTTAATTTACATATTTTGGCAATTTAAGCACATTAAATGTGCAACCAACAATTCACCCAAATAACAAACTTTGAGCCAAATAATAAAATAATGGTTACAATATTTTGGCTCTAATTTTTACCCAAATATAATATTTAAACATTAATCTACCAAACCAATTTAATAAGCTATTTTTTTATGTCCAAAGTGTCCGCAAATCAAGTGCTGAAAGGCTGCCTATAGCAAGAAATCACAAAAAAAAAGATAAAAATTAAAATAAAATATTTTTGGGGATGCAGGATTTCCTAGTACCCTTGGATTCTCCTACATCAGACACTTGAGGTAAGAATAAATGTTCCATGAGCTAGAACTCATATTCACATTTGAAGATTTCATATTTTTCCTTCAACCATCTTTCTTCCTTATCAACATGTTGCTTCTTCTTCACTATGCTCTCGATTTTTCTATCTATTCCTTCTTTCATATTTCCTCTCTTTCTTCCTCTCATGAAATTAATCTCTCTATGAATCAAATCCCTCCATGATTCATATTCCAACTTTTTCTCACCATCTTCATCATCTGGATGTAGTTCAACATTTAACTTGTTATTGTTGCACCTTACCAATTTTCTACTTCACATTCTTTCATAATTTCATTCAAACAAAAATCAGCATCATCACCATCTTTAAATTTTTTATAAAAATACCTCATTGCCTGTGTTTTCTTCCCTTTTTCTATTACTGCAATATATTCTTCATTTTTCTCATCTTCAATCATTACACATAAATCAAATTCATCAAAAGAATTACAAAATTTAGATTTTACCTCATCATCCATTGCTACAACCTTTTTATTTTTATCATTTTCATCTATCGTTTCTCCATGAATTTTTTTTTCTAATTTCCTTATCTCCTCTTTCAATAGGAGATTGTCTTCTTCTTCATCAATCTCTTTATCAAATTTAGGACTATCAAAATCCATTCTCTGAATTGCTACAACATCATCCACAACTTCATGTACCTCTTTTTCATGTAAATTTTTACTAACATAATTAAATGATACCCCTTTTTTTTTATGTCCTTCTTTTCACCATTTTCCTTGTCCTTGCTAAATCTTGCAAAAAAAAAAATTCAGATAAAATAAAATCTTTAAAATTATAATTAAATTTATGATTTGCAATTACCATTTTCTCTTCTTTCTTTCTCCATCCTTCCTTTATGCTTCTTTTCTTTTCATTTTCCTCTTTCAACAAAGCATTCTTCTTCCCATATCTCTCTTCTCGTATTCCCACTTTCTCCTTAATCATCTTTTCCAATACATCTACTTCAACCTGGAGCTTTTCAAAATCTTCATGGTACTTCATATTTTCTACTTCTTCCCAATAACATTCCCAAAACAAAATTCTTACAGGCCTCCTCATGACCCATCCATCCTCTTTGGTATAGATTGCCTCACATCCAATGATCTATCTACACACAAATCACAAACATACTACAAAAGGTCCTGGTGTAAACTACCTCACATCAGTGCTTATGCCTACACACTCAGGAACTCCCGCTCTAATACCACTGATGAAGAGAGGAAATCTGCCACTCAAATATTTAACCTCTTCAAACAAAAAACATACTCACAAGAAAAAAAACATGTGAACCCAAATGGTATGAAATTCAAATTATTTAAACTACTACAAATATGCACAAAAATTTCTTGACAAACCATTGTGGAAATTATTTTGAATATGCAAAAATATTTTATTTATCCTAAAAAATTTACAATAGAAGCTCCCACATTCATCTACAACAATACATGATGAATGCATTTTTCCTACCAACAATACCATACTAATTTTTGAGCCAAAATTTCAAAAAACCAATTTTTGAACACTGGTTCAAGCTCTTCCTACAACTCATTTTGCATTTTCCTTTCTTCTATAACTAGGCATTTCAATTTCTCATTTCTAGAGCTTCCAATTAAAAAATGAATTTACTCTAATATATTTTTGAAACCCCCTACAGACCACTACCTCTATTCAAGAAAAAAATGCATGCATGAATGTAACTCCTTGATGCATGTAGCCTTTGCTGCAACATGTCTGGTGCCCAATTAATTTTCCAGCTGCACATGGACATTAAAATTATCTTCCAATCCATTATTTGATATTGGAAATTTTAATTTTCCCAACTTGGGCATTGGGTTTTCTTTTAATTTACATATTTTGGCAATTTAAGCACATTAAATGTGCAACCAACAATTCACCCAAATAACAAACTTTGAACCATATAAGAAAATAATGATTACAATATTTTAGCTCCAATTTTCACCCAAATATAATATTTAAACATTAGTCTACCCAACCAATTTAATAAATATGTTTTTTATGCCCAAAGTGTCCCCAAATCAAGTGTTGAAAGGTTGCCTGTAACAAGAAACCACACAAAAAAAAGAAAAAAGAAAATAATTTTTTTTGGGGGATGTAGGATTGCTCGGTACCCCTAGATGCTCCTACATCACATTTCAAGCTTGATCCATGGCTGCAAGATGCATGTATGCATCCACATAATCAAGAAACTTGAACAATATTAACCTATATAAAAGATTTGTTTTTATAGTATCATGTAGCTATTCAAATAACCTAGCAAGATTAAATAGTGTTGTGACTTTATCCTATGGTAACTCAAGTGAAACACCACCTTCTTCTAGTTGATAGAATAATTTCATATCCTTAAAGAGCACATGAAAAACTGCAAAATTAGCAGTGGGGCTTTTATTTATGAATTGAACCCAAATTCTATTTGCTAATGCCTCCATAAAATTTTGTTGAGCCAACTCTAGTTCATCACACTCAAAATCAAAAACCCCAATTTTCTTTAATAATTGAATGGATACTTCTTCTCTTCTCTTCTTTAGAAGACTTTAGAATCTTAAGAGAATCTAAGGCTACACTGGGTTCTGACGATATTAATAACTCACCCATCTTGATAAATGCATGGGCATCAGGTGGATCTATGTGAGTTTCCTTTCTTAAAATTTCCAATTCCTTCTTTTCCATCCCTTGTTGGGCATATATATGGCCTACAACTTTTAAGTTCTCACAGTTCTCAGGGTGGACCTCCAAAACCTTTTCAAAATTTGAGAGAGAACTCTTAAGATCTCCCAGCTTCAATTGAACCTATCCAAAAAATCCTATGGCCTTTGGATTTCCTTGACTGATTTCATGTAGTAGCAGCCAATGGTGTCATAATCACCTTTACTATGATAAGATCATGCAAGATTATAATATGAATGAGATTTAATGAGAGGGTGGTCAGTTGAAACAACAATTGTCTCAATCAACTGTTCCACAAGAAAATGCTACCCTACAATGAAGAAAATATGGTTTTCTAAATGATTCAATTCCATTAAAGAGTATAGGTATAATTCAAAGGCTCTACACATATTTTCCACTCCTTAATGAAAACTACCTTTTTGACTAACTGTGAGAATCCTACAAGTAAAATATGCATAAAACTAACCATAGAGATTTATGTAGAGGTAGAACATCATTTCCTAATGCCTTCATAAATGCTTGTTGAGCCAACTCTAGTTCATCACACTCAAAATGAGGAACTCCAATGTTGTTTAAAAATTAAATGGGTACTTCTTCTCTACTCTTCTTCAGAAGAGACTTTGGCATCTTAAGAGAATGTAAGGTTGCACTAAGGTTTGATGATATTAAAATCTCACCCATCTTGATGAATGCATGCAAATCAGGTGGATCTATGTAAGTTACCTTTATTAAAATTTCCAAAGCATTCTCTACCAACCTTTTTTGAGCATATATATGGCATATAGCTTTTAAGCTCTCATAGTTCTCAAGGTGGACCTCTAAAAAAAATTCAAAATTTGAGAGAGAACTCTTAAGATCTCCCAGCTTCAATTGAACCTATCCACAAAATCATGTGGCCTTTGGCTTTTCTTGACTGATGTCATGTAGTATGGACCAGTGGTGTCATAATCACCTTTACTATGATAAGATTGTGCAAGATTATAATATGAATGTGATTTCATGAGAGGGTGGTCAGTTGAAACAAGATTTATCTTAGTCAACTATTCCACAAGAAAATGTTGCCCTGCAATGAAGAAAAAATGGTTTGCTAAATGATTCAATGCTATTGCATAGTATGGGTATAATTTAAAGGCTCTATGCATCTTTTCCATTCCTTCATGAAGACTAAATTTTTCACTAACTATGAGAATCCTACAAGTAAAAAATGCACAAACTGACCACAAAGATTTATGTAGAGGAAAAACATCATTTCCTAATGCCTCCATAAAATTTTGTTGAGCCAACTCTAGTTCATCACGCTCAAAATGAAGAACCCGAATTTTGTTTAACAATTGAGTGGGCACTTCTTCTTTGCTCTTCTTCATAAGAGACTTTGGCATATTAAGAGAATCTAAGGCTGCATTGGGGTCTGATGATATTAATAACTCACCCATCTTGATAAATGCATGGGCATCGTGTGGATCTATGTGAGTTACCTTTCTTAAAATTTCCAAATCCTTCTCTTCCTACCCTTGCTGAGGATATATATGGCCTACAAATTTTAAGCTCTCACAGTTCTCAAGGTGGACCTCCAAAACCTTTTCAAAATTTGAGAGAGAACTCTTAAGATCTCCTAGCTTCAATTGAACCTGTCCACAAAATCTTGTGGCCTATGGATTTCCTTAACTGATACCATGTAGCAGTGGCTAGTTGTATCATAATAACCTTTACTATGATAAAATCATGCAAGATTATTATATGAATGAGATTTCATGAGAGGGTGGTCAGTTGAAACAAGAGCTATCTCACTCAACTGTTCCATAAGAAAATATTGCCCTGTGAAGAAAAATTGTTTGCTAAATGATTCAATGTCATTGCACACTATAGGTATAATTGAAAGGCTCTATGCATCTTTTCCATTCGTTCATGAACACTACCTTTTCACTAATAGTGAGAATACTACTATTAAAAAGTTCACAAAATTGACAAGAAATATTTTTCCCCATTTCAAACAACAAAATTGTAAAAAAAATGTTTAAAACCTACAAAAAAATACAAAAAAAATCATGTTGATTTTCATGCCAAGAAAAAACAAATGAGACCATAGCTTGTTGCATACTATTATTCTTTGATATATTTTTTCCAAGCATCCATAGATTTTTTGAAATCACCTATTTTAGGATTTTAGCCATAGTAGCAAGGCAGTGAACTATTTGATAAAATGCTCTGGTAGACATGTATGAAAAATTTGGTAGCATAGAAAAGGCAGTAATTTTTGAAAAAAATACCTCAAAGAAATGTGGTCTCATGGTGATGGAATGTCATGAAAAGCGAATTGTTATGGATTGTCATAGCATTCCATCACCATGAGACCACATTTCTTTGAGGCATTTTTTCAACCAATTCACTACCTTGTCTATGATATTGCTTACTATGATGCTTTGATAGATTTTTTCCAAGCATCCTTAACTTGTTCGAAAGTACGTGTTTTAGGTGTTTAGCCATAGCAACAAGGAAATGAACTATTTGATAAAATTATTTGGTAGACATGTATGAAAAATATGGTAGCATAGCCAAGGTATTGAATTTTTTGAAAAATGCCTCAAAGAAATGTAGTCTCATGGAATGCCATGACAAGCAAATCCAATTGGCAGCTGCTCCTAGTTATTAGTTATGCAATGTGAAGTAATTATATAACTACTCAGGTTGATTTTGTACAAACTGTATTGTAATTGAAATTTTTTCATCTATCAGCATCTAGTTATTAGTTATGCAATGTGAAGTAATGCTTTGAGTTTGAAAGATGTACAATGCAATATAATTAGCAATTTGAATATAAACTACAAAAATATTATTTTTGCAATTCATTAGTTAAACTCTTTATTTTATTTTCTCTCCATAATTCTATTTCTATGGAAATTCCTTTCAATTAAAAAAATATAGTTTTGACTCTTATTCAACAGTTTTTTACATTTTGTCATCTATCAAAAGCTAGTTATTAGTTATGCAATGTGAAGTAATGCTTTAAGGTTGAAAGATGTGCAATGCTATGTAATCAACAATTTGAATATAAACTAAAAAAATCTATTTTTTACATCATAAAGGAGGGGTAATTTTTTATTAAAATAAGAAGTACAAAATAAGGGTACTACATAGCCCTATCAAGCTCCACCAAGTGATCCAAATGTTGTGACAGATTCGGGGGTAACTGACCCTGGTCCACCAAATTCCAATCATGAATATGATCAGAAGCACATTTAGCCAAACAATCAGCAACACCATTCCATTCTCTAGGAATATGAGTGAAAGTAACAAACTCCAAAGAAGGACAAAGGTTGAGAATCTGGTCAACAATCAAAGCCAAATGCCAGCTAACATCATCTAAATGTCACCTATTCAACAAGTTCACCATAACCTGGGAATCAAACTCACATATGATCCTTCGCCAACCCAATTGACTTCCACGGTCCACAACTGATAAAATGGCCTGACCCTCCATTAAATTATTAGTATGAAGACCATTGTAACTAGAAAAGATAAACTAAACATCTCCATTTTATTTTCTCTCTATAACTCTATTGCTATGGAAATGCCTTTCAATTAAGAAAATAAATTTTGTCTCTTAGTCTACAATTTTTTGTTGCTATGTGTAGAACATTATAGATGGATCAACGTCGAAGGTTGAAATACCATGCATTTGTTGATAGAATAGCCGATGAGAGTGACATGGACAAATATCCATGTCCATGTAATGACTATCTTGGTGGAAAGGTGAAAAAAAGAAGTCATATTTTTTGACATATGATAAGATATGGCCATTATGGTATAAGCCCTTGGAATGTCAATTATTATGTAGATATGATAGAATAGAAAAGTGTGAGAGATGGAGAGACAACAAACATAGATGAAGTGGCACCAAACATAGATGAAGAGGCAACAATGTTAAACGAAGGGTTTGAAGTTGAGAGAATGTTGAATGAGGGTCTAAACAATGATTGGCCCAAGTTGAGGGAAGATGCTTCAAAGCCTTTGTATGCTAATTATAGTTTAAGTTGTTTGACAACAATCCTTTAAATTCTTAACTTTCAAGTAGTTTTTGGTTGGACAAATGAGAGTGTAGATTCATTATTAGCATTATTTAGTTTGTTGTTACCACTTGATTCCATATTACCAACAAAACAAATTCAATATAGAAATGAAATCACTAAGGTAGGCTTAGGTTATGAAAACATCCACACATGTGTGAATGGTTGTGTATTATTTTACAAGAATCTTGCAAGTGAGAGTGAATGTCCAAAATTTCATGAAGCGAGGTATAGAGAAGGGTTGAAATAACCTATGGTTCCTAGAAAGGTTCTTCACCACTTTCTGGTAATGCCACGATTACTCCAAATGTATAGGTGCAAAGACACTACTAAATTTATGCAATGGCATGCACAAAATATGAGCACTGATAGAAAATAATGACATGTACTTGATTCTAAGACACAGATGGAATTTGATAACAGATGGCTTAATTTTTCTCAAGATCCTCGTAATATAAGGTTGGGTTTGGCTCTAGATGGGGTGAACCCATCCTCAGATCAAAGTACTAAATGGTCAAGGGTAAAAGCACAAAGTTGTGTCACACTTTCAGCCAACATATCATCACAACTGAATTTAAGTATTTCTAACTAAAAATCAATTTTGATCAAACATATGACCTAGTAAGATTCATTCTAGCTAAGTTAGATAATTCTACAATTTATTCAACTAAAATTGTTGGCTAAAAATATATGGAGCACCACTTTGAGTCCAATTTACCAAAAAAAACTTATTTGAAAAACTTGAAGTTTTAATAACTCCTCCTCATGTAAATAACATTTTAAAAAAAATATAAAAATACCCTTTTGTAGATCCATAAGTGTAGTTTTCAAAAATATATTTATTTTAATAGTTTAATTATTATTTATATTCATATTTTATTTATACTAAAAGTAGGTTATTAGCAAAAAATATTAGGTTGATTACCATGCCAAGGAAAAATACTAAAACTTATTAAAAAAAATTGAAAAAAATATGATGCACTAGATAAAAGAATCTATTTCAAGATGGTATAATTTTTTTTCCATTTTAGATAAATATTTAATATGAATGTTGACGTCCGATGGAAACAGTTGCTTTTTATTCATGCACATTTTAATATCTATATACAAATATATATTTATCAAAATTGGAAAAAAATATATCCATGCACTAAAGTTTCAAGTTATAAATACACACAAAAAATTTGAAAGAAAAAAAATAAAATTTACTATAAAAAGTTTGACGTCTCGTGCAACTTCATTTTTCAGCATTTTATTAGCAACTAAATTATAGTGTTAATTTATGAAAAACTAGTTTAAAATAATTTTTTAATTTCTTATAAAAAATACAAACATAAAATATACTAAAAAATACATATTTTACTAGTTTACATCATTTAAAAATTCAAAACATATATGCTACTTTTTAGTGATTCAAGTTTAAAAGTTGGATCAGCATTGGTTGTTTCTTTTATAAAGTGTTACACAGCTTTGTGATTTTACCCTCAACTTGGCTAATGTTTTTAATAATTTGTAATTTTCCTCCATAATTAGAAACTAAACCATTTTTATTAATGCTAGCATTCATTATACCAGGAAAGAAAAGTGTGACTTCAAATACAATTGATGCTTATCTAGAGCCATTATATGATGAGCTAATGGAATTGTGGAAATGAATTGAAGCAATTCAATATTTAAGGGATGGTCATTCAATCAAATTCACTTTAAGAGCTTCCTTATTGTTTACGATTTATTATCTTCTTGCATATGGCACATTGTCTGGTCTCAATGTTCATGGATACCATGGATGTCCTACTTGAAACTTTAAGGATTTTGTGAGGCACTCAAGAAGTTTGCATAATTTTATTTATTGTGTACATTGTGCTTACCTTAAAATGGATCATCCATATCGTCAATAAAAAAATGGTTCAATGGTCAACAAGAGAATCGTGAAGCACCATTGCTAATAACAAGTGATTACATTGTTAAGAATGGACAAAAAGAATGTCATTTATTGAAAATGATGGGATTGATGGTAGCAGATATGATCCATGTAATGAAAGCGGTGTATAAAGTTTGTGATTATTCTATAAGTTCCATAATTGAAGGATATAGCCATTAGGCATACCGTTGACTTTATGCATATTGATAAAAATATAGCCTATGCTATTATAGAAACTCTTTTTGGTGCTTTTGATACTATTTCATCGCGTGAAGACTTTTGACAACTAAAGATTCATCGAAATATTTAGGTTGAAAAATATGATGATGAAAATATAGAAAACCTAGTGCTCCTTATGTTTGGACAAAGGAACAACACACACAATTCTTATAGTTGATGTCTTAGATTTGCTTTCCCACTGGATATGTAAGTAGTATTATTAGAAGCCAAACTGACATTAATGGCTTAAGAGGCCTCATGAACCATGACTATCATATCATAATGGAAAATATTTTACCTATTGTGTTAAATATATTAAGTTTGGAAAAAGGGCCAAGATTGGTAGTTATAAGGTTGGGCCTAATATTAAAGAGAATGAGTTTACATGTATTAGATCCTTCAAACTTTGATAGTTGGAGGGAGGAGTTTGTTGAAGTCCTTTGTCTATTGAAATGATAATTTACACCAACAATCTTTAACATTTCTATGCATCTTTTGATACATCTACAATATGAACTAAACCATCGTGGCCCAATAAGAACAAGATGGATGTATCCTATAGAATCATATATGAAGGTTTTGAAAAAAATATTCATACTAGGGAAAATCTAGAAGGCAACATGTTTGAGGGATATTCAATTCAAGAGGCCACGGGATTTTACACAAAATATATGAAGGATTTAAAAAATGTCAATCAACAGTATGGGACGATGATGAAGACACGATTGCAAGTGAAGTATTAGAAGGAAATGGATGTCGCTTCAAGCTATCACATCAAGAAATAAGTGTGATACATTCCTATATTCTTCATAACACATCTTCATCTGATAAGTGGTGCAGGGTATGTGCAGGACCATCATGGAAAAAATAGGCCCTTAAGTGGTGATGAAAATTCAGAAAATCAAAGTTAGGCAACTTGATGTGAAAATTTGAATAAGTTATCTATATTATTTCAAAAATATGTAAGAATAGAATCTATAGAAAACTAAATGTAGTTTCTAAACTACTAGGTTTATTTTTAAAAAAATCTATTCAGTGAAAATTTGAAATTTCAATGTAGTGGTACTTAAATTTTAGGGAAAAAATAAGAAGTAGGTGTCTGCTTGACCACCCTAACCATAATAAAATGATAATAATTTTTTATTATATTTTAGATATAAGTAGAGGAATCATGTCCTGATGTGATGCATATTTTTTTATAATTTTTTTCCAAGTAAATATTTAATTATGATTTTTTTATTACAACTTAAAGAAAATAAAAAAATCCATATGTCTGACCACCTTAACTTGGTCAAAACTTCATGAAATTCATTTTTTTTTAAATCCTATAGTATGCGAAGCATAGAATGTGACACATGTTTCAAATTCAAAAAAATTGATACCATTTGAAGCTATAGATGTTTTTCAATCAGCTTATCAATAAGGAATTTAGTCGTAATTCAAATAGAAAATGAATAATAATTATTTATTAAATTCAAAGTAAAGCATAATTTATATTGGTGGAAAGCTAAGAATCTCCTTTAAAAACCCTTTTTGTTTCATCAATTTTGGGTAAAAAAAAGTCGTAAGCCACATGGGCCATCATATCACTTACATCTCACCACTTTTTGGCCCATCATGATCTTGCACATACCCCATAGGTAAAACAAAAATTACAAAATAATTTATTTACTCAATAGAATTTACACATTTATATTATCAATCTTAACATTAATATTCTATGTAAAAAATATCAAGAAGATAATCAAGCTTGGATGCAACATCGACCTCAAAGGCACAAATGTCATGTTGATTTGATTGGAGGTGATTCTTTTCCAAAATTTGAAGAATGGATTGCTAATGTAGTTAGCGATGCAAAAGATGAAGGTCAAGATATAAAAATGGAGGAAAGTGAGCTTTCACAATCTCCACATTTATGGGCTATGTGTTTCAGTGGAATGTGGACCTATGGTAGTCATTTAAGAGTGGAAGAAAAAGACAAAGGAAAGATAAATTGTGATTGTGTTGTTAGTGTTGAATTTCTTCACGAAACTGAGAAGAAATTTTATGTTATATTCATCCAAAAAATTATTTTAGTGGACTATGGTGAAAATAGTCCTATATTATTAAAGTGTAAGTCGATTCGACCATCTATAGTACAATTTGATGAGTATGGATTTGTACGTGAAAATACAAGATAATTTTTATTAGAGATGGATGAGTCGTATGTTTCCCCTCTTCAAATTAACCAATAATTTCTAACTGATGATGTAAGAATCCCAGGATTGTCATATTTCATTCAAACAAAGTCTCGTTCAAAAAAATAATAATGAAAGTTGTTGATATAATGCCTGATGGGCAATATGTTAATTTATAAGAAAAATTTGAAGAAGTGGATGAAGACAATGAAAAAGTGTTTGAAGAAGACATTTTGATTATTAATGAAGAGATTGGGAGAGATAATGCATTCCATGTCATAGATGAGGATGAGGAATAAACTAAATCAAATGTAGACATGAATGATCTGGATTATGATCTTGTTGGCAATGCAGATAATTATGATGATGTTTTGTCACCTTATGAGGTTATCTTGTCACCTAAACTTTGGTTATATGTATGGTGTAATTTATTATTAAATTTAATAAAGATCTGAGTATAGGTATGCTTATTCGATGTTGTTTTACTGATACATTTTTGAATGTAATCATCATTATTCTACTAATACATTGTATATAAAACCTGAGATGTTCATTGTGATTATAGCCTGAAAAATCATCCATGAGTGATAGAATTTCATGTCTAGCTATTAAATCCATAATGATTTCAATATTAGGAAGAGGGAAATCATCCTTCGAACATGCTTTGTTTAAGTCTCTTAAAATCATGCATATTGTGATGCGAGAAAGGGTATATTTCTTCTGATAATTATGCTATGAACCTTCTAATGGACTACAACCTTCCTTGTAACCCTCTCATCTACTTCAATTTTTGTGGTGGTTCCATTTCTAGGATGGATTTCACTTTTGTTGGATCAATCTCTATCCCTCTTTGTGACATGATGTAGCCAAGAAGCTTCCTTGATGTAACCCCAAAGACACTTTTTTGGGTTCATTCGTACCTTATATTATTCAAGCCTATCACAGATGGGTCCCAATACCTCTATGTGCTCACTCCTTTTCTTTCACTTGTCCAAAATATCATCCACACAATCTTTGACTATTTTGTGGATCATGTCATGAAAGATAAGGGTCATTTGTCTTTGATTGATTTCTCCTATGTTCTTTAGCTCAAATGGCATCATGTTCGAACAATATGTTCCCCATAAAAAAGTAAATGTAGTTTTGTCTTCATCCTCCTTGGCAATCATGATTTGATTATAGCCTAAAAAACCATCCATGAGTGATAGCATTTCATGTCCAACTATTAAATTTGCAATGATGTCAATGTTGGGAAGAGGGAAATCATCCTTTAGACATGCTTGGTTTAAGTCTCTGAAATCCATGCATATTCTGATGCCCCCAGTGGGTTTGGGGATTGGTACCAGGTTGGAAACCCACTTAGGATAGTCAATGGGTTTGATAAATCTAACATCAAGGAGTTTTTATAACTCAAGTTTTACCAAGGGTGCTATCTGGGGGTGCATCTTTCTCAATTTTTGATCCATTGGTTTGGCCTCAGGATAGAATGCTAAATTATGCACAACCACTGTTGGATCAAGCCCTGGCATATCTATGTATGACCATGAAAATTTAGCTCATCACTCTTTTAGGAACATTGCTAGGATTTTTTGTTCTTCATCCAACAAGGATTCAACATAAAAAGTTATCTTGGGTTCTTCTTCGGTTCCCACATTTACTAGAGTAGCCTTCTCTGCTAACACTGCCGACTTTTCTGGATGCATTGCACTAAGGGGGAGATTGAATGGACCTCATCCTTGGGCACCTCAGATAGGTTTTCACCCTTGGATGTATCCTTTATTTTTACTATTTTAGGATCAAAAATTGCCACAGTGTGGTTTTCACTAAAAGATCGACATGTTATTTGCATGTCATCAATTTTGCGACTGAAGGATTCAATCGTCTCTTCGTAGTATGTCTATGTTTCGATCTCTATATCAGAACTAGCTTTGTGATCTGTTCGTGGTAAGTTGTCCTAGAGTCCCATGAATTCTATGATTGCTTCATTTTTTTTGAATAAATCTAGAATCGATTGTCGTTGTTAGTCCCAGTCAATGATTTGTGGGAATACTAAGCTTATTTCTTTGGTTTGGTCATTTGGGGTGAAAGATGTTGTGGATATCATGAAAAGAGTTATTCTCAAATAGGTTAGAAACATAGAGAGGGAAGTCATCTAGGGTAGTATCACATGATGTTGGTAACCAAGAGGAAACCTCAACCTGTTTAGCGAAAGTACCTTTTTCCAATAAGGGTAACCTTGGTAGTAGTACATCCTAATCCAAGATGCTTTGGATGTTTCTCAAGAATGATAGGTTATAGCAAACCATTGTCATTTTAACCCAGATTCTCATTCTTGTTATACCCCCATCCCTTCATTAGCTACAAGCCTTTGTTGTCATCTTCCATTGGAAGAATGGGGATGGGTCAGTCATCTTGATAGAGTAGTTTAGAGACATCCTCCTCATTGACGTCTTCTTTGTTCAAATCCCCCCACTTGGTGGAGGTGGTAGATGCCATCTTTAATGTTTCAGCCACTTTTTTGATAGGTGTGGGTTTCCCATGAGATTTTGGAGAAAGAGGTATCTCGCCCAACATAAAAGTGTCCTTCGTTCATTTACAATCTCCACAACCATCATCTTGGATCACTGCTTTAATGTTAGGAATGTTCTGCACAATGGGTGTTTTTTTTTTTTGAGGTAGACGTAAGGGATCATGGGTCAAAAAATGAGGAGGGTGTAGGACCTTCATCATTTTTAGGGATTTGGGGTATTTTTCAAAAATTGGCCTCAAGATTCTTGCAGTAATAAAAAGGTTCAAGATCTCCATGGATAGTGACTTCTCTATCCTCAAAAGGAAACTTTACACATTGGTGATAGGTTGAAGCTACAACTTTTTAATGAATATATCCATGGTCGACCAAGCAATATGTTTTAGGGGAGATCAAGGTCTAACACTTGGCATGTGGTCTCAACAATGATGGGCTCCACTTAGATGGCTAGCGTGATGATGTTGTGTGATACCCAATCTTGATCGCCATAGGCTCTGATGGTTGTACTCTTTGCTTTGTCAATAGAATCCTCTAAATAACCAAAGTTCTTGACCAATTGAAGGGTTCAAATGTTAATACCTACACCTCCATTTACTATGAAAATTTTAACCTTTTTCTTATGAACAATGAGCTCAAGGTGTGAAGCACAATTATGAGATGGTTGGGATGTTAGGTCCTATTATGAGAAGGTGAGAAGATGAGGGATAGTGATATGACCTACCATAGCTTGAAATTATTCTATATATATTGTTGGGGATGAATGATGCAGATAAAGATTTCTCTAGGATCTCCCTATGCATGGGGGACAACCTCAATACTTCTAAGATAGAAATCTATGAGAGGGTTTTCTTAAGTTGATCTAGAAGACTATACTTGCTAGGATTTGATATTGGAAAAGTAGGTTGTGCCCTAGGTTGAGATGGAGCTTCTTGGATGGTGACTTTCCCACATCGTATGGTGACTCCACACGCCACACTAGGCCCTTTGATGGTGATAACAGTGATGAAATTGTCACTATAAGTGAATATTGGATGTTGTGGTTGTATTTATGATATGTGGTTGTCATTGATTTCAACGCTATTAGCTTTGATGTCTTTAAAGTTGTATATGTCAAGGATACTGAGAAAATTGTAATAAAATATGTTACAGGTTATCTGTGAAGCAGTGAAGATTAGTGTGTTGGTAAGTTTAGCATGTTGGTGATGAGAAGTTGTGTATTAAAGGGTTTTCTTACCTATGTATAAAGTTCCTACTCCATAAGTTTCAGAGGTGTGCATGAATATTTGAGCAAGTTATAAAGTTATGTATTCTGACAGTTATTTTGTTACTAGAAATGGTGTTCATAGAAGAAGATATTGTGTTCTTTGTAATTTGAAGTGATGTGTATGTTCTTGAAGTGTTTGTGGATGTTTCTAGATCTTTTTCTATTTGTGTTGTACATCCACATTGATCATTGTGCTCGTCATCCGAGATTTTCTCTTGCGTGTTCATTTTTTCATGTTCATGACCGAAAAAGTGCTTGTAGCATGTTGTGGATCTTCCAAGAAGATTAATTGAAGGTGTTTCATGTTTGAGGACATTGTTTTAGGTCTCTACTATGTTGTTTCCAACCTTGGTACATGTGGATTGATAATCTTTATTGTTTTGGGTCGACAACTTACATTCATTCTATTATTTTGTCGAAGTCAACATGAAGCAATGTAATTTATTGTTGTGGATATATATAAGTGATTTTTTTCTTCATTTTGAGAAGTGTGCAAGAGTGTGAAAGTTTATAATATTTGAAGTGTGTGTGTGCTATGTGTGAATAAGGTTTAGATCATTCTAAGGTAGAATAGAGTGTGAAGAAGAGTGAAAGAAAGTGAAGAAGTGTTCATGTGCTTTACTAGAACTGTACTCAGGCATTTGTAGATGCTACTTTCTTAGTTCAATTCTTTAAATGGTTTTAATCTAAAATAATCTTTGTAAGATAGTGAGTGTTCCTTTGAGAAGTGAGCTCTAGGTAGTATGACTAAATGCATGTGCATTCCTTATTCAGTTCTCTTATACTTTTAGCAAGGTATAAATTTTGGATTAACCTCCACCATGGTTTTTCCCTTAACAGGGTTTCCATGCAAAAATCTTTGTGTTATGTGTGTTTCTGATATGTTGTTGATTCATAATTTCACTGTTAATAATAATATATGAGATTGAAGATTAATAAGTTTAATAAAGTTTGAAATTTTGTAACAATTGATTCACCCCCCCTCTTAGTTGTATGCCCTTGTGTTGCCAACAATTGGTATCAGAGCAGGTTCCTTGGAATAAGTTTAACAGCTTGAGGTGATCCAGGATGGTGACATACAAGAAAGATAGTCTAAGATTTGATGGAGCAAACTACACACTGTGGAAGGCTGGAATGGAGTGTCATTTGAAGTGCATTGGTGAATCTTACTGGAACATTACAAGTCATATTTATGTTATTCCTTTGAATGGTCCTACTACTACTGCTGAGATTAGGGATGTTGAATATAATATCAGAAGGAAGCATTTTTGAGTGCTTTGAATGATTCTAAGATGACAAATGTTATGTATCTGAAAACTACTTATGATATTTGGAAAAAGTTGGAAACTTTGTATGAAGGTGATGCTAATATGAAGATGGCCAAGCTACAATGTCTAAAAGGAAAATATGAACTGCTAAATATGGGTAATGATGAGAATATTGCTACTTACATGCAAAGAGTGAATGAACTTGTGTGTGGTATCCGATGTGCTAGTGGATAGGTGGATGAATCAGAGATTGTTGCTAAAGTACTTAGATCCTTGCCTTATGCATACAAAATCAGAGTTGCATCCATTGAAGAGCTTTAGACTGTTGTAAATTTAACCAGAGATATGTTGGCTGGGAAACTGACTTTTTTTTAGTTGAGTGAATACGGTGATGCCCTTCCTAAGACATAGTATACATTTAAAGCTACTGCTTCTAGGAGAGACAAACAAAGATATGATCTAGGTGAAAGTTCCTCTAGAAAGGTATTCAGGTATGAGGAAGAAATGAGATAGATTGAAGAAGAAGAAAGAGAAATAAATGATCTTGAAGCACTTATTGTCAAAAGGGAAGCCAAAGGAGAAGGTGAGTATAAAGGAAAGTTTCCTATAATTTTTTTTTCTTGCAGTAAGATAGGTGATTTTTCTTCAAGGTGTCCAAAAAGAGTTCCCAATCCAAGACCTTACAAGCCTAAATTTCAAAAGAAGTGTTATTATGCTAGTGATGAAGGTGTGATAGATGATGAATCTGACAAAGGGAATGCAAGTGAAAATGAGTTTGTGTTTATTGCTATCAAGGAAAATAATCATGTGTCTATTGAATTTTCTATTTGTATAAAGTTGGAGAAAGCCCTAGCTGCTCGAGTTGAAGAAAAAGATGAATGGGTAATTGACAGTGGATGTTCACATCACATGACAACTGATAAAATAAAATTTGTAAGCCTGGAAAAGTATGATGGTGGTGTTGTAAGATTTGGAGATAAAAATGGCGGTATAATCCGTGGAAAAGGATGTATTTCTTTTTATGGTAAGCATAATACTGATGATGTTCTTTATTTTGAAGGTTTGAAGCATAATATTTTTAGTATTGGACTGATGGTTGATAAGGGATACACTATTCAATTCAAAGATGGAAAGTGTAGAATACTGGGAAGTTCTGGAAATGTGATTGCTTCTGGTACAAAAACAAAAGGTAACATATTTCATTTAAATGTTGGTAGTAAAAGTTGTCTGGTTGCTCAAGTTTATGAGAGTTGGTTGTGGTATAGAAGGAAATGGCATGTAAACTTTGAAAATATTATCAAGATAAGTGTCTCACAGGCTATGAGAGATCTTCCTAAGTTGGTGAAGCCTAATAGTGTCATATGCAAGGAATGCCAGTTGGGAAAACAAACTATAATTTCATTTCACAGCAAATAACATTGTTCAAATGAATTATTGGAGCTTGTGCATATTGACTCGTGTGGTCCTGCTAGAATCAGAAGTTTGCAAGGTTACAAGTATTTCATGTTGCTTATTGATGATTACTCTAGGATGATGTGAGTTACTTTCTTGAGGGAGAAATCTGAAGCCCTAGAAAATTTCAAGATCTTTAAAGATATGGTTGAGACAAAGACAGGTCTGAAGATTAAGTGTCTAAGATCAGATAGAGGTGGTGAGTTCACTTTTGGTGAGTTTAATTATTTTGTTAAGAACTTGGAATAAAGAGATAACTATTTGCACTGTGGACCCCTCAACAAAATGGAGTTGTGGAAAGGAAGAACATGATAGTTCGAGATGCTACTAGAGCCATGATGTTGGAAGGAAATGTCCCTCATGTCTATTAGAGAGAATTTGTAAGTACTATAGTTTATATCCTTAACTAGGTACAAATCAAAGGCAATACTAGTAAGACTCCTTTTGAGCTATGGTTTGGTCATAAGCCTACTATAAAATAATTCAAAATCTTTGGGAGTAAATGCTATATTAGGAGAGATGAAGATATAGGAAAGTTTGATGTTAGAAGTGATGAAGCAATATTTCTTAGTTATTCTACTAAGAGCAATGCCTATCGGTGCTACAACAAGAGCCTAAAGAAAATGGTTGAAAGTGCAAATGTTAAGGTTGATGAAGACATTTACAGACCCTCTAGAACCTATGGATATGATTCGGATGATCAAAATGACAGTACAAACAAGAGTCAAACTTCAAATCAAGTTCAGATTGTTTCGATGAATCAGGAAGATCAAGAAGAAGGAGAGACTAGTGAAAGCACAGAAGAGAGATCACAAGAGCCTGAAATTCAAGAACAACCTAAGACTCCAAGGTATGTGAGATTGAATCATTCAAAAAATTAGATTATAGGAGATAAGAATAAAGGTGTCCAGACTAGAAGAAGAATTGCAAAATAATATTGTTTAATTTCAAATATTGAGCTAAGTAATGCCAATGAAACATGCAAAGATGAACATTGGATTGAAGCAATGAAAGAAGAACTACACCAAATTGAAAATAATAATACATGGATTCTTGTTCCTAGACCTAAAGACAAAAATGTAGTTGGAACTAAATGGGTTTTTAGCAACAAGCTGGATGAACAAGGTGAATTTATCAGAAACAAAGCAAGATTGGTGTGCAAAGGATACTCTTAGATGGAAGGAATTGACTTTGAAGAAACTTTTTCTCCTGTTGCTAGAATTGAAGCTGTGAGATTCTTACTTGCTTATGTTGCTCACAAAAACTACGAAGTGTATCAGATGGATTTCAAGTCATCATTTCTAAATGGTGAATTAGAAGAAGAGGTGTATATCAAATAACCTGGTGGATTTGAATTGACTGATCATGGAGATATGGTTTTTCATTTGAAGAAAGAATTGTATGGACTCAAACAAGCCCCTAGAGCTTAGTATGTAGGACTGGATAAATACTCGCTACAACTTGGATTCATAAAGGTACTACTGTTAGTAATCTATATTTCAAGATTGATGATGATAAATATTTGTTTGTGGAAGTCTTTGTTGATGATATCATTTTTGGAGGAGATGATGGTTTGAGCATGAAGTTTTCTAATAAGATGTAGAATGAGTTTGAGATGTCAATGATTGGAGAGATAAAAAAAAAGTTAGGACTACAAATTACTCAGATAGATAAAGGAATCTTTATATCAAAGTCCAAGTATGTGAAGGAATTGCTAAAGAAATTTGGTATGGAAGATTCAAAGCCATTTGGTACATCCATGGTGACCAAATGCAAGTTAACACAAAATGATGATTCTCCAAATGCAAATCAGACTAGATACAGATCAATGGTTGGTGATTGCTCTATTTAACTCAAAATAGACCAAACATCATGAATGTTGTATGCATTTTTGCTAGATTTCAAGTCGATCCTAAGGATTCTCATGTGACTACTGTAAAGAGAATTTTTAGATACTTGAAAGGAACAATTGATTTTGGCCTATGGTATCCAAAAGATGATAATATTACCTTAAGTGCCTTTAGTGATGTTGATTGGGCAGGAGATGTAAATTACAAGAAAATTACTAGTGGTGGCACATTTTTCTTGGGGAAGAAGTTGATTTCATGGTTAAGTAAAAAGAAGAATGTTGTTTCATTGTCTACTGCAGAGGCAAAACACATTGTTGCTGCAAACAATTATACTCAAGTATTGTGGATGAATTAGATGTTGAAAGATATCAGATTTGTGTATGATGAACCTATTGCCATATTTTGTGATAATTGAAGTGCTATAAACCTTTCTAAGAATTCGGTGTTGCATTCAAAAACCAATCATATATCTATCAAGTACCACTTTTTGAGAGACAAAGTGAGTTATAAGGAAGTCATAATGGAGTATGTTCCTACTAAGGAATAGATTGTAGATATCCTTATGAAGCCTTTGCCTAAGGATACTATTGAGTATCTTAGAGAGAATTTAGGGGTGATTTCCCCTCCTAATCAGAACTAAGATGCATAGTCTTTGCATTAGTTTGTGCTTTCATAATCATTTTTTGATCTAGATTGATGTTGTGGTGGCTACTACTCAGGGGGAGTAGTCAGATGATTCATATATGTAGTTCAGAGCTTGTGTACCTTTTCCATTGATGTCAAAGGGGGAGAATAATAATGTGAAAAACCAAGGGGGAGAAGAACAGTATGAAAAGATAAATGTGTAAAGAGGTGTTTGTTGGAAGAAGAGTTAGTTGCATTGATGGTGTATTTTTCATATCATGTGTTGCCATCGATGCCAAAGGGGGAGATTGTTGGATTTTATTGTTGTATTGCTGATATGTGGTTGTCATTGATTTCCACACTATTAGAATTGATTTCTTTAAAACTGTATATGTCAAGGATATTGAGAAAATTGTAAGAAAATAGGTTACAGGTTGTTTGTGAAGCAGTGAAGATTAGTGTGTTAGTAAGTTCAGTATGTTGGTGATGAGAAATTACATATTAAAGGGTTTTCTTACCTATGTATGAAGTTTTTACTTTGTAATTTTTAGAGGTGTGCATGAAGATTTGAGCAAGTTATAAAGTTTTGTAGTCTAACAGTTATTTTGTTATTGGAAATGGTGTTCATAGAAGAAGATAATGTGTTCTTGGTAATCTAAAGTGTTGCATACATTCCTGAAGTGTTTGTGGATGTTTCTAGATCATGTTCTATTTGTGTTGCACATCTTCATTGATCATTGTGCTCATGATCTGAGATTTTCTCTTGCATGCTCATGTTTTTCATGTTCATGGCCAACAAAGTGCTTGCAGTGTGTTGTGGATCTTCGAGGAAGATTAATTGAAGGTGTTTCATGTTTGAACACATTTTTTTAGGTCTCTACTATGTTGTGGCCGACCTTGGTGGATGCGCATTGATAATATTTATTGTTTTGGGCCCACAGTTTGCATTCATTCTATTATTTTGTTGAAGCCGACATGAAGCAATGTAATTTCTTGTTGCAAATATATATAAGTGATTGTTTTCTTAATTTTGAGAAGTATGCAAGAGTGTGAAAGTGTATGAGATGTGAAGTGTGTGTGCTATATGTGAGTAAGGTTCAGATCATTCAAAGGAAGAGAAGAGTGTGAAGAATTGTTCATGTGCTTTACCAAAACTGTACTCAGGCATTTGTTGATGCTACTTTCTCAGTTCAATTCTTCACATGGTTTTAATCTGAAATACTTTATGTAAGATAGTGAGTCTTCATTTGAGTAGTGAGCTCTAGGCAGTGTGCCTCAATGCATGTGCATTCCTTATTCATTTCTCTTATACTTTTAATAGGGTATAACTTGTGGATTAACCTCCACCATGGTTTTTCCCCTAATAGGGTTTCCACATAAAAAACTTGGTGTTTGTGTGTTTCTAATGTGTTGTTGATTCATGCTTTCATTGTTAATAATCACATATGAGATTGAAGGTTAATAAGTTTAATAAAGTTTGAAATTTTGTAACAACTGATTCACTCCCCTCTCAGTTGTCTTTCGTTGTGTTGCCAACAGTGACTACATTGGAATATACATGTTCCACATTGTTGCAGGTCTTCCCTTTTCCATTGTCAATCCCTTTCCTATGATCTGGCATGGGGTTCTTATATATCTTAAGATCCTGGTTACTGGTTGTTACTTCAATAGATATGTATCCATTCTCAATAAGATCTTGGATAACTTTTTTGAGCCTCATACAAATCAATTTTTTGTGTCCTTTAATTTTTTGAAAGTCACAAAGATATTTTTCATTGTACCATGGCGATTTATGTTGTGGTTCTTGGTAGTTTTTGAAATTTGGAAGCATTATCAATTTTGACTCTACCAATTTCTTCATGATAGTTTCAATGGGTTATAACAACTGTGTGTATTTATATATTTTGGATGATTTTTCTTGTTGGAGGTTTTTCTTTATTGAATTTCGGTGTTATTGATTTGATTGTTTTATGCTAATATGGTTTGTTGTATGTTTGATTGAGCATTATTCATTTGATTGGTGTTTGGCTTAGGATAACATAGGACCACCATAGCATTTACCACACTATTATTCATTACATTCTTTTTCTTAGCCTAGACACAAGGCTTTTCATTTTAATTGTTGATGGGTGGTTGTCTTTGTATGCTTGGGTATTTCCCTATGAGATTAGAGCATGATTTATGTTGAGGGCTCTAGGCACAAGCTCATCATAAGTGGTAATTCACTACATCTTCAAGTGTAAGGACAAATATGGATGGAAATTTTCTATTATGATTCCCACTTGTTCATTGAGAATGGGCCACTTGCTCTTACTAGCTCTTTATCTCCATCATTGTAAGAAAATGGTGAAGGATTCTACTTTATTTTTTTTGAGAGTGTATAACTCTTCTAAGCTCATGTCTACATCAAGATTAAAGGAGAAGTGATCTATGAATTTATCATTGATTTGTTGGAAGGTTTTCATACTTGGAGGCAACTCAGAAAACAAGTCAATGGTTGTGCCTATCAAGATTTGTGGGAAGAGGCACATCAAATAGGAGTCAATGTAGGCCACCTCCATACACATGACATTGAATTCTTTGAAATGGTTCACAGGATTCCCTCTCCCTTTGTATTTATCAAATTTGGGGACCTCAAATTTGGGAGGGAAAGGTACCATTCCAATGTTTTGATTGAATGGATATGGACATAGGTTTTCTTGTGCATGGGACCTTGATTTTTCCCATCCAAATATCTTTCATTTATTGTGTTAACACCTTAAGTTGCAATGCTACATTGTCTTGTGGGTTTGGTGGAGGAACATATGTTGCATATGGTGGGATGGTAGATGGATTTTATGTGGCATTTTGATATGACAAGGTGTTGTAGGGTGTGTATGGTGGTGTGGGATATTGTGAAGGTGATGGTGTGGAGGCGTATATGTTCCTAACATGTTTATATTGGTGATGTTTTGTTGAGGGTTATAATATAAACCCTGTTGCTATTGTTGTTGTGTGAGAACTTTTTGTTGGGAATATTGTTGGGCTTGTTGTTGTTGTTGGGCCACTGGGGCTGCTTGTTGTTCTGCTAAGGATTTTTGGTGTTGTTCTTGATTCAATAGCATTTGTTGTTGTTATTATGCTGCTATGGCTACTTGCTAATTTTTTTGTTGTTGTTGTTGTGCTGCCAAGGATACTGGTTGTGATACTAAGGCTATTTTTTGTTGTTGGTGGTTGTTGTGTTGCTAGGGATGCTTGTTGTTGTTGTAGTTTTTGTTGTGCTACTAGGCTGCTTGTTTTGATGCTAAGGCTTCTTATTGTTTTTTTTGTTCTCATATTACTAGGGCTTATTGTTATGATTTCTCTTGTTGGATGGCCTGCTAATAAGCCTATTTTGCTTGCTATAAAACTAAGGAATGTTCTTCTAATGTAGGATCAGTTGGTTGTTGAGACATCTGTGATGGGTTATGGGTGTTGATGTTTTGAGTGGGTTGTAGGTTGTTTATGAGAGGTTGGGGGTTACCTTAGTTTAACATTCCTTGCAAGATGGTGGATTGGGATGGAGGAATGTAAGATTGAGGTCCCATTTGATTTTGAATGATGTGGGGGACCAATGGGAAAGATGATGATGGTTCCATTTGGCATTGTGATGGAAATGACGCATTTAGACCTTGTAATTGATTGAAAGGTTTCTCTCGACCAATAGATAGGGGTTTCCTTGATGTATTTGAGGTGTGACCAAGGTATTACCTTGGTTGGTGGGATTCGTAACCAAGGTGTTGTTTTGATTTGGGTTGATGATGGATGGGATGGATAAACCAATGGGGTGGTTGGATAAAGATGTCCCCATTTGCATTAAGGGTTGATTTTTTGTAAGAGTGTGGGAATTCCCTAGGTTGTTGATTTGAGACACTTGGCTCATACTATCTTGTGTGATGTTGGGAACACTTGTGGTACTTGTGGGGATAGATGAGGATGGTTTCCCTTGGTATGTCGAGGTTGTTGTAGATTCATGAAGTGTAAGTGGCTTATGTGGATGTAGGGGATTTTCAAGAACGGGGGGAGCACCAAATGTAGGTTTCTAAGTGATGTTTTGGGGTGGATTGGTGTTGAGGGTACCCACAAGTGTGTTTCTTTCCAAAGGTAGAGTATGGCCAAATTCCTTAGCAAGACTAGGGATTTTCATTTGACTTGGCCCTAATGATGGAGTTGATGGAAGCGTGGATGAAGTCAAGCCTTGTGTTGAAAATGATGGGGGGTTGAAGTTATTTTCTCTATGGCTTGATATTATTTCTTATACTCAAGGATTTATTTATTGGTAAGCTCAAATAGATTGTTGGTTTCATCTTCCACCTCATACGGTCCTTCTTGATTTTTGGGTTGTTGTGAGGGGGTAGAATGACCTCATGGATCGAATTCTTGACAGTTGGTATCACTCATGGTGGATGTGAATTTTTTTTTCCCCATGATTCTCTTATGGTGTCATCTTTTTGTTACCATAAATTGTGGGTCATCTATGGGAGAGTTGTGTTAAGATTTGTAATGTTTAAACTCTCTAGTTGACTCAAATTTAGGTAAGAGGGACATTCTAAGTTTTTTTGGAGAAATGATGTGAGTGGGAGATGAAAAGGTGAATGGTATGGGGAGTGATCTTTGAAAATGTTTTGAGACAACACTTTTGACTATAGGTTTGTTGTTTGATTTTTGGATAAAGTATGTTAATGACTTGTGAATCTTTAAGGTAGACTTGTGACCTTCAAGATAAACTAGTCCAAAAATGGTAACTAAATTAACTAAATACATAGAAAAGGATTCATTTCACATAAAAATTAGCTAAGTTAGGGTTTATACTAATAGATTTCTAAGTCAAAAAGTGTTGGTGTGTTCAAAATTTGGTAAATTTTGGTGAAGTGAAGTGTGAAATTTGATAAGGGGTAGATGAAATGTTTGACCCAAAATGTTAACCTAGAGTGAACCTTTGTTTTGCAAGACCAAGGTAGTGAAAAACATGTTATACCTCTAAAGTGATCAAACCCTAAGAACTTAATTATTTTAAATGAGAAGTGCTTGTGAAATGTGTAGATCCGGTTCACTTATGAAAGAGCATAGAAAAAGTTTCCTTATTGATCTATCTTAGCTGCAGTGATTCCTTAAGATATGTCTCTTGATATACTTTGAACTATGATGTCTAAGTTTGAAATAGCATAACGTGGACCTTCTCTCAGGTATTTCTTACTTTGTGAGAGATCATTTAAGACCAGCAAAAGATCAAAAAAGAGGATATTTATTGCCACATATTATGTGGTAATACGAGCTTCCAGTCACAATATCAATGTTTTCCTCTTGTTTTTCTAAGATATTTGCTACGTTTCTCCACTGGTTTTGTGTTTCCTTTCTTTTAAAAGTGAAGCTCCTCAAACTACTAATAATATTTGTTTTTTCTCCTTCAATCAGTTCAAATTTTGGTTTTATGATAGCGGGCATGAGGTTTGGTTGTTCAACCAAAGTGATTGAATGCCAAACAGTCATGTGTGGGGTTCAATTTGTCAGTTTATCTTTCTTAAATGAGTTTATTTTTACCATAAACACTTGTCTTGCTTAAGTTTTAAACTAAATGTGTATGTCAAAAACATCATTCATTTCACAAGGTCCATTATGTGAAAACCATGAAGTTAGGAGCATAGTTACCATTGTTAACTTTGGGAAATATGGATTGAGATATAAGTCAAGATATTTAGAAGGCTCTAAGGAAAAAATACTTAGGACAAGCATCAATATCAAGGCTTTTCAAAGGGTATCCATGCTTAAACCAAAGGGTTCGAAATTTTGAGAAATATCGTTGATGTTTGTTTGCAATGTTTTGGAACCAAACAAGTGTTTAACTGACTCACAAGAATTTACAATCCTATTTGAAGAAGTTACATATTTCTTAGTAGGCTTACCATCATCCCCTAAGAGATGATTAATCCATGAAGATGGAATGGAAAAATAGGCTATGTCAAGGAAATGTATCATCTTGACACACCAAGCAAAAGAGTCCCTTCCCTATTTTCTTTACTACCTCAACCAAAAACTAGAGATGGTAAGTAACTTCTTGGAATGGTGCTATTCCAATGCACTACCTTAAAATATGTTTCAAAATTGGACTTGGTTAGCCACTACAAACAAGAATTTTAGTGACCATATTTATGATAAATTGGTGCTATACATGTGGAAATTCACTCAATGAAGAGGCCTCCTAGCCCTTAGAAACATCTAAGGGTTTTGACGTATCACATGGATAGTAAGGGAGAGATTCATCGATATAGGACAAAAAAACCAACTGGTTAGTGAGTTTAGTCACAACGAATTATTTATATAGCAGATTGAAATGAAAGCACCACTTGGATCGTTCCCTCTCACAAGTTGGGAGGAAAACCCTCTAAAGGTAACATGGTTTGTGAAGCTTAAAATAATTTTGTCACCCAAGATTTTCCGAAAGGCACAAGGGGAGAAGATAGGTGCTTCCATGAAGAATAGTATACTTGTGTGTTTCTCTTCACCCAAGATCACACAATGTGCAAGGGGAGAGGATACACACAACAAGAACATGTAAGAAGATTAGACACATGTTCATTTTAACTTTGAAAAGCATAATGAGTTTGTTTTAAGTACCAAATAAAGTGTTTATACTATTTTTTTCAATTTTAAACCAACATTACAAAATGAGGATATGAGGGTTCAGTTTTAACCAATTTGAACATTTATTTTAAACCTAAAGGAAATTTAGATGGTCCTAAAATGTGAAATAAAGTATCATAAAATGGGTTATAATTACCCCATAAATGTAAAAAACCTTGTTACAATATATAATCAAATGACAATATGCTCCTTCACTACAAATTTTATTGCCCAAACCTGCCAAACTAGTTAGCCTCGAAAACAAAAACTAGAAGTCAGTGACATGTTAGCAATCAAATGAAATCAAAAAATTAAAACACATGTCAAAATTTAGGTTTAGTTTTTTTTACCAATCAATAGTGATGCTGAAATCAATTGTCATTGAATTTCCATCAGATGTGTTGCTATACCGAAAAATCAACTATGTCGCTCTACAGTAAACAGTGACATCAATAGTGTCACCATATCAAATGTGTCACTAAAATAAAATTCATGTCGCTCTTGAAAACAAGTTTAGCCTCGCTATTTAAATGTGTGGTGATGAAATTCAATAGTGTGTTGTTAAATTAATTATGTGTTTCTGAAATTGAACCAAGGTGTTTTGTTGTATGGTGATGCATCTAAAATGCATCGATGAATCTTCAATAGCATCATTGAACCTAAAACCACAAAGAAAAAAAAAATCTAAAGGGAAATTTTTTCAGATTGATTAGCTCATGCCCTCCTTCTAGCACCAAAATGTGACCAATGACATAGTATAGGTTAACCGCACTTGATCCATATGCATTTGAAGCATACTTAAGCCACTAAGCATCAATCCTAATAAGGTCATTCAATGTAAACAAAGTGAAGAAGCCATTAAAAATAACATTCTAAAACATGAAACCTTGATAAAAATCTACTCTAAGACATTGACATTTATCCTATTAGGGTAGTGGTGTCATATTGATGTGGAATGGAAACCCTTTCCCAATCCCTTGGATAATGACCTTGTTTCAATCAGTTTTATTGAAGAAAATTGATGAATCTGATGAAAGATGTGTGTGAAACATGATGGAGGTTATTTTAACATAATAAAAGTTAAGATGATTGATGTAAGTGTATGCAATCTATGCTAAATGTATGCAAGCTTCGAAAGATTAAAGCCCTAGTTTTAAAAATATACTAGAAATAGATGCAACTAAGTTACCATGGAAGCAATTAATGGATGTGTAGATGTTTAAATTATCCTGATTGATATCATGCACTCGATCCTTATCCACTAACACCATTTCTTCCTGGATCACTTCTATACTAGCCAGTTAATTAAATAATCCCTATTTAATTAATTCATCATAATTCCTCTTTTAATTAAATAAACCATCTTATTTGATTAAATCATTATCCTCTTTTAATTAAGTAAATCATTTTATTTAATTAACCCTAATATTCCTCTTTGATTAAATAAATCAATTTTGTTTAATCCTAATGTTCCTCTTTTAATTAAATAATTCATTTTATTTAGTTAAATCATATCCATTCTTTTAATTAAATAAATTAACCCTTATTTGATTAAATCTAGCATCACCATCTTTAATTAAATAAATCAAAATTTATTTAAATAAATCTAATCCCTCAAAATTCCTCTCATTTTGATTTGAATAAATCCAAAAATCTAAGTCAAAATGTCAAATCAAAGTAATCCCTATCTAAGTTAATTAAATCCTAATTAACTCTAACTCTAATCATCAAATCCTCTAGATTTTGCAACTTGCACAAATAAATAAATTTAATTGATTTATTAAATCTCCTATTTTCATTCAAAAAGGAATATTGTTGGAATATTCTTCCAATTTGAAAACTCCTTCCAAAAGGATTTGTCCTCCAAGATGGCATTAACTCCTCTTACAAGTCCTTTTTCTCGAGCCAAGTGGCATTAACTCTTCTTCCACATCTTCCTCCACAAGCAATCTTTCGAATTTCCACCTAATGACATTTATTTGCACATTCACCAAAATGTGATTATTCCTCCTTCACTAGCATGTTGACAAGTGGCACCTTGCCATTGGCTCATGTTTAGTCCTAGATTCATCCCATTTGCTCATTTCTCCATCATTCTCTTTTATAAATAGAGCTCTTCTATATTAATTTTGGATCCACAATCTTAGGCATTTTGATGCACAAGTTTAGGCAAAGGCATTTATGCAAGTTCATCCATTTTCATCCAAGTTTTCATAGCATTATATCAATCTTAACTAGGTTATGGTCAAATTTTCACCAAAGGAGCACACTAATCAACCATATTCATGAAAATCTTGGCAAGGAATTTGGAAAGGGATTCTTTCCACATCAAAGAAGCACCAATTCCCCCATGGGATGTTGGTTTGAGTGTTCTTGAGCAAGATTTAGTAGCTTTATCTAGTTTTACTTCATTTCATTTCTTGTTCTTGGCATTTAGATGAATTGCATGGGGAATGATTTTTTTAGATTTGTTTATTGTCTAATATTATGTTGTTTGATGATGTTTGAATAGGTCTAGAGAAACCATTCACGTTTTGGCGCTAGGAGGGCTTGAAACCAAGAAATTAACACATTTTTTTGAAAATTCCACTATTTTTTGTCAAATTTTTGTGTCTACAAGAAGGAGTGATGCTGCAAAAGAAAAAAAATGGTCCTATCAGTCTAGCATTTCTATATAGCGATGTTGCATTTGCCTCAAAAGCTAACATTGAAGCCATTTTATACATGGCCAGTCTGTCAAATTCCAAAGAGTCGTGCTTGGTGAAATAGTGATGCATTTGCGGCCTCTTTTTCTCCACAGAGCGACGCTGACTTCACCAGAGCATTGTTGGAATTCTCCAAACAACGCCGCCTTTGTGGATTTTGACGTTGGGCTAGGGTACAAAGTCAACTTTTCAATTTTTATTTAACATGGGCTTTTTTCTTTCATCTCCTTGAGCTTCTAACTTTTTTGTGGCTCTGTTTTTTGTAGATTAACTAGTTTTTGTAGGTTGGGGTGATCAAGAAGAAAAGGAGGAGATGAAGAGAATAATTTCTATGGCATTATCACATGAATTATAACAAGTGTCTTTAAACACTTTGGGAGCAACTATAATCCCATTTTAAGGACATTGTTATCTTCAAGTTTCTAGGACTCAAATAATTTTCGTTTGGGTTTTAAAAAAAATAAGAAAAAGGTTAAATAGAACCTTAGGAACTTACTAAAGTTGGTTTTGGATTTAACAATTTAACAAAAAAACTTCACTTCATCTTGGTGCTATTAAAAAGAATCCATTACTACTTTTAAGGTTTAAAATGAACATATGTCCTTTGTGCTTTGTAATCTCTTTTACAAATTAATATCATTTAAAAGGTGTATGCACTTCTCTTGTGCTTCATAGAGATGTTGAGAATCAAAATTATTTTAGTGATATTAAGTTGTATAAAAGATTGCATCCATACTTCAATTTGGGTTTCTTAAAATTGAACAAATCTTGCTAGTGTGAGTTAGCTATATTGCGTGTGTTCTCTCTTTGTTCCGACACGAAGGGAAGCAATGGTCTCTTTTCATATGGATGATCCCCAATGAATGAAATTCTTATAATAAAACCTTTTTTATAGAAATTCAAATCCCTATCTATTTTTTGGTGCAAGAACGGTCATTCTGAAGCCGTCCCATGTACTTGTGGTTGAAAGTAGAGATTAAAAGATTTTCATGGGAGATTCATGAGAACTAAAGCTTGGTAGACTCAAGAAGTGTGTGTCGTGGAGGGGAGCCAATGTGGTCAAGCTTTTAATCATCCTCTTTGAATAACTACAGCTGGATTTATCCAAGTGGGAATTCAACAAATATTGTCTCATTTTATCCTAGGGTTGTGCATCATTTTGGAATCGAAACATTTTTCTTAGATCTAAAACATTGGAAAACAAACACACCACAAAACCCTCAAAATTTCAAACACTTTAGGAGGAGAAAATACCTTTCACAAATCCAAGTTTTTTTGCTTTCCCTAGGGATTTCATCCTTAGAGGCTTCTAGGCATTTGGATTTACATCTTAATTTTCTCTCACTAAAGTCAACATAGGGAACTATTGCCTTGATTTTATTGATTTCCACAGTATAGATCTTGTGGGATGAAAAGAGATTAAGAAATTAGACATTTAGTTAAAACCTAATCAAGAAAGTGTTTGTGTTAAAAAAAAAATCAATCTAAATAAGATAAGAGACAATTGAACCTTACATGTGCTTGATCCCATGATTTCCCGCAAAGATAAAGTTCCCAAGCCCAATCATCATAAACACCTCAGTCCAAAAGCTCGTGAGGAGTGTCTTTCAAGACTTCATGAAGTTAGAGAAAGGTCGGTCTATAATTTTTACAAAAAATCTTCAAAGAACAATCCTAATTTGTACGAATTTTTTTATAGTCAAAACCCAAGTCTCTTTCAAATATTTTCATTTCTCACATAGGAAATAAAAATATGTTCTTCAATACTGAGGTCTTGTAGCAATGAGGTATATCTAGGTATAATCTAGGATCAAAGTCAACATTCTCATCCATCCCTCAAACATCAATCAAATCTCATCCCACCAAACAACTCTTAGAATCGTGGAAAAAATCCCTCATGCTAAACTTTTGGAAAATCTTTTAAATTGAATAAAAAATCATCTTGTTTGACTAAGTATGTGTAGATGAATCCTTCATATGCTTAGTTAAATTATCACCTTGTGAAAAAAATTATTCCAAGATAAACATCCAACCTCTTGGGGTTTATGAGTTCATTATCCAAATCCAAATCCAAAACAAATCAAATAAAAAATAAAAAATCTGAAAGTCCTAAAGTCTAGTGTCCCTCCAATATTCTTAAGAGTTTAATAATTCACACCATCCATCCTCCATTACCTCATCACCATCCTTTGATACTTGAAAACTTGGTTTTTATATCCTTATTTTATGGTGCAAACTCAATCTCAATACAAGAAAAACATGGAAGCCAACAAAGAAACATCTACTTCAAGTGACTTGAGTCAAACCACACCCAAAATCAATCCCATTGGATCTAGAAATCCCCCACCCAATATTCCTCTATTACCACAAGATCCTTAAGAGGAAGGTCAAGTGGAAGACATCACCAATAATGTCTTGGGAATGACTCAAGATGAAATCATATAAATGGTCCAAAATCTTGAGAATCACAAAATTGTCAATGCCATGATGAGACTCAATCCTTCACAATACATGCTATAATTTGCAAAAGAAGGGGCTAAAATCCCTTTTGATTTCGACGTAAAAACTATTGTGGAAAAACCTCTTGGGATCACGGCACCAGTCTCACTCAATCCATCTTTTCAAAGCATCGTTTGACCCATCCCCCAACCCACATCATCTCTTGCTCCAACTCAACCAGTTGTCAACAAGGGGAGTTCACTACTTCAAGCTCTTCAAACACACCCCCTTGTGAATAACCAAGACTTGGATTCAAACACCATCTTAGGTCAGTTTGTCCCTCAAGATCTAAAACACCCATACATTCCACTCGTCTTTCATGATACCAATAATTCATCAACCTTCTCCGTGACATCGACATATTCTCTTGAGGCACAAGTCTCTCTCCCCATGGTATCACAAGAGCAAGTAGGTTTATTTGGACAAAGGGGAATATTTGATCCCTCATCATCACTTTTGCAAGGAAGCATACTTCCTATCCCCCCACCACTTCCCCCACTAACATCAACATCCACACCAATCCTTGGTTTAGGGAAAGCCCCTTTACTTATCCAAAATTAGTCAAATCAAATCAATCTACTAAGCGTACTAAATCCTCCAGGCACACCAACGACATTGTAACAACAGGTGGCACCAATACCAAAATCTTGATCCACCCTTACACCATCCACAACATCTCAAAACATGGTCTCCCAAGGACCCAACTCATCTACCATACCCTCCACCACACAACCCGTCGTCATCACTCAAACACCTCAACAACCACCACAAAAAAATCTCATAACTCCATCTCATACCATTATGAGTCCCCCACCTTTTCCACCAAATCCAAATGTGGCCAACCGATATAGCATCACGTTGTAAGCAGCTCAACAAGCCTATCAAAGGGAATTTCAGAAATTCCAAACCTAGAAAGTTGCACAAGTTGTGCAACAAGCCACCCACCAAGATCAATAGGTTGTCAGAACCGAAGCACAAGAATTTCTACAACAACAACAAGCCCAAGCACAAGAACACACTTTATTGCAACAACAACAAGCCACTCAAGCCTCTCAAGCTTCCCAAGTTGCACAAGCACAAGAACAAGCCCAACATCAAGTGCAACAATCTCAAGCACAAGCCTTGTTACATTAATAGGTGTATCAACAAGCTCTACAAAAATACCAGGTGTAACAACAAAAAAATCAATAGAAATTCCAACAAAAAGTGTTGTTGGTGCAATAGTAATAACAAGCGTTATTGGCATAATAACAACTAGCCCAACAACAAGTGTTGTTGCTGCAACAACAACAACAAGACCAACAACAAGCTTTGTTGGTGCAGGAAAAGCTACAAGCATATCAACAATAATTAGTTGCACAACAAACCCCCATGAATGCACCACCCAGTCTGCAAGTCACCTCACCCATCATCCAAGTCAAGACACCAATCCAAAACACATTCATCCCACCACTTGACCTGCAAATTTATTTATCCACCCAAATCAAAAATCTCTCACAATAGGTTTTGGACATACAATCTGGGAAGACCCCTAAATCACAAGTGAATCTATGCCCTTATTCATTCAACAGGAGCATTGTGATGAAATTGTTCCTGCAAGGCTTTGAGATACCCAAATTCAACAAGTACCATGGACTTGGAAATCTTGAAGATCACATTAATGAATTCCACATACATTCTATGGAGGTTGTGTATGATGACTCTTATCTAATGAGGCTCTTCCCCAGAAGTCTAGCTGGCCCAACCATGGAATGGTTCTCTTGTCTTCCGCTCGAAATCAAAAAGTTCCAAGAAATTGTGGATGCTTTCATGAAAAATTATGCATTCAACATGGGCATGGACATAAGATTACAAGAATTGTCCAACCTCAAGAAAAAAAAGGGAGAATCATTTTCATCCTTCTTACAATGATGGCAATCCAAGGCCAATAGAAGCAAGTGGGCCATGTCGAAGAACAACAAGTTGGGACTATCATCGAAAATCTTGAAGGAACTTTGGCCTTCTATATCAAATTACAATGCATCACCTCCTATGATAAAATCATCACAAAGGCTCTCAACATCGAAAGATACCTCATTACACAAGGGGGGACACCTTCTTATCAAGATAATCGCTCAGCCATAAGTTACAATGACAAACCACGAACATGGGTGAAAAAAAAAATGTTACCAATGATGGGTTGTTGATGCTAAGGTTGTAATCAGTGCTCAATCCAAACACACAATAATAATCAAACTTGTAATAACAACCAAAATCCCCCTCGATCCAACACACCCCAACAACAAACCAACCAACAAAATGTTAACAATGTCAATGATCAAGGTGGGCCATCCACAAGAAATTGATACCCTCCAAATCAATACACATGACTTGGAGAGTTTTCTGAATCTATTATGAAGCGACTCATTGACGCTAACATCATCACACTCCCTATCATTGAAAATTACCAGGAGCCTCAAGTTAAGCCACCATGGTATAATGAGAAGCACCTATGTGACTTTCATAAGATAAAGGGGCACACAATAGCGAGTTGCATGAGGCTCAAAAACCTAATCCAAGACCTCATTGAAAACAAGACTATTTTTGTTGAGAATCCCATGCTAGGATCTTAAAATTAGGACCTCAAGATATACACGAAGCTGATGTTAGATCATAATAAGGCAACCAAAAATGGGAAATATAAAAATTATGGAAGCATCAACCATGTTTATGACCATGTTGTCATATATTTAGATGAATGGGTAGGTGTTGTACATATCCTAGGTGATGAGCTCAAAATATGCTCATAATTTGAATATTATGATGTATTTTTAATACCCTTATTCTTTTACTAATGGTTGTTTAAACTCTTTGATTAAAGACTTTTTATCCAAAATCGGGTAGTATCTTGTAGCAACACATTCCTATATTCTTGTAGCTTAACATCTTTGTGTGTCTGTATTTATTGCCCTGTTTGACCTCCCAAATGACTGATATAATGCATGCGGTTTTTGGATAATGAAATGGATTTAATGTGTGATTAATGAATGTGTATCGTGTTATTATGTGTGTGCTTTATTTTGCTTCTGTCGCCATGTGTATAATAGGTTTTTGAAAGAGGCATGAACGAGTCAAAGCACAACAGATCTCGGCCCTGTAGTAAAGTCCATTTCTAGCACGACATCAAGGAATTTGTTCCAGCAAAGACTCTTTGACCGGGTCGTTGGGAGGAAATCTAAATGATCATTAATCTAGGAAGAGTGGAATGCTATAATCTCTCTGAATTGGTTGAAAAAATATGCTTTCATTTATGAGAAGTATGTTCCTTGGCGTCAAGAAGCATTTATGTCCACGTCTTTCTCTGTTAGAGTTAGGTAGTTAGTTTATTTTCTATAAATAAGTGTTCCTCCTGCATGAGTGAACAAAGACATAATAGAGTGTATTAAGATAAGTATTGTAATGAGAAACAAAGTTTTTTGTTAGTTTTCTTAGAAGCAAAATGATCAATGTATATGATACCAAGTTTATGAATAAAAGGTGATGAAGTTTTGAGTTCAATTCTTGCATAGGTTGGTTGATGCTTGCTAAGGGGGCCCACTTAGTGAGTATCTGTAGTTAGTTGTTTATTTCTGATTATAAGTTAGAATTTCATTCTTGAAGGTTTCAGCACAAACTCAGTCTTATATTATTCTTGCAACATAAGGAATCCATCCCTGTGTTTGTTCCTGCAGCATAAGACCAATTCATAGTTTGTTCCTTAGTAATAGTTGTCATGATTTCTGTTTTGATTAAGTTATGCTTAAGTTAAGTAGACTTTACATTACGTTCCTGCATCATAAGTAGAATTCTTTCCAAGTATTTATTTCTAGTAAATTTTGGCTGAAACTAGTTCTTAGTGCACATACAGTGCCGCTCCATTTCAAGTATGTGCGTTCCTTAGTTTGACAATGTAAATGAACAACCATAAGAAGATGTTAGTCACCTGCTAGAATGTCAAATTCCCAAGTTAGGATTTTCCATGACTTTTATATCCTTTTGTGGGTGCCCAACCATTTTTGGCACCGTTGTCGAGGATGGCGTCAAGCTAAGAACCTATCATAGTCATTGTTAGCAGTAGTTTAGTGTGATTATTCAAGCATTTTCAAATTCCTTCAATTTTCAGTTAAGTTTGTTACATGCATAGAAGAAGAGACGCTCTATGAAGATTCCTCCCTAACCTTCCATTCATGGATAACAATTTTGAACCAGCTTATAATCTATTTGAGGAAGGAGGAGATCAAGATATCAATCCATTTGTTGTTGTTAAAGACCTGCTTGTTGAATTTCCCTTTTCCCTAGGGGACGAAGAACCTCAAGAAAATCTATTTTCTTTGATACTCTATCAAGCAAATACGGCACAAAATCCACCTAATCGACCTCCTGCTTTTGAATTCCCCATCATCGCCCAACAAGATAATGATAACCTTAAAAACATTCCTTCTTCATTACTTCCCAGGTTCTATGGACTAGTTACAAAGGATCCAGACACTTTCTTGTTTGAGTTTGACATCCTTTTCCGCAACTATGATTACACTTCAGATGCTCACAAGCTGAAGTTGTTTCCTGCTACTTTGAAGGAGGGAGCTCTTAGATGGTTTATGAGTTTGGGAAGGGATGTTGTCGATAGTTGGACAGTCATGCAAACAAAATTTCTTGAGAAATGCAAGGAATATTGTAAGAGTGGTAGTAAGGGCGATGACATATTCCGAATTCAATAAAAGGAGGAAGAAAGCCTGGAAGACTATATCTCAAGGTTCTTGTTTTCCTTTAGAAAGAACTCAGACCATACTCTCAATGAAGAATCTCAGAAATACTTTTTCTGAGGGGAATCAATGATGCTTGTATAGATGCCCTGGATCTGATGGGAGGAGGAGATATAATCCAAGTGCCTTGGGATAATATTAAGACCATATGTCACAACTAATCTTGAGAAAATGTTAAAAATGGTAGAGTTCATCAAGCCACAATGGGAAAGTCTTCTACTAATGGAGTTTCACAAATGGAGATCTCAAATTTTCTATCTGATTTCAAGCAGGATATCATAAACAACATGGCTACACAGTTGGATACTATGCAAGATTGGAAGAAACATGAGGAAGTTGAAGCAATCTTGGCTGAGTTCTATCCACATTGCAGACAGAAGAAACATGACTGCAGATGTAAGATGGTGGCTAACATGGAGGCTAAGAAATTACATACTGATTTTAAGGCTGTAGAGGGAGATGATGACCAAGTATTCTTCATTGCACAAAGCAGCCCATGGGCTCAAAGACAAGGTATGCCTCAAGACCCTTTGAATTTTGGTAATCCTTATTCTAATTACAATAACCAATGGCAACCTACATATGGCCCATCACCACCTTGGAATAATTCTCAACCACACTGGCCTAACTATCATATTCCTCAATGGAAATCTCCTCAAGGAAGTTGGCAACAACCACAAAGGATAATGGACTCCACCCCAAGGTAACTGGCAGTATAATCCTCAATGGAGAGGTTCTCAGCAATGGCAGAACTAATCCCCTAGATTCTTGCAGCTTTAGCAGCCACAACCTTTGGCCCTCATGCCACCTCCTGCACCTCTTGCAGTACCTGCAACAAATATTGGCCCTCCAAAATAAACGCCAATGCCTGCTCAAACATTGCCAAATCTTAATAATAAGCAGTGGCAACAACAACAACCTATGTATTTTGCAGAAGCCAATCAATATCCAGCTTATGCCTTGAATATTAATGATATCCATCTTAGATCTAGAACCATACTCCCTGCTCCATAGCCGCCAGTAATTACTGAGATTCTAAACTCTGCCTCTGAACAACCTATTGATCCTATAGAACATATACCTATATCAGATACTATCTCTAAGGAGCCTCTCTTGCAACATCAAGCCAAACCACCTTTTCCTCAGAGATTGCAAGTTACTACACCCAAGTCTATGGAAGAGCCTATCTTTGATATTTTGGATCAGCTAAAGAATGTACACATTCAAATTCCCCTCTTTCAAGCCATTAAAGATGTCCCAATTTATGAGAAAGTCATTAAGGAGGCATGTTTGAAGAAACCTAGAAGAAAGTAAAAGGATCCCCAAACTATCCATGTTCTAGGACATTTGGCAGATATTATGTTAGGGAAGGTAGTCATGCCAAAACATGCTGACCCTGGGAGTCCTGTGGTACAAATAAATATTAATGGCCAGATAGTAAAGAATGTTATGATTGACCTTGGTGTAGCCATCAATGTAATGACCAAGCATACTATGAAGTATTTGAATATCCTAACCATTAGGTCTACACCTACCATCCTGTAGCTTGCTGATAGTTCCACAGTAACACCTGATGGCATGGTAGAAGATATCATTGTCAACCTTGAGTCTTGGGAATACCCAACAAATTTCACCATATTGTCCACTAAGGCGACTTTAGGAGGATATCCTATCATCCTAGGTAGACCATGGTTAGCCACAGCTGATGCTTTTATAGGATTCCATTGAGGAGACATGATAATTTATGATGGTCAGTCAACAAAGAAAAATTGGCTTTATACCCACCTGCCCAGCCTCAGCCAGACTTATCTCAACCAATTTGGCCAGATTTAGGAGAGGAAATTGAAGAAGTTAATTCATTGGCTCAGCTAATGATGCTGCAAACTAATCCGTTTTCCCACCTTCAGAGTGAGGATGACCTACTTTTACAAATTTTGCAGTCCAACTCTGATATGAGTAGCCCATCTATTCCAGATAGCTGTCCTCAGCAGTGCTTCCTGCAACAACCAAATCTTGAGAGCCTGTCACTTACAATTCCTGCAGTTTATCAACATTTTCTTCCACAAGAAATACAGACACCACCTTTATCAGTAGCTTCCATGAATGATCTTACAAATTAAATAGAATTGTCTCCAGGCCGCTATCTAAATATCAATAATAAGCTACCTCAATCTCAACAAACTGCCCTAGTCACAATGCTGCAAGATCAACACAAAGATTTTGGATGGGACTATGGGGATATGAAGGGAATAGATCCTCAACTCTGTACTCATAGGATCTACATTAAGGAAGACTACTCACCTGTTAGGCAGCCTCAAAGAAGGATAAACCCAGCACTCAGGGAAATAGTTAAAAATGAGCTCCAAAAACTGTTTGATGCTGGTTTTATCTACCCATTTCAGATAGTCAATGGGTATCTTCATTGGTCATTGTTCCTAAAAAAGGTGGAAAATGGAGAGTTTGTGTAGACTACAGGGAGCTGAACACAACAACTAAAAATGATCACTTTCCACTGCCATTTGTTGACCAAGTGCTAGACTCATTGTCTGGTAAAAAATATTTCTCCTTTTTGGATGGATATAGTGGGTATAATCAAATAAAAATTGCACCTGGGGATCAAGAGAAAACAACTTTTACCTGTCCATGGGGAACTTTTACCTACTCTTTCCTCCCTTTTGGCCTGTGTAATACACCTGCAAAATTTCAAAGGGTGGTCATTAGTATTGTTGCTGATATTTCTCATGATTCTATGGAGATCTACATGGATGACTTCACCACTTATGGAGTTACTTATGAAGAAGCATTAAAAAATTTGGAGAAAGTGTTGAAAAGATGTAAGGAGCACAATTTGTCTTTGAATAGTGAAAAGTGTTTTATGATGATGTAAGAAGGAATTGTTTTAGGCCATCATATCTCTCTAGCGGGAACTCAAGTTGATCCTGCAAAAAAAAAAAGTCATTGTAACTTTGCAAAAACCTCTGAAAAAAAAGGATGTTAGAAGCTTCTTAGGACATGCTGGATATTATAGAAGATTTATCAAAGATTTCAGCAAAATAGCCAGTCCATTATATGCCTTAATAACTAAGGATTGTGAATTTAACTAGACTGAGGCCTGTGACAAATCTTTCCTGCAGCTTAAGAACTTACTTACTCAGGCACCTGTTCTTCAAGGACCAAAGTGGAGTCTTCCCTTTCATATACACACAGATGCTTCTAATTATGCCATAGGGGTAGTTTTAGGACAGAAAGAGAATTCCATAGAGCATGCCATATATTTCATTAGAAAAAACCTTCAAGGCCCTGAATTAAACTATACTATCACAGAGAAATAATTGCTAGCAGTTGTGTATGCCCTAAACAAGTTTTGACATTATGTCACTGGTTACCAAATATTTGTTCATAAAAATCATGGAGCAATAAGGTACCTCATGAATAAGCTTGCCATCTCTGGAAGATTAGCAAGATGACTCTTATTGTTGCAGAAATTTGATATCATAGTTATTGATATGCCAGGTCGGGCTAATGTGGTGGCTAATTTCTTGTCAAGACTTCAAAAAACTACACCTGCCACCCCTGAGGTAATTGATGATAGCTTTCCTGATGAACATCTATTTTCTATTGCTGCTCAAACTCCATGGTATGGAGATATTGCAAATTATTTAGTAGCCAACAAGATCCCAGCTCACTTCTCACCAAAGAACAAGAAATTGTTGATAGAGAAAAGTTTTAACTTTTCATGGTTTGCAGACTGTTTATTTTACATAGGACCTGACCAAGTCATGTGAAGGTGTGTTAGGGAAGATGAGACCTATGAAATTTTTAATGCTTGTTATGATGATCCATGTGGAGGGCACTTTGCATCCAAGAGAAAATCAATGAAAGTGCTTAATACAGGGTACTATTGGCCCACACTACACAAGGATGTTGTAGCCTACACCAGAAAATGTGATAGATGTCAACGCATGGGGAGACCAACAAGGTCTGATGAAATGCCCCTGTATCCTTAAGTGGTATTTAGTCCCTTTAACAAGTGGGTCATGGATTTTGTTGGGCCTATTGATCTTCCATCCAATGGGAAATCATATATTTTGGTTTGCACTAATTATGTAACCAAGTGGGTGGAAGTGAAAGAAATGACACATGCCTGTGACAATAAAGTTATTGAGTTCCTATATGAGCAGATTTTTGGTTTGGAGTCCCAAGGGAACTTGTTACTGATCAAGGAGCTTAGTTTACATCAAACTTAATCACTGCATTGATGAATGATTACAAGATCAGACACAAAAAGTCTAGCCCCTATCACCCTCAAGCCAATGGTTAGGCAGAGGTTACCAACAGAGAATTAGAGGCAATACTTACTAAAATAGTACAGTTACACAAGAAGGATTGGAGAAGTCGCCTCCCTGAAGTAGTCTAGGCCTATAGGACAACATGGAAAACAACTACAGGTTTTACCCCTTTTGAGTTAATCTATGACAAAATTTCCATGTTGCCAATAGAGTTTGAGCATAAGACCTTAAGAACTATTCTTTAGCTTAACATTGATCTTTTAGAAGCCCAAAAGGAATGCCTCCTATAGTTGAATGCATTGGATGAGATAAGGAAAGCTGTCTTGTAGCATACTGAAGCTATCCAGCAACAAAGAAAGAAATGGCATGACCACCATATAAGAACTAAGCAATTCTCTGTCGGTGATTGGGCGTTGCTCTATGACTCCAGGTACAAGGAAAATCAAGGTAAACTCACAACAAGATGGCTTGGTCCTTATGAAATAGAAAATGTGTTTGATAATGGTTCAGTTCAGTTGGCTACAATAGATCCTATCCGATTCAAGCTACTGGTTAATAGACACCGTCTTAGGTTGTATCATAAGATAACATCCAAAGAAGAATTTATAAAGCAGTTTGTTTCAGATGCAGCCACTGATCTTCCTGCAACAAAAGGCTTCAGCCTTTCTCCTGTAGCATCTCTTTAAAATGCTAGGTTGCATGCCCATAATAAAAGTTTCCTTTTTAAGGAAGCCACTTTCTCCATTTTCATCCATCACCATCATTCGTTCCATCTTCTAATTCACCCATCCATGTCATCCATCTTTTCGTACCACCTTCATTTATGGTTTCTGTTCCAACCGTCATTTCAAGCTGAGTTGTGATCTTTCCCAACATCTACGAGCACTTATTATAAGGTACACGATATCTTTTATTGTCACATAGTTTATTTATTTCATTTATTCATTAATTACTATGCATCTATCAATCATTATTACCTATTTTTCGCCTATCCTATCGCACATGTGTGGACACATGCCAAAAAAAATAAGTAGGGGCCGGGAATAATCCATTTCAAAAAATTTTCTTGTGCCATTGTCACATCTGTCAAGATAGTTTTATTTTCTTATACTTACCAAGTACAAGTGCATGCTTTTATCCTAATCAACAAGTTAACTGCTTGATTTGAGTAGTTTTTAATAATTATTTCATGCAATTATCATTTGTATCATTCTTGGTAAGTAAAGAAAGGTAAAAAAAGAACAGAAAGAGGTAGGGCGAAAAAGTTTTTTTTGAATTTTTAGAAGAAGTTTGAGTTTCAAGAATCTCAGCAGGGATAATTTGTGAATATGGGTGGACAGTAAGTAAGACATGAGCCTACAGCTCATGAAGCCTTGATGCAAAATCCTCAATTGGTTCAGGCATTCAGCAATTGCGGATGGCTAAATTATTTTCTGGGGATAGATTCCTTTAATGAGGAAGCTGCAGGTGAGTTTTTGAGAACTCTTTCAAAGAGAGAAGCTACAATGTGGGTTTTGACAGTAGTCGTTATAGAAGAGCGGATTGCTGAAGTAACTGGACTTCTGACGGTAGGAGAAAACTTTCCTTCAAGAAGGGATGTTGTCTCTTCTAGGGCAAAATTCACAATACCAACAGATGGACCCTTAGACGTTTCCAAACAAGGATGCAAACGGGTGTCACTGCCTTATCCATACTCAAAATATGCCTCCTTCATAATCATATATTTGACTTGTGAGGGACGTTTTTCCTATTTGTATTCTTATCATTTCAAAATATTGAGTCATATGAAGCACGGTTTAGCTATCAATGTTCCAAAAAATTTGTTAAACCTTTTGAAATGTAGTGCCCATGAAACCCAGAGGGGTAAGGACAACTCTATCACCCATCATGCACTCATTAAATCATTGATTGAGCATTCCCTGAGGGATGTATCACCCCTTTCTTGGCAAGAATTTGTTGCCTAGAAGGGTGTGCAACCTCCAGAATCTCCTAGAGCACTCCCTGCACAACACAAGAAAAAGAAAAAGAGAGTAGATTTTATGAGTAGGGAAGCAAAGCAAGAATCATCTGCTCCTGCAACACCTAGTCCTACAGCCTCCACACCAGAGTCCTCTACCCAAGTAAAAACTAGGCCTACTGGTAGAAAAGAAAAAGGGAAAACAAAGGTAGGAGAGTCATCTAGGGTTGAACAAACCCCATGATCAAGCCCATGTTCAAAAGTGAAAATCTTCTACTCTACTCTCTCCTATAGCAATGTCTGTTGCCACCACAATTTCACTATCACCTTCTCCTACTGAGTCTAAATCTTCTAGGCAAGTTAGAAAGAGGAAAGATGCAAAAGAGCCTTCTGCAACTGTTACATTGCCAAAAAGAGTTTCATCAAGAAGACAGCTTAAAGTTACCTCAACCTCCATTTCAACCTAAAATTATAGTCATTTCTGAGGAATCTGAAGAATTTAGTCATGATGTTTCTCAGAGTGCGTCTGAGAATGTTCCACAAAGTTCATCTGTTATTCCTAGTGAACTTCAAACTGAGATAGTGGAAGTTGAGGAAGCACAACATGGTAGTGGTAATGAAAGGAGGATGCCAAGTCTTGATGACTTGGCTGAGGCAGTTGAGAAAATTTTAGGAGAAACACAATCTCCTCCTGAGCAACAATAGGAGTCCATCTTGCAGCAAGAGAAAGAACAATTTGAACAAATTGAAGTGTCCAATGAAACACCATTACCCTCTTAACTTGTCGGGCATTGGTTGTTTATAAAAGGGCATTGCTAATTGAATATTTGGAATATCTCAGGATTACATGGAGGCCTATTACACTTAAGAATTTGATTTTCTACCATTTAGCTAGAACTGACTTTCAACAAAGTCTATGGGAAGAAGAAAAGAAGAAATTGAAAGACAATAACAGGAAATTCAGGAAATGAAAGAGAAAATGGATAAAATGATGAAGGTAGCTGGTAAAATTATGGACTGTAGATCACCACCTAGGGTATATGCTATGTGCCTTAAAGAGAAATTTCTATGGTTCCAATTGATGAGAATTTCCAAAAATTTAGACCCTGACATTCACACAGCTAAGGAATTTTTTGATGCATATCAAGTAGCACCCAATTGGCTGAGAAATTATTTATGTGAGTTTTATCTGCATGGTTTGCTAATTCCCTTTGAAACAGAATGGAATCTACTTCTCTACATTGGTGATATTCATCTGAGGTCACTCATGTCTTGGGAAGCCAATGAAACTAACTATGGGAAACAATTAGAGGCTTATGAAGAGGTTGAAAGGAATGAACTTATTCCACTGTGACCTGAAAGCTCAAATCCCCAAACAGTTCTGAGAACTTGGCTTACTATTGTGTATGGATTCCATGATCCTACAACAAGAATAAAAGTATTTTATATCAAGAAGCAGGTATATGATGAGTTCAAAGACCAAGCATATCTATTTTGGAAGCTTTCATCTTCTAGAATTAAAACAAGACGGGAAAAACTGACTATTGGTCTGAGGAAATCTGAGCCTCATAGCCCTCTAAACTTTAAAGCAGCCATCAAAAGGACAAAGAAGTATATGTAGCTGGGTCTCTAGGAAAGGTTTGAGTTATGGTTTCCATTAACATTTCAACCTCCAGTTTTGATGTGGCCACTTTACCCTTATTCGACTATAGATGTTAATGAGAATGCAGAAACCCGCAGGTATGACAGATGAAATTTTTTTAGAGGTTTCTACTACAAATTCAAAACTTCAATGCAGGGCCATGCTACTACTACTGATTTCAGAGAAAAAACTAGAAAGCTTAATGATGGAGGACCATCATTAGGATAAGTAGGGGGAAAATCATGAGCTCGAAATATGCTCATAATTTGAATATTATGATTTATTTTTAATACCCTTATTCTTTTACTGGTGGTTGTTTAAACTCTTTGATTAAAGACTTTTTATCCAAAATTGGGTAGTATCCTGTAGCAACACATTCCTATATTCTTGTAGCTTAACATCTCTATGTGTTTGTATTTATTGCCCTGTTTGACCTCCCAAATGATTGATATAATGCATGTGGTTTTTGGATAATGAAATGGATTTAATGTGTGATTAATGAATATGTATCATGTTATTATGTGTGTGCTTTCTTTTAATTCTATCACCATATGTATCACAGGTTGTTGAAAGAGGCATGAATGAGTCAAAGCACAACAGATCTTGGCCCTGTAGTAAAGTCCATTTCCAACACGGCATCGAGGAAGTTTTTCCAGTAAAGACTCTCTGACCGGATCATTGGGAGGAAATCTAAATGATCATTAATCTAGGAAGAGTGGAATGCTAGATTCTCTCTGAATCGGTTGAACAAATATGCTTTCATTTATGAGAAGTTTGTTCCTCGGTGTTAGGAAGCATTTATGTCCATGTCTTTCTCTGTTAGAGTTAGGTAGTTAGATTCTTTTCTATAAATAAGTGTTCCTCTTGTGTGAGTGAACAAAGACAAATAGAGTGCATTAAGATTAGTATTGTAATGAGAAATAGAGTTTTGTGTTAGTTTTCTTACAAGTAGAATGATCAATGTATATGATTCCAAGTTTATGAATAAAAGCTGTTGAAGTTTTGAGTTCAATTCTTGCATAAGTTGGTTGATGCTTGCTAAGGGGGCCCACTTAGTGAGTATCTTTAGTTAGTTATTTATTTCCTATTGATTATAAGTTAGAATTTCATTCTTGAAGGTTTCAGTGCAAACTCAATCTTATATTGTTCCTGCAATATAAGGAATCCATCCCTGTGTTTGTTCCTGCAACATAAGACCAGTTCATAGTTTGTTCCTTAGTAATAGTAGTCATGATTTCTTCTTTGATTAAGTTATGCTTAAGTTAATTAGACTTTACATTATGTTCCTACATCATAAGTAGAATTCCTTCCAAGTATTTATTTCTAGTAAATTGTGGCTAAAACTGGTTCTTAGTGCACATACAGTGCCGCTCCATTTCAAGTATATGTTCCCTAGTTTGAGAATGTAAATGAACGACCATAAGAAGATGTTAGTCACCTACTGGAATGTCCAATTCCCAGGTTAGGATTTTCTATGACTTTTATATCCTTTTGTGGGTGACCAACCACCAGGGTCCAAATCTGACTGTGGAGTCACCACACGAAGTAGAAGAATCACCATCCCTGAACCATCCATGAAAGCTAGAGCACCCACTTCAAATTCAAAGTCAATTTCTAGTGACTACAATGTCTTAGAACAACTAAAGAAGACTTGTACCCAGATCTCCATCATGGAGTTGTCGAAAAAATTTCTTACACATAGGGAGATTCTAGAAAAAGAGCTTGCTAAGTCTTCTGTACCCATAGACCTTTATGCAAAACAGTTCCAGTATATGGTTGGACACATCACCATGCCACATCTCCTAAAATTCTCTGAACAAGACTTCCCAGCCTAACCATCTCACAACTAAGCACTTCATCTTGAATTATTTTTCCATAAAAATAAAGTCAAACGGGTCTTGGTGGATGGAGGTGTAGGGTTGAATATTTCTCCCTTAGATAATAAAAAATATGGGATTTTTTAAAGACGTGATTGAAAAAATCAAAGTTATCACCATTTAGGATTATGATGATAAAGAAAGGGTGTCTCAAGGCACCATTCAACTTTCCATCTAAGTAGGACCGGCCATCATGGAAACTATTTTCCAAGTTCTTGATCTCGACCTCCCTTATAACATTATTTTGGGGCATCCATGGATCCATGGGATGAAATTTGTTGCATCCACATTTCATCAATGTGTTAAATTACCTTATAAGAAACAAGAGGTCACAATTCATGGTGATCCTGAGCCCTTTGCCTATTGCAAAAATCTGGAAGCAAAGTTCTACAAAATCCATCAAGTCCCAAAAAATGAAGGCCCTACAACTCCCTACATAGATCCAACTACCCTTGCCTCCATGTTTGAGACAAAGACACCCGTCATTCCTGACATCTTTGATATCAAAGTTATTATCCAAGATAACAAGTATGGAGACTACAAAATGAAGAAAAGGTCCTTTGTAATAGGAGAGTTACCTCAGTCTCTTGGGTGATGTGGGCAACCACAATCGGCTAGCACAACATCTCAAACATTCAGAGAATACCCCTCTCCATTTAGAAGTTGGGGAGATCTAGGCCGAGAGGTGGTTGATGAAAAATATATATCCAACCTCCTATACCAAGACAAAAGACCTGTACCAGCCCTTCCAATGGATGATGCTAACAAAGGTCTACAATTAATGTTGGGCATGGGCTATAACAAGAATGAAAGTCTTGGGGAAAATAGAAATGATCGATAAGAACCTATCATTGCTAAGAAGCGCATAATTTTTTTTTCCTTGGATGTACCCCTCTGAGAATAACCATACATGGTAGAAGTCCCCTTGTTAAAGCATTCAAAACTCCTCTTCAGTTACCAGTATCCACAGGTCTACCCTTAGACAACTACACCTTCAATATAGCTAATGTATGAAGTGGCAGTGATGAGGATCACCTTATTGACCTACCCATGTTGTTTGAGGATTCTTCCCTATTCATGATTTTCATTGTGTCTTTTGATTCAAACAACCAAACTCATGAAATAAAGCTAGTATATCCCTAGCTAATAGACTACGACCAACGAGGACCACCAATTTTAGACACATTTGAAAATGATGAGGCACTCTCAGAATTCATGGGACTACAAGATAATGTACCTTGTGGGGACCACAAAGTTGGATTCGACATTGAACTTGCACACATGCATATTATGGGGAAACAATTGAATCCCTTAGTTTCAAAAATGAAAATTTGAGAATAATCTCTACATCTTTAAGTGAAAACCACACTGTGGCACTTTCAAACTCAAAAATAGTAAAAAAGAGGATGCATCCAATGGTGAAAACCTATCTAAGGCTCCAAAGGATAGGGGATTCAATCTTCCTCTTAGTGCTATTCATTAGGAAAAGTCAATGGTCTTAGTAGAGAAGTACAATCCAGTCAACTTGGGGACACAAGAAACACTACATATAACCTTTTATGCAGAATCACTTTTGAAAGAAAAATAGGGACTTCTAGTTGCATTTCTAAGGGAAAGAAAACTGAACTTTGCATGGACCTATGCTGATATGCCAAGTCTTGATCCAAAAGTTGTGGTGCACCATCTAGCAATATATCCAGAAGAAAAACCAATGAGACAAAAGCTGAGAAAGATGCATCCTCAAATAGTATTATTGGTCAAATTGGAATTACAGAAGCTCCTGGATGCTGGCTTCATATGACCAATTGATTATCCAGAGTGGGTTTCAAATCTTGTACCTGTTTCAAAACCCACTAGGGGTATCCGCATCTACACTGACTTCCAGGATTTAAACAAAGCATGTCCCAAGAATGATTTCCCTCTCCGAAACATAGATATAGTTATGGATATGACATTGGGACATGAAATTATTTCAGTAATGGATAGATTCTTTGGATATAATTAGATCATGATAGCAAGGGACGACCAACACAAAATGGCTTTCAATTCTCCATGCGGGACATATTGGTAGAATATGATGCCATTTAGATTGAAGAATGCGGGAGCTACCTATCAAAGAGCTATACTGCTAATATTCCATTATATTATTCATAAGACTATGGAAGATTGTGTGGATGACATACTGGCCAATTCAAGAAAGTGTTGAGATCATATTGCAACATTAGGATCCATTTTCGATAGGCTAGAAGAATACAAGGTCAGACTCAATCAAAAAAGGTGCACCTTTGAGGTATAATTAGGAAAGTTACTAGGGTGCATTGTATCTATGAGAGGAATCAAGATAGGCCCCACCAAATTCAAAGCAATCCTCAAGATGGAGGCACCAAGGATATTGAAACAATTAAGGGGTTTACAAGGAAGACTCCATTCCATCCATCAATTTATAACATAATTAGCAGATAAGGCAATCCCATATTCTCATATACTCCACAAGGGGGTAGCATACAAATGGGATGAGAAATATGATCAAGCATTCAACAATATCAAGGAGTACTTATGCCACCAATTATTGGAAAACCCTTGATCTTGTATATACTAGAAACAACACCAACTCTTAGCACTCTTTTAGCATAACATGACGAAAATGAAAAGGAGATAGTTATTTACTGATCAGTAGAACCATGGTGGGAAACAAGATAAATTACACATCCATTGATAAGGCTTCCTAAGTAGTAGTGTTCACCACTCAAAAATTCAAACACTATATGTTGACACATCAGATAAAACTCATCGCCAAGATAGACCCTCTCAAGTATTTTCTTTCTAAAGCAATGCTCACAGGGCGAACAAATAAATGGGTTATGATCCTAATAGAGCATGAAATTGAGTGTGTGGAATGGAAATCCATTAAGGGACACGAAATTACAAATCAACAAGTAGAGGCACCAAAGTATTCAAAGAACCCACTTGCATCAGAATTCCCCGACAAGTCCATCTTTAACGTAAGCATAGAAGATCATTGGAAAATGTACTTTGATGGATCCTACACATAAAATGGGTTAGGATTCAGATTCTTCTTCATTACACCACAAGGAGATTGCATACCCAAATCATGCAAGTTTTCCTTTTCTTGCACAAACAACATTGTGAAATATGAGGCTTTTTTCATAGGGATGAGAAATGCAGTGTCAGCCTCCTATAATTATTTCAATAAATAAGACTTTACAGTCATGATTCAAAGATTGGACATCTAACCTAAATAGCCATTTTAAATATTATGAAGGCACATTTAAATTATCAAGCCAGGGACGTGAACTTGAAATGGGAAAACATAGTATGTGCACTAGGAACTCAAAGTAGTCATCTTCATTCTACAACTAAGAAAGACTTAGTACTGAAAGTAAATTGCATGGAAAGGAACAAATTAAATGTTGAAAATCAATCAACAATTAAACTAAGATGAACATGCACAAAAATCTGAGCAAAAAACAAGAAAACACTTGTCTGCTTTGGCTACAGGAACATTCATAGAATGGAATTCTAGTGGTTGTAGGAACAGTCAGTGCAAGATTCTTAACTAAGTACTAAACATAAGCTAACACTAATATAACTAAACTAAAGGAAAGATTACTCACCAAGTGGCGCCCCTTAGATGAGTATCCTCTAAAACTAATACAAACTCAAATGATCAACTCAGAATCTCATTTTATTCATTGGAAAAAGAAATTACAAAAGAGTAGCATGTCTGGAAAATTCTATTATATCAAATCATGCAATAACTTGGCGACTAACTCCTAAAGAAGGAGGATTTGAACCTTATTTATACCAACTAAACAAGGCAGTCAAATCCCACTAAGTGAGAGGACACCATTTAGGGAAAGTGGAGAAAATAATGAAAGGGCAGTTACACATGCAAGAAATCTGATCAGACATGCATGTCCAAATGTGGACACAACATTGCAATAATGCCTGTATCGCTCAATATCATTAAAGACCAGCACAAGGCAGTTACATGTGACTTACATGGGGAATCTCTTGTCATCGTCCTTCAGTTGACCTTCAAACGATTCCTCTGCATGACCAGTTGGTGGTTGCGTTTCTCAACTTAGCATCATCAATCATGTATGCATGGAAATGTCAGTACGCATAATAATTGCACATCTATAACCACCTTAAAGAAAATTCATTAACCACATGCAATATTAATATAGATAGTCCACATAATAGGTTAATGTCGTTAAAGCTGGGAGAAATATAATTAAACCCAATGTCTATGGTTTGAGGGAAACTTTATAAAAAGTATCAACATTTAATATCAAAGTCCATGGAAAATTTAGCAAATAAACTATAGATTCTACCCAAAAGTAGACCAAAAAATAGGCTCATCACTCCCCCCGACCTAACGTCTTGTTGGTCCTCTAGCAGGGGAAGTGTTGTGTTTCTGCTTGGTCAAAGTTTTGAAATTTGCAACTAATAATTGTCTAATATCAATGTATGTTGAGGGTGAGTCGGGGTTCCAATAGAATCCTCCAAACCTGTCAAGTCTTCTCCATCTTTTATTTTCTTTAGCAATATCATAGCGGTAGAATCTGAAGTTTGGCACTGGCCACATGAGGATAGGTGGCTGAAAAGTCAATGGAAGCCATTCTCGTCCCTTTGTTCTCCCAAGCTGAATGTACATTTCAATTATTTTTATTGTTGCAGCATAGTTCTGTATGGAATGAGGTTCATCCTATTTCAGATCATTAGTTAAAGTGTTTCATCTATGTGATAGATATCCTCTCATGGTGTCCTTTTTTTCTATTTTCTTTACCTCATATTCACTGTAAACTACCTCAATCCAAGGCATAATCCTATTATCATAACTAGGCCCGAAAATCATTATGCCCAAGTCTTTGTAAATATCGTTGGGGTTCTTTGATTCATCTCTAATGACCAAGGGTATATTGGATTCCTTCGCCCTATAAGAATTGTATTGCTCTCCCCAACTAATCTCATTTTGCACCCAATACATGAATTCTCTCAATTGGATATCCCCAACATACAACAATGGGTTCTAGTCTTGGTCTTGAGTTACAAAAAAGTTATATAAATAAAATTCACATAATAAATTCTTCATTTTAGGGGAGGCAATCCTATAAGCATTGAAAAATTTAGTGGGAGTCTCAATAGAGGGATTCAAACTTGAGATAATTATTGATAGCTTAAAAGAGAGATATTTCTCCTTCAGGTGCAAAGCATAAACCCTTGGAGGGGTTCTGCATTCTAAAATTTGTGGTACCAAGGTTGCAATGTTTCCCACCCTCCCTCTCTTTTAGAGAAATAATCTCTTCATTCTTTTCTTCAATAATTTCATCCCACTCTTGAATTTCCTTTTTCAATCTTTTCTTTTCCTTTTTCCATTCCTCCTCCCTTCATTGTATATCTTTCCATAAATTCAAAATTATTGTATGTACTGAAAAATCAGAAGGGTTATGAATTCTGACTAGGATTTTATTGATGGTTGCATCCCATATAGTACCATTAGCATAGATTCAGGTTGTCCAATTGGCTCCGGCTGAAGAGGTAGAATTTATTTTCCCACTTCATTTTGTAGGGCCTCTTGTTCTTGTTCTAGTAGTTGTTGCAAGAACTCTTGATCTAATTCTTGATCTTGCTGCAGGAACTCTTGGTTTTCTTCATGCTCTTGATTTCCAACTTCCTCTACAAGGGTAGCAAGATCCACCAGGGTAATTTTTGCTACCTCATTGAATATATTCTCTTCTTTGACATTTTCCTACTCTATTGGGGCTTTTGTGCTTTTATGTGATGTATTGCCACTCTTAGGGTTTTTCTGTGAAGGCCTATCAACAATTGATTTTGATTTCTTGAGAGGGCTCTCACATTTTCCTTTGGTTGTAGGATGAATAATGTCAGCCTTTCTCTTCTTGGGACTTGGCACCTCTCTTTCTATAGGTTGTGTTTTGGCTTTTCCTTTTCTTGCTTCTTCCACCTTTTGTGCCCTAGTTCTTATTTTGATTTCAAGTGGAACAACATCATCATCAAAATTCGATGAAGAATTTTATTTTTCAGAGTGCTCTGTTTCAGAGGAACTAATGTCTGTGGTCCTTTCTTTTGTAGAAGGATTCATACTAGAGTTGGCACTAGAGGTTGAAGCACTAGGGGTGGCTTCAACCATGCTTAATTTCCTGCTAGACCTACGTGTTTGAGGTAAAGCCTAGATTACAGCTGCTCGGGTCTAAATTGATCAAATTTTATGAATTCCTCTCAAGTCATTTTGGGTGCTACATCATGCAGAGATTTTTCAACCAAAAATGTAATCAGGCATTGGTGGGAAACAAAATTTCCCCTACCTTTTTGAGTTTTAGTCGCCATGATGGAGAGAAGGTTGTATAAGACATTGGGCACATTCAACCTCCTCTTGTGCCTCATGTGACTCAAATTTTTGAAATGTACTGAATGTAGGTTTGAAAATCAACCTTCACAAGTGATGTACTTGATAATGTAGATGGTTTCCTGCTTCCATGGCTCAGGCATAGAAGTTCTTTTGGCACCCTTTTTTTCTAGATTTATTGGAGGGTCCCCATGTATTGTGAATAAGGCCCTAGCTGACTTGGCATCTCTAGCAACAGGGTAATGTTCTTCGTTAGTTGGTAACCCTAAAACTTATGCAATTCATTCCTCAGTTGCCACAACCTCCAACCCTTTTACTATGGCTTTTCCATCTAAAAATGTCTGGGAAAATTCTAGTGCAATGCCTTCATCAAAACCGTCCATCTTTAGGAAGTAGTCCAACCAGCCACAGTTTCTAAATTTGTCCAGGCACTGTGCATCCTACAATAAGGTATCATGAACTGAGGAATCATTTTGAATTAATCTACCTACCATTGTCTGCAATCAATCTTTCACTCTATAAAATTCCCTTCTATAATTCTCGTTTAAAAACAAATTCCCTTGTTCACACTTGCTAGCTAAATTGTCAACTGAATTTTCTTTCTCTCTGTTTTTACCTTTTACCACTTGCAATTCAATATTATGATGGGGTCAATAATGACAAAGAAATGGTAATAAAGGGGGGTTATGATGAAAAAAATGGTGGTGATGATTTAGTGTCACATCACATATCTGAGTCGCCCTTCATTTCAAATTTTAAATCAGCTCAACAAGATTTGTTGATGCAAACAATCATGGACTAACATGTGGCAATGTATCAACATCTTTCCTACCCCTCCCCCCAACCTGAATTTGGACATGTGTCCACACATGAGAGATGGTAGTAGTGATTTGATAGGGGGTTATGAAAATTATGTGAACATCCATACTAATGTACAATGATTAAATGAATGCACTAAAAGATAATTAAGAGAGCAATTAAAACACACATACCTGAATGTATACGAACATGATTATGTGGAGGATTGATTGCAAATATCATAGAGAAAGTATTGTTCACCTTTTTAGGAAATAATTGAGCAATTAATGATGATAAAGTGGAATGGTGTGAGGTGGAATGAAGCGATGGAAGAGAGATAAAGGTGGTACAGATGGTCAGATGAGCGAATGGGCGAAGAAATGGACTTCTACAAAAGTAGAAGGCTTTATTATGACAAGTATGTACCTTAATTATCCAGAAGGAGGGACACTAGGTCCACTGCCTTTGGTTGCAGGAAGCTCGAGTGTTGCATGTTGGATGAATTGTTGTAGAAACTCTTCTTTGGAAGCTGGCTTGTGATAGAATTTGTGATGATGACCATTGAATAGTAATTTGAATTTGACAGGGTCAATGGTGGTGAGCTGAATAAATCCATTGGGAAAGACCTCAACAACTTCATATGGTCCTAGCCACCTTTTCTGCAATTTTCCTACATTTTATTGATATCGTGAGTCATAAAGTAATGCCCAGTCACCTGGCTGAAATCTCTTCTCTTTGATAAATTTGTCATGCCATTTGACTCTTTAATTTTTTAGAACCTCAGTACGGTACAAGGTTGTTTTCCTCATCTCATCTAAAGCATTCAGTTGCATGATTCTTTCTTTTTGTGCCTTAGAAATCTCCATCTCCAACTCTACTATAGTTCTAAGAGTCTTGTGCTCGAATTCAATGGGCATCATGGCTATCTTCCCATACAGTAGCTCAAATGGAGTGAATCTTGTAGTTGTTTTTCAGGTGGTTCGGTAGGCCCAAACTGTTTCTAATATTCTATTTGCCCAATCCTTCCTATGAATAGCCATTGTTTTGGTTAGAATGGCTTAAATCTCTCTATTAGTCACCTCAAGTTGTCCATTGACCTAAGTGTGATAAGGAGTAGAATTTTTGAGCCTTATGTTATATTGATTGACTAGTGTTATAACAAGTGTTGAGTTAAACTGAGCTCTTTAATTAGTTACTATTTCTCTGGGGAGTCCATATCATGTGAAAATTTCTTCATAGAGAAATTATGCAGCCTTGTTATCTCTTGCATGCTTCATGGCCTTGACTTCTACCCACTTAGTTACATAATCAGTGCATACCAAGATATAAGACTTACCATTTGATGGGGGATCAATGGGTCCCACAAAATCTAATCCCCAATTGTCAAAGGGAGTGACTACTACTTAGGGATAGAGTCGCATCTCATCTTATTTGGTTGGTTAGCCCATTCTTTGATACCTATCACATTTCCTTGTATATCTTCCTACATCTTTGTGGAGTGTAGGCCAATAGTATCCTATGTTCAAAATTTTCATTGTTGTCCTTTTGGCCACAAAATTTCGTCCATAGGGTTCATCATGGCATGCATGCATAATTCAATATATCTCATCTTCCCTCAGACATATTCTCATAACATGATCTGGTCCGGTATAAAACAAGCATCTAGCAATCCATTAGAAAAAATAAAATATTTTGCAATTAGCACTCTTCTCTCTTTTGGAGAGAAGTGAGGAGGAACTCTCCCTATCACAAGGTAATTAGCTATGTCAGCATACCAATGTGTGTGCACACTAATGGAGAATATATGCTCATCAAGAAAGGAGTCATCTATGGCTTGATTGTCTTTTGATGTGGTCAATCTTGAAAGAAAATCTGCAACAACATTGGTCTTCCCTGGTTTGTCCAGAATGGTTATGTCAAACTCCTGCATCAACAACAACCATCTGGCTAACCTTCCCTAGATTAGGGGTTTATTCATGAGATATATAATGGTTGCATGATCGGCGTGCACAAAGATTTGGTAGCCTATTATGTAGTGCCTGGATTTGTTTAGGGCGTAGATTACTGCCAACATTTCTTTTTATGTCATTGTATAATTGAATTCAGCTCCCTATACGTTTTTGCTGACAACATAAATGAAATTTTTAATGGCTCCCTCTTTTTATCCTAGGACTACTCCTATGGCAAAATCTGATGCATCTATGTGGATGTGAAAAGGAATTTCCCAATTAGGTTCCTTAAGTATAGGAGCATGAGTCAAAGTTGTCTTCAAGTCAGAAAATGCTTTTCCATAGCTTTTTGTCCATTGGAACTTACCATCTTTAGTCAGGAGACAATAGAATGGTGTTGCTATTTTTCTGAAATCTTTGATGAAATGCCTATAATATCCTACATGTCCCAAGAAACTCCTAAGATCCTTTTGTTTTGTAGGTGTAGGAAGATTAGTAATTACCTCAATTTTTGTAGGATCTAATTGAATTCATTGGTAGGAAATGCAGTGGCCAAGAACTACATCTTCCTGCATCATCATGAAGCACTTCTCACTATTTAAAGATAGATTTTTGTCTTCACATCGCTACAGGAATTTTTTGAGATTTTCCAATGCTTCATAAAAATCAGCACCATAGGTGGTAAATTCATCCATATAGATTTCTATGCAATCAAGGGAGATGTCTGAAAATATGATGATGACTACTCTCTAAAAAGTTGTAGGGGCGTTACATAACCCAAAGGGAAGATTGAATAGGCATATGTCCCCCATGGAAATTTTAATGTTGTCTTCTCCTAGTCCTTTGGTGCAATTTGAATATGATTGTAACCACTAAATCCATCAAGAAAAGATTTGTTTACCTGCAAGTGAGTCCAGGACTTCATCTACAAAAGCCAAAGGAAAATGGTCCTTCTTAGTAGCAGCATTGAGTTCCCTGTAGTCAACACAAACTCGCCATTTTCCTCCCTTCTTGGGAATAATCACCAATGGAGACACCTATTGGTTGTTTGAAATGGGGTAGATAAATCTTGCATCTAGCAACTTTTGTAGCTTTGTTTTGACAATTTCTCTTAATGCAGGGTTGATTCTTCTTTGTGGCTTCCTTACAGGTGTAAAATCATCTTTGATATATATCCTATGAGTGCAAATATTAGGATCCAATCCCTTAATATCATGACAATCCCATGCAAATGCATTTTGGTGGACCTTCAGCAAATTCTCCAATGTCAATTGTTTGTTTTACTCAATTTATTGTTGATATTCAGATATCTTCCTTCAGACACCTATACTTGTGTAGTTAACTCTATCATAGTTGTTTCATTAATACATGGTACCTTCAGTTCATGTGGCAACTTTGTTTGGAACATACATATTGCTGCAGAAGTTTGTATGCTCGAAGAGTGGATACAGGAAGTCTATTTGCAGAAAAAGTGGTTGCAGGAAGAGTGGCTATAGGAAGTCTATCTGCAAAAATAGTGGTTGTAGGAAGATTAGGTATAGCAGGCAGAAGTGTCTTCATGGGGTCAACAACACTATACGCATGAGAGGGTGATAACACCTCTACCTCACAATGGTTTTGAATTATAATAGATAACACTTCATCTTCATCTTGAAGCTACAAGAAAGGAATTCTACCCAACATCATGAATTGCACCACAGAGTTAACTTCCTTGGCCTCTTCACCTACATGTGGCCATACAAAATTATCCTCATCATGAGATGGCTAAGAAGGAGAATAAAGAACAAGTTTTTTGGTGTTACTATCATCACAAATGGTCATGTCACCTGATCGACATCCAATATGAGCGTATGTTGTTGCTAACAATGGTCTTCCAAGGATAATGGGATATCCGCCTAGTGTAGCTTTAGGAGAAAGAATCATGAAGTTAGATGGATACTCCCAAGAGTCTAGAATCACCACAAGGTCCTCTACTATGCCATCAGGCTTAACAGTGGAACTATCAACAAGCTAGAGGACAGTAGGAGTGGATCTCATACTTGCAATGTTTAGTTGTTTTAGGATGTCTTTCATCATCACATTTATTGTTGCACCCAAGTTAATCAAAGCATTCTTTATGTTTATCCAATTTATAATAACTTCAACCACAGGACTACCTAGATCATTGTACTTGGGGATAGTTACTTTTTCAAGAATGATGTCAGCTAGTTGTCCCACTACATGAACTATAGTTGGGTCTTTCTTTTTCTTGCATGGCGTCTTGAGGCATGATTCTTTGATTTATTTTCTCTATAGGAACATATTTTATGGCCTAGAATAGGGGTATCTAGACACATATATGCTTCAACTGGTCTAGAATGTCAAAAGTGGTGTCCTCCATCTTCTTCTTTTTTGGAAACTTCTAATCTCTAAGGGAATGGTGGTTCTTGTGTCATCTGCTTGGTTGGAATTGGTTCAGGATTTTTAGGTGCACTAGACTGAATGAGATCATACAAATATTCTTCTTTCTCTTCCACAGGAAGCTCAGTAATGATGGGTGTGGAAGGAGCTAGAAAATTAGTTCCTAAATGTAAACATATGTCACTTAAACTCACAACATATGTAGGAAATTGATTTGGATCAATAGAGTATATAGGTTGTTGTTGTGGTTTATTACTTGGGTTAGGTGTGGGTTGGGCTAGTAACTAAGTAGGTTTGGGTACATTTGAACTTGGATTAGTATAAGGAGGCATTATAGCAGGTTGTTCGGGTTGAGAAGGTGGTTGCATGTAACTAGTTGTCTAGTTTGGCCTTTGTTGTCCACCTCTCCATTGAGATGTTTGTTTCCAATTTTCCTAGAGGTGGCTGCCAAGGTCCTTGAAACTCTTGCCAACTCCCTTGAGGTTGTTTCCACTGAGGTGAAGAATTTTCATAGTTGGGCCAAGCATTTGGAGGGTTACCCCAAGACTCTAGTGGATATCCTCCATAGTTGGATGGATATGGGGACTCTCACTAGTTACTAGATGAATAAGAATTAAAATATGGTCCAAGAAAAAGATGGTGTATCTAGTGGCATACCTTGTATTGAATCCCTTGGCCTTTTCTATGCAAAAAAGTAGACTTGGTCTTCCTTGGTCTAAACTAGTTTGAACTCAGGTGGGATATGCTTGTTGTCAATGTTAGCTATCATCTTGCATCTGTGTTCCTTCTTCTTATATCTATAATGAGGAAAATATTCTATCAGCATTGCCTCTGCCTCCTCATGTTTCTTCTTTTCTTGAAGTGTATCTAGCTGAGTAGCTAGATTTTTGATGATATCTTGCTTGAAATATACCAGCAAATGAGTAATCTCCATCCTTGAAACTCCACTAGTGGATGACTTACCCATAGAGGATTGGTAAGCTCTCCCTCTCCTTGAAGCTACCCTAGAGTAGTTTTGGCATATCTTCTTGATATCCTCCCAATGAACTTGGGTGATATCTCATTTTTCCATCAGGTCCAAGGAATTAGTGCAACTTTCACTAATTCATCTCAAGAAAAGAAACTTTTTTGATTCTTCATTGAGTGTATGGTGTGGAGATTTCTGCAGACAAAACAAAAAACTTGAAATGAAATCCTTTAGGCTCTCATCTTCCTTTTGTTGCATTTTGAAAATGTCACCTCCTCTCATATCACTACCCCTGCAATAATCCTTATATTTCTCAAGGAAATTTGTCTTCATGTCCTCCCAAGTCTCCACAATGTCTCTGCCAAAACTCATAAACCATCTCAATGTAGCTTCTTTAAAAGTGGTAGGAAATACCTTAAGTCTATGGGCATCAGTAGTATAGTCATAGCTTTTGCAGAGTATATCAAACTCAAACAAGAATGTATCAGGATCTTTTGTGAGAAGTCCATATAACTTATGAAGGAATGAAGTAGGGATATTTTTTAGGTTGTCTACTTCATTCTGTTGAGCAATAGGAAAAGGAAAAGGTAGTTGGTTATGTCGGTTAGGCCTATTTCTATTTGCATCAGCCATGTCTGCTTGATGAAGTTCCAAAATAGAGGGTTCTTCAACTGGATTTTGATCTTCAAGGGAAACTTCAAAACTGGTTAAGTCAAGGAATGTATCAACAAAGGGGTGTGGCTCTTCTTTTTCTCCATTTCTAGGTAGATTTAGAAGCTCTACTTGTTGAAATGGATCTAGATTATTAGGAAGGAATCTCCCATAAGTATCTCTTCTTCTTCTATGCATGTGGTATCAAATCAGTATCACCCAACTCACACAAATAACTAATGAAAGAATAGTGGATCATAACTTCTAAATACTAAGAGAAAACTCCAAAAATATTACAACAGAAAAAACTACCAATGACTCCAAAGGAATCTCTAGTTTGACACCATCCTCGAGAATGGCACCAAAAATTTCAGCCTCCTACAAGGATTTCAATAACTAAGCCTTTACAATTGTGATTCAAAGATAGGACATCTAACCTGAATAGCCATTTTAACCATCATGAAGGTACATTTAAATTGTCAACCAAGGGATGTGAACTTGAAATGGGCCAGCACAGTATGTGCATTAGGATCTCAAAGTAGTCATCTTCATTCTACAGCTAAGAAGACTTAATAACAAAATTAAATTACATGGAAAGGAACAAAATAAATGTTGAACATCACTCAACAATTCAACTAAGTTGAACATGCATCATAAGAATGAAAATTTGAGCAACACACAAGAAAATACTTTGTCCTCTTTGGCTGCAGGAACAATCACAGAATGGAATTCTAGTGGTTGTAGGAATAGTCAGTGCCAAATTCTTAACTAAGTACTAAACAAAATCTAATACTAATCTAACTAAAATAAAGGATGAATTACTCACCAAGTGGGACCCCTTGGATGAGTATCCTCTAAAACTAATACAAACTCAAATGCTCAACTCAGAATCTCACTTTATTCATTGGAAAATGCAATTACAAAAGAGTAGCATGTTTGGAAAATGCTAGTATATCAAATCATACAATAGCTTGGCGACTAACTCATGAAGAATGATGATCCAAAGTTTATTTATACCAACTAAACAAGGCAATCAACCTCCACTAACTGAGAGGATGCCATTTAGGGAAAGCGGAGAAAATAATTAAAAAGGTGGTTACACATGTAGAGAATCTGGTCAGACATGCATGTCCAAACATGGACTCAACACTATAGTAACGCCTGCATCACTCAATATCATTAAAGACCAACACAAGACGATTACATGTAGCTGACATGGGGAATATCCCATCATCGTCTTTTAGTTGACCTTCAAACAATTCATCTACATGACTAGCTAGCGGTTGTGTTTCTCAACTTAGCATCCTCAAACATGTTTGTATGGCAATGTCATTACACATAATAATTGCACATCTATAACCACCTTAAAGAAAATTAATTATCCACATGCAAGATTAATATAGATAGTCCACATAATAGGTTAATGTCATTAAAACTGGTAGAAATAGAATTAAACCCAAAGTCTATGGTTTGAGGGAAAATTTATAGAAAGTTCAACATTTAATATCAAAGTCCATGGAAACTTTAGAAAATAAACTATAGATTCTACCCAAAATTAGACCAAAAAGTAGGATCATCATGCAACACAATGGTAGATCATGGCACTCAAGGTCTATGTAGATTCATAGCTTATCATCAACCAAGTCAATGACGAATACCAAACAAAGGTCGATAAGTTGACTCCATAAAAGAAACTGGTGGAAAGCCTCAAAGATTCCTTCATTGATATCACATTTGAGAAGATACCAAGAGAAAATAGTGGAGCAGTAGATGCCATGGAAAAAATTGGATCACTACTAGATGTCCCATGTAACGTCCCAAAGCAAGATTTCCATTTAGATTAGCTTCTCATACCAACATTCAAGGTACCAGAGTTTGAATTTTTGTGTGAAATTGTTGGTCTGGGTAACCTATGGTCTCATGACATGTACACTTATCTAAGAATAGGAGTCCTCCTTGTCGATATCACCCCAAAGCTTAAGAAAACCTTTGTCAATAAGTCATCCCACTTTGTTATCTTAGGTGACACCTTGTATTGTAGGAGTATTGAGGGAACCCTATTACAATTCTTAAATGCTAAGAAAGCTTTGATTGCTTTCATGAAGGTATATAATAGCATCTTCGGTTCACATTCGAGCGGTATGGCCTTGGCCAAGAAGCTACTGAGAATGGGTACTATTAGTTGATAATGGAGAAGGAATCCCATGAATATTTTATGAAATTCTTACAATGTCAACAACATGGAGATCTCATCCATACACCAACTCAAGAGCTCCACTTGATTGTTACACCTTGGTCCTTCTCGCAGTGGGGGCTTGATCTCATTGGAAAAATCACCCCCATCTTATCTAATGGACAGAAGTTCATTATCACCACCACTGAGCACATCACAAATTGGGTAGAGGCCATCCCAATGACCTATATTATAGGAAAGCATATTTCAAAGTTCATCCTAAATTACTTTATTTGTCACTACGGTATCCCACAAACCATTATCTCAGATAATGAGACACCTTTCAAAAACCAAGATGTCTAAGACCTATTTCATAAATTCAATATCTAATATCGCTTTTCTACTCCATACAACCCCTAGCATAACAACCAAGCTGTAATAATTTTATTCACAGTGAAAGAATTCTATTCACAATGGTCAGTATTCTTGTTTCTTAGATCAACAAACATTGATTTAATAATACATTTAGAGGGAGTGATGGGAGAGCGGGAAAGAGGATTTGAATTTTATCCTAGTCAGCAACGGGTGTCTGGTTCGAAGGAATTTGTTTTGCACTGGGGGGAGGGAATTATGTGGATGCAATAGGGGAGTTGGCAGGTGAGGAGAAGGGGGGAGTTATTTTTGAGGATTAGGGCCAGGGGAAGCGGGGGGATCCAGGAGACAGGATGGACTTAGGAGGTAATTTTTTTCAGGCTCTATTCCGAATGGAGTGGGTGGTGGGACCGGGTTTTTGGGAAACCAAGAAATAGAGGAGGTGGGAGACCAGGCTCAAGAGGATTCAAAAAGAATATGGTCATCATTTTTTGGTACCAAGCCTATTGGTAATTATTCCTTCCCTTTGATCAATAATATTTTGGTCCCTTTGAGTGGGACATTCGCTATTCTTGTCCCTGACCCAGTAATAGATCATAATGTTTCTTTGATGGCTTCTTCACTGGTGGGAAAATTTATGGGTCTAAGGCCAAATATTGAAGTGGTAAGGGACTTTTTAAGGAAGAAGTGGAGAGCTAAAGGTCAAATTGAGGTTGCGGCCTTTCCCAAAGGATTTTTCTCTTTTTATTTTTCTTGTGAAGAGGATAAGATTGTTTTGCTATGTGGTGGCCCTTGGTCATTGGTAAGTCATCCTTGGCTATAAGAAATGGTCCCCAAAAATGGACTTTTCAGATTTTTCTTTTGAGGCAATGTTTGTGTGGGTTTGATTACGAGGCCTACCTATGGAGTTCTTGAATGAGGATGTTTTTAGGGGAATAGAAAATTATTTTGGGGAATTTTTTATCTTTAGACGCCATGACCTCGGCTAGAAAAAGGCTGGTATTTTCTAGGATCTATGTGGGTATTAAAGAGACTACTGATTTTTCATCTTCTATAGAAATTTTATCAAAGTTGGGGAAGTGGGTATAGACTATAGAGTTTGAAACTCTCCCTTTTGTATGTTTTGACTGCAAAAAAGCAGGGCATTGGGTTAGAAAATGCCCAAACAATATTTCCAAACCTGAAGTCAAGTCGAGTATTAAAGAGACCAAAATCTAGAAGGCTAAAAAGATGGAGAAATGCCTGGATGATGGGAATAAGGGCGAGTTGAATAACTTTGTGGTTGGTCAGGATAAGAATGGGGATGGTCAGAACTCCAACCTAGAAGATAGAAATGATAAAGTTCCTTTGATTGGGAACTTTTTGGACAATGTTGGTCGTGGTCAAAATAATGAAACCACAGACTTGAGCACCAAGGGATCCCAGGGTGAGGATGAAAAGGAAGATGGAGGGAGCATGGGAAATTCTGGTGAAAGTTTGAACTTAGAAAAGAAGGTTTCAAACACCTTGTATGGAAACTTGGAGAAGACTTCTTGTAGTGGCCAAGAGGTAGGAGCAAGGCAAGTGGCGATAAGGATTCTATGATGAGTGAGGTGAAGACTTCTCCCTCATCTCTCAGTGATAGTTCTCAACGCTCCTCGGTGGCAGTGAAGGATACTTTTGGGAGTTTAGAGGAAACCAACAAGATGGGGAATGACTTGAGGTATTCCCTGATCATTAATGATGTTGCAAGAGATGACTTTATGGATGGGCAAGAATTCATGGGTCTTGAGGACCTAGAGCTCAAGGAGAATAGATCATACACAAAGGTTGAGAAGAAGAAGAATAAAAAAGGGAGCAATACTTTGGGGGTTTCCATGAGAAACAGATCGAAAGCGGATTGTGGAACCCAGAGAGGTTCGGGAAAAAAATTATTAAGATGGCATAGGGAGTAGGAATGCATCCAAAATATTGCAGATGGGGTTCAAAGAACCATCTCGGAGATTTTTTGGATTAGTACCCCATCAAAGAAATGAAGTTTATGTCTTGGAATATTTGGGGGCTAAACAACTCCCATAAACAAGAAACATTGCATAATTTTTCTAGGAATCGTAAGCTGGATATTTTTATTATTCAAGAAACCAACATGCCTAAGGAAAGGGTGGAATGAAATAAAATTTTCAAGAATAGTGTTGTTTAGGGTAGGAGCTCGGAGGTGGCTTCTGGAGGTCTTGTAACTATTTGGAACAAAGATCATATCCAAGGTACCCCAATTTGGGAAGATGCCAACCATGTGGCTACTAGATTCAGGCACACTAGAGATGGCTTCAGTTGGATTTTTTCTAATACATATGCCCCCAATAACAGGACTATGAGAAGAAATTTTTGGAAAATACTTGAGGCTCTTAGGCTTAGCTTCCTTGATGAGAACTAGATTATTATGGGAGACTTTAATACTCCATTTATTGAATCAAAAAAGTTTGGAGGGTCCCAGATTCAGATGGATAACAAGCTAGATTTTATGGACTTTATCAATTCTCAATATTTACATGATGTGGACCTAAAGGGTGTTATGTTTACTTGTACCAATAGGAGGGTAGGGACTGATTTTATTCAAGTCCGGATTGACAGGGCTTTAATTTTCAATAACTGGTTGAAGGAATATTTCTTCTCTCTAACCACGCTCTCAAGGATAGGCTCAAATCACTATACCATTAGCTTTGTGGATGACTCTATTTTAGGTAAGAGATACTTCCCTTTTAGATTTGAAAAAATGTGGTTGTCTCACCCTCAAATTTCTAGATGTATTCTTGAATGGTGGAGCATAAAGGTCAGTGGTACTGCCATGTTTTGGGTGGCCAAGAAGCTTAGTGAGGTCAAAACTAATGTTAGACGCTGGAATAGAGAAGTTTTTGGTGATAATTTTCCTTTTAATTCTGCTATCTAGATGGAGCTAAAGTATATTCAGGATAGGATTCAGAAAGATGGTTACGTGGGTAATCTCCTTTCTAAAGAGAATGAAATCCTTACTAATTATCATGCCATCATCTCTAAGGAAGAAGAATTCTAGAACAAAGATGAAGGTAGGTCTGGCTGTCCTCTAGGGATAAGAATAACAGATTCTTCCACATGACTACAATGAAACATAGGGCATCTAATTGTATAACTCATATTATGAAGAATGGTATAAGAGTTGAGGAGGATGAGATAAGGAGTGAAGCTATTTAGTTCTTTGCAAACTTGCTATCTATTGATGGAAGGCTGGATGTGAATGCCCATCAAAACCTCATTGATGTTATTCTTAATATTCTAAATGAGGTTTATAATAAATCTTTGATTGCTATCCTTTCAATGGATGAGGTCAGAAAGGTTGTGTTCTTATTTGAGGGAAATAAGGCCCCAAGGCTTGATGGTTTCCCTATGTTCTTTTTCCAAGTCTTCTGGGATATTGTGGCTGAGGATGCCATGAACATTGTTAAAGAGTTTTTTGGATCTAGAAAACTGTTAAAGGAGCTTAATTTTACATTTATTGTTCTTATACCTTTAAGCTCCCTGGGGCGGACGCTTTCAAGAATTTTCATCTGATTAGTTGATGCAACTCCTTTTATAAAATCATTTCTAAAGTGGTTACTACTAGGTTTCTGGGTGTTCTACTTCTCATCTCTCCTTAGCAAAATCGTTTCATCCCCCGAAGATAGATTTTGGACTCTATCATTACTATTCATGAGAACATTCATTCTCTTGAGGTGTCCAAGAGTCAAGGTTTCCTTCTTAAGTTGGATATGTCTAAGGCCTATGACAGAGTTGACCGAGAGTTTTTGTTGAAAATCTTAAGATCTTTTGGGTTTTCTGAGAGATTTGTTCAATTGATAAAGGAAATGATAACTACTACCAGCATTGTTGTTATTATCAATGGGCCCCCTTCCCATTTTTTTAAATTCACTGGAGGCGTGGGATAGGGAGACCCTATTTTTTCCATCCTCTTTACTGTTTTGGCTGAAATTCTTTGAAGGATTTTACTCAAAAAGGTGGAGGAAGGAAGTTTGAAAGGGTTAAGACCATCCTCAGCTAATTTTGTGTGCTCTCATCAAAAATTTGTTGATGATACTATAATCATGGCAAGTGCAATTGTTGGAGAAGCTAGAGTTTTAAATAATTCCCTTTCGTTGTATGAGGATGATTTTGGTCAGAAAATCAACATGGGGAAAAGCTCTCTCTTCTTCTTAATACTCTTGAATGGAGGCAAAAGAAGATTGCTGAAATCATTGGTTGTGCTATTAATTATCTACCCTCCACTTATTTGGGTCTTCCTTTGGGATCTAAACCACCTAAATATTTCTGCATATCTCTTGTGGACCGGTTCAATCACAAGTTGGTGGGATGGAAAGGAGCCCTCCTCAGTAAGGCTAACAAAGTGTTGTTGCTTAAATCCTCTTTGCAAAAAAATTCAGTCTATTCTTTATGTTCAAGATTCCTTCCAAATATGTTGGAATTATTGAAAAAATGCAAAAACGCTTTCTTTGGTCGAGAGTTGAGGAAAAGAAGAGAGTTCCTTTGGTCACCTAGGAGAGTGTGTGCAAGCCCAAGAAGTATGGGGGTCTTGGCCTATGAAGCCTAAGAGTGTTTAACAAAGCCCTTTTGGCTAAGTAGGTGTGGCAGACCTTCTCTGAAGTACGGGAGTGGAATTCTATTTGGCACAGTAAATATTTGTGGGGTGTTACTTCTATCAAAGATTTCCTTAGTTCCCAATCCCTTCCTTTAGGTTATTCTCTTTGGAGTAATGTTATTAATTCTAGGGATCTTGTTGGGAAAGGAGCGATGTGGAAGCTTGGAGATGGGAGAAAAATCTAGTTTTGGGAAGACAAGTGGGTTGGGAACAAACCTCTTTGTGATATTTCGGCCTTCAGGAGTCACATGGAGGTATGTAAAGCTAGATTTGGTATCTTTGTTGGGGACTATTGGAGAACTGATGAGTGGGATTTTATTTCATCAATCAATCCGAACCTCTCCCCCTTGCAGTATTTTCTTAATTATTTTGTGCTAAATTTGAGGGGCCATGGGGACCATTTGATTTGGAAATTATCTCCCTTTGGGATATTTTATGTCTCTTCGATTGTTTTCTCTTACTACCATATTTGTCCCCCTCCTGTTTGGGTGAAGTCTTGGCTGCATAACCTTATACCCAAAATCAATATTTTTCTGTGGATTCTGCTCCAGAAAAAAATCTTGACTAATGACAATCTTTGTAAGTGTGGTTTTTCTTTGTTAGAAACCAAGATCAGACATGCAAACCAAAAAACCTTCCACATAAGAGAAAATCAGAAAAGGCAAGAGCTTTGCATGAAGATGTGCAAAATATTATTATTCAGAATTAAGAAATTACATTGAGATGATTTGATTTATAAAAGAAATGTATGCAACCCTAATGTTTACCTAAAAGGGAAACCCTTGTGTGTACACTTAATAATTAATCAATTATTACTGTGCCTAGGTTTAGCTTAAGTAACTAAAGGAATAAGTGACTTAATTAATTAACCAATATGATATAATTAATTAAGTATAATAACTTATTATTCTAACACCCCCCTTAAGATGAACTTAGGAAGTAGCTAAAACACTAGAAAAAAGATGCATGAAAGAAAAGATGGGTCCTGAAAACTAGGCCTGATCAGGTACCCATTTACAAATGCAAGAATGAGGTAGAGAAGAAAAACCTAGTGGGACAAAACCCCCCTACAATGAGATGAAAAGATACAAAGAATTATTAGAAGAACACTGTGGAGTAACACTGGAACCGAAATCTGACAAGCAAGGAAAGATACTTTTGTTTACAAGAAACCATATCGGAATCATAATAATGCAACAGTAGACCCGATGCCATGGAACACTCAAAAACTCCAAACGAGAACAACCCTGGAATCTATGAAGCAACAATCAATTATTGAAAGATGTGATACTGAAATGAAGTGAAAAGATTCCAGTTGCACCCTCCCAACTACCAAAATATCCAAGTAATCGCCAAAACACCCATCGGGCCAAATATGGAATAAAAATAAACCTGGGATAGATATAGAAAAAATTGCATGGAGAGAAACGTAGAGCTCCTCAATACCTTTCCAACACCACAAATATAGAGAAAATCAGAGATCGTGGAAAAATGTTATGAGCTCAAAAGCGATAAATGAAAATATGACTTCAAACAGAAATAAATGTAGAAAAAAAGAAAAAACTGAAAAATAAACTACACCAAAGGAAAGTGCTCGGAACCATCTTTCTGACGATATCTCGTTTTCCCAATTTTGATACCATATGCCCAAGTTATGCCAAAAACAAAAAAACTGCTCCTTGAAGGAAAATCAGGGCTAGGAGGGGGCAAAGAGGGGCCATACGGCCGATTATGTCATGATGATGTCACCACTTCAAGGGAAAACATTTGACGGCCTGGAGATCGTCGCCGCAAAAAAATGCCCCCCTTGCAAAAAAATTGTGGAACCTGGTCACCCATGTGATCGACGGTGGTGTTGGGAGTCCGACCGAGGTTTGGGCACATAGCACCCGGTCCCCCATATGACCAGAGTCGGTTCTGACTGGGTCCGCGGTGGCTGCAAATTGGTTGGTGGTGGTAGACCGGCGGCCGCCTAGCCGTGGCGACCATGTAAACTGTGAGTGTTGACCCAAATTGCAAAAAATGCATTTTTTATTTTTATTATTTGCATTTTTTTTAAAAATGTGCCTCGGGGTGCGTGTTGGGGAGGCCGTACGACGTCCCTAGCAATTTCTTTTTGCCTTCTGGATCAAGTGTTCATAAATCGACCAAATGATAGGCGTCCTTAGGGTTTTTGGCTGCTACGAACACGATGGTGACCTCTGTTCATGCTCAAAATGCTCTGAAAAATCAGCTACCTCCAGAGCTTGCAAAAAGTCACCGAGCTTGAAACCCTCATAGATTTCTTCAACGATGACCAAAATAAAAAAAATAAAAGCCAATCCTAACTTTTTCTAGCACTCTGAATCCAATGGAAATGCTTGATCTGATCCAAAATGTTGCATAGATAGGCTCAAGGCATGAAATCCTCAAGGAACCCTGAACGAACTCTATGATGATTTTCTCAAAAATTTTAGAAGGAGTTGCATGTCAAGGCTCTGATACCATGCTAGAAACCAAGATCAGACATGCAAACCAAAAAATCTTCCACATAAGATAAAATCAGAAAAGGCAAGAGATTTGCATGAAGATGTGAAAAATATTATTATTCACAATTAATAAATTACATGAGATGATTTGCTTTATAAAAGCAATGTATGCAACCCTAATGTTGACCTAAAAGGGAAACCCTAGTGTGCACACTTAATAATTAATCAATTATTAATGTGCCTAAGTTTAGCTTAAGTAACTAAAGGAATAAGTGACTTAATTAATTAACCAATATGATATATTTAATTAAGTGTAATAAATTATTACTCTAACATTCTTTTCCTAACAGATGCTACCTCTGTTGCGCGGATGTTGAAAGTGTTTCCCATCTTTTTCATCTTTATCCCTTTGTCTATAACATTTGGTTTAGGATTTTTTCAGTTGTGGAATCACAACTGGGTCTTTACTAGATCTATTTGGGATTTCTATCGTCAGTGGAAGGTGCCTTCAAATAATTAAGTGTTCAATCTACTCTGGAGATATATCTTTCCACACCTTGCATGGGGAATTTGGAAAGAACACAATAATAAAATCTTTAGGGATTTTGTTGTCTCAGAGGATTTGGTCTTTGATAAAATCATCAAAGCAGTGAGAGAGAACTTCAACATGCTAAATTCTAATTTGAAGGCTAAAGGGAACAACAGATGCCAAGACTATGATCTCAAATTTTCTGAGGTGTGGATGATCAAGGTTGATGTTTCTTATGCTCTTAGACCTACTAAGATTCCTAGGGATGGTATCTACTAGAGTCTCCCTCCCCCTGGATGGGTGAAAATCAACTTAAATGGGGCGTCCAAGGGTAATCCCAGGTCAACTAGGTGTCGGGGAGTGATAAGGGGTGAGAATGGAAATTTTATTTCAGCAGTGGCGCTCCCCTTGGGCACCCAGACCAACCACCTTGTTGAGGCCATTAGGGCTTACCAAGTCCTTAATCTTGCCCAGCAATTGAAGTTCAAAAATGTTTGGATTGAAGGGGATTCTAATAATATTATTCAATGTATTAAAGGTCTTCAAAAGCCATCCTGGACGATAGAGAATTGGATTAATTTATCTAAGTAAATTATTAGCTCTTTTTGAGAATCACTTTGTTACCCATGTCTATAGAGAGATTAATATGGTGGCAGATTTCTTCACCAATAAAGGGGTAAAGGCTAATAATAAGATGACATGGCAAAGGAGTGATGTTTTAGAGGTTGACCTCATGGCCTTACTCATGTATAATCACACCCATGGGAAGGTTAAATTCCCCCTACCAAACAATGATTAAGGTGAAGGTGTATATTTCCATGCAGTCTTGGAGTTGTTGCATCATCATTTTTCTTCATGGGATAGAATATTGTAGTATTAATTGCCCCATTAATATTTGGTGTTTCACATGCTTTTTGGGTATTTTGATGATCAGGTTTAGTGGCCTTCTGGAGTCTTCACAGAAGGGTTGCACCATCATCAACATGGGAGGTGAACGCTACAGGTTGGAACCGATGGAATGAAAAAAGTTGAAGGGTAATGAGAAAGTGTGGAGAGTGCTGGAGAAGGGTGGCATCATGAGCTACTTGGAAAAACTTCATGGAAGTGATCAAGAGATCACCAAGATTTTTCTCAAGGAATGGAAAAATGGTAGGATAAAACTCTTTGGGAGAAAAGTGGCAATTGATGAACAACTAATTTCCTGATGTCACTGGGATGTCAATGGAGGGGCTTAAGTTCTACAGGGACGAGAAGCTCTCCAACCAGGCGGTTAAGAATTTTCCTAAGTCTGATAAGGAAAGGGATTATTTGTTGAGAGCTACCAAGAGTAGCTATGACTCCATCAAAATTAAATTGTTTTGGTGGGAGGTCTTGAGAGTGATTATGGAGTATATTACTTTGGATGATAGATATACCAGGGTTTTTGGCTATCACTTTGTGCTCCTGAATCATTTTTGGCACTAGGTCAGGTTTCCATTCCTTTCTATCTCTCTACTTATTTAAATGTGAATCTTTAGGACCATTCTTCAAACCCGGTGAGGTACCCCATTATTCACGAGGGTTTTCTTGTTCTCATTTATGAGCATTTTAAAGAAATGTCGGCTATTACCCACCAAACCCATTCTCCACACTCTGTTTCTGATAAGGAGGAGTTGGGTGCTAGCTATATGGATAAAGATCAGTGGGATACTGAAATGGAGGAGGAAGAGTGCCCTTTGAGGGATAAAATGAAGGGTAATAAAAAAAGTAATCCTAAAGCCCATGCCCTTCCAAAATCTAGTACTATGACCTCTACTAGCAGGGCTAAAATCATATTCTCGGGGTCTGATGAAACTAAAACAAAGGCAAAAGGTAAACCTAGTGTTTATCCTTAGGGGAAGGGTAAGAGGAATATTGTGGAGGACACCTCCTAAGATATCAACCAAGAGAAGTCCCAGCATACCAATTCGTTTGAGAATTCCAGCTACCCACCTATGGATAGGGAGGATAGACCTCGGTATCCCAGTGACCTTAAGGAGGATGAACACTACTTTAAATTTGATCATTAGTATCCTCCTGATATCCTTGCAATTGCCTATAATGGTTCTATGGATTTTTTAGTTTTTTAGGTGGGCGAACTTTGAGATTAAGGAGATAAAGTTAAAACAAAGGGCCTTTAACAACAAGTTGGAGAAGAATGAAATGATGGAAAATACTAGTAAGGATAAAGATAAAGCCAAGGATTTTTGGACAAACGATGAAAAGAGATACATGGTTGAGTGCTTGAAGAAAACTGTGGAGGATTTATATCATTTCAAGAGCAATCATGATGACAAGCTTTCAAAAATGGATGGAAAGCTAAAGAATGTCAAAGAATCAATTCAAAAGGTTTTGGAGATGAACCACAAGATCTTGAAGTCCACTACTAGTACCATGAATATGATGGTTGATAATTTGGAAAGGGTTCATCGGGTTAGAATGGTTGTGGATGTGGAAGAAGACAAAGAACAAAGCCAAGTTAAGGGTATAGGTCCGAGCAGATGAACCAAAGCCAACCTGAAAAGGAAGATGGATAAGACCCTTGTTGATATTCAGGAGATGAAGAAAGCAACAATTAATATGGACAATCTAGAAAAATAAGTAGTTCATATCCTAAGCAATCTGGCTTAGCAGCTGGATTTCTACTAGACTCCTGCTGGTTTTTGGTTGTGTTGTCTCTATGCTAGTCTTTGTTTTCATATTTCTACAAAGCTTCTTTTCTTATATGTTGAAATTTATTTTTCTTTATCTTTACTTTCTCTTTTGTTAAAGGGTTTTAGATTCCCTTCAAAACCTTCTTTTAACTTAATAAAAAACAACCAATCTAAGGCTACAAATAAAACCATCTTAAGAATCCTCAAAAAGACAATCAATGAAGTTGGTTGTGACTGGAACTTGTAGTTGAACCCTACCCTATGAGCCTACCGAAAAATTACCTGCACACCAATAGGTGCAACCCCATTCTCCCTAGTCTATGGATCAAAATCCATCCTTCCCATTGATATCGATCTCCCATCCTTAAGAATATCAAGTATCACGATTAAACGAGATCAGACTACTGGATGAGTGACACATGGATTCCTTAAAACATTTACAAGTCTACCAAAACCATGTCAAATAGAGCTACAACAAGAAGATCAAAAGTCAGACCTTCCAATTCAGAGAGCTAGTACTAAAGGAGAATCAAAAAAATATGTTGAATCTAGACAACAAGCGAAAGTTTGAACCCAATTAGTTGGGACTCTTCATCATCACAGAAAGCTACAAGTCAAGGGAATAGCTACTATCAATGCCCGAAGGGGAGCCTCTATAGGAGCCCATGAATAGCTCACATCTCAAAAAATATTATGCCTAAGTTTCAAGGTATAAAACCCAAAAATCAAATAAATATATAAAAAAAAAAAAATCAAAAAAAGGGTTGAAAATAGTAAAGATAAAAAAAATCGTCCTCTATTGAAAAATACTTCGGTGGCACTTTGGGCAAGTACCTTGGTGAAAACCTGGCAAATAGGCACCTTGTGTAAATAAGCACTCTCCATTCACCATGATCTCTACGACTTGTCCTGCACCAACTACCATCGCCTTCGGCATCACCCATCACATTCCATTGATCTTCAATTAGACCATTCACGTCCATATGATAGCTTGGTTATGTGTTTTATCATCTTCCCTCCTAGTACTACTTGGCATATTCCCAAGGTCAGTTTGTCCTGCCTATATCAGAGTATTCTATTGCATCATGTTGGGGGCATGTTCCTATACCTACATCAGATTGGATTCGTGTATATTCTTGCAGTCTTCCTTAAAATTGAATTTTTTTAAAAAAATTCATAAAACCCTTCAAAAAAAAAAATCCAAAAATATTCATAAAGTCAAAAAATCCAAAAACATCCAAATCATATGAAAAATCCAAAACAAGTCAAAAATCCAAAAAGGTCAAAAAATAGAGTCATCCCATCAAACTACATCATCTCTGAGCTTGAACATAGGAAAGGTGGATCTTTGATTGGCCCCCAAGACACATTAGGTCAGTCCTTTAAGAATTTGTCATGATAAGTTGGCAATCCACTTTGTTCATATCTCATCAATAATCGAGTTTGTGCCAGTCAAACTACATGGTTTTTGCATGTATAACATAGGCAAGGCTAATCTTTGATCAGCCCCCGAGGCCCCTAGGATAAGTATTTAGGTTACTTTCTTGGTCAAAATCTCAGATTACACCAAAAACATTAGAAAATTTGAAAATCAAAATATTTGTAGAACATCTCAAAAACACCAAAACAACCTCAAAACATTTCAAATCCTCAAAAACATCCAAAAACCAAAAAATCCATCTGTCACATCTTGCTTTCACCCACAATAAGCATTCACTCATAATAAATGATCATCGCCTTCACCCTTTGGCAAAACACTCAGAAACAAGTCTAGCAAGATACAAGTGAAAACTTAAGCATCAAGGTCTTAAGTCTAAGTCAGTAGGTAAACAAGTTGTTCAACTCCTAATATTAATATCCCATCATCTAGTCAATCCCAAATCATTTGATAAAATTATTTCCTATGATGCATTCTTCCTAGAATGGACATAAACATCAGGCATCACCATAGTTTAGTCTTGGCCAGTGTTATGAAGAACATTAGCTTGTTTGTTTACTTGCTCTCTTTTTTTTGACTTATCTTATTGTGCTTATTTCGATGACCTCTTGATGATGTCCAAACAAAGGGATTTAGAGAGAAAGGAATGGGGCAACGATCATTATCTTTTTATCTATTGTGCTTGTTGGATGTTCTTGTAATATAACCTTGCTTGTGCGTACTTTGTTTGGTTTGTAGGGAAGATGTTTTAGGTATCTTGTTGACCACATAAGAAGGCTTGCCTTTCTATGTTTTGGTCTGAGTTATTTGAATTATCTAAACTGCATTTTAAATAAGGTTTTGTATGCTAGGTATGAATATAAATACTCCTATTTGATTTTCGGGTCAAATTCCATCACACTGGGTGCAACGCCATCCTAGTTCTTTATACCTTGATGCATCATACCTATGTTTGTTATCAAATATAAGGTAAGTAAGCCCTTTTCAAAATCCCAATTCCTGATAAGCAATACATCATAATCATTCACAAAGTCTCATAGATTATAACTTGTTGGATCCTCTTCTCATCATCTTATTTCTTCGTTCTTCTCTTTGCACTAACATGGTACCATGATAGTTAATCATCACTAAATACATCTATCATGCATTCAAAAAGTCATCAACATACATCTCATATTCAAATACATAAAATCATGATTATCACATATCATTGCATAAAGAATATCATAATCATTTCATAACATAAATCATATCATAGTTGTTTCACATCATGTGTATATCATATCATTACAAATCATTACATATCATGGTTATTTCATATCACATCATGTTACATTGCAAAACATAAATCATCACATAGGCATATCATATCACTATGTTTATGTCATTACATATCATAAATATGGCATAACACATCATCACATTTTACATTATTGTTTTAAGATGCAAAGAATAATGGAGATTTGTTATTCAGGGTGTCTTAGAAATCATTACATTCATATCATTGTACACATCATTCCATATTAGGAAGCATAATCATCTATCACCTCATTTCATGATCACATCACATCATTACATTTACGGCATATACATTTCATACCATGTCATATCATTTTATATTATCATTTTTTATATTTACAGGGAATAATAGAGATTTGTTATTCTAAGCATCTTAAGAAATCATTACATTTGTACTGTTACATTCACAAATCATAAATCATAATTCATATCATAATCATTTCAAATCATAATCATTGTATAACATAACTATTGCATGTCATAAATCATAAATGTCATATATCATTTCACATCATTAAATTCATATAATAATCACTTTTCCTATTAAATCATTGCATTTTTAAACATTGCATAACATTAACCATCTCAATATCATAATCATTTTTATGTCACGTAAATCATACCATAATCATTCCACATCACAATAATTTGCATAAATATTTGCATATCATCACATAAAAATAAATCATTTCCATATCATAATCATTTCACATCATTACATTTACACCTCCATCATACATATATATGCATCATCATATTATATAGAAAAAGGTACAAAACATTATATTTTACATATCATAATCAAATCCATTATCATTTAGGACATCATATATGTTTGTTAAGAATCTTATAAACCATACATCTGCATCATCATATCCTCCATATATGTATTATCACATCATAGGAAAAAAAGATATAAAAACATTTGCATCCACATATCATCATCATAAAAGTGCATAGAAAAAAGAAATGCATCCTTAACCATTTGCATTCATAAACATCTGCATATCATAATTATACATCACATCACATTAAGTTGCATCACATATAGAATATCAAATACATACATCCATAGTGCATAAATAAAATAGGACCACATCTCATAATGAATCAATCACATCATATCATATACATATCAAAATATGGTTGTCATGGTACAAATCAGGATCATTTGTATGTATCAATCAAAATAATACAATTCCCACATGGCTATCAAAAAACGGAGCCCATGGATCTCAAAAATGATGCCAAATCAAAACTGTGGTAGCCATTCCTAGTGGCTGCTCCCCTCGTCCGCCTGTCTCTCTAGCTGCTCCTCGGCATGTCTCATTCCATTCTACTAGGAGTACTCTGGCACCTGAGTTGCTAAAGGTACGGCCTGTCAATAATGAATCCTATAATACTTTTCCTTACATGTGACCTCGTGGTACATCTATGCTGAGACCGTCCTACCCTATGACAGAACAACCATACTCTCTAATTGTTTCCTTTGGCCTACCTCCTGGGACAACTATATCTCAGAGGCCTATCTCTACTACCTCTCATGATCTCTCTTTGTGGTGAGGACCTGAACCTGTTGTCTGGCCTAGTCCCTCTTAGCTTTAAGTTCTTGTACCTATGTCGTGAGCCCCTATATCTACCCCTACAACTATTATAACTAGGTCTCTCAGGCATTTGGTTGCGGTGGTTTTTGTGGTTGTTGTGGTTTTTGGTCTCTCGGTTGTTGGTCTCTCTTCTGGTCTTTGATTGGTGACTGTTGTCCTCCCTGACCTGGCTAGTGAGGAGGTGGTCCTCCTCCTCCTCCTCCCTATCCTCTTGCCCCAACCTGTCCTCCTCGTCCTTGATTTTTTGTCTTGCCCTAGGGCCTTCATCGTAGGGGTGCTACCCCTGAGACTTTCAATTTAAAAGGGGGCCAGAACCACTCATCATAGGCATGCGTAGTATATGGATCCATCGGTCCCTATGCATAAGCCCATGGTTTTCTAGCTGCCTGAAGTTGTCAACTGCCTCTGCAGTGGGGATCGTCTGACCCCACGTGGTCTCTCTTGTAGACCGAGCAAAGATAGCCATGTACTGATCATCAGGCCTATCTTGGATGTCTCTAAACTATTTGGCTACCTTGTCTTGTAGGTAGTGCTCTATCATTGTATGCTCATACCCCTGCATCAACCTATCCTACCAGGCAAAGAAACGTTGTTGCACATCAACATACTAGGTAGGCATCTGTAGCCAAGGCCTCCAAGTGAATACTCTCATCTCATCCAAAACTCTCCTCCAGTGAAGGAGACCAACCCACCTTGTATGCCTCAAAGTGATACCACCTCAATACCTCCAAACTATTGGATCGTCAAGCTCCACATTAACAACTGTAATAATTGACCAGAGCATGACAATGTGCTCCCAGGCCCAAATGTCTAATAGTGTGACCCTTGTACCAATAGCCCATCTATCACAGTAGGTGAACTCATGCAAATCATGATTAAGTGAGGCCAACATCACTAGTCCCCATTCAAATAGAGTCCTCTTGGAGAGCATCTACTCCCAAGCCAAACCCCATCCTGAACTGAAATATCAGCCTCACCAATCTAGGGCTACTAATCCTGAAAAAATAGTGGCCACAATCAACCAGAAGGTAGACACTCGACCTCTATAATAATCAAGGTGGATCTGGCTCTTAGTGAATACAAGCTCATCTAACCCCATGAACTCATAGCACACATTAGTGTCGGAATCCATATCATATATAACTCGATCACCATGAATCAGCAACCGAAAAATCTGCCACACATCCTCCAGTCTGACAGTAGCCTTACCAATGGGAAGACGAAATGAGGATATCTCACTATGCCACCTCTTGGCCAGTGTAGTCATCATGGCCAGGTCGGTCCTCACAATCAGTGCATAGGTCATGTACCAAAGGCCAATCATGCCAAGGTGCTCCTGAAGCAACTCATGTAGTCTAGTCAATCTGCTGAGCACCGAGGGTTGATGCTCAAGTGAATGTTTGGGCTCTCTATCCTCCTGACCCATAAAGCCATGGCGTCAAGTTTCGAAAAAAGACGAGATCATAATTGGAGTTTTCAGCACTGAAACCACATATGCATCATTTTTTGTAAAGGTTTCACTCTTTGCAAACTCAAAACAATGACATTGGAACCCAAAATGCAAAACAAGACCATCGCGTCACAATTTGCAACCATGGCCTTGTTTGACCTAAAACCCTAATTACCTAATTAACTCATGGCGTCACCATTTGCAATGGCGTCGCCCTTTGGATTTTGGATCCCTATGACCTAATTGCGGCGTGCCATCATAATAAGCAATGGTGACATTGTTTGACCCTTAGCATCATCGAATAAGAACCTTTAACCTTGCTATATAGTGGTGCTGAAGGTTTTGACCTTTTGGACCATAATAAATGCACCTAAAAGATGAAAGAAAAAGTCAGGTAAGGATAACATAACACTGGTCATGCGCTTGGAGGTCTCTAGTAGACTCGAACTCGCCTGGAAATGTGTTAGGGAAGCACTCTTTGTGCCATCGTGCAGGAGGGTCAGAGCTCAAAATTTTGCAAATCAGAGAATGTGAGTGTCCAAATGAATGGAAAGTGACCCATAGAGGACTATTTAAGCATTAAAACGTTAAGGGTTTTTACCCCATTTTGGTCATCAAGCTAGGGTTTTACACCCCTGATCCCATTTTTGCCCATTTGAAGGTCATTTCAGGTCTTTTTCTCATGTTTTCGCTTATTTTTGACATTTTGGAGCCTTTTTGGACCCTTCGGGCAATTGTCATCTTTTTTTTTGAGATCTCCCCCAAAATTCAAAATTTTCATCTGATCTCTCAAGGGGGCAATATACCAACATGTTTCTTATCACTGGGGCAGTAGTGGGGCATCCAAAAAATCATTTTTTTTTTAATTTTGATCTCGGCAAGATTATTCTTTGAACCAATGCAGTAGGCATATTGCTTCAAAGAGGGGGAAAATGTAGACATTTAAATTATCCTAATTGATATCGTGCACTCGATTATGATCCACTAACATAATTTATTCCTGAATCATTTCTTTACTAACCAGTTAATTAATTCATCCTTATTTAATTAATTCATCATAATTCCTCTCTTAATTAAATAAACCATCTTATTTGATTAAATAATTATCCTCTTTTAATTAAATAAATTAATTTTAATTAATCCTAATGTTCTGCTTTTAATTAAATAATTCATTTTATTTAGTTAAATCATCTTCCCTTTTTTAATTAAATAAATTAACCCTTATTTGATTAAATCTAACATCACCCTCTTTAATTAAATAAATCAAACTTTATTTAATTAAATCTAATCCCTCAAAATTCCTCTCATTTTGATTTGAATAAATCCAAAAATCTAAGTCAAAATGTCAAATCAAACTAATCCCTATCTAAGTTAATTAAATCTTAATTAACTCTAACTCTAATCCATCAAATCCTCTAGGTTTTGCAACTTGCACAAATAAATCAATTTAATTGATTTCTAAAATCTCCTATTTTCCATTCAAAAAGGAATCTTGTTGGAATATTCTTCCAATTTGAAAACTCCCTCCAAAATGATTTGTCTTCCAACATGGCATTAACTCCTCTTACAAGTCCTTTTTCTTGAGCCATGTGGCATTAACTCTTCTTCCACACCTTCCTCCACAAGTAATCTTTCAAATTTCAAATTTTCACCTAATGGCATTTATTTGCACATTCACCAAAATGTGCTCATTCCTCCAGGACTAGCATGTTGACAAGCGGAACCTTGCCATCGGCTCATGTTTAGTCCCACATTCATCCCATTTTCTCATTTCTCCATCATTCTCTATTATAAATATAGGTCTTCTCTATTGATTTTGGATCCACAATCTTAGGCATTTTGATGAACAACTTTAGGCAAAGGCATTTATACAAGTTCATTCATTTTCATCAAAGTTTTCATAGAATTATATCAATTTTAGCTAGGTTATGGTCAAATTTTCACCAAAGGAGCACAATCATCAACCATCTTCATCAAAAGCTTAGCAAGGAATTGGGAAAGGGCTTCTTTCCACATCAAAGAAGTGTCAATTCCCTTATGGGATGCTATTTTGAGTGTTCTTGAGCAAGATTTAGTAGCTTTATTTGGTTTTACTTCATTTCATTTCTTGTTCTTGGCATTAAGATGAATTGCATGGGGAATTCTTGTTTTAGATTTGTTTATTGGCTAATATTGTGTTGTTTGGTGATGTTTGAATAGGTCTAGAGAACCCATTCACATGATTCTCTAAGTTAATAATGCATTTAAATTAATATAAAATTCTTTTAAAACATAAAACATGGGTGCAAGATGAGAGTGACTTTCAACAACATAAGTTTTCTCTGAAAAGGTGGATCCCTATTCAATAGATGCAAGGTCTATTTATAGAATAGGAAAAATGAAACTGATGGTCAAGATGGAAGGAAAATGGAGGCATGGATCATGGATTCCCATCAAGGGTTGAGAATGCAAGTTGATTTTTAATCAAGGGCTCACAATCATGCAAAGAAGCACACTTTCAAAACTTGCAGAAGAATTTTGTTGAAAGTTTGTTACAAAGAAGAATATTCCTTTTTTTCAAATGATTGGAGAGGGAAAGAATATTCCATGAGAATATTCCTTTTTTGGAGGAATGCGCAAAGGATGAATATTCTCAAAGAATATTCCCTTGCAAGTGGGAGAGTTAGAATTAATTAGTAATTTGATAATTAAAATAGTTTCAATTATTCACATTAGGGGAATTTAGGATATTCATTAGATAATTTATTTATTCAATGAAAAGGGGTAAAAATGAAATTTAATTAAATAATTAAGATTATTTAATTAAATGAGAGGACATAGGGTGTTAAGTTATTATTATTTATTTATCCAATTTAACAGGATGAAAGGTCACATGAAAGGGGTAAGAATTAACCTAGTTAGATTAACCAAATTCATAGATGAAAGATTAGACATTTAATTATATAGCTAAGCTAATTTAATCAAAAAAGTGAAAAGAGGATAGATTTTAGGATGAAATTGTGTTAGTATATCGGATTCAAGTGTGCATATTATTCAAGACATTTTTAAGTGTCTACAATATTATATTATTATACAATAATATAATATAATAAATATTATATTATATTATTATACAATAATATAATATAATATATATTATATTATATTATTATATAATAATATATATTATATTAATATAATATATTATAATATATATTATATTATATTACATGATTACCAAAAAAGTTGCATATGTATAATGGTCAGGTCCTGGACCCGACCAATTATTAAAAAACTACATAAAGGAAACATATATCTGTTTCAAAACAGATATCTGATTCCTGTTCTATTAAATAAAATAAAAAAGAAACTTGAGTGCTCATTTTCCTATAGTCTCGTAAACAGTTGTGTGCGTGTTTTGTATTCAACAACTCAGATATCCATTTGGGAGCCAAATGTTTTTCTCAAACCAATCGTATTTCAAAGGTATTCACAGATTTTAATGCTTTTTATTCAATCTCTATTAGTTTTGCATTGTTTTTTTGTGAATTTTAATCAAAAATAGGATTTTTAATAGGTTTTTTGCTGCATTAAATTTTTTGTTAATTTTGAATTTTTTTATCAATTAACAGGCTTAAAATGGCTTATCTAAACCTTGCACAACATGAAAACCCTCCAAATCCTCCTTGATCTTGACCATTGTTTCCAAACCAAAATGTTCCAACAATACATGAATTTATTCATATAAATGTAGATCAATTGAGAAATGTATGTTGAGTTTATGATACACTCCTTGAGCTATCAAATATGAAAAACACTTTAGAAACAATCATTTCAAATGTTGAAACTTTGGCAAATTAGCATAATAGGTTTGCAAAGTGGCAAGAGGAACAAAACAAAATTATGCCAATGGGTTATCATATGATGAGGTGATGGCACTTGATATTGACAAAGCCCAATTATCCTAGTTATTCATCAATCACAAAACAAGACAACCCATAGATGTGCAGAAGCCAAAATTTTCAATTAAATGGTGCACACAGAGAGGCATATTAGATAATTTGTAGAGACGTTGGTGGATGGTTTCGATAAACCACCCAATAACAATCTTGGCATCCCTTAGTATTTTCTCTAAAAATTATGTGTCAATTTGGTCCTACAGAGGCATGCCAATAACTTTGACATTTGAGAATTCCAGGGTGTTGGTAGAGTGATGCCACAGGATAGATCTAGAGCACACTGAGTCACCCCAGTTCTTCCTGCTCTACTTATTGTTGTCTCATCTCTAGTACCTTACCTCGAGATTGATTTTGATGTGGGGAGTCAGAGAATTTTTTCCTTACACTCATTGAGTGATCATTTGGTCATGCAAATCCATCATGTCACATAGTCGTTTGATGGTGCATCCCATCATGATGGTGATGCACCTGATACATCCCAGCATGATGGTGATGCACCTGTTGCATCAGCTCCAATTGGTACACCATCCTCTTCAACACATATTTGTGTGCTCCATTACTACATGATGTGCAACAATTTATGTTTGGATCTTCTTCGATGGTCCACTGAGGTTCCCATAGACACATCTAACTATGAGGTGCAAGAAATGTCAGATGGAGGAGTTGATAGAGTATGTAGTGGACCATTTCTAGGAGAGACATCAGTTGCCAAGGACGATGTGGGAGCACTGATAAGACTTAAAGTAATTTTATAGTGTGTTTTATCTAAATTATTTTATATTCTATAAGAGATATTTGTACTAATATATGTTTATGTGCTGAAATCTTTAATAGTTGTTGATAGAGGACCGAATTTCACAAGTGCAGGAGGCTACGCAATCAACCATTTCATTTGACCTAGGGATTCAGTATATGGTAGCATTTAAATTTTTATTTAGATGTTAGTTTTTGAAATCTATTATGTTTAATTACATGTAATACATAGATTGATAGTCTAATTTAATAATGCTAATATGGTATGGACCTCTTGTACATACCTCAAAAACTAACTTTTGAATTTTAAATTTTAATTTTCATGCTTAAATTTGCTTTTAAAAATTTAATTTTTTCTCACGTATTAGCGCATAGGGTAGGCGAAGTAGTAATTTGGGCACCCGCTTCAGTGCATAGGGAGCCTATAATAGCACATCCCATTAGGTTAGGACCCCAAATTAGTTTAGCGCATATAGATTATTCTTCAGCGCATCTGGAAAATAGTGCATCCATGTGATAGAGTCGCGCATAGGGTTGATAAAACAACGCATCTGAAAAACATCACGTCGGGACTCTATTCTGATGCATAGAGTTCATTTTCCAATGCATCATTGAAATAGTGTATTAGGACTCTATTCTAGCACATCCAATAGATTGTCCAGTGCATTTTGTAAATCATCATATAGAAACCTTGTTTTAGCGCATCCAGCCAAAATTAATGTTTTTGATGAATTCCTCCTAGATTTTGATGATTTTTTATTACGTCAGACGATGATAGGATGGTGTTTATTGATAGGTTGATGATCGTCCTCATGATAGGTGAGGGACAATGAATAGGATAGGTTGATTGATTGATTGATAATCATCCTCATGATAGACGGGGAACAATAACAAGATAGGTTGATTGATGATTGTCCTCATGATACGAAAGGAATGAAGAATAGGATAGGTTGATGTTGGTCGATCTCATGAAAAATGAGAATCGAATGATAGGTTAGATGCTCCCTGATATTTGATCAGAATCTCATGTGAGTTGATTTGATTAGATGATGTGCTTGATTGATATGTTGACTTGATGTTTTGATTTTGATTCTAGGAGGGTGGCTTAGGGAACGTTCAGGTTTGCAAGTGCTTTCCAGGGATGTGGGACATGATCCCATAGCTCACTCTGATAGATCTTTCTATTATAGACTAGTATGGATTGACTTAGTTGATTGATATGGCCCAATACCGGATTAACCGGGGGCTACTGATAGCACTTGCAATGAGGTGGCATAGCGACCACAACACATTTCATTTGTCGATGGGAGAGATGACAATGACCCCGGAGGATGTATATCTAATATTGAGGATACCGATTGTTGGGACCCTGGTTATGTATTATGTTGAGGAGTAGGGAGGGACAAACACCTTGCCATAGATGTTTCATGATGATGGACTTACTTGTTATGAGATATCTTGGAAAGATTTGATTACGACTTAGTATCCATTACCTTGTGTGTTAGCAGGCTTTGTTGGAGGATTTTTGTGCCCCGACTGTAGGTCAAAGGCCCTTTTAGTTGGTTGGGAATGATTGTTGGATAGTATGATTTCCCATGGTACAAGGTATGCATGTTAGCACACCTATATCATGATTTGTATTAGGTAGCATATCTTCAGGCATGTAGTTTATAAGCAGGTCGTACACTTCTACAACTTTGGGCCTAGAAGCATATAGCCATCACCTAGCTAATTGGAGATAGGGTGAGGCCAACAAGTTGACCCTACATTTTTGGATATTCAGGACCACTTGTCCAGGATAAGCTAGGCAAGTTAGAGAACTAGAAGCGGGTCTTGGATGACCTTGATACAGTGATATGGAGACCTTACTTAGATTATTAACCATGGCCAGAGGATGGTACAGAGTTACCTTATGCTTTTTGCAGTAGATAATTGATAGGTCAGACACCTTATATTATGGAGAGATTCATGTTTGGTAGGGTCCACATGCAGTATGGTCACATCCAGGGGATGCCATAGGGGGTACTGCACTATGCATGACGACGACAAGACATACCAAAGTGGGGGCCAACGATGTATTATGATGCATATTGTGCAGAGTACTATAGCCTACAACCTATTTACTGGTAGTACCTTCCAATGGTTGTAGATGCTCAAATGATGATGGATTACATGGAGTATTTCCATACACATCCATTTCCATGTATTTCTAGTCCTAATGAGTCGACACTGATTTTGGAGGTGGGGAGGAGAGCAAGGCTGACCGTGTAGCCCAGGGGGGAGATGGAGGGGGAGGGGGAGGTGGAGATGATGGTGGTGATGGAGGAGGGGATGATGGAGGGGATGGAGGAGGTGGTGGAGGAGGGGATGGAGGAGGTGATGGAGGTGGTGTGCCAGAGTTTGGGGTTATCCCCAAGAGGTGGAGGTCAGGAATAGTTGGGTAGTAGTCATTGATAATGTGGATTCCCTCATAGAGATGACAGGCATAGATTGTTGGGTTACAAGGGTAGGTTTAGAATTTACAGGCATAGATCCAGGCACTTCAGGGATAGCTTGTCCAGGCCCAAACATAGATTCAGGCATAGGCTCCGGCTCTGGCTCTGGCTCAGGTCCAGATCCAGAGACAAATGGTATAGCTACAAGCCTAGCTAGCTACATTGACAGTAGAGAGGAATGCCACGAGGAGACAAGAGGCACAGGTCGTGGTTGTAGCTAATAGGATATAGATAGTCACATAGGGTACAGGTACTACTGACCTTGTTAGAGAGCTTAGAGATTCCGCCAAGGAGGTAGAGTATTACAAAGGAAGATACCATGAGGTTGTACCACCAGCACAGTGGGTCAACTATGTCAGATCTAGGTCTGGATGCTCGCACTCACACATGACTAGAAGAGGGGTTACACAACCACTCCCACCAGGGGATCCTCTACTAGAGATAGGACCATCAGGGGTAGGGCCATCAAGGGTTGGAAATAGACTAGCCACATCAAGTGGCAGCACCATAGGATCCCAGGGGCATGCTTGATTGTATGCTTTGATATATAGACTCGACATTGTGCCACAATTTTCATGTATCACTTTCTCAAAGATATATCATTTTATACTTACATATTTTCATGAGTTTATATGATATGCAGTGGTGGTTGATGATCTTGTGGTTTGATAATTTATTATGGATGGATGCATTTATGAGATGGATGATATGAATGTAAATGACATGCACAGTGATTTCTAATTTTCATATTTATATTGATGTATGGATGCAAATGGTTTTATTATGGACTTCAAATGGATGATTAGGAATGGATATGGTTGTTTTATGGATGCAAATGTGGTACATGTATGGACATATGATTTTCATGCTATGAAACCATGTGATAAATTTTTCATGTTTTTGGTATTTTCTATGCAAATATGTGAAATGGATTATGTTGTTATGAATGCAAATATGTGAAATGGATTATGATTCTATAAATGAATGAAAGAAGTGCATTTATTATGTTTTTGATGTGATGGTATTATTCTTTATTTTTGGATATTTTCAAAAAAAAATAAATGTATGATATGGAATGAAATGAAAATGCAAATGAATGATTTTTTTGTTATGTCAAGTATACTCAAATCCTATAGAAAGAAATAAAATCAACCTTGAGAATGACCAACTTAGAAAATTTATAGTGCAAATGCAAACTAACATGAAATTCAATTCTATCTATGAAATGCTTTCAATCTTATTCATTGTGCATATTGTCATCATTGAGCATTTTATTATGTTGAAAGTTAGTAAAAATATAGATGGTATAAAATAGACCATGATGACCTGAGTACAACTTTCATAAAACTTCTATTGAGATTTGATAATGCAATATAACACAAGCATCTAGGTATAATTACACCGAGATGACCTGAGTATCACTTGTGTAAACAGACAAGATTTAATCATATTCCTATGAAAATTTGAATGTCAACAATGATACTTTGTAGAGCATGTCATGTGAAAATTTGCACAGTAGTAATAATTGAATCACAAGTAACAGACAAAGAAAAATATCATTCTTGATCATAGTGCCTCTAGTTTTGTGACATCATTGAGGTACTCTCAATAAATGATAACAACAATCACAATACATCATTTGAACTTTTTGTTAAAGTGATCCAACCATGATTCAGTGGATGATCCTTTAGTGATGAGTTTGATTTGATTTGATGTTGATGTTTGATTTTATTGTCTGATTGGATTGAATTGTTTTTTGATATTCAGATCTTGAAATGGTTATTGCAATTGTTGTTTTGATGTTATGGTTTGTTGATTTATTTCTTGTTGATTTATGCTCAACAGTGATTTTCCCCCGGGGAGATCAAGATTTTTGCCCCTAGTGAAAACAAATCAAACTTATTATGGATATGCATTCATGAAAACCAAGCTAGAGTGGCACGACCGCGTTAGCCAAATATGGACATGGAGCTCATTGCAAGATATGCATGAATGCGTAGGGATGGCAGAAGCAGATGACCAACACACACTCGAAAAGATGGAGAAGTCGACCTATCACAAATAGTGCCTGTTTACCAGATTTTTACCATTTTTTTAATTGCGCTTTTCAAATTTTATGATCTTTTTATTGTTACCAAGACGCTTGTTTACCATGTTTTCATCAAGGCAACCATTTTTTTGATTTTTCACCTTTTTATTTTTATTTTTTTATTTTTATGTTGTCACCAAGACACCTGTTTGTTAGGTTTTCATTAGGGTGATGATTTCTTTTTCAAGACATTTTCTGCTTTTTAGGTTTTTTTCAAGAATTTTTTTGCTTTTTAGGATTTTTTCAGGACTTTTTCTACTTTTTAGGAATTTTTTCAAGACTTTTTCTACTTTTTAGGATTTTTTCAGGATTTTAACATGCACTGTATGCATTAGGTATAGAACTTCTTCAAGTGAAGGTTGTTCATTGGTTCTTCAAACAGACCCCCCTTGGGTGTAGATAACTGATATTCCCTTGATCCGAAGATTGAAACCACAACAAAAGGACCTAACTAATTAGGTTCAAATTTTCCTTTATTCTCTTGGTCCTGTTGATTATGGGGATTTTCTTTTAGTACCTGATCATTGACTTGGGATGTCCTAGGTTTGACTTTATGATTGTAGCTTTGGGACATTCTCTATTGATAGACTTTCAGGTGATTCACTACTAGCTAATGAAATTCATCCAACAACTCAAGCTCTTGCAATCTAGACACATGGTAATATTCATCTAATATGAGACCTTTCAAGGATACCCAAAGTGAGTTTATCTCAACCTCGATTGGAAATAATGCTTCAAATCTATAGACAAGTGCATATGGTGTGGCTCCTGTGGGAGTACAGATACTTGTATGATAGGACCAAAAAATAGGGTTTAATTGAGCATGTCAGTCATGTCCAGCATCGTTGACAGTTTTCTTTAGGATTTTCAGGATTTTTTTGTTTGAGGCCTCAACTTGGCCATTCCCTTAAGGGTAGTAGGGTGTAGAAAACTAATGTTGGATATGAAAATTCTCAGAAAGTTCTTGCACGTCCTGATTCTTGAAAGGTCTCCCATTTTTGGTGACAATGGATTGAGGGATACCATATCTGCAAATGATGTAGTTCAGGATGAATGATGAGATCTACTTCTCTGTGATGGTGATCAGAGGCATGGATTCAACCCACTTTGTGAATTATTCTTTGCCAATGATGATGAACTTGTGTTTATTGGATGAAGGTGGGTGAGTTTTACCCACAAGATCTAACCCCATTGACAAAATGACCATGTTGATGCAAAGGGATGAAATTCTTGTGTTGGTGCATGGATGAGATTATCGTGAATCTGGCATTTTCAACATGTCTTAACAAAATGAAATGTTTCTCTCTCCATAGTCGACCAGTAATATATCAAATGAAGGAGTTTCTTGGTGAGGATTAAACCACTTGAATGAGTTCCACAAATACCTTTGTGGACATCGTGTAAAGTTGTCTCAGACTCATCATTTTCTAGACATCACAAAAGAGTTCCATCAAGACCTCGATGATAAAGGACATCTACTATTATGGTATGACGGGAAGATTGGCGAATGAAATTTCATTTCTAATTGCGTGAAAGATCGGGAGGAAGGATATCATCTTTTAGGTAAGTGTAGATCTTTCTGTAGAGAGAGGTATTGACATCATCTAGGTGGAAAATAATTTGGGACTTAGAGTCATCGTATGTAGGGGTAAACAATTGCTCGACCATGAACTCATAGCGACCACATTTTTTTAGAATTTGTAGCAAATAATAAATAGTAGCCATAGCATCAACAACCTTGTTGTCACTCCTTGGAATTTGACAAAATTTGATGTCGAAAAAATACTTCTTAAAGTCATCAATCATTCTCTTGTAAGGCATTAGCTTGTCATCTTTGGTTTGATAATCATTGTTGACCTAATTGATGACTAGCTGTGAATCCCCATAAACCTGGAGCTCTATAATATTACATTCCACTACTATCTTGATCCTGATAATGAGTGCTTCATATTTGGTTGTGTTGTTGTTGCAAGGAAACATAGAGCGATAGGATTTTGGAATGGAATTCCCTAGGGGAGTGATGAATAGGATTCCTACTTCTGATCCATGCTGAGTGAAAGAACCATCATATTATAACACCCATTGTTTTGTTGTTACCGTTAGGACATCTACATCTGGAAATTCAATATGGAGTGGATGATCATCATGAAGTGGTGCCTCAGCTAGTTGATCAACAATGGATTGCCCTTTGATAGCTTTTCTATCAACATATTGGATGTCGAATTCACTAAGTACCATTACCCACTTAGCTAGTCTTCCTATCATATTTTCTTTGCTTAGGAGATACTTTAGTGGATCAATCTTGGCTATGAGCTTAGCTGTGTGAGTCATCATATAGTGTCACAATTGTTGGGTAGCAAATACTATAGCTAGATAGGATTTCTCAATGGAGGTGTAATTGATCTCATAGAAATTCAAGGTTTGTTGATGTAATAAATTTATCTTTCCTTCCCCATTGAATCTTCCTATGCCAACAAGGCTCCCATTGATCAATCAGTAGTGGCGATGTACAACAAAAGAGGCTTCCCTTCTACTAGAGGTGCTAGGACCAGTGGACTCATCAGGTATTGTTTTAGTTGGTTGAAATTTTTTTCACACTTCTCGTCCTATCGAAAATAAACATTCTTGTGCAGGAGATGAGTGAAAGGATGTCTTATCAGCTAGTTGTGAGATAAACCTTCTGATTGATTGGAATCTACCCTAGAGGAATCTTAGCTGACTGATGTTTTTCAAGGGAGGTATCTCCATTATAGCTTTTACCTTTGCAGGGTCCACTTCAATACCATTCATAGATGCTATATATCCAAGTAGCTTTGCTGAGGTTAGCCCAAATACACATTTCTTTGGATTGAGGCAAACATTAAGCTTTTATACACGGGTGAATAATTTGTCTAATATCTCCATATTTCCTTCTCTAGTGTAGGATTTTGCCAGTAGTTTGTCCACATAGTCTTCCATGAAAGTGTGCATCATATCATGGAATATGGTTGTCATAGCTCTTTGGTATGTGGCCCTTTCATTTTTCAACCAAAGGGCATGATGTTCCAATATAAAGTTCCCCATGGGCAAGTGAATTTTGTCTTATCTTGATCTTCAAGAGCTATCTTGATTTGCTTATATCCAAAAAATCCATCCATCAGTGATAACATGTCGTGTCCTGCTATCAATTCCACAATGATGTCTGTGTTAGGTAAGGGGAAATCATCTTTTGGGCAAGCCTTTTTAAGATCCATAAAGTCAGTGTAAATTATTATACTGCCATCAAATTTTGAAATAGGCACAATATTTGATATCCATTCTACATATTCAATGGGCCTAATGAATCAGACATCCAACAACTTCTTTAGCTCAATTTTCACCAATAGGGGGATGTGCGGATGTATTTTTCTCAACTTTTATTTGACTGGTTTGATTCCTAAAGGAAGGGATAAATGGTGCATTGTGAGGTATGGATGTAACACTAGCATGTTCACATACGATCAAGTGAAGTTGATTTGGCGCTCTTCAAAGAACTTCATGAAGCTGGGCTTTTCTATTTTTGTCAATGATTCTGCCAAATGTAGAGTTCTTAATATTTCTACACTGTCGACATTGATGGACTATGTTGGTTCAATCAGAACTTTCAATCTCTCCTGGAAGTGTTCGGGAAGAGTGTCAAATTTCCCATCCTTTGGCACCTTAGAGAGGTTTTGACCATCAGATGCACTCTTTATTTTTACTATTTCTAGATCTAATACTACCATGGAATTGTTTTCACCATCAGATATTTCATTTTTTTCATTTATTTTGTAGCTGGGAAACTTGACACTCTCCTGTTGTGAAATTTCGATTTGATGTTCAATGGTGGAGACTGTTTTGGGATTTATAACATAGAGGAAATTTATGATGGCCTCATCATTTGAAAAGGTGGGGATATTGATAGGTTTAGTTTGGTCCCAATCTATTAGTTCAGGATGCTATAATGGTAGGGTGTCATCAGATGGGTTCAGATCAAATGTCGTAAGTTTCCTAATAGCAATGTTGTCGTCGAACAAGACTAAGGCCAAGTCAGGGTCTATAATGTCACTCTCTTTCGAGCGGTCCATCTCGCTATAACTTTTCTCATCTTCACTTGAGCCATAAATATTATGCGATTCTAATTCAAGTGGTCTAAGTCCTGAGCCTTGTCCTTCCTCAAGCATGGGAGTATACTTATGGATTACATCAACATTATTTTCATGACATGATTCTTTTGACAATGAATCCCACTCGTATCTATTTGAATTTGTTTCATAGAGGTCACTGGATTGGAGCTGTAGAATCCATTCAACAACCTTCTGCTTTAGATCTTCTTTTTTTTCTTCTTCTTTTTGATGTTATTTGTATCCTAACCATGTTTTATCTTTGGGGTTGATTATAGTGGGTTGGATAGGTTCTATGATACCTCTTTTCTTTTTACAATAGGTCCTTGTCCATCATATCCCATCTTCTCCAGGATCGAGAATCCTTTTCCATACTAAGTGGTTTGGACATTTGTTGTTGCGGCTTGAGAATCAATTTCATCTTTATAGAGCCAATTCAAAACATCTTTGTCATCTGATTCCTCTGCTTGGGTGTCTTCTTTTATGAACCGGCCATTAAAAAGGGTGACTAGTTGTGAGGATGTTTGGGACAAGGTTGATGGTTGACCATAGTATTTTGGTGATATTAATTGTGAAAGGCATAGAGATTGTTCAACGAAATATTCACCGACACCTTTGTCTTTGATTTTTACTTTCTCTTCAAACTATTTGGTGATGGTATTAAACTAGGCTTCAAAATGGATGGATGCAGAAGGACTAGACTCTTCCTTTTTATGTGACTACTTGGATAATGAACTTAACTGAATTCCTTCATGGGAGGATATGGCTAGAGGATTAGCTTGATTGGAACTGCCGGTTATATCAGGAGTGGAATTGGGAGCTTATTGGTTATGAGGTACAAATACATCTTGGATAGCCTTGAGGGAATTGCATTGTTGAGGATTATTTGAATCAGCATGAATGGTTATTTCCTAGCCATTGCAGGGAAATTTCAAGCATTGATGGTACATCAAGGGTAGAGCCTACATTTCATGGATCCATGGACGACCCAAGAGTATGTTGTATGTTAAATTCTTATCCAAAACTTGATAGACCACATTTTTTTGGATTGGCCCCACCTGAATGGGAAATATAATCAGACCTTTTGAAGCTCTCTCCTCATCATCATATGCTTTTATTTTGATCTTCTTTCTTGGATCTATTTCATTGTCAAAGAATCCCAAAGCACAAACAAGTTTTAAAGTAAAAATATTAAGTCTAGATCCTTCATCTATAAGGACACACTTGACACGACTTTATGGATTAGAACTTCAATATGAAGGCCCATGTTGTGAGGATGGGTGAGTGATACATCATCATTTTTTGAAAAGGACAAGTAGTGAGGTGCAACTAGGTGCCCCACCATGGCTTGGAAAGCACAGAATTCTAGATCATTTAGCAGTGTCGCATTGACTTAGGCTTTTTCTAGAATTTCTTTATGAGCAGGAGAGATTTTTAGGAGCTCCAATATTGATATTTGTGCAAGAGTTTTTTGGAGCTGATTGACAATGTTATATTGATTAGATGTAGTAGTAGGCTATTTGGAAGCACTACCCTTTAAAACAAATTTAGTTTGAGTCATTGTGGTCATGTTTATGGGAAAATTGTCTTGTCTTCCATTGATTTTGATAAAATTAACTTGATTATCCATTACAACCATGTCTTGCAAGATATCGATGAGTTGATTAGAAAGGATTTTGGGTTTATTGATTGGATGACTGGTTGCAATAAGATCAAATTTTTTATTGATGTCATTTGAGTGATTTTCAACAATCAATATATGATGAATGGTGGTATCATGAACATAGTTCACATTTTTTCCTTTGCCATTTTTGTTAGAAGATTCTCCTTTGTCATAATTTGGCAAATGGTTTTTGAATACCCCATGGTCAGTGTTTGATTGGGGTTCCTCGATTCTTATGACTTTATTGTCAATCAAATCATGTATCTTGTGTTTTAGTTGCATGTAACTGTTGGTGACGTGACCTTTACATCGATGAAACTCATGATAATGAGTTTCATTCCACCAAGATGATTTTACCTTAGGTTCAAAGCCTCGAGTATCAGGTAAAGTGATGATATTTTCTATAATTAGTTCCCTCAAGGAAGATTCATGCGATTGACCCAAAGGCATAAACTTCCTACAATTGTTTGATGTTTGGTAAGGAAAATTCTTGGATGATGATGTTTGATTATTTTGTATTTCCCCTAATTAGCATTTTAATCGTTGGTATGATTGGTATTTTGGGTGATCTTTTGATTTGTATTTGAAGAACTCCCTGACAAATTGAAAACTGGCTTGGTATTATGCATTTTAGCAGAGGCATTATTGTCGCTATTTTTATACTTTTGCCAAAACTTGGTTTTATCATTGTTGGAGGAATTAGATGAATTGTTCTCGTTATAGATTTTCAGAATTCCTTGCTTGACTAAAGCCTCCTCAATCTTGATCCCATTTTCAATCAATTTTTCAAAAGTTGGAGGGCATTGTAAGTCAAGTCTATAACTCATGTCAGCATTCAGGTTATCAATTAATACCTCTATCTTTTCCTTTTCTGGTATGGGTTGGGGATATCTTATGAATAATCTTCTCCACCTTTGTAAGAATATGAGGAATAATTCTCCTTTCTTTTTTTTCACATTACAAAGTTATTTCATTGTGATCTCATGTTGAATGTTATACGAATATTGGGTAATGAACTTGTTTACTAATTCCTCAAAAGACCTAATCCTCGAAGGCAATTGTGAGAACCACTACATGCATTTCCCTCCCAAACTACATGGGAATAATCTCATTAAATATGTATCTTCATGGGAAAACTCAAGACTCATTGTTCAGAATTCCCTTACATGATCTATTGGATGAATTTTTTCATTATACTCGTCATATTTGGGAAATTCACAATGTTTAGGGAAGCGTATCATGTTAATGCTTTGATCAAATGGATACAAACATATATCTTGTATAGAATATCTCTTAGTAGTCTCAGTTTGCATGTTTTGCATTTATTGTTGAAGAGTTTGGATTTGTTGTTTCAAAGTGTCCATAGGATCATTTCTTTTTACTTCCTTGCTCGATTCGGCTTGTGTCTCGATTTCTACTTTCTTAGAAATTTTTTTTTAACTTGGTAACATCAAAATCATCGAGTAACTTGACTCCTTTATTTGCCAACATCAATATGTATCTTTCTCCATCCTTCTTGAAAACCTTTTCTAAAAATTTATGGAAATTCGGGTCTTGTTGAGCTTGTTGAACATCTTTTTCATTTACCTCATTAGTTTCATTTTGATGGAGTTCATGAAAGGGGTTTACTTTGGGTTCAACCATTTTATCTTGGGTTTCAATTCCTTTTTCTTGAAGTTTCATCTTTTGAGATATTGTTTGGACAAGCATACAAGTGATGATGATGCTCTAAATATTTGACCAAAGTTTGAGAGTGCCAAAAGGGGTTAATTTAAAAGTTTGGTTGAGCAAGCTTTATTTTGGGATGAGGGATGATGAATCTTGATGAAGGATGATAAATCCTGATGGTGAAATGAAACTACTAAATTAGAAATTTGATGTGATGAGGAAGGCACTTTGAGATGTTTGATCAAATATTAGATGAGGGATTTTCACTTGAGAATGCTAGTTTAAACAAGATTAAGCTCTATTATAGAAATTCATTGGGACAATTGGAATATTGTATGGTTGGTTGTGGAATGTTAGAATTATAAATGGTTTTACAATGATTATGGCTTTGTGAAAGAGCTTTTCGTTGATAATAAGCTTGTGAGGCTAGAGGCTCTAAAGAAAAATTGTCAACATAACCTCTATCAAAGTCGTGATACCGATGGATCAAGGTTTGATAATTGAGCAAGACTTTCCTACTTTGGTACAAGAAGCGTCTCTTTTTCAAAAGTTTCTTATAACTAAGTTGCTTCTTGGGTTTCTTGATTCTCTTGGAAAGGGATTTCTTGATAAATTTGGTTGATTTATAATCCCTCAACATAAACTTTAGGATGATGAAAAGATATTTTTAAAGGGGGGAAATATGAACTAAATATTGGTCGATAGAAAGGAGGTCAAATTCGGGTTCCTACCTGAAAATTCACCAGATGCACTGAAATAGGGTATATATTCGTTGAAACTTAGATGTGCTATAGAATGGTTTAGATGCGCAACAGAAAGTTCTGGATGTGCCAGAACAGGGTATGGATGCGCTGCAGGATGGTTTGAATGCACTGAAAAAGGGTATGGATGTGCTACAAAAGCATATCCTGGGAATATAAGAAGGATGCATTGAGAAAACAAAGGAATGCACTATAGAATGGTATGAATGTGTTGAAATAGACACCAGATGTGCCGAACTGGAAAATGTCTTCTAGTTTTTGACTGTTTGACAATGCATGCATTTCCCTCCCAAACTACATGGGAATAATCTCATTAAATATGTATCTTCATGGGAAAACTCAAGACTCGTCATTCAAAATTCCCTTACATGATCTATTGGATCATCTTTTCCATTGTACTTGTCATATTTAGAAAATTCACAATGTTTAGAGAAGGGTGTCATGTTAATGCTTTGATCAAGTGGATAGGGACATATATCTTGTATGGAATATCTCTTAGTAGTCTTGGTTTGCATGTTCTACATTTTTTGTTGAAGAGTTTGGATTTGTTGTTTCAAAGTGTCCATAGGATCATTTCTTTTTACTTCCTTGCTTGATTCAGCTTGTGTCTCGGTTTATGCTTTCTTAGGATTTATTTTTAACTTGGTAACATCAAAATCATTGGGTAACTTGACTCCTTTGTTTTCCAACATCAAGAGGTATCTTTCTCCATCCTTCTCGAAAACCATTTCTAAAAATTTATGGAAATCCGGGTCTTGTTGAGATTGTTGAACATCTTCTTCATTTACCTCATCAGTTTCATTTTGATGGAGTTCATGAAAGGGGTTTACTTCAGGTTCAGCCATTTTATCTTGGGTTTCAATTCATTTTTCTTGAATTTTCTACTTTTGAGATCTTGTTTGGATGGGCATACAAGTGATGATGATGTTCTAAATATTTGACCAAAGTTTGAGAGTGCCAAAAGGGTTTGATTTAAAATTTTGGTTGAGCAAGCTTTATTTCAAGATGAAGGATGACAAATCCTAATGAAGGATGATAAATCCTGATGGTGAAATGCAACTGCTAAATCAGAAATTTGATGTGATGAGGAAGGAACTTTGAGATGTTTGATCAAAGATTAGATGAGGGATTTTCACTTGAGAATGCTAGTTTAAACAAGATTAATCTCTATTGTATAAATTGACTGGGAGAATTGGAATATTGTATGGCTGGTTGCGGAATGTTAGAATGATAAATGGGTTGACTATGATTATGGCTTTGTGAAAGAGCTCTTCATTGATAATAAGCTTGTGAGGCTAGAGGCTCTAAAGAAAAATTGTCAATATAACCTCTATCAAAGTTGTGATACTGATGGACGAAGGTTCGATAATCGAGCAAGACTTTCCTACTTTGGTACAAGAAGCATCTCTTTTTCAAAAGTTTCTTATAACTAAGTTGCTTCTTGGGTTTCTTGATTCTCTTGGCAAGGGATTTCTTGATAAATTTGGTTGATTTCTAATCCCTCAACATAAACTTTAGGATGATGAAAATATATTGTTAAAGGGGGAAAATCCGAACTAAATATTGGTTGACAGAAAGGAGGTCAAATTCGGTTTTCTACCTGAAAATTCACCAGATGTGCTGAAATAGGGTATGCATGTGTTGAAACTCATATGTGCTACAAAATGGTTTAGATGCACTATAGAAAGTTCTGGATGTGCCAGAACAGGGTATGGATGCGTTGCAGGATGGTTTGAATGCACCGAAATAGGGTATGGATGTGCGACAAAATCATATGTTGGGAATATAAGCGAGATGCACTGAAAAAACAAAGGAATGTGCTAGAGAATGGTATGGATGTATTGAAACAGACACCAGATGTGTTGAACTGGAAAATGTCTTCTAGTTTTTGACATTTTGACAATGCATGCATTTCCCTCTCAACCTACATGGGAATAATCTCATTAAATATGTATCTTCATGGGAAAACTCAAGACTCGTCATTCAAAATTCCCTTACATGATCTATTGGATCATCTTTTCCATTGTACTTGTCATATTTAGAAAATTCACAATGTTTAGGGAAGGGTGTCATGTTAATGCTTTGATCAAGTGGATAGGGACATATATCTTGTATGGAATATCTCTTAGTAGTCTTGGTTTGCATGTTCTACATTTTTTGTTGAAGAGTTTGGATTTGTTGTTTCAAAGTGTACATAGGATCATTTCTTTTTACTTCCTTGCTTGATTCGGCTTGTGTCTCGGTTTATGCTTTCTTAGGATTTATTTTTAACTTGGTAACATCAAAATCATTGGGTAACTTGACTCCTTTTTTTTTCCAACATCAAGAGGTATCTTTCTCCATCCTTCTCGAAAACCTTTTCTATAAATTTATGGAAATTTGAGTCTTGTTGAGCTTGTTGAACATCTTCTTCATTTACCTCATCAATTTCATTTTGATGGAGTTCATGAAAGGGGTTTACTTCGGGTTCAACCATGTTATCTTGGGTTTCAATTCCTTTTTCTTGAAGTTTCAGTTTTTGAGATCTTGTTTGGACGGGCATACAAGTGATGATGATGTTCTAAATATTTGACCAAAGTTTGAGAGTGCCAAAAGGGGTTGATATAAAATTTTGGTTGAGCAAGCTTTATGTGAAGATGAAGGATGATAAATCTTGATGGTGAAATGTAGCTACTAAATCAGAAATTTGATGTGATGAGGAAGGCACTTTGAGATGTTTGATCAAAGATTAGATGAGGTATTTTCACTTGAGAATGCTAGTCTAAACAAGATTAATCTCTATTGTATAAATTGACTGGAAGAATTGGAATATTGTATGGTTGGTTGCAAAATGTTAGAATGATAAATGGGTTGACTATGATTATGGCTTTGTGAAAGAGCTCTTCCTTGATAATAATATTGTGAGGCTAGAGGCTCTAAAGAAAAATCATTAGTATAACCTCTATCAAAGTCATCATATCGATGGATGCAGGTTTGATAATCGAGAAAGACTTTCCTAATTTGGTACAAGAAGCATCTCTTTTTCAAAAAATTCTTATAACTAAGTTGCTTCTTGGGTTTCTTGATTCTCTTGGCAAGGGATTTCTTGATAAATTTGGTTATATTGCCCATTCTGGTGGGGCCAATCCAGAATTAAAATCCAAAAATATAGGCATGTAGATTTCATTATAGCATCTCATATCTTGAGTTGTCAATCTTTGCAAGTTAATGTGCAGCAACAATAAAATTTGAGAGCATAATTTGCAGGTTAATTTGATAATCTTATATTTTTATGCAACACACATTTACAACCATGTTGATTGAGCATAACCCATTGGAAGAATCTATGTTGACTAAGCCTAACCCATTGGAAGAAGCTACACAATAGGTATATACTTTTTATATATTATCAAAATTATGATTATATGTGCATGTGCATTTAAATTGTGTTATATTCTTGTCATTTTTTATATAGAAAACCATCTTAGTTGCTTCATCCACCATGAGCCCATCTAGTGTATGTGTTTATTTTATATTGCAGATATTTATGTTTAGATAGGAGTAGACACATGTTTAGTAAATATGATTATTTGTCAACAATTATATGTTAATTTTTATCATTTATCTTTTACCTGCTATAGTTTGTTGCCTGACTCAACACTATGACAAGTTTGACTCCTGATCGTCCTAAGGGACAATCATATGCATAATGTCTTACAAAAAAGAGAGCAAGAATTGAGGTAAAAAATAATTTCATTATTGATACAATATAGTACATGTATAGTGATTTTAATGCTAAATTCATAATTTATAAATGATAGCATATAAGTTTCTATTTACTAGTCTATCTTGTCAATCATTCACATAATTAATCTAATTTTTGGTTTGAATTTTTATTGTGTAGGAAGCTTTAGAGAAACTAAGTTCTTTGAGGAGGCTCAATTTTGATGGTCCAACATAGGATTAGGATTTGATATAGATTGATATGTATTTAGGGTTTGATAGATCTTGAGATGACATATATGCCACAATTTGTAAAACTTGTTGTAAAACTTATTCAGAGTAGGCTTATATGCCAAATTTGTATATGCACAAACACAATTATTCTACATTTTGATATATAAGAATTGATATTCGATCTAATTTGTTCCTCGTGTGCATGTCTTTCTACTTTGAATCTTCATAATGGAATCTATAATTATCTTAGAATGGTTTAAAGTTATGATCAATAACATGTTAAATAGATTAACAAAATTATATTTTAAAGTTATGAATTATAATTTGTAATCCATCTATGTTAGAGTTAATTCATATTAAGGTTCGCATACATTACATTCCATGAGACCACATTTCTTTGAGAATTTTTTCCAAACAATTCACTATCTTTTCTATTGAACCATGTTTTTCATACATGTCTACCAAATCATTTTTATCAAACACTCAATTTGACAATACACATGATTTCAAGCTCTCTTGAATGAATTTACATTTGAGATTTTTTTTTTTTGAACTCCTATAATGAAGTGGCAGTTGATTTTTATTTCAAAAGAAGTTAAAATTAATGAAAAATTGTATGAGAAGCACTATATAATATTTGTTGGGAAGAATTGTTTGAAAATATGCCTCAAAGTATTATTGTCTCATAGACAAGGAAAAAAGATGAAAAGAGCAGATTATGATAGTTTTTTGGCATTGACTCATTTGATTGATTAAAAACTTCAAACAAATGGATACAACTTAATGGAAAATATGTACTTATAGTGTTCATTAAAAATTAATATAATCATCTTGATAAAATTCAATGTCACTCAATGTTCATTCAAGCTTAATAACAAGTAAAAGGTATAAAAGCATCATGAATAAGAATCACTATCTTTCAACCATAGGGGTTTTATGGAACCTTCAAACAAAGTCCTTACAACTGGACAAGATGCATGTTAATTCAATTGTTCATGTTAAATCTATACAATAGTCATGCTCAATAATTAATACATCACTCAACCATGATGCAACCATTAAACAAACCAAATACAACTCCATGGAATGCATGTTATTTGATCTTCCACATGCAATTTGTATTATCGTAATGCACAACAATGAATGTTGCTAACCATAATGCATGAATAAGAAAACTAGGCATACTATATGAGCTTGATGCACACTAGTCATAATGCACTCTTCACACAAAAGAAATAACATTGATATGATATTGTCATATATGTCAATCAACCTTGACACACACCAAACTTGTTATATCACAATTGTTGTCATATATACCATTCAACCTAACACAATTGAGGTTTTGTATTTGGTAAGAATTTGTGCATGCAAAGAAAGTGAGAGATGATGCTTAAGGTAGATATGAAAAAATAATTTTTTTGTCCTAAGCATTGAAAACTCTATCAAACAAAGGGATCTTGTTGTCTTAAGTGTTTAAATTGAAGCAAAACAATTAAAGACTAAAATTAACCACTTAGAAAAGAAATGAAAAGATAAGAAAAATATTTTATCATTAATGAAAAGCAGGTTAGTCTACTCTAAAATAGTTCCAACACATCTAAATTGGTAGGTTTAGGCTAGGCATGGTCTTGTTTCAAGCCCAAACATGCCAAAACAGTTCGAGCTACATTGGATCGGTGATATCCCTTAAGAGTCCAATGTACAAAATGGTTGCAATCTTTGACGGACTATTACTCGGAAACTACAATGCTAAAAAACTCTTTGTTTGAGGCTACAGGATCACATTGGGACCCTCTACAATAACCTCTCTCAGTGTTTCCTATCTCGGAGGCATTTTCTCGTGGTGATGAATTTTGCAGTTGAGGAAAAAAATGTCAAATGCAAGTAATGTAAAGTTGCAAAGTGGTGCAACTTTCATTTTGCAACTTGTACGACCAAACAAACTATTCCAACACATCCGTATGGGTACGTTTATGTTAGGAATCACCATATTTTACACCCAAACATGTTGAATCACTATGAGCTACGTTCAACTAGCTCGATCCCTTAATAGTCCAAAGTGCAAAAAGGCAAAAATCTTTGACACGATATTACTTGAAAACTGTGACACTTACAAACTCTTTGTCTGAGGCTACACGATTGTGTTGGGACCCTCTACAATAAAATCACTCAATTTTTTCTATCTTAGATATATTTTCCAATGTTGATGACTTTTCAGTTGACAAAAAAGTTGTCAAATGCAAGCAGTGTAAAGTTGTAAAGCGGTGAAACTTTCATTCTGCAACTCGTACAACCAAACCATCTATTCCAACACATTCATATGGGTATGCATATGCTAGGCATGGTTCTCTTTCACACCTAAACACGTCGAATCACTTTGAGCTTCATTCAACCGATTCGATCCCTTAAAATTCCAAAGTGCAAAATGGTTGCAATCTTTGACAGGCTATTACTCAAAAATCGTGATGCTTACAAACTCTTCATTTGAGGCTACAGGATCTTTTTGGGACCCTCTACAATAACCTCTCTTTTTTTTTGCTATCCTGGAGGAATTTTCTCATGGTGATGACTTTTCAGTTGAGGAGAAAGTTGTCAAATGCAAGTAGTGTAAAGTTGCAAAGTGGTGCAACTTTTGTTTTGCAACACATACGACCAAACAAGTTGTTCCAACATGTCTGGATGGGTATGTTTATGCTAGGCATGGTCCTATTTTGCACCCAAACACGTTGAATCACTCTGAGCTACATTCAAACGACTCGATCCCTTAAGATTCCAAAGTGCAAAATGTCTTCAATCTTTGACGAACTATTACTCAAAAACTATGATGCTTACAAACTCTTTTTCTGATACTAGAGGATCATGTTAGGACCCTCTACAATAATCTCTCTTAGTTTTTTCTATCTTAGAGACATTTTTCCTGTGGTGATGAGTTTTCATTTGAGGAAAAAATTGTCAAATGCAAGCAACATAAAGTTACAAAGTGGTGCAACTTTCATTATGCAACTCATACGACCAAACCAACTATTCCAACACATCCAAATTGGTGGGTTTATGCTAGGCATGGTCTTGTTTCACACCCAAACACACTGAAACAATTTGAGCTACATTGGAGTGATGATTTCCCTTAATATTCCAAGGTGCTAAAAGGTAGCAATCTTTGACGAGCAATTACTTGAAAACTGTGTCACCTAGAAACAATTTGTCTAAGGCTATAGGATCAAGTAGGTCCCCTCTACAATAACCTCTCTATTTTTTATATCTCTAAGGAATTTTCCTATGGTGTCAAATTTTTAGTTGATGGAAAAAGGGTCAGATGGATGTAGTGTAAAGGAGCAAAGGGGTTTAGGGTTCGTTTTGCTCCTCATGGATGACTTGGGAAATTGCATTACATGACACTCTTCCAACATTTTATCAGTATGCATAGTAGAATGAATATGGCATAATAATTCATGATACATTGAAAACTCAACATGATATTTACAGCATGTATTATGAACACTAATAGTTACACAATAAAATGGGTTGCAAGACTCAAAAGCCCTTTGTGAGATTTATAAATTTGGATGTTCTTAACAAAATTGTTTGGATACATTTCAAGAAATTTTTAGGATGTAGTGTGTGATCTCGATTACCAATTCGTAACTTTAAAACATCCTTTATATTTGATGATACTCTAGAGTGAGAGTTCCAAAATTGTTCAATTTTCATCTTTACATTATCGGTTAACTTCTTATCAACATGTGGAAGCCTCCCACTAAAATCTCATGTATCATTTTGAAGAGGACTATCAAGTCTTCCTCTACTTAAGAGTTCTCTATTCAATGTTTTATGATTTAGATTTAAATCAATACAAGTTTGTCTCATTAAATGAGTCTTTCTCAAATGACGGCTTACTAGTGAAGTTGTGATCACTCTTCAAGCAACCTTTTTATCTTTTCCTTACTAGTATTTCCAATAGAGGTTAGAGCATTAAGAATATTTCTTACAATAATACTATTTGTTTTGATTTTTTGGTGACACGAATCTTCAATTTTCTTAATAATGGTCTCATTTTGTAAGACTTAAGCAATTGCACAAAAAATGACATTGTTTCGTTAATGTCTTATCAATAAAATATTCATTGAAAATATTGGTAGCCCACAAATGAATCGTTCATTGTGACCTTTTTCCTTGAAGATTATATATTATGGTCTCATCTATTTCAAGCAACCATTTAGGGGTTCTCATGTAATTAGGTGTTACATAAGGTTCATTTTCAACAATCTCAATAACAATTCCAACATTTTCATTTTCAAATTCAATGTTATTAACATTTTCATTCTCACTATTTTTAATATTTTCAATAACATTTTCAGCAACATTTTCATTTTCAATGTTGTTCACATTTTCATTAATTTCAATATTTTCATTTTCAATTTCAATATGATGTTCAATATTCTCAAATTATATTTTATCTTCACTTGAATTAACATTTAGCAGTGTAGAAGAATCTTCAATTTAAATATTCGTCATACCTTGTCTTCTTTTCCTATGACTTTCTCCATATTTTTCTCTATATGCTTCAATTTGATCTACTGTTAGTTTCTTTTTTCCTTTTCTCTTACGGTGACTACTACTCCCCATTGCACAAACAAAAAAACACACACAAATTATTGTAATTATTAATAAAGTGTAAAAGAATCTCCCAAAAGCTGAATTTTATTTGATACAGACAAAAAGTATGAGATTTCTGTGATAGAAAGAATGTAGGGACCGTTAGAATGCTCAAAATGGCCCCATTTTTTTTTCTATATAACTTAGTAAACAAATATCCATTCCAAAATGGATATTTATTTATAATAGATATAAATAAAAATTTGTTTGCTTTAGTTTTAAGAATTATCCTTAAACATAATATTATTAATATATTATATTATGATATATTTTATATTACATATTAAATATATTATATGTTATAATATATATATATATATATATATATATATATATTTATTATATATTAATATAATAAATTAATTTATTATATATATAATATATATAATAAATTAATTTATTATATATATAATATATATAATCTATATCAATTTATATCGGGTCTTTCTCTCTCCCTCTCTCTCTCCCACTCTCCCTCTCTCTCTCCCTCTCCCTCTCCTTCTCCCTCTCCAAGTCTCTCTCTCTCTCTCCTCTCCCACTCTCTCCTCCCTCTGTCTCTCTCTCCCTCTCTCATGTCTCTCCCTCTCTCCTCTTTCTCTCTCTCTCTCTCCCTCTCTCTCTCCCCCTCTCTCTCTCCCTCTCTCTCTCCCACTCTCTCTCTCCCACTCTCTCTCTCCCACTCTCTCTCGCTCTTCTCTCTCTCTCTCTTAGGTATTTCTCTCTCTCCCTCTCTCTCTCCCACTCTCTCTCGCTCTTCTCTCTCTCCCACTCTCTCTCCCTCTCCCTCTCTGCCACTCTCCCTCTCTCTCTCCCTCTCTCCCTCTTAGTTATTTCTCTCTCTCCCTCTCCCTCTCTCCCTCTTAGTTATTTATCTCTCTCCCTCTCTCTTTCTCTCTCCCACTCTCCCTCTCTCTCTCAAGTATTTTTATCTCTCACTCTCTCCCACTCTTCCACTCTCCCTCTCTCCCTCTCTCCCTCTCATGTTTATAAATGGATATCCTTTTTTTCTGACAAAATCAGCAGGCTTGGGATTTGGCTCGAGATTTGGTTTGGGATTGCCTAACCTAGAAATTCAACCCAAAAAACATGTCTACAAAATTTTCTTAGTTTTCCAAATTTCACCCTTGTGGCTGATGACTTTTTTATTCAAATTTCTTGAAACAAAAAGGGTTTATAGAAAAAATTGTCAGCTTTCCACCAATATAAGATATGCTTTATTTTGAATTTAATAAATAATTATTATTGATTTTCTACATACATTACAACTAAAGTCTTGATTGGTAGGCTGATTGAATTTTTTTTTATAACTTTCAAACTACTTCACATTTTTTGAACCTAAAAGATGTGTCACATTCTATCCTGCGCATACTATAGGATTAAAAAAATGAATTTCATAAAATTTTAACCAAGTTATGGTGGACAGAAACACATGTTTTAATAATTATAAATATTCTAATAAAAAATTCATAACTAATTATTTACATGGAAAAAAATTATAAAAAAAAATCTAGCACATCCAAGCATGTGTCCTCTACATATATTGAAAATTCTAGAAAAAAAAATAAAATTGTTTTCTCGTACTTAGGGTGGTCAAACATACACCTTCTTCTTATCTTTTTCTTGAAAATTTAGTACCACTACATTGAAATTTCATTTTTTTGCAAAACAGATTAACCTTTTTCCAAAAAAAGACTAGTAGCCTAGAAACTACATTCAATTTTCTACAAGATTTTTTCTTACATATTTTTCAAATTATGTTAACAACCTATTCAATTTTCTATGTCAAGTTTCCTAACTCTATTTTTCCTAATTTTCATTGCCACTTAGAGGCCTAGTTTGGACCCCCATGATCCTGCACTGACCCCAATTCTTAACAAGCTCATACAATTGTGTTCTAGAGTAAGGTTATATTTCATGTTTTATTGAAGGAAAAAAAATTGTGTTTTCATAGTTATAACTATTGAAAAAAATTCATACAATCTCTGACCTGTATGAGTTTTACATATCCTTCCATAAAAATGATTTCAAATGAGACATAATTAAAGGATTTCGTATTGAAAATTGCAGAAACCTGATCAAATCATTTGAAATAATGCTCAACACCATGAATTTTGAGAAGGAAAAAAATATCTTTTAATAAAAAATAGGAGTTTCTCTTATACAAATTTGAAAAATATTTGAAACTACATGAACATTCTACTCTATATTGAAAATATCTCTCAAAAATGAGTTACAATTTCTTCTCTTGCATAAGGGGAAAAAAACATAGAAAGAGCTAACTCTGAAAAGAGTTGAAAGCTTGACTTTATGGAAAGTTACCTCTCATGACTAAACTTGTCTTTTTGGAAAAGGTTAAGTTGGCATGATGATTTGAGAGATATTTGGATATGGAACTCCCTCTGAACTAGTTGTAATCATACAAATCTTAGTGAAGATAAGTTGACTTGATCTCTTGACCTCTTGACCTCTTAACCTCTTCATTCCCCTTGAAGTGTTCTCCCAATTAAACTTTGAACAATTCTACAAAAGATGCATAATATTGATTATAATTGATGCCTTCAATAGATTTACAATAATTTCATAAACTATTGGGCATACAAGGAAAAAAAACCTTTATTTTAGGGCCCAAAACTATCCCAAAATGCATGATTATGGCTCAAAATTTCACTTAACTCCTAGTTATACCCATGAAGCATCTTAAATGGGCCTAAAACTAACTGTAAGTACCTCCAACCCAAAATTTTAACCCCCTTTGAGTGTCTTAACTCATTAAAATCTATGGATGACAATATGCATGTGGGGTATCTAAAGACAACTATCTTTTCAAGGTGGCCACCTCCTTAATTTTATTAAATAATGTATGCTTCAGAAGATTCCATTTATCTCTTTATATATTTGTGTTTCTCAATTTAATTGTAATTTTCTTTTTAATTGCAAGATGACTATCATAGATTCCAATTAAATTACCTTGAATGTCCTTTTGAACTCTTTCCTCAACTTGAATCATCATGTTCTACACTTTCAATATGAAGTCACATCTGAATTTGTCTATAGTCAAACTCATGTATTCCTCATGTGTTTGTCACCTTTTTTATAAGGTAACTGTACTTGGAAGGTATACCATTATCCTTTTAGATCTCAAGACCAATGTCATTCCTTTGTTCAAGGTGGTTGTCCATATTATCTTGAATCAATCTCTTTCATGTATTGTCCTATTATAGTTCCCATTGATTTTCCTTAAAGAATGACCTTTTGAAAATATCTTTGAAGCATTAGAATGCTTCATGAATTTTAATATACCTAGCACATGTTCACTCTCATAAGCATACTTCACTACAAAATACTGTCACTCCTTGAGATTTGAGGTGATTGTCTTCATGTTATGGCTATCACAATAAGTCTAAAACCCTATTATGATATTACTTCTTCATTTTTATGTGGCATTTTCTTTTCCATTATAGCCTTGGACTATCCTTTACCTATTTTGAAAGATACTCAAATTTTCTCTCATCTTTGAATCATCATCATTTGCATGACCCCTTTTCTCACTAACAAGTCAATAAAGTATATATTGACTATCAATTATATTTCAAGGTCATTTTTCATCTTCCATTCTAGATTGTTATTGTAGACATGTAAAATATACATGCACCTGTAGACATCCAAATTTGATCACTTCCATATGATCAAAATCGTCTATTATATTCATCTATTCCATTAACGGTGATTAAATAATTTATTTAATCATTATTTCATTTTCTGCCTAAGGTTCCTAAAGTATCTAATTAAATAAATTAAACAATTTTCCTTACACCCTGTTCTTCTCTAAATTAAATAAATATGACAAATTATTTAATTTAGTCTTTTAACCCATTTGAATTAAAATCAATTTTTAATTCCTCTTTTCTCTCTCCTTGTCACATTCTCCATAACCCTCTTCTAATCGGATTAAATTAATTAATCTGTGATTAGGATGTGCACCACTTAATCTTGATTAAGTGTCACATCCTCCATAATCTCCCACTTGCCTCTAATCTCCCATTAATTACCTTAATCATGTGTTTGCACAACCTTAATCAGAATCATTAGCCACATTTGGTTTACCTTTTCTGGTCAACCTTCCCACTTACCATTTTTGATATGGACTCCCTTCCCAATGTGAATTTTTAATTCACATTTATTCAACCAAGGTTCCTCTCTTCCCCATGTGAATTTTTAATTCAGTTTTATCTTTCCAAGGCCTTTCCCATCCCCATGCAAGATTCTAGAAGCCTTGCCTTGTCACTTCACATGTGCCAAGGGCTTCTAGAACCTTGGACTTGTCACATCTCCCACATGTGACAAATCTCCAGCTTTTTGGAAATCTCCTTTTATCCAATGAATCCTCCATTAAATGAAAATTTTTAATTTACATTTATTCTTCCCACACATTTTCCCTTTTCCCATGGAGATTTTTGAGGAATTCTAAAATTCTTCAAAAGTCACTTTCATCCTCATTTGGGGACAAGAAGTTCCTTTTTGAGGAAATCTTCTTATTCCCCAAGGTACCTCAAAGGTACTTGTCCTTCATCCACCTCATGTACTTCCCTTCCACCTCATTTCCACATCACTCCACCTTAGGACATCTCACCTTCCACATGTTAAGATGTGAGGGCTTGTGAATCCTCAACTCACCATAGCCCTTCATCTTGATCTTTGTTGCATCAATCCCAACCATTGAATTCTCTAGAGAATTCAATTTATCCTATAAATACCCCTCATTTCTCTCATTTAAAAAAAAAAATCAAGTCTTTTGCAAACAAACTCTTGCAAATTTATCATTTGAGCTTTCATCTCAATCATCATTACATCCACATCCATTTTCATATCATTTGCATATTCAACATAGCTTGTCATCCAAGGAGCACACAATTCTTGAAGCATCAAAGGGCCAACCAAGGAAGCAAAGACATGGAGGTATAACAACAATCTTTTTGCTTATCTTATTTCTATGTTGTTTATTTTCTTAGGCTAATCATATTGAGGTGCCTTACTATCTTGATACTTCTCTTCACATTGCATATTAGTTTAATCTAACATCTCACATTAGGAAGTAGCATTTTATTAGGATCACATTTCTGGCACGCCCGGTGGGACCCACAAAGGGGTCTCTTTCTTTCATGTTTTTTTGTTGTTTGCTTGTTTGCAGATTCAGGTCGCAAAGAGGCGAACTTGCCCTCCTGGATGCCGCAGAGGGGTGACCTTGCCCTCTATTTCTGACTGTTTTATGCAGAGGGGCGACCCTGCCCTTTGCTGTTTTCGACTGTTTTTTGCAGAGGGGTGACTTTGCCCTCTGTTTTTGACTGTTTTCTGCAGAGGGGCGACCTTGCCCTTTATTTTCGATTGTTTTCTGCAGAGGGGCGACCTTGCCCTCTATTTCTGACTGTTCTCTGCAGAGGGGCGACCTTTCCCTCTGTTTCTGATTGTTTTCTGTAGAGGGGCGAACCTGCCCTTTACTATTTCTGATTGTTTTCTGTAGAGGGGCGAATTTTCCCTTTTAGGCTATTTTATGACTGTTTTCTGCAGAGGGACGAACCTGCCCTTTACTATTTCTGACTGTTTTCTGCAGAGGGGCGAATCTACCCTTTTAGGTTATTTTCTGACTATTTCCTATAGAGGGGCGAACCTGCCCTTTTACTGTTTCTGACTGTTTTCTGTAGAGGGGCGAACCTGTCCTTAACAGCATATTCGAGAGGGTAAAAAGGGGCACTTGAATTTCGTGTTTGTCTTCTTGCTTTTGTTATTTCATCCGCTAATCCTCTAATCTTGTTTGGTGGTGAGTGATGTCAGTTTTGCTGCACATCACAAAGAAGGGCAAGAAGATAAACAACTAACATTTCCTTGCAGGACCTTCCTTTTTATTCTGATTTTTAAAAGTCTTTCCTTGCTACTTTATCTAGGTACTTAGTATAAGTAGGGGAAAGTAATATTTGTTGTTTGTTGTGTCTATTTTACTTATTTTACCCTAAGGGGGCATTAGTTTGTTTTCACCTTCCTCCTTTACACGTTGTGCGGATCCGAAGGAGGTAGTTGGAAACAATTAGTGTCATCTTCTTAGCGGGACCTGCTTGGGGATTTCATCACCTCAAGGAATGATCCCAACCACGCGTATCGGCAGGGTATATAAAGGGGGGAGAGCCAAAGCTATACCTCAATCCAGTTACGTCGTAATTGGCGGAACGTCGAAGCTAGGGTGATACCTAGCTAGACGTGAAGAGTTGGTCCGAGCCTTTCAGTATCTCGCTGGGGCTCCCGACTCACACTTGTGATGGACTGGTGTTCATGGTTGTGCCTCACGTACTGAGCGTATATCAAGGACTCCCTAGAAACCTTGTTCATCCTAGAGTAAGACCTTTGCCGGCCATACCCGTTAAAACATTAATCATAGGATTGTGCTTGTCCAAAGTGTCTTTTTGTGAAGAACCAGTAAATTTTGGTAAGTCAAGTTGTCATTAAACCATTTTAAGTCCTTTCCAAAATCCCTTATACAAACCAAGTTCAAGTTTTCACTACAGAGGGGCGACCTTGCCCTCTGTTTTCAGCCATTTTCACTACAGAGGGGCGACCTTGCCCTCTGTTTTCAGCCATTTTCTGCAGAGGGGCAACCTTGCCCTCTGTTTTCAGCCATTTTCTGCAGAGGGGTGACCTTGCCCTCTGTTTCAGCCATTTTCTGTAGAAGTGCGAATACGCCCCCTGAACAGACAGTTTCACCCATTTGATCATTTTGAATCTCCATTTGAATCCCCGAAACCTCCGTTTGACCAATTCAAACACCCATTTGATCATTCCAAACCTCCATTTAACCCCTCCAAAAACGTCCATTTACCACATTCGCATTGACCATTCCACCATTTGGAACATCTGCCTTATCACAAGACCTAAACATCTTCAACAACATATCTCCCCTTTGCATCCATCATTATTCCTCAACATAAAAATATTTTAAAAAAAAACAAAAAAAAAAAAAAACTTTAAAATCTTGTTTTAGGAGTTATTTTCCCAAATTGACCAAGACGTTAAATTGATCGTTATCCTACATAATCAATCCTTGTCTTCAACCTAATCAATCTACTCCTATCTTGAAATGGATTTGTGTTGTAAGTCAACATCATTGGCCCAAATCAATCCCCTTCCATCTCAAGGTGGATTAGGTGTCATAATCATTGATTTAATTTGATCAACTAACATTACAAGTCACCTAGGGTGATCTCCAAATCAGGTTTTAGGATCCCTTCCATCATCCAATCATCAATCCAAATCATCATTTAATCCAATCACCACCCAATCACCAAGTTGACACACCATCATTCAATCCAATCCAATCCAGTCCAATCATCATCCAACCATCAAGTGATACATCATCACTTGGTCCAATCCAATCCAATCACCAAATCCAATCATCATCCAATCATCAAGTGATACATCATCACTTGATCCAAATCAAATCCAATCATCATCCAATCATCAAGTGATACATCATCACTTGACCCAAATCAAATCCAATCATCATCCAATCACTAAGTGATACATCATCATCATCCAATCATCAAGTGATACATCATCAGTTGACCCAAATCAAATCCAATCATCAAGTGATACATCATCACTTGACCCAAATCAAATCCAATCATCATCCAATCCCATCAAGTTGATACATCATCATCCAATCATCAATAGTGATACATCATCATTTGATCCAATCAAACCAACATCAATCATCATCATCGCCTAAGTCATCATCTAGAAGTTGAATCTTGAAACTACTTAGTCATTTTGCACGTTCATGCCTGTTCAAACCCGCTCACAAACAAAAAAGCAAATGGCAGACCAACAAACACAAGGTTCCCAACCAAATGCCCCTCAAGATCCTAATAACATTCCACATGATCCCCATAATGGCGTTTCATCCCAATCAAACACTGACATCCAGAATACCACACCGCCTAGTGACGAAAACATGGTCAATCAACTTGAAGTCACTGTTGACGAATATCTCAGCAATCCTACCAATGTCCAAATGACGGATTGCCTCCTAAATGAACGTGGGGATAAGATCCTTGCCACCTTACTCATGAAGGGAGTCAAACCACCATCCGGTTTCAATACATCACAATATGGCCTTCCCTCATTTATCGACCCACAAACCTCACAAAATGTTCCAGAAAGCTCCTACGTTCTTGAAGGTGCACCCACTGAAAATTGGTACCACCCCAAACTTGGAAATGCTATCATCCATCAAGTCCAAGAATATCCTCATCTTCCAACCACAACATCTACCATTCCACCACCCGATCCCAATGACCCCCACATCTATGGCATGCCATCATACATCCCGTCTGCTTCGCCACTTCCTCCCCCATATTCTAATATTGGGGGCACACCTCCACTTACCAACGCACTACCGCCTACATTTCAACAACCTCCAAATAATCCACACCAGTCCACCACACCACCAGCACCACCACAATATGTTGCTACTACAATAGCTTCATCTCAACACTTACATCAGCAACATCCGCAACATCCTTCCGTTCTCACGCAACCACCACATCAAGTGGTGCAACATACATCTCAACAACAACAACACATCCCACCTAACCCATCACAACAACAACAATACATCCCATCTCACCCGCCTCAACAACAACAAGTCTTACCTTATCCACCTCATCAACAACAACAACATGTGCACATCCCTACACAAACACACCATAACCTACTCACCAAATACCTTTATCATCCCTCTAGCACATACACTATTCCATCCCATACAAACCCTCCTCAGAATGTGCAAAACCAAACATGTACCCAAGCGCCACCTTACGCCAACGCTACACAACCTCAACACAATCCCCATCAACAAACGTTAAACCCATATCCATATGCCATGCAACAAACCACCATTGCACAACAAAACCAATCCTACCCACCCTATTTTCAACAACAACCAACTCACCAACATTGGGCACCTTACACTCCCTATTATCAACAAACATCATCATACCAACAAAGAGGCCCTACCACTACGCATTATCAAAATTCTATGCAGCAACAGGCCCCCTCTCTTGTGTCTTACTATCAACAGCAAGTGGCTCCCACTCAACACAACCAATCATCCCACCATCAACCTTCTTACAATCAACCAATACATTCATACCCGAATCAGCCCATTTATGATCCAACAATAGGAGGGCCATCCCCATCATACCCACAACATTATCCATACACTCAATCCACTTTGACTCCTGTCAACAAAGACTTGGAAGAAGTAAAAGCCGCGTTAAAGGACTTACAAGCTGGAATGGGAAAACAATCCTTCAAGTTTGAGGACATATGCCCTTATCCATTTGATCCCTCCATTTCCTTGGTTCCTTTTCCTAAACATTTCGAGATACCCAAATTTGACAAATACAAAGGAACCAAGGATCCTAGAGCTCACCTTCAAGATTTTTACGCTCATTGCCAAGAAGTCATGCACAATGACAATTACCTCATCTGACTTTTCCCTAAAAGTCTGCAAGGGGTCGCCCTCAACTGGTTTATGGGTCTGGAAAAGGGATCTATCAAGACCTTCGCACAGCTATCTGAACAGTTTGTCACACACTTCTCTTTTAACTTAGAGAAAGATATTGATACACTTGATCTCCTCAAAGAAAAACAACGCGATGGAGAGACCTTTGCAAGCTACTTGCAAAGATGGCGTGCCTTGGCTAGTAGGATGAAATCCCCACCAACAGAAAAAGACATGGTAATGTTGTTTATCGAAAACTCTCACTTGGATATGGCACACAACTTCCAACTCCATTGCATCACTACTTTTGTGGGACTTGTGGAGAAAGGCCCCATCTTAGAACGAGCCCTTGTCGCAAGAGGACAAGTCAAACATTTCAATTCCGATAGAGAGAAGTCCTTCGGGGATAAACCTCATTTTTGGAATAGAAACAAAAATGTCGTCAATGATGGTGTCACTGACACTAAACATGTCCAAGTGGCCAACACCACACAAAGATATCCTTCCCAGCAACAACCGTCCGTTCAGAACGCCGTATCCGTTCCCCAAGGAGCACCATGACAACAAGCTAATCAAAATAACCAAGGTGGGAATAAATGACAATTCACTAAGTTGGGGGAACCCCTTAGCACAGTGTTTAATAAGCTTCTTCAAGCCAAGTACCCCATAACATAACCTATCACCAAACCCCTCGATACGTCTAAACCCAAGCCTGCTTGGTTTAAAGACAATGAATACTGCGAATTCCACAAAATTAAGGGACATACCTTGGATAAATGTCAAGGCTTAAAAACCTACATCCAAGGTCTCATTGATCGAGGCAAAATACATGTAGATGCTAACGCAGCATCTTCATCCAATGCTCAATTACAAATATACCAAAATGCCTTTCCTAATCATGATCAGGGTCCTAGTACATCCAACTCAAATCCTGGACCTAGCAATAACAACCAGCTAGGGAATAGTACCAATAATATCAACTACAAAAATGTACCATACAATTATCAAGGTGTGGTTTCATATGTAGAACAAGTGAAACCCCGTGTATCCATGATACATGTTAAGGGAAAAGACCCACAATGTGCTGTTACTACTCGACGAAACCGCATCACAATCCCAGCAGCATCTCCATCCACCAATTCCCAGTATAATATCCTAGACCATCTAGGTAAAACTACAGCCCAAATATCCATTTTGGATTTGCTCAAGTCATCTCCCATACATCAAGATATCCTAACTAAGGCTTTGCAAAACACACAAGTACCTGATAATATTGACCCTACCCAATTTCAAGCATTGGTAGGCAATCTTTCATCGACCTATCAGCTAGCCTTTAGCCAAAAGGACATGCCGCATCTCGATTCAAACCACAACCGCCCCCTCCATCTTGAGGTTGGTGTCAACTGTCAAAAAGTAAAAAGGGTATTAGTAGATAATGGTTTAGCCCTAAATCTATGTATGTTAAAGTTTATACAACAGGTCGGATACACCCAAGCTGATCTGAGGTATCAAGTGATCACCATTAAGGCTTATGATAATGCAGAGCGAGATTCTGAAGGCATTATTTGCCTCCCTATACAAGTGGGCCCCATTGTACAATACACTATGAGCCATGTTTTGGACCTTGAACTCCCATACAACATCCTTCTTGCCCGTCCATGGATTCACTCTATGCAAGTCATACCATCCACTTATCACCAATGCCTAAAATTCCCATTTCAAGGAATGGAAGTCACCATACAAGCCAACGCTCAACCCTTTGAATATTGTCATGCCTTGGAGGCCTCTTTTCCACATTCACATTATTGCCCAGGGGTTGAAATGGGGGCACCACCGACATCCAATCCTATCCCATCCACCAATACTCTAAATACATCATCTCCACCATCATCCACACGTCCTTCCATCGTCACCAAGGTCCAGATCATAGATAAGGGATGTGGTGAATATGAAATGCACACCGCACTCAATGTGGCAACCATGCCACCTTCCCCCTACACATATGGGTAACCGACTCTGCCATTACCAGAAGTAGAAGAAAAGACGCTCACCCTCACTTCCAAGAACGTAGGGTCCACAACATTCAATAATTTGGGATCCCTCCAGGATCTAATGGATGATGATATCAGTCAATGGGTTTATTGGGAGGAGCCTGAACCACCACGGCCCCTTATTGAATACCTTCACGAAGCCTATCCACATGCCTCCAAATTCATCAAAAATTTCCATTACCAAGGTGGAGGCCTTGGTGCAGAAGAGCAAGGAAGACGTCTGCCCATTGAAGCAACTACCATCTGACCAAGGAATTTTGGCTTGGGCTATGATACCAAACAGAAGGCTCTTACAACATCCGCTAACACCTCTAACAATGTTAGTGTTAACAACAGTTCCCTTGAAGACATACCGGAGGAGGAATCCATCATACACGCGTACGACAATTTGAATCACATTGACCTCCCTGCCATGTTTGAATGCTTATCCGTTTGTACCATAACTTTATCCCTTAAACATCCTGAGCTTATCGATCATGACCTACAAGATAGCACACCAGTTAACACTTTTCCCTCAGAAGATACCTATGTACATCTAATGGGATTGGGGGAAGATGAATGCCCTAATCACAAAAGCAAAAAGAAACAAAAGAAGAATGGGTCATCAAGTGAAAACCTCACCGAGGCACTTTTTGACTATGAAAAAGTAAAAAAAAAGGATGTATCTGATAGTGAAAACCTTGATACAGCACTGGAAGATGGGGACGTTCATCTTCCCCTTGTAGGAACACGACTATCCGAGCAATCTTCGATTCTCATTGAAGAAACACAAGAGGTAAACCTGGGAAAAACAGAGATTCCAAGAATAACCTATGTGGCTAAATCTTTATTTGAAGTAGAATACACCACCATTGTCTGAATTCTCCATGAAGGGATTATCAACTTTGCATGGGCTTACTCTGATATGCCTGGCCTAGATCCCAATCTTGTTGTCCACCATCTGGATGTCCGTCCAGAGACTAAACCTGTCAAGCAGAAGCTCCGAAAAATGCACCCACAAGTGGCATTATTGGTTAAGAAAGAACTGGAAAAGTTACTGGATGCTGGTTTTATCAGGCCCATTGACTACTCTAATTGGATCTCTAATATTGTACCTGTTGCTAAACCCAATGGAGACATCAGGATTTGTACAGATTTTTGAGATCTCAACAAAGCTTGCCCAAAAGACGACTTCCCCTTGCCTAACATCGACATGTTAGTCGACATCACTGCGGGACACGAGATGCTATCCCTCATGGATGGCTTCTCTGGCTATAATCAGATCCAGATTGCCCCTGACGATCAACATAAAATCGCTTTTACAACACCTTGGGGTACATTTTGTTATGATGTCATGCCCTTTGGTCTCAAAAATGCAGGGGCAACATATCAATGGGCAATGACAGTTATATTCCATGACCTCATTCACATCATCATGGAAGACTATGTCGATGACCTACTGGCAAAATTTGGAACCAGGGAAGAACACCCTACCATTTTGAAACGGATCTTTGAGCGCTTAGAACAATACAAGCTTTGACTAAATCCAAAAAAGTGTGTATTTGGTGTCACATCAAGGAAACTCTTGGGCTTCATAGTGTCCTGCAGAGGCATCGAGGTTGACCCAGCTAAGGTGAAAGCTATCATAGATATGCCTCCTCCAAGAAACTTGAAACAATTAAGGAGTCTCCAAGGGGAACTACAATCCATCTGCCACTTTATAGCCCAGCTTGTAGATAAATGTCAGTCCTTTTCCCACCTTCTCAAGAAAGACACCAGTTTCAAGTGGAATCAACAGTGTTAGTTGGGTTTCGACATGCTCAAAGGATATTTGGCCCACCCGCCGATCTTGATGCCACCTATCCCTGGAAAACCCCTCTTGTTGTACATATCGGCCACGTTAGTAGAATTGGGGGCATTATTGGCACAACATGATGAATCTTCAAAGGAACGGGCGATCTATTACATCAGTCGCACACTCGTCAGGTATGAACTCAACTATTCACCAATGGAAAAGGCCTGTCTTGCTGTGGTCTTCAGCACACAAAAGCCACGCCACTATATGCTAAGCCATCCTATAAAATTAATATCCAAAGTCAACCCCCTCAAGTACCTACTATCCAAGACAGCCCTGACTGGTCGAATAGCTAAATGGATCATGCTCCTCAGTGAGTTTGATATAGAATATGTAGATAGAAAAGCCATTAAAGGACAAGTAATAGCTGATCAGTTGGCAGATGCCCCATTAGTGGACGCTTATCCCATAGAAACTGAATTCCCAAATGAAGGAGTATTTGTAGTCTCAGAAACCACCACCTGGACATTGTACTTTGATGGATCACACACCCATAATGGATCGGGGGTAGGAATCTTGCTTATCACCCCCCAAGGCGACTACATACCAAAATCATTCAGACTGGCTTTTCCTTGCACCAACAACATCTCTGAATATGAGGCCCTTCTCACCGGCCTCAGAATTGCAGTTCAATGGCACATCACCCACTTGCAAGTTTTTGGTGACTCCTAGTTAGTCATTAAATAGGTCAATGATGATTTTTTGACAAAAGATGAAAATTTGTTACCTTACAAATACATGGTGGATGACTTCAAGAAATATTTCACTACCATCCAATTTGAGCAGATCCCGAGACTCCAGAATAAGGCAGCAGATGCTATGGCTACTATTGGTTCTCTCCTTGACATGCCGAAAGATTGCACAAATTGTCAGTTCCTAGTTGAGCAACTCCTAATCCCAGCGTATGATATCCTTTAGAATGACATGGTGTGTGCTATTGTAGGTCTTGAATCCCCTTGGTACCATGACATTTACACCTACATTCATGACAACACCCTCCCTCCTGATCTCACACGAAACCAACGTAAATCATTTATCCAACGCACAACTCGTTATACCCTTATCGGTGATACACTTTATCGACGTGGGTATGATGGAACTCTCCTTCATTTTCTAGACAAAACTGAAGCTCGCACAACATTAACAGAAGTGCATAGCGGTATTTGTGGGGCCCATTCGAATGGTATAGCCCTAGCCAAGCGGATTCTCAGAGCAGGATATTACTGGCCCACAATGGAACATGATGCTTGTGAGTATGTCAAAAAGTGTCTTCCATGCCAACAACATGCAGATCTGATTCATGCTCCAGCACAAGATCTCCAACCCATCACGACACCTTGGCCATTTTCACAATGGGGTTTTGACCTGATTGGCAAGATCTACCCTCCATCTTCAAATGGTCACACCTTTATCATCACAGCCACTAAATACTTCACCAAGTGGGTGGAAGCCATTCCACTCACTCAAATCACTGGTGTTCAGATCTCTAAGTTCATCCTCTATCATATTCTCTACAAGTATGGTATCCCCTCCGCCATCATCACCGACAACGGAAAACCATTCAAAAATAAGTGCATGAAATCCCTTTGTGACACATATCATATCCAACATCATTGGTCCACTCCCTATTACCCCCAAGGTAATGGACAGGCAGAAGCAACAAATAAAACATTGATCAAAATCATTAAAAAGATGGTCAATAGCACTGGCCACGATTGGCACCTCCATATCCATCCTGCTCTTTGGGCCTACCGTACATCCATCCACACCCCTACTAGAGCCACTCCATATTCTCTTGTCTATGGTGCTGAGGCCATCTTGCCAATCGAAGTTGAAATCCCTTCACTCCGCATCTCCCTCAAGAATCTCATCACTAATGAAGACACCCGGGTGGCATGCTTGGCACAATTGGAATTGCTTGATGAAAAGAGATTCAAGGCTTATACCCATCTACAAGCTTATCAACATCAACTCAAAAGGAGCTACAATAAGAAATTCCGCCCTCGCCAATTCGAGATTGGTGATTTAGTCCTAAAAGAAAATCAGCAGAATCAGCAAGACTGAGAGAAGAAAGGTAAGGTTGAAGCAAATTGGTTGGGCCCTTATGTCATCACCTCCAAGTATGGTTCTGGTGTCTATAGGCTCTCCACCCCTAAAGGTGAGCCTTTGGAGGAACCCATTAACATCATGCATATGAAGAAGTTCTACACTTAGATCAGCTGGGGTATCCTTCCTGGTAAAAGTCAAAAATACAAAAAAATTAAAAAAAAAAAACCAAAAATCCAAAATAGTAAAGAGAAATAATTTGTCCTATGGTGAAAACCACCCCTGCGTGGCACCTTGGATATGTACGATTGGTGAAAACCTGGCAACGGGCGCCTCTCGTATAGGGCTGAATCATTATCTATCGAGCGTCTTGGTTACTCTATGGCTTACCCACCGATTCCTCAATCCCCATATCCTCCCATCTGCTTGCATCACCTTGTCACTTGGTATATTTTGGTTGAGCATTGGATGACTGTCATTCGCTATCCAACACCTTGAGCTTATTATCCTAATCTGAGCTTGTGTAATCTCTTCTTGGTCTCATTGTGTCCCCTTCCGAACTACGTTGCCGCTGCGCTTGCACGTAGGCAAGGTTGATCTTTTGATCTGCCCCCGGGGCTTCTCCGTGTCTTCATCCCCCATCTTTTGGCATCATCACCCTCTTTCCACTTTTCTCATTATCCCCTCTTGAACTACGACGCCTTTGCGCTGGCACAGAGGCAAGGCTAATCTTTGGATCAGCCCTCGAGGCATTTTGTCCTTCATCACCTATCCTCATGGTCCGCTTTCTGATCTTATCCATCTTTGATCTTTTGTCATATCCGAACTACGTTGCCCCTACGCTTGCACGTAGGCAAGGTTGATCTTTTGATCTGCCCCCGGGGCTTGTATCTGTCTTGGTCTTCCATCGGTTTCCATCAGTCCCCTTTCCACTCTTTTATTATGAACTACGAGGGCTCTGCACTTTCACGTAGGCAAGTTTGATCTTTGATCAACCCTCGAGCCCCTAGGTCTTTAGGTTGTGTCTCATCCTCTCGTTGTCAGGTATGTCCCTATCATCACTGATTCGTCATAAACAAGGTCTCCTCGTATCAAGAAATCTATCCAATGGCAATTATCCTGCGTCATCTAGGTCACTTTAGCTTAGTATCCATCATCGGTCTTAACAGGATGCATCCTTCCTAACATACCACATCAACCCCATCCATCCCTGGGATCTTATGGCAAAGGACGCTTGTAATTGATTACTATCTTTTGGTACTTTTGGATTATTGTTTATCATTTGAGCTCCCTATAATCACTAGTCAAGATCGCCATGATGCTTCATATTGTGGTGTGTTTTGCCTAGTTAACATAGGGACATCTCTTGACTTTTGTTTTTGTCTGCTGGGATGCCCCACATGGTACCTACCGGGATTCTTTTGAGACCTCGTGTTATGTGGGGGCATCTTTTTGTGCTTGTGGTTATTCCAATACCTGGCCTGACCAACGTCATCGCGACTTTGGGGTATTGGGATATCCTTCTTGTTTGTTGTGTTTGTTTTCTACATTTGACATTAATCTGTCTTGGTTTGCATACCCTGACGTCCGATGTCTTATGCTATAGCAAAAATCAGTGCTCTAAAGGATGGAAAATTGCATTCATGCTACATTTCATCTCATTGCATTTCATCTCATGTTGCATATTCCCTCTTCATCCTATGTTTCCCCTACGTTTATGACTTGTGGTTTTGGTTGTGCAAACTCTCATTCACTTTTACTAACTTTTCTTCTCAGGATCCTTATGGTCTTTGACAGGTACTGCAACCCCCACATCCTACACCTATCATCTACCCATTGATACTTATGTCCACAATCATTAGGTCCATTTATCCATTTACATCCATTCATTTATCCATTTGCATTAAATTCATTAAGTTCATTAACATTCATACATTAACATTCATACATCCATTCATTTATCCATTTGCATTAAATTCATTAAGTTCATTAACATCCATACATCCATTCATCTATCCATTTGCATTAAGTACATTAACATCCATACATCCATTCATTTATCCATTTGCATTAAATTCATTACGTTCATTAACATCCATACATCCATTCATTTATTCATTTGCATTCACATCAATTATTAGGTCCATTTATCCATTTACATTAAACATAAGTTCATTAACATCCATACATCCATTCATCTATCCATTTGCATTAAGTTCATTAACATCCATACATCCATTCATTTATCCATTTGCATTAAATTCATACATCCATTCATTTATTCATTTGCATTCACATCAATCATTAGGTCCATTTATCCATTTACATTAAACATAAGTTCATTAACATCCATACATCCATTCATCTATCCATTTACATTAAGTTCATTAACATCCATACATCCATTCATTTATCCATTTGCATTAAATTCATTAAGTTCATTAACATCCATACATCCATTCATTTATTCATTTGCATTCACATCAATCATTAGGTCCATTTATCCATTTACATTAAACATAAGTTCATTAACATCCATACATCCATTCATCTATCCATTTGCATTAAGTTCATTAACATTCATACATCCATTCATTTATCCATTTGCATTCACATCAATTCATTACTCACCTCGTTAACACAATTGCATTACCATTCATAAATCATTTAACACAATCACACATGCATAAGTAAAACATCAACATCCCATAAAACATCATATACATATGCATAACATACATACTATCATAGGAACATCCCATAAAATACCATATGCATACCATCCATCGCAAAAATGTGTGACATACTATCAATGTGACCATCACATATCATCATCATAATAATACACTGTCCATATCCAAAATATGGTCATCACATATACACCTCCATATCATGCTCAAAATAAAGTGCACTCTACTACCATCTAGTACCTGTTAAAAACACTTGCATCTTGTCATCTATCCTCTGCATGTCCTGAGCTGCCCACATCTGACCTCTGTGGAGACTCAGGTACTGGCCCCCTGTGTGTCGGAGTCCCCTGGGACTCATGCCCTGGAGTCCCAAACTGAGGGGGAGCTGGCTGGAAATCACTGTATCCTCTGGTCCATGTACCTAACGACTGTGATGGTGCCGACATCTGAGGTGTCTGCCTAACATACCGTGTTGTACGCTGCACCGGATCTGGCACTTCCTGCTCGTACGCGCACCTCCAATACGTTGCCTCCTACATATAGTCATCTCTCTGCCCAGCCTAGTACCGATCGGCATTCCGCTCATGCCTATACCTATCCCTCTCTCTACTCATGGCCCGTCGCTCTTGCTCCCATGCCTCCTGTGCCGCTGTCAATAAACGTATCTGCTCTATAGATCTGTCCCTCTCTGCACGCATCGTCTCTAGCATAGTCTCATCACTCAACCCTTGACATGCCAGCATCTATGCTATATCCCCCTCAGCGTTCTCTGTCCAACCCACTGCTGCGTCTCTCTGGAACTGCAGAATCTAGACCTGTCTCCGTAAACTGTCCCTATCTCCCTGGAGTGCCTGCATCTGTCCCTGTAGAGCCTGCACCTGTCCCTGTGCACTTTCTCTCTCCCACTGCACCGTCTCCAGTCTAACCTCTGCGGCCTCGGCCCTCACTCTCATCTCCTCTGTAGATGCCTCTTCCATATATGCCCTCTCCTGCAGTGTCGTCCTCTCATACTGAAATCCTGCCACCTACAGTCTTAATGTCTCCATCTCCCCCCCTCCTGCTAACTCCGACTGCCCCCGCATCTGTGCAATTGTCATCGCTGCCTCTAGCCTATCTCGGTTCCATGTCACTTGAGCCAGCTCCCCCTGTGCTCTCTCCCTCTCTGCTTGCATCTCATCTCTCTCTCTGTAGCCAATACATCTGTCGTGAGCCGACTCACCACATGATCAAACACTATACCCTCTCTATCCTGTATCCTTTGTACCTCTGTCTCTTCCCTTCTCACCTCCTCCTCTAGCATCCATATCCTCGCCTGGGCCCCTCTCAGTAAAACCACTGGATCATCAACTGCAACTACTGGTACTGTGGCTAACAACTCCATCACTAGTACACCTGGGTCCATCGCCTCTCCCTCTCTCTCCTCCTGTACCAGCTCTGTCTGGCGTCTGCAGCTGTCCATTCCTCCCCACCCTCATTAGTCTCCTACCCTCTTGCTCAACTGGATGGACTCTCCACTGACGACTGCTCTCAGGCCTCTCCCTAGGCTGTCCTCTACCATCCACCACCCTTTCTGCCTCATCCTATGGATCTCTAGCTCTCCCCTCCACTGGCAGCTCTGAGACTCTCCCCTCCTCCTGCTCAACCCTCACTTGCACCCGCCTCCGTCATACTCTAATGCCAATCCCTCGCTAAGCAGCTCTCCCCTCCACCACTCGAAGCATCTCTACCTCTAGCTCACTCTCCAATCTCACCACCTCTATCTCCTCACCCCCATCAACTCCTCTTGCCTCCATCTCCTCTACCACAGCTCCCCTCGGCCTCCTCCTGACTCTACCCCTCCTCGCCGGCTGATCTCCAGCAACACCCCCCTCCGCACCACCACTCTCAGGTCCCTCATCATCCTGTCTCTCATCCTCCTATCCCTCATCCTCCTGTCCACCCTACTCCGCCTCCTCCTCCTGCTCATCCCCTGGCACCCCCTCCAGGGCCCCAACAGCCAGCATCTCCGGTGTAACCCTACCCCATCAATGGTTGTGAAACCACCGACCATACCGCTCTGTCACTCCAACATCCTTTAGACCCTGCCACCTCCCTGGATAGGGCACCCCACCTGCCATCACCCATGATGCCCTCACGTCTCTCGCTACCAACGCCGCCCCCCAAAGTACCTCCCGGGTAAGCCGACGAAACATCACAGGCGCTCCTGGAATGTCCTGCACCAGTCCAAACTGTCGTCCCACTCGGTCGGGATGATGTAGCTCCACTATGTACCTCGGGCTCCCAATCAGGTAACATCTACACATGAAGAACCCTCGTTGTCTCTCCTCCTCAATCCTCCATCCTCTAAACTGCCGAAATATATATGGCCGCCATATAATATCCTCTCTCCGTAAATCATCAAATGCCCTCCTCCACTGCTCCACCTCTCCCTATGTCTCATACCGCAGGATACAACCCCTAGCTGCCCCGAACTACCATGCCACTAGCTCTTTGTCATCCAAATCCCGTCCCCTGATCACTACAGGTCTCGTCACCACGATGTGCGTCCATCCCCATACCTGCAGTAGCGTTCAGTGTGTCAAGCTCTGCCCTCCCCGATAGCAGATCACGTGCATATCCTGATATAACTAAGCCAATACGCATGACCCCCAAGAGAACTGCCCATCCCCCCACTTGACAATATGTCAAATCACCCCCATATACCGTAAGCTACAAAAACGCCTGCTCCCATCTAGCAATAGAATCCCACTGATCAAATAACATAGAAATAGTGGTAACACCGACACTCCCAGATCCAAGCATCTGTCCACATCCAACCCCCCCCTCTGTATCGGCAGGTCATCGCGCCCAAACAACACCAGAATGGTCTCATCCAACTGCTCTCCTCTTAACTCCCCCTCGCACACTAACCGTCCTGCTATCAGTAGCCTCAAGATACGCCACACATCCTCCAGTGTAACCGTCATCTCTCCAGTCGGCAAGTGGAACGTCGATTCAGCCGAGCTCCACCTCTCTATCAGGGCGGTCAGCATCGCCCGATGAGCCCTCATCTCCGAAAATTGTACCAAGTGCAATAACCCCGCCCGCTCCAAAGCTGCATGGTCCGCTCCGTTCATCGCCACAATCGACGACGCTAACGCCTCCGGCCTTCACTCGTGAGTCCGCACTCTACCAAAATCCTACAAAAATATCATCCCCCTATCAGAAACTTTTTTTGGGTCTCCAAATCTCATCTACCCTCTCTTTCTTTTCTTTTCTCTCCCTCTTTTTCGCTGTCTTCTCTTCCCCCTCCCTTTGCGGTGAGGCCAACCCGCCCACGACCTGACGGGGCGAACCCGCCCCTGCAGTGGGGCGACCCCGCCCACAGACCGTTGGGGAGGATCCGCACCCTGCAGCGGGATGGCTCCACCCACTGACCGTCGGGGCGACCCCTCACAGAAGTCGCCGGTGTCCCTCACCACACATAAGTACTTACCTTTCATGGCCACGGGCATCTCTCAGCTTTGGTGGTTCCCTGGGCTGCACATGACGCACGCTACTGAAAGTGGCACCACCATCATGGTACTCCCGCTTCTGAGGGCGCCATCCTCATAAGAATAACTAAGTACAGGCTCATACACAAGGCTTATCAAGGCCGGCCACAAGAATCAGCAGCTCGCCACAAGAATTACTCTACCATGTCAAGTAGGGGATGGCCTACCAGGATCACCATTATATGACTAAGTTCGGCTTGAGGGGCGATTCTCATTCAATCCACTGCTTAAAACTAAGAGATATTTTTCTTAAAATAAAAATTTTTCTAATTTTGTCTTCTACCCATTTTTTAATTTTTTTCCACCCATAAAACCCATATTTTATTTTTTTAATAACTTATTGGAAAATGTGTTAAAATTTCAATTTAATGCATGGGTGGTTTTGTCGCTTACCTGGTGGGGCCCATCCTGCTGTCGGTACGCCTGTCAAACCTCATCTATCTGGTGGACGATCTCGGTATCATTATCTCCCGACATCTTCACTTCTTTCTACTCACTCTTTCTCTTATTCTCTCAACTGCTACAGTGCAAATGAGATGAGGTAATTTTCAAAATTACCTTATATTAACTTTTAAAAGTTATTTTTTACTTTTTATTTACCCTTTTATTCCTCTGATTAATCTCTTTTCTTCCCGGGGCTTCCATTTGCACTCCGTTTGTCCGATTGACTTCGTTCAAAAGGGAAACTTGCCTAAATTTTCATCCTCTTTCCAACCATATCATCCGTTTCTTCTTATCGAGATGTTGCCTGGGACCCTTCTTTCTCCCCCGTCACCCTCTCGAGGGGGCATACCCTTCGCATTTACCAATTTTTCTGACCATAATCAACACCTTCCATGATTGGGGCATCTTCATCCATTCCTCATTAACTAAATGACTCAGATCCTCTTTCCCACGCTGGGGCATCTTCTTTCGGTCACTTCTTCTAGTCATCTGCACTTTCTTTTCTTCGAAGTACTATTATTCTAACAATACTTCGAAGAGGGGAAAAATGTAGACATCCAAATTTTATCACTTCCATATGATCAAAATCGTCTATTATATTCATCTATTCCATTAACGGTGATTAAATAATTTATTTAATCATTATTTCATTTTCTGCCTAAGGTTCCTAAAGTATCTAATTAAATAAATTAAACACTTTACCTTACACCCTGTTCTTCTCTAAATTAAATAAATATGACAAATTATTTAATTTAGTCTTTTAACCCATTTGAATTAAAATCAATTTTTAATTCCTCTTTTCTCTCTCTTTGTCACATTCTCCATAACCCTCTTCTAATCCGGATTAAATTAATTAATCTGTGATTAGGATGTGCACCACTTAATCTTGATTAAGTGTCACATCCTCCATAATCTCCCACTTGCCTCTAATCTCCCATTAATTACCTTAATCATGTGTTTGCACAACCTTAATCAGAATCATTAGCCACATTTGGCTTACCTTTTTTGGTCAACCTTCCCACTTACCATTTTTGATATGGACTCCCTTCCCCATGTGAATTTTTAATTCACATTTATTCAACCAAGGTTCCTCTCTTCCCCATGTGAATTTTTAATTCAGTTTTATCTTTCCAAGGTCTTTCCCATCCCCATGCAAGATTCTAGAAGCCTTGCCTTGTCACTTCACATGTGCCAAGGGCTTCTAGAACCGTGGACTTGTCACATCTCCCACATGTGACAAATCTCCAATTTTTTGGAGATCTCCTTTTATCCAATGAATCCTCCATTAAATGTAAATTTTTAATTTACATTTATTCTTCCCACACATTTCCCCTTTTCCCATGGAGATTTTTGAGGAATTCTAAAATTCCTCAAAAGTCTCTTTCATCCTCATTTGGGGACAAGAAGTTCCTTTTTGAGGAAATCTTCTCATTCCCCAAGGTACCTCAAAGGTACTTGTCCTTCATCCACCTCATGTACTTCCCTTCCACCTCTTGTCCTTCTCTTCCACCTCATTTCCACATCACTCCACCTTAGGACATCTCACTTTCCACATGTCAAGATGTGAGGGCTTGTGAGTCCTCAACTCACCATAGCCCTTCCTCTTGATCTTTGTTGGATCAATCCCAACCGTTGAATTCTCGAGAGAATTCAATTTAGCCTATAAATACCCCTCATTTCTCTCATTTAAAAAAAAAAACATGTCTTTTGCAAACAAACTCTTGCAAATTTATCATTTGAGCTTTCATCTCAATCATCGTTACATCCACATCCATTTTCATATCATTTGCATATTCAACATAGCTTGTCATCCAAGGAGCACACAATTTTTGAAGCATCAAAGGGCCAACCAAGGAAGCAAAGACATGGGGTTATAACAGCAATCTTTTTGCTTATCTTATTTCTATGTTGTTTATTTTCTTAGGCTAATCATATTGAGGTGCCCTACTATCTTGATACTTCTCTTCACATTGCATATTAGTTTAATCTAACATCTCACATTAGGAAGTAGCATTTTATTAGGATCACAACACCTAATCCTTATCTTACTAACACCATTTTATCATAAATCATCTCCTTTTCTAGTCATTTAATCGAATAATCTATATTTTATTAAATTCATCACTCTTCATCTCTTAATTAAATAAATCAACTTTATCTAATTAAGCCATCCTCTTCTGTTAATTAAATAAATCAATTTTATTTAATTAATTCTGCAATCCCCCTTTTAATTAAATAAATCATTTTATTTCATTAATCCCTAAAGTCATCTCCTTAAATTAAATAAATCTTTATTTAATCTAACATCACCCCCTTTAATTAAATAAATCAGTCTTTATTTAATTAAATCCAAAAAATATTTTTCCTCTCATTTTGATTTATTTAAATTCTGAAATCTAAGTCAAAATTGTCAAATCACCTAATCTCTCATCAAATTGATCAATAATGATTAAATCTAATCCTAATCACTCCAATCCTCTAGATTTTGCAACTTGCACAATAAATCAATTTATTTGATTTATTAAATCATCATTTTCCATTCAAAAGGGCATCTTTTGTGGAATATTCTTCCATTTCAAAAATCCCTCCAAAAGGGGATGGGTACTTCCAACAAGGCATTCAATGCCTCTTACATGTCCTTGGCCTTTAGCCAAGTGACATTAACTTGTTTTCCCTTCCCTCTAAACATGTCACATTCAAATTTCAAATTTGAATCCAATAGCATTTATCATGCACATTGACCAAAATGTGCTCATTCCTCTTCCAATCACATGTGGACAAGTGGTCTTCTCTCATTGGTTGGTCTTTTGTCCCACATTACTCAAATCTTGCTCATTCTTCCAATTTGAAATCTATAAATGAGAGACTCTTCCTCTCATTCTTCATCCACAATCCAAGCAAGTATACTATACTTCATTTCATCTATAATTTGAGCAAAGTTACTCTCTTCACATTGAGAGCTAATTTTGTCTACTTCATAGCAAGTGTTCATCATTTTCATGGTTTCATAGCTAGGTTATGCCAAAATCTCATTAAGGAGTGACAACCATCACCAAATTATCATCAAGCTTACAAAGGAGTTGGGAAAGTGCCAATTTTGACACACCAATTGACACCAATTCCCCCATGGGATCAAAAGTTTGCATCTTAGAATAGGATTTCATTACTTTTTTTTTCATTTCTTCATTTTCTCTCCTATTTGAGCATTGTAAATGGATTTCATGGGGAATCCTTGATTTATCTTGCATATGAACCTAAAAATGTGTTTGTTTGATGTGTTTGTGCAGGAATAGGATTGGGGTTCACATTTTGGTACTAGAAGGAGGGTTGACTTGCATAAATTCATCACATTTTTCCAAAATTCTATGGTTTTTTAACATTTTTTGTGCCTACACGAAATTGCACCACTCACATTCCCGCGATGCCATATTGCACAATTGTCAAACAGGCAATGCTATATTGCACCACACAAAACTCCAAACTATGTCACAGTTGCGCTCTCTCTCGTGCTGCAGAGTGCCACTCTCAGTCACATGTGGCGTTATATTGCGCCGCTGTATTTCTAAAATCCGTCGCATTTGCTAATTGCATCGCAAGATAAAAACAATGTCGCATTTGTGCTCTATGTCTTATTGTAGAGCATCGCTCTTAGTCACATGTGGTGCTATATTGCTTAGATGTATTTATAAACTCCGATGCATTTTCTGATTGCGCCATTGGAGTTGGGTAAAAGGTAGATTTTTTATTTTTAATTAACATTTTTTGTGATGCAAGAACTTTTCGAGGTCATAACTTTTGACTCGGATGTGGGTTTTGGCTGAAATTTTACAAGAGGTTCTGTTATGAGGTGGCATGAGGATTGCCAATCAATATTACGCGGGTTGGTGGCCATTTTGCCACATTTTCGGGGCTTGAAACTTTCATCTTAGCCCTCAAAATGGCAATTTAGTGTTTTTTTCTAGCTTTTTAAAAGTCATTTTTGTTAATAACTTGAACTTCATGTTTCAAATTTAGGATGTTAGTTGGCAATTCATCTTATCTTAGTTTTAGAAAGTTTTTTGGAAAATATAGGACCCTCAAAGTCATGCATGCAAAATTACCAAAAGTGGAAAAATCTAACAATTGTTGAAATCTGTCAAAAAAGGAAATCTCTTGATCAAAAGTAAAGGAAGGAAAAGGAAGGCCAAGGGTTCATTATGATTTTATCATCTCAATGTATCAAGTGTTTTTAAACACTTTTGCAGAACTTATAGTCCCTTCCTAAGGATTTGATTGCCTTTATGTTTTTAGAAACACTAAATTTCTTTTGGGCTCTGAAAAGAACACTACAAAAGCTTTCAATTTTGCAACAGAGGGTTAAAAAGAACTTTAGAACAACTTACTAGATTTGTTTTGAGGATACCAATTGAACAAAGCAACCTTCATCTTTCCTTTTGGTGCTTTAAAAAGAATCAAATAATTGCTTTGAGGATATAAAATGAACATGTGCTTTTGTGTCATGTAATTTTTTTTGCAAAGTAATTTCATTTAAAAAGGCGTATGTGCTTCTCTCACGCTTCACGACGATCTTGAGAATCAAAAAATTATTTTTGGTGACATTAACTTGCATAAAATATTGCTTCCACATTCCAATTTGGGTACTTAAAAATTGAACCAAATTTGCGAGTGTGAGTGTGGCATATTGCAAGTGTTCTCTCTTTGTTTTTCAATGAGGGTCGATTGAGCTATGGGATATGCTTGCTCACTTTTGTTTATCTTAGAGGGTCTGTCTAGTGGGAAAAATTAATCACCCAAGGGAACGACCCAACCGAGAACACGCTAAAGCCAAGCGACTTCCAATCGGTATATAAGTGTGGATTCTTGAGGAAAGTTCGAGAATCATGAGGAATATTCCGACGAGAAGGGCAGCAATGGTCTCTCGCCACATGGATAGCCCCCCACGAATGAAATGCTCGCTTTAAAACCCTTGTTTAGCAAAGACAAAAATCCTTAACTATTTTTTAGTGCAAAAGGTCATGTCCTTTGAAGCCGCCCCACGTATACATGTGGTTTTATTGTAGAGATGAAAAGTATGCCATGAGAGATTCATGGGTACTAATGTTTGGCTGACCCGAGAAGCGAGTGCATTGTAAGGAGAAGCCTACGTAGTCAAGCATCTAATCATTTGCACTAAATATGCGCAGCTGGACTCATCCAAGTGGGATCCCAACAAATATTATCTCTTCATCCTAGGATTGTGCATGTCATTGAAATCAAAACACTTTGCTTGGATCTAAAACATTGGGAACAAACATTCACAAAATCTTCAAATTTCAAACCCTTTAGGAGGGGCAAATACTTTTGACCAAATCCAAGTGTTGTTTCTTTCCCTAAGCATTCTATTCTTAGAGGTCTCTAAGCCTTTGGATTTACATCATAATTTTCTCATACTAAAGTCAACCTAGGAAACTATGCTCTTAAAACCTTGATTTTCACATAATGGACATTGTGGAATGAAAAGGAATTGAGACATAGACATTCAGTTTGAAGAACATAGTCAAGAAAATGTTTGTGGTAAAAATAACCGAACCTAAGCAAGATAACAGACAATTGAGCCACACATGTGATTGGTCCCTTTTGATTCATTTGGTTTTCATGCAAACATTGGTCTTTTGGTTTGAACCACTTTTAGGGAAAAACATGTTCTTCATTACCTTGGTCTTATAAGTAGGTCCTTGTAGGGTCATTTAGGATAAAAAATAAATAAACAAAATCAAGCACTCCATCCCTCAACCATCAAAATCAAATCACATCTCACCAACAACTTTTGGAACCTTGAAAAACATCACTTATGCTAGACTTTTAGGAAAAATCAACATCCCCTTGTTTGGCTTAACACACCTAGCCAAATTATCCTTTTGTATACAAGTTTACTCTAGGATAACACAAATTCCTAGGGTTTACAAGTGCATTACCACCTTCTTTGACTTAACACATTTAGTCAAACTATTCGCAATCAAAATCAAATCAAAACAAGTCCTAAAGTCTAGCATTGATCCAAAGTTCCTAAAAGTTTAAACACCCATATCATTCACCCCTTTCATCCTTCATCTCATCATTGGTCCTAAATCCCTCAAAGGTCAACAAGGTCAAAACACAAGAGGAACATGAAATATAAACTTGATTCATCCATCATGAGTAATCCAAGTGAACTAAACTATCAGGGCCTTACAATACCAATTGATTTTTAATACTTTCATTTGTACAAACCATACATGGGATCATTATCTCCTAAAAACTTCAATGGTACAACAAATGTGAGTTTTTCCAATCTAAATTTTGGAACACGTTTCCCTTCAGTAGATTTAAATCGAAGTCAAAAATTACAAATCTATCAGCCAAACAATGAAGGCATTAGCCTTCCCCCTTTACCAACCATCAATCAAGTGAATTCGAGCAATATTACAATCATAAAGAAAAACACATACCAAATGCTCTCATCTAGCCATCAATATCGTAACAACAAATGGGAACCATCCAAGCAACCCCAATGGTCAACACAACCATTGTCCCTCAACTGTCTTAAGGACCAAGCATCTCAATCACACCATTCACCACTCAAACCCTACCAATCAATGTGATCGTTCTGCTCATCACAACAATCAACACCATTCCCAATCCACTGCCACCACCGCCAAAACACAACATGGAAAATTCATTCTCCATTATTTTGCAAGCCGCTCAAAAAGCTACCCACCAAAAGGCACTCCAAAACCAATAAGTTGCATAGCTAGTTGGTTAGCAAGTGTAAGCACAATTAGTCACCCAACAAGTTGGAAAAGACGCACAAGTTGTGCAAGCGGCACAAGTAGCCCAACAAGCACAGGCTCAAGCTCAAGCCCAGTATCAGGCTCGACAGGCGCAAGCACAATATCGGGTACAATTGCAAGCAATCCATCAACAAGTCTTGCAATATTTTTAGGCACAACAACAAGTAGCTCAACAACAAGCCCAAAAAAAATAATTGTTGGCAAAACAACAACACGGCCAACAATAAACATTGTTGGCTCAGCAGAAAATGTAGGCATTACTTGCTCAACAAAGCTTTCAATAGATTCCCACCACAATTGTTGAAAACAATGATCAAGATCTATCCATCGATGAACACCTTGAAGATGTTTCCACCTCATCCGATGATCAAATGAACATACAATCATGATCAAGACCCCTCCTACAAAGATCTATTTCAAGGAGTGTTGATGTTATTTGATCCTATTGACATAATCCAAGATCCATCCACCAATGATCATGTTGACAATGTCTCTACATCACCTAACGAGTTAGAGGACATATCTTAAGAATTTATTTCAAAGCATTATCAACATCTATCACCAAGGTCTAGCAACGGTCCTTCCCAAGACACATTGACATCCCTTGACCTCATGGTTACGCATAGTGAAGGAATCCTCAACTCAACACTTCATCCAAATCCACTTAAAAATCAAGAGGTTATTGAGCCACTTCTTATGCCTAATGAATATATCCAAGAACCCTTTATAAGAAATCCATTCTTTGAAATTGACCCATGTCAAAAACTTGATCCAAAGCATGTTGAAAACAATTTTGACATTAACCAAGATCGAGAATTTGTATATCCAAGATGCTACAATAAGGTAATGGGCGCTCTCCTATCTATACAAGATATCACAAATGATGATCATATCCATATAGAATATACTCCTCCATCTACCCATGAGATGCTTTCTTTAGATGGACACGTAGATGATCTTTATTCAAAAAAAGAATCTCCAAATCTTAACATTTGTACACATGATCAAGGTATAGAAAAATCTAGAGACACACCAAAAGTGGATCATGAAGAAGGATTATATAGAAGTGGTGAATCAGAAACATCTTGTGAAGACATATCAAAAATAGATCATGAAGAAGGCTCCTACAGAAGTCGTGAAACATCCTGTGAAATGAATCATGAGGAAGACTTTTATGTGGACAATGAATCATCAACACATCTTGAAGAAGCACTAAAATTTGATATTTCACAAGATCAATCCAAAGATATCAATTAGGAATTTATCCCACATATGGAGGATCCTATCACTTGTAAACTTGGATCACTTACCTTTTTTAGGGAAAGTTGTCTCATCAATAAAGAAGTTGTCACCTTTGAAGATCCACCACAGAGCAAAGAAGGAGTAGCGCCTTGTTTCCAAGGTAAATCATATCCTATTGCAAATAAAATGTTTCAACAGATGATTTATCAAGGCAAAGGATTAGGCCTACATGAATAGGGTATCTTGGAACCAGTGCAAATTATTGTCAATCCTAAGCATCAAGGTCTTGGTTATTCAATATTGGGGGCAACTTCATCTCAAGAAAACATCAACATAGGGAGCATGAAGAATCCTTATGATGAAACCAATACCAATACTACAACCAGCCACGTCATGAATCTCCATCCACCCATCACCCCATCCATGAATTGGGACCAACATCAAAAGGGATATTTGAATCAAAGCATGAAGAGCATTATCAAAGAAAAAGAAGCTAAGAAGCATATAGGACAAATAAAATACATATGGATGCCAAAAAATAGAAAAGAAAGATTATCCCTATCAAACTCCATTAGTCAAAGAAACTATGAGGCAAAATAAAAATGGGGCAAGTATCCATCAAAGATGTCCACAAAGGAAAAAGCAAGCTTCTCAAGAAACATAAAAATTATATCAAGAAGTTGGTCCTAATTCCACGCACACTTCCATAGCCACCCATCATTGCTCATCTTCCCAAGTTTGGAGAGTCAAAGGTTCCAAACTATCAACCAATCCATCTTTTATTCCTAAACACACTCCACCATCCACGCCTCCATGTATGATATCCAATTCTAATATTGGCCATGTGTTGGCAATGACTCTTCATCATAAGGATTCAGAAGGTACTCTATCGCGATGTGCGCACAAAGATAAAGTTAACTTCTGTGTCAGCAAAGAAAATCAGGAATCTCAAAAATTGCTTTCAAGTGCACGTATCTTGGAAAAGCACCTTCTTCAAGAAGGATATCGATGGTACATTATGACATAAGCATCTACATTGATAGAACCAAGTGGTTCAACATGAGCTTAAAATCTTTCAGCAAAAAATCCTAAAAAAAATAAAAAATCGAAAAAGGATTGAAAATAGTAAAGAAAAAAAAATCGTCTTCTAGTGAAAACTACTTTGGTGGAACTTTGGACAAGTACCATGATGAAAACCTAGAAAATAAGTTTCATGTGTAGAATCAAGCATCTACATGCGCCAGTTCAGTTGGAAGCATCTCATCCCATCCATAATAAAGCCAACATTCCCTCCATCTTATCCATAATAAATCCATTTATCCAATCCATTTTCATCCATCTACATCCATAGTCCAAATTACCTTGATCTTGATAAAATTTTGTTGCACACTTTACACTTGTTTATGGTGAACATCTTGACATGGATCATTTTCATTGATCCTATCCTACCCAACATTACCTGAGCCATGAAGCACTATCCAAATGAGCATCCTCTATTCGAACACCTTATCTTATCACAAGATAATCCTTGGAATCCTTTGCATGCTTACCATACCCATCCATGCATCCATCTATCCAAGAATCCACCTCTGGCCTTCCATAGAATGCTAGACACTAGGGGTAGATATTTACATCTTGCTTCGGGAATAAATCTTGATCTATATCCTCCAACTTATGTGGTGATCCAAACATTGGCAAATGTGAAATAAAATTGGTCAAGCATTTGTGAGCTAAAATCCAAATCACTAGCCCATGGCATATTTTGACACATGACGTTCTTTATCAAGCTTTATTTTTCATCGAACATCAATCCAAAAAAATTTGGTATCAATCACATCTAATGCATACGTCAACGTGACATCAAATCATCAAAACAATTTTATTCTAAATCAAGCTTCAAAATCATGACCAATCAAATCCAACCAATCCATCATCATCTCGGGATATCCTTCCCAATTCTTGTGTTGCTTAACACTATCCTTGCCTTGTTGTGTATCCTCAACAATATTGTCATCATCAATCCATTGATCCAATCAATCAACCTTAGCTTGGTTTTCAAGAAAATCCCAAAACAGAGCACTGATATCATCACATATCCATATCCAAATCTTCGAAATCATGCGAAAATCCAAAAACATTCATAAAAAAAGAAAACATTAAAAACATGGTTAGTTGAACTACATCATCTCTGAGCTTGAACATAGGCAAGGTTGATCTTTGATCATCCATCGAGATATTTTAGGTTAGTCCTTTAGGCGTCCGTCGCAATCTAGCAATCTGTTTACCCATCTTTCTCATCATCGAATCAAGTCTTTCATTTTTTGAACTACGTGGTCTCTGCATGCATAACGTAGGCAAGGCTAATCTATTGATCAGCTCCCGAGACCCCTAGGATAGGTCTTTAAGTCAGTCTCTTGGTCATAAATCTTGAAAATACCAAAAAAAATTGTAAAACATCTCAAAATACCAAAAACAGCCTCAAAACATTTGAAAAACCCAAAATGGTGCACCCGCCTCATCTCGCTTTCACCTGTGATTATCATCACTCACAATAAATTAATCATCATCATCTTCATCCTTTGGTGAGTCAGTCAGACACAATTCTAGCAGGTTCCAAAGTGAACACCTAATCATCAAAGTCTCAAGTCTAGGTCAGTAAGCAAGCAAGTTAATCAACTCGGAGTATCAATAGCTTATCATCCAATCAATCTCATCTACGACCCTGATCACAACATGTCCTAGGATGTATCCTTCCCATGATGGACATAAGCATCAGGTATCTCACCTTAGTTTAACCTTGGCTAGCGGTATGAAGAACATTGACTTGTTTGTTTACTTTATCTTAGTCTTTTGGACTTATCTTATTTTGGGCTCATTCCAAGGACCTCTCGATGATGCCTAAACAAAATAGTTTTAGAGAGAAAGGAATGGAGCAATGATCATTATCTTTTTGTTTGTTGTGCTTGTTGGACGTTCTTGTAATGTAACTTGGTGAATACTTGGTTTGTTACCTAGCAAGGTTTCCGTATGTCAGGTGTAAACAAGAATAGTCCAATTCGATTGTCGAGTCAAAGTCCATCACACTAGGTGCAATGCCATCCTGGTTCTCTATACCTTGATGCATCATACCTACATGTGTTATCAAACATAAAGTAATTGGCCCTTTGAAAATCCCAACTCTTGGTAAGAAAATCATCATCATCATCATAGTCTAGGCTTATGGATCCTCCTTTCATCATCTTATTCTTCTTATTCTTCTATCTTTACTAACATTTCTATCTAAATTAGGTGTGAGATCTCAAAATATACACAAGGCTACCCATGGCCGATGACTATCTATACATCATCAAGATTGTCTACGTCAAATATCTGATCTTTCTAAAGAATTATTTTTCATCATTTGATCAATATAACCACTCCTCACATTTTATCATGATCTCGATAAAAAAATTGAACATTTTCGCTCGATCTCTCGAGGGGGCAATATACCAGCATAATCCTTCTGCTAGGGCAATAGTGGGGCATCTGAAAAAATTGGAAAAGTTTTGAATTTTGATCAAGAACAGTTTATTTTGTGAACCAACACAACAAGTACATTGCTTCAAAGAGGGGAAAAATGTAGACACGTAAAATATACATGCACCTAATCCTTATCTTACTAACACCATTTCATCCTGAATCATCTCCTTTGCTAGTCATTTAATCAAATTAATTGTATTTGATTAAATTCATCACTCTTCATCTCTTAATTAAATAAATCAACTTTATCTAATTAAGTCATCATCTCTTGTTAATTAAATAAATCAATTTTATGTAATTAATTCTATAATCCCCCTTTTAATTAAATAAATCATTTTATTTAATTAATCCCTAAAGTCATCTCCTTAAATTAAATAAATCTTTATTTAATCTAACATCACCCCCTTTAATTAAATAAATCAATCTTTATTTAATTAAATCCAAAAATCATTTTTCCTCTCATTTTGATTTATTTAAATCTTGGAATCTAAGTCAAAATTGTGAAATCACCTAATCTCTCATGAAATTGATCAAATCATGATTAAATCTAATCCTTTAATCACTCCAATCCTCTAGATTTTTCAACTTGCATAATAAATCAATTTATTTGATTTATTAAATCATCATTTTTTATTCAAAATGGCATCTTTTGTGGAATATTCTTCCAATTCAAAAATCCCTCGAAAAGGGGATGGGTACTTCCAACAAAGCATTCAATGCCTCTTACATGTCCTTGGCCTTCAGCCAAGTGACATTAACTCGATTTCCCTTCCCCTCTAAACATGTCACATTCAAATTTCAAATTTGAATCCAATAGCATTTATCATGCACATTGACCAAAATGTGCTCATTCCTCTTCCAATCACATGTGGACAAGTGGTCTTCTCTCATTGGTTGGTCTTTTGTCCCATATTGCTCAAATATTGTTCATTCTTCCAATTTGAAATCTATAAATGAGAGACTCTTCCTCTCATTCTTCATCCACAATCCAAGCAAGTATACTATACTTCATTTCATCTATAATTTGAGAAAAGTTACTCTCTTCACATTGAGAGCTAATTTTGTTTACTTCATAGCAAGTGTTCATCATTTTCATGGTTTCATAGCTAGGTTATGCCAAAATCTCATCAAGGAACAACAACCATCACCAAATCATCATCAAGCTTACAAATGAGTTGGGAAAGGGCCAATTTCGACACACCAATTGGCACCAATTCCCCCATGGGATCAAGAGTTTGCATCTTAGAATAGGATTTCATTACTTTCTTTGTTCATTTCTTCGTTTTATTTCCTATTTGAGCATTGTAAATGGATTTCATGGGGAATCCTTGTTTTATCTTGCATATGAACCTAACAATGTGTTTGTTTGATGTGTTTGTGCAGGAATAGGATTGGGGTTCACAGTTACTGTCCATTTTAATATATTTTTCTTCATGGATTTTTTTGTGACTGTGTTGCTTGGTTGTCCATATGATTGACCCCTTCACAAACTTTCCTTTATTTGAACTTACATATCATTACCTTCACCCTTTTCATTTTGGTGATTTTCATGATTGAAGATGATTATCACCATTGAATATCCATGGTGTAGAATGTCATTGGTTGTATAGTGGCACATGAGAGTCTATCCTTCTAGATTTCAGGGCTACTTTGTTTGAGATAACTATCATCCTCTACTTCTATCTCACTATATTTTGATTCTTGCTCACTACCATGTAATGTAGTTTATTTCATATTTTGTGGAACCTTTGATAGGATTATACCTTGTGACCATGCACAACTCATTTGTGAAATGTAATTTTGGGATTTCTTTCACATGCATACTATATGACTACCTCATTTTCCTTCTTCATGAGATTTATCTTACATATGATATTGCAAGATCACTACCCCTTCTATCTCATATCCTTAGACACATAATTTTTTCTACCTTATAACTTCTCGATGGGATTCCAAATGAGTTAGTATGGACTATACCTTTTATGATTGTCTTTTTGCATGCTCAGACCGCTACTTTTATGTGGATTGGCCCTTCTTCTTTATGACCTTGGCATTGTCCTCTTTACCTTTTCCCTTGAAATGACTTCCCTTTGGTCAAATTTTTGTTGACTATGGTTGTTCATTACTTCATGGTGACTACACATTGCTCCTTAAAACCCATTCCCTTTTGGATGACTATCACATAAGGAGGACTATCATCATCCATCTTACCTTAACTATCCTTGATGAAACTTTTGATTATCCTTTACCCATTATGACCTTGGTATTATCCTCTTTATATGATCATCATAAACTATTTGTACTACTCCTTTTGAAAAAAATTCAAGTCATACCTCTATCATACTTTTATTCATTTTATGTTTCTCTTGGCATTTGAGATCCTTCACCTCTTCTCACTCAAATCCCTTTGTGCCTTCTCAAGGGTTATAAATATTGTCATATATAATGAAAAATAGTACAAATTTTCCATTGTCCAATGATTGTTCTTCTATAAAGTTTTCATTAAGTCATAAAGACTCATTAGTTAAAAATATAGTCATAAATCATAGTCATTAGGTCACAGTACAGTATGTCTTTTCCCTTAACTTAATCATAGTCAAGGCCCTTGATAAGGTCACTTATAATTAACAAGTCTATCACAGTCAAGGATTGCTATGAGGTCATTGTCCTTGCATGGTCTATCATAGTCACCTTGTACAATTAACAATGACAAGGACATTTTATTTTTTCTATCTATCATCCATTATTCACAATAAAATATTCTCTCCATTCCGTCTATTTCACCTGACACTTTTTTCCTTTAAGATCATTTCAACTTCATGAATAAAAACATTTATATGACTATCAATCTATATTTTAGCTCCTTCTTGGTATATCCTTTATTTCAGCTCCTTCTTGTCATGTTTGAAGTGAGTCTATTTGAGTTCACTAAGCTTGACTAGGTAAGGAATGCCCTTATTCTTTTGTGGTAATAAGTGTGCTTTATTAGCTCACTGTCACACATCTTTCTCTCTAGAATTTTATTTCATTGTGACAATCTTTTTTCCTTAAATATTTTTCTTAGTCATGTTTCTTGATCTTGGTGTGATGTTAAGGACACTTCAACTGCACCCTATATCACTTGACTGTCCTCATTGAACCTTGTATTGTTTATGCATAATCTTGACTATCATACATTTTTATTTTACTTTTATTGACTATGATCTTTGTCTTTTGATGAAAAGGTTGTCCATTCTCTATGCATATTGTGATGTGGACTCATTGACTATGCTTTTATTGTCCCTTTTATCTATGCTTTAGGTCATGATATTTTTCTTTTATGCATTTTTGTGACCCTTTATGAAAACCTAACTACTACCCTTTATAATCTTCCTTATTGCTATTTGTAGTGTCATGAATGCCCTTCATTATTTGACTATCCTCTATATTATTTGATGGTTTTTAAAGAATATCCTCTTCTTCCCTTCACAAAGTGACCTATAGGTTGTCTTCATACATGGTAACCTACTCAATCATGGCTATGGTTTAGGAAAAACCTGTAATCAATAGGGAAATATTGAGCTTTAATGGAAATTATTTAGCTTATTTGAGCTAGGGTTGCAAGAGTTCAAAGAATGTCTCTGTGTATTTATACTTTTCACTCTTTGAAAACTCTCAAACTTGCTTCAAGAACTCTTTACTAAATACAATAACAAATTGAAAGAATCTAAAAGATGCTACAAAGAAGATTGCAAGTATCTCAAAAAGTTATCTATTAAGAACAACTATGAAATAGAAGGGTTTAAACATGGTCATGATCCCACATTCATATCCTTTTTTTCTTCGTTCCAAATCTAGAAGTAATAATTGTTCACAAGACTCCATCTCCACTTCTACACTTCCCTCTCCATCCTGCATGTTGACTTTGTCTTATTATATGCATTTGCATGTTTGAGTCTCTATTCATAGCACCATGGTAAACTTGTAATTTCTATGTGAGTGATGTTTACTAGGTCTGAAACCCTAGGAGTCTTCCTTCACGCGATGTTCTCTTCAAAATGACTTTTATTTCTGATTTTCTTTTCCCTAAACTTGGTGCCTAACTTTGTCTTACATTTTTCATTCTACATGCAATGTGAGCTTTTCTCTTTTCTTTAGCGTAGAAAAAGGACTTGAGGTAAGTCTCATTTAATTTTTTTTCAAGTCGAACTTAACAAAAGATAATAAAAATCAACAAGTTATATCAAGGATTAATTGCTCAAGACAAAACTATTATTTAACAAAATAATTTTAAAATAATTTTCAAAGACTATAAAAATGGACTACACAACCAAATTTAGACACATAGCTACAACAAGTGGACCATCATAACTCATGAGAAAATATATTGTTCACCTCATTCTATCCTATTATAAAATTTTAAATCATTAGATATGAGTTATCAATTTTTCTCAACTCATTCATAACCATTTAATAGGAATTTAAAAATCAAATTGAATTCTACTAAAAAAGGAAGGTCAAACAAGTTTAGGAATAACCCCAATATTTGAATTATCCTTGAAACCCTCCCCTACAAACTTCAAGTCACAAGGGCATCCTTCACCCAAGTATTTCCTATATACTTTCTTCCAAATGAGATCAAAGTTATATGTAGTGCTCCTCACAAAGTCTCTTTCAAGGAACATACACCTAGAAGCCCTATGTAAAAAATCCCCTTATCTATGTATAAATTAATAGTAATACAATTTTCCACTTAAGAGAGTTAATTAAGCCTTAGAAAACTAATATTAATCATTCCTTTAAAGCACACCAAATTTTTATACATATAAATATTCTCTTATATGAGAGAATACAAATCAGCTAGGTTTTGTCAAGAATATTTGTATCCATGATATATCTCTCCAAGAATTGAGATCTAAACAAACCTAGGCATAAGTTACCCTACTAACCCTTTTATATCACAAGTTAGCACTCATATGTTCCTACACCTCTATCATGCCCATAAATGGCTATTAATGATACAATCCCCTTTTATATCCAAATAAAATTATCTATTACCCAGTTCCAATATAATTATTATACCCTCACCTCAAACTTTGACTTGATAGTACCGATAACAAGAAATTTATAATTAAAGAGTCGATACACATCATGTAGGTATAAAAATCCCTTACACATTCATAACTTAAAATCCAAAATTATCAACTTCAAAAAAATGCTCAATATAGTGTTATTCTCCACCACATTTACTATTGATACCCTTAGTTCATCATAACTGATAATCTTACATGAGAATATAGTTGTAATACGATCAAAATCATCTACTATAATAGGTGCAATAGTAAGGTTTCTAAACAATTTTGTTAATCAAGAGAACTCTTAGAATGCTTCCATGAAGAGATACAATATCAAAATAATTTCTATTCCACTTAAACTTCACATGTTCCTCATATAAACAAAATACACAAAGTTCAATTTCCTAGGGGTATTCCCAGTAAAATTATGATAGTCCTAGTAAAAACATAGCTTGAATTTATTTCAAATTCTTTCCTAAGTGCACTTATCTGACATTATTATTCTATCAAAAGTAGGCACATCATAAAATTACTAGCATATAATTTTATTTGGGTTGGAATAATGTTGTGCTTATAAATCAGTGTCATGGGACAATGTTAATTGTTGCATTGATGCCATTAGAAACAAATCAAGATTTCATAATAAGGGGATTCTAAAGATAGAGTTTAAACCATTTGTATGTTGCTAAATAATGGCAATGGACTTACGTATATCCATACATAGGGTAATGATATTTACTCATGTTTCTATCATGTCAAGAATATTTGATACTTGCACACATAAGAATTAGCTTAGTATCTAGTTTAATAAGGTCTATTGATTTATTATGGGCCTTAACCATTTATTATAAATCATGTCAAAGCTCATACATGAGGGCAAAGTGAGTAGGATGAGACTTTTAAAATTTTATGCACAACACATAGCATTAAATGATTAAGGAACAAAATTCTATAGATAAATATAAATCATATCCCTATCAGATATATTGAGATACTCTGATAACCAATATAAGAATAAATTTATTGACTTAATAATTGTTTGTATCAATGTAAATTTGAACATATTAAACAAGATAATTCATCTATTCCAAAATCCAAATTAACCAATCAAGATTAAATTTATCATTTTCATCAATATTAATTAAATAACATTAATATATCATATTTAATCTATGTAGATTACTTAATGCATCAAACAAATCATAAGTCAGAAAGAAAACTTTTTTAATAAAAAATAAATTATAAAACATTAGCTTCTTAGGTAGATGGAATTCCCTTGCAATGAAGCTAGTGTAAAAGAATTCCATCTACCTAAGAAGTTACGTCTGATGTATGTTTTTTATGGTATTGGACGCTCTGTTTTGTTGTCAACACTCACTGTTCATTCATCCCTTTGCTGCTATTTGTATCTCTTCTCGAGATTGCTATTGTTGACAACATCTCTGTTGTCTGTTATGTAACTATTTTGAAGCTTTGTAGTTGTTCCTTTGTTGCTACATGCCTTTGTTTCACGATCTTTTATCTGTTGTTTTGTTACAGCTATATAATCCATCTCTATAGGTTTTTATTTTGCTTTTTCCAATAAAAGAATAGATAAAATTCTCTTTTGTGACTATTAGATCTCAATAACACACCTTTTCACCTCCATGTCTGATAACAAAATCAGGTGTGTTAGAGACATAGAAATATTCCACGGTTTGGCCTAGTCGTCTAGCTTTACACTTGTCACTTACATTTGCTTGAAAGTTTTTATTTTATCAAAATAGTTTTTGTGCCTCTCCATGCTTCCCATTTTACATACATGTCTATGGAGCTCCTCTAGATGCTGCTCCACCAGATCTTCATATCTATCAAAATACATGCCAGGTATGTGAGGCCAGGGGCCATGATCGAAGGCCTTGCGAGCAGCTTTAATAGCCTTTTCCATATCTTCTCTACTACACTTGTTATCGCATTCCCTATTCGAGGATGCAATGTTTCAATGTTCTTCCTGAAACTGAATCCACAAATTCTCTCCTCCTAAAAATTTGTCTATCCCTATATGCTTTGATTATGTGTATTAACGTGGCAATGGCAAGTGAATAAAGAATTGGCTGAGACAATTAACCACATGCTACAAATTGAATCAGTTAGGTTGCAAACATCCACCAATAGCAAGTCAACACGTAAATAGAGAACATAAAGGCATATCTTTAAACATAAGACTTATGATTTCATAAAGGACTTTCAACCAGATCACCATGGCTATTCAATTAGGGAGTTGGATCAAGATGGCACATGAGGAGCCCAAACAATTAACTTAAGAACAAATTGTAGGTAGACAAGGCATGAAGTTCGGTAGAAGCACAAGATAAGTCACCATTTAAAATATCTCATATTTTTTTTATCAACAATAAGGGGAACAAATAATATAAAGAGTCATGAAAAGGTATTATCATTAGATGTACTAGAATCATCGAAAAAGGACATTAGAACATTTTAGAAAAAAGATGTTAAGACTAAATCCATGGAGGAGGAACAATACATGCATGATGAATTTATAGAAAATGTGGCCTAGTCGTTATAGTAAAAATGTGACCTAGTTCTTATAGTAAAATGTCATGAATGAATCACATATGTCTATATCACATCACATAAAAATATATAAGATACACATGTCTAGCAATCAAGAATAATGAACCATGAGAATTCATGATTCAAAACAAGAAGATCTATTTGAGGGTGGGTGGTTAGAGTTCACAAAATTGTGTAATCAAAGCTTCATAAAATAATATAAAGATGAAAAGGTAAGGTCTAGTTTAAATAAGAAAATTATTTAATAATTAAATGTAAAACTAAAATCTTAAATGCCTCTGAAAAAAATTGTTAGGAAGGGTGAAAGTAAAATCATATGATGTAGTTTCTAATTCTAGAATATGTATGTATCAATGAAGCAATAGTATGAAAGGATAATTAAAATCCAATCAAATCTAAAAATGGGATGTAATAGTCAAAACACGAATGCTAAGTTGTGTAAGTAAATGTTAACTTTACAAAAATAGTAAGTGGACAAATATTTTTCATGGACTAATCTATGTTAATAAAATAAATGCAATTACAAAACATGAATAGTCAAATTTAGCTAGATTTGGGAACTGCTAATTAAAAATGTTATTTTTGGAAGTTCAACAAGAATAGACATGACATTTTAACTTAGGGAACAACAATGAAGGATAATGTTAGTGTTATACAATCTATTCACCATATTCAAAATTTTATATCTACAATATCTCACTATGTGAACTATTTGCATACACAAAATTCTTTGTAAGTCAAGTACACATGGCTCAATGTTGATCCCAAGCTCTACAAAAATGATCTAATGTGCAAAAATATATTGTAACCCATGAGATTGATCTAGCAATTTGTAGACTTTAGAAACTAGTTATGCCTTGACCTTATATATCTAAATTTACCCAAGGAGATGTCATTTTTAGAAATATTTTATGGAAGCTATCGAATTGTAAGGATCAAATTCTCCTCATTAACCCCCTTACCAAACCAACCTTATGACCTCGGTGAGTGTCTAGAAGACAATAATTAGTATGTGGTTGGCCTATATGCAAGTTCTAATTTTGATGTAAATGTGTTTGTTTTAAGCTTCTACACTAATAATTTCTCCTTTTAGTCACTTATGATTTTTGTCTCTAAAATTAATCACATTGAATGTCTTTAAATAGGAAGACATAACAAAATTTAGTCACATAAGAAAGTACGAATTCAATTTACAATTAGTGAGAGAATAGGAATCAATAATTTGAATTTGAAAAATTACATTTGAGGTCAATCTCAAGTAGTTTAAGATATAACCCAACTAAACATGTGAAAATAGGTACAAATAGATTTACTATAAGAATGAATGTATATAGATTTGTAAAAGTATAAATAAATAAAAATAGATTTTAAAAAAATCAAACTTAATCAAAAAATTGTACCACTTATCACCACAGACAATTTTATTAAATCATTCTTAAAAAAAATACAAATTTTACTATCCTTGGAAAAACTCTCATTGAATATAACCCTAATATAATTCTTAATTTAATTTTATTCAATATATAAAAAATGCTATCTATTTGCCCTTGCTTTATCCTATATCACAAAGGAAACACATTCTATTAACATATAATTACATTTAAAGAACTCCATCCACATATAGGAGCCCATTTTTTCAGCCCATTATTTCAAATGTAACAGAGATGTAAATAGAAAAGGAAAACATTATAAATCAACTAATTCCAACATACATCAAATCCAAAGATCCGATGGGAATGTTGAAAACAAGTAAAAAACATTCAAATCCATAGAGCAAAAGTTACTTGTGTCCATCTACCAAACAAACTGAACCTGAATATAAGAAAACTGACCAAAATACCATCAAATAACTGGAACCAATTAGATATACTCCATGATATCTCTCTCGCTGTAGCAAAAGCCCTTCTAAACTTTCTGCTTCCAACTCTCATTGGCCATGAAGCTGAACAAGGAAGAGCTTGATCTCCACTGTGGAGATTGAAGTTGAATATGACTGTATTGTTGCCACCATTTCATGAAGTTACTCTGCTCCGAAAATACCTCAACAGAAATACTCTTATTTGTGATCATACTCCCAACGTATGTTTCGAACTCCTCTTGTTGGGGATTTATCGAGACTTTACAAGCCTCTTCTAAACGAGCCCAGAATATTGAATCCTCAGTTAAGGATGCAAAATTTGTGCGGCCCCTTCTTTCTCTACCAGTGCGAGTTTGCTCTTTTTCTTTCATCCATTTCTCCAGAACTATGTGACGATGCGGTCGGATCCCTTCTGAAAGATAGCTTTTGTTTTCCTTCAGTGTACGATAGTAGTCTGCAATGTCCATTGGCTCTACAAGTTTTCTATATGCAGTGCCAGCATTGATCCATTTATTTCTGGTTCGGAAGTCACTGGGCAACACATGTTTCTCTTCCATGTCAATGATATCATTCCAGAAGTGTCCCAGCTTTTTTCTGTGCAAATTTACATGAAAATCTTTCCTCTCAGCAAACTGTCTGAAAGCATCATAATAGCAAAGGCCGTTGTCCTTACAACGCATTTTGTACCATTCCACCTCTGCCATAGAACTTTGGTTCTTGCTCAACTCCACATTGAGTTTCTCAATGTTCATATCTTGCTCATTTTTCAACTTTCCAGCATTTCTGAGTGCGATGAATGCATGATTGTCCTACTCAAAAATCAAAAGCCATCAATCTAAGTGTCTTAAACAAAGGAAACAACATTAAGAGGAAAGAATACAGAAAACTGGAAAACTGGAAAACTACTAGAGCTATAGAAACCAATGGTAAAATAGAACAACTAATAAATGCATTCCAACAGATCTTGATAGGTACTAGGTGTAATAAAGCGGCCTAGACCTGCGCCTTTGTGTAGCTGATTTGTTTTTCTGTCTCTGTATCACCTTATTGAGACGGTCAAAGATTGTCATGTGGTGTGACCCATTGTATCTCTGGTTTGAGGCTTTTAAATCCTTTTTCAAAAATGCAGTTCAATAGAGGTTGTGACGGTAGCCCATGTCTACTTAATCGTATTTATAGTGTTACACCTAGAATTTTGATTTTAAATTTGTGATTCATTGGGATTAAACACAACCCACACTTATTTAGTGCTAACTTTCAAAGCATGGGTTGGAGCCGGATGGAAGGCTATTAGACTTTATTACAGGAATAGGTAGTTTAAGTTGAAGAATATATCAAATCGCTAAGGAATGACCCCTTCTAAATATGGGCTAAAGTATCAGTAGAATCACCTTTGAGACTTCAGGGGAGGTAGGCTCTACTCCTCCCTGTTCTTGGCCCCTTATCTGCTCTCTCACCTTAATCTAAATCTTACAATGCAGGGCCATGAAAGTAAAATATTCATTTTTCTTTTTTCATATTTTATATATTATTTTTCTATTTTATTTGACTAAAAAGTTGAATTCTATGTGTTCATTTTGGCAAAATCTCACTGACTAAATCTCGATAACTCAATCTCGCATGAGAAAATTAAATTTCGGGAAAAAATTTACTTATAATGAAACATCTAAACAAAACAACAGCAATTTTTGCAAACTATGATACATACAAAAAGTTAAAGCACAATCAATGAGATTACCTGAGCTCCAACACCGATTGCTTCCAATTCCAAGGCTATTCCCATCTCAAAGGAGGAGTTTGAGACAAAGTTTGCAAACAGTCTTGCATTTAGCAAGGCTTCATCGATATCTTCGAACATATGGCCATAATCCGTGTGCTCTGAAATACAGGCGCCTGCAACTTGATCAAATGGTATTCCTTCATGGCTTTGCATACTGAAATGCAGCAATTTAAGGACAGCTTCAGAGTCCTCAAAACAAGCTGCACCATGGGTTGAACAGAACATATAAGTACCGATGGGTACATACGGGCTTCTAAGACCAGATTCTCCAGGGTAATTGTTTGCTATTGTAGATGTGCATTTCAGGACATTATCAAGAAGAGTCATGCAAGATTCCGAAATAGAAAGATGTGGTACATCAACACAGTCAATGCCCATTTTGCTCTGCCAGTGAGGTACAATTGCATCCAAGGGCTTGACAATTGATTCATATGGTGCAAGGTACATCCTAGGAACAATATCATACTTGGAGACAACATGACAAAATCTGCCTAACCAATCCTCGCGCCCAATTGCCTCCTGAAATATGGCATTTCCAACCAAAGGAGCACCAAATGTAATGCAAAAGGAATTGGAGTTTCTCAACCGCTTTTCTAGAAACCAGAGAGTGGCCAGGGCTGCAACTGCACCTCCTATGGAATGGCCCACAAATATAATGACTTGTTCCTTTAAACTTTGCATCTGATGGAACAGACAAAAGGGAATTACATTCTACTTATAATAATCTTCTTGGGCACTCGACTAATGGAGTCAATAACCAATCTAACTCAAATATTATGATAAAACTTTGAAAATGATTATTATTCAGCAGAAAATTACTATATTTATTCTATAAATGATGATTATATTTAGATTCAAAAGAAAAAAAATGATATAATAATGAATCTAAATATGACATTAAACTGGCATTCAGTTATTGAACACTTCTAAGACTCATGCTCTTAACAAACTTTGCCCTGTAAATTATAAATTTTTTGATTGCATAAATTTCTGTACAGAAAGATCGAGAATGGCCAAGGATACAGGAGGGCATGATACTTAACATTGATAGTCATAAAATTACAGAGATTTCTAAACTACCTGACATGTACCACGAATTTCTATCACCCCTTTTCTAAATGATGACATTTAAGCTCTTGAACTTTTTCAATCTGGAACTTCAGTTTCCCAAGTGACAGATTCCTATGATAATCGTACTTGGGGATTTATTCAATGATTTTAATTTTACCAAGGTTAGGATCACTAAGTTTTGGGCTAATTTGCTGCACTTTTAGATGACTTTGTATAATATTCTGTGTGTAGTAGGCATCCTAATATCTAGGCAAAACATTAAAAGGTATTAACTAATAACATCGAAAAAGAAAAGTGCATAGATTAATAGTGCAGGTGGCTACGGATAGAATTCTTTGCGAATTAGAGGTCGATTTAGGAATGCAAGAGCAGGGATCCTACATCATATAGCAACCTTATAATATGGATTAAAAAGTCTACTTACCTTGGCCTTGAAATCTGAATTTTCCAGAATATGGACGAATCGGTTGAGAGCTCCCTTGTGAACAAGGGCCGGTTTAGCATCATTGCCCTTTAGGCATGCAGAGAAGGTTTTCTCCTTCTGGATATTGTACTCTCCATATTTGCTATCTGGCACAATGAAATCTTCTTTATGAAACAAGGGGAAGGTCACATATACTACACCTTCATCTTTTATCAGAAGAAAACTATCTTGATTATTTTTGGAAATACTACATATCGCCTCCCAAGCCTTGGGCAGGATCCCACAGGTAGCAATCAAAGTTGCAAGCTCCTGGCCAGAACTGAACCTGTAATAACAAATCTACACATTAACACCACATGGGCATAACAAAATCCAAGCCTCGTTTAGTTAAAACCCCCTTAATGGTTTTCTGGTTAAACTGGCTTAGAATTTTCTCAAAAAAACGAATCAGATTTCTATTGTCTTTTGAGCACACAATAGACATTCTGATTGATTTTTATCAATCTCATTTCTCACTTCCATCAGCTCTACATTTCCATCCAAATCAATCAACAGGTAAAAATAAAATTAAAGACAAAATTTTCACAGTTTATAATGTTAATTTTACGTTTTTCTTCACCAAAATTTTGATTCACATTCTATGATTTGTCATGAAAAAAGAGAATTATTAGATCATGAAATGCAACCTGAGAAAACGTTCACATAATCTAATCTGAAAATCTTCAAACTAACTGAAAAAAAGCTTGTACTTACTGTGAAAGGTTTGAGAAATCTAAATCCATTGCTTGTCCCCTGCCGCTTGTTTGGCATTGGAACTCTTTAAGGGCTTTTATAGAGTTTTTCTTATTTCCTCTCTTATTTAAACAGAAAAACAAAATAATTCAGGAAGCAGCAGAGCAACATCCAAGAAAACGCATTGAAAGAGAAGTGTCGTGGGGGCGTAGTAAGCAGCGAAGGAGGAGAGAACATGGAAATGTAAAATTCTCTGCCATACGAAGATTTTATAAGGCATAGATTTCGAATATTCCTGGGATGTTTTCTTAGAGGTTAAGATACAGAAAATAGAAAGAAAGTCCTTGGAAGCTCTGTGGAAGAGGCTGCCTGGTTCCAGGCCACACCATATGGTTTGGCATCTAATCAACAAATTGCACTATGCCAACTATTTGGTCTGTTTTTGTTTTGGTAATGCAGCATTTGTAAATTTAGTCATTAAATCCATTAAATTCGATTATTTTTCATAAATGTTCAGTTTGACTGTGATCTATTTAAGTTGAAAAGCGTTTTATTAATCGTATAAATGAGTATGAGTTAATCACAACTAAACATTTCGGAAGAAAACAATTAACTGAATCATTCTGAGATTAAGTAGGTGTTTATTTTGGTCTGTGTACAAATGTCTTTTAGAATTTATATGCACGGAGCTTGCCATGAAGTTTCATGGAAATATTTTAAATAAATTAGTGCCTTTTGTCCACTTCCCACCATCCAAGACGGTCATTAGGTGACTGAAGTTAATGTGATTTCATTTTGGATGATAAAATTTAAATGGTTAGCACAGTTACATGAAATTAAACTTCAAATTTCACAGCTTCATGAAGATGATATTGAATATTTCAGACATTTCCAAAGTCTATTCAAAATTAGATTCTCATCTGATTGGCTGCCATATTATTTCAGTGGTTGTTTCAGGATGGTTTCGTGGCTTTTGGCAGGACAATAGTTTGAGAGACTGCTGCTGCAATTTGAATATTTTGCAGTTTTGTAATTTTTATTTTCAGAATTGGTTAAAGGAAGTTAATTATGATGCATTGTAAGTTGTTGTTTCCTTGTCCTTGGGACTATTAATTGTATTTCAACTGTTAGAAACTCTTTTTGTTTCCAATTTCTTTTTGGACTACTATTCTTTCTAATTTTAATTTTGTTTAATTAAAAATATATATATTTATTTAAAATTGTGGTGATTTTTATCAATTAAAATGAAAGTAAATTAAAGAAAACCAAACAAATGTAAAAATCAACACAAATGTTTAAGATAAAGGCAAAGAAGTTAAAACTTGCATCAAAATGCCTAAAAACGAGGTAGATGTCAAGCCTGTTGTCACGATTGCCTTGTGGATGCTAATGGATATGTGCTCAATGTGGATTTCGGTAGCATAACATCTTTATTTTGCTCAATTTTGGTCACTAGATTGCAAAATTAAATTGATGGCATGAAGGCTTGAATGTGTATGTGATAAATGGGTGAAAAATGACTGTGTAGTCATTTACCAAGGGGAGAGGAAGATGGATGGCCAGGATGGGAAGAACAAGGGTTGAAGCATCTCAATCTCCATGGTGATGACACTTGTCATCATGAGAGTACATGAGAGAGGAGGAGGTACTTATTTATGTTTTCATAACTCCTAATAATTATTATTAGTTAAAAGGAAACAAAACCTTGGTCATGGGAATTTGTGTGTAGGTCCTTTGAGAGACCTTGTTAGGAGAACTACATGTGACTTTGATCCGTTTGGAAGCAGGTACATAGGAAATCCTTGGGCAAAGGATGCCTCTATGACCTCAAGTTCATAGGGGGAGGGTCTGGGGGGGATAACTCCCAGATGTTGGGGTTGTTTCTTATAGGTTTGACCTTCTCTCTTCAATAGGCTTCGAATGAGGCCAAATGGGTATTGGACGGTTACAAAAGAAAACCTAATAACTTGTATTCAATACATAATGTGCATCTGAATAATAAGTTGAAGGAAAGGAATGAATTGAACTACTTCGTAGTGGTTACCAGTTGCATTGAGCTCACCCCATGTTAATACTAAGTGATTTTTATTATTTATTATCATGTAACAACCACCCCTCAATTGGTACTGTTTATTTAAAATCATGTACCAACTCAATTCAAAACAATTACCAACTTTATCAATTGAGCATCTTCCATGCAACCTAGATGTGCAATCTTCAAAACTTCTTCTTTGCGTTGGTTGCATCAACACAACATCGCGACTGATATGCTTACACCAAGAATTGGTAAACTCCCAAGGTTAAGGCCATTCCTAGACCTAGACCTAAGCCTCGAGGGTTCATTCTTGATGACCTTGCCTACGTATCCTTTCGTAGGAAATCAGAGGTTTCGTAGATCGCCCACCAAGATCAGAGAGAGTTCATTCTCTCCTCTTGTATTCAAGATATTTGATCTCACCTTTAAACCAAGGCTATTCATTAAGCATAAGCTATCAACTTAGCACATTGTAATATAAAAATATCAACTCACCATCAAGTATTGGTTCCATACCAAACCTTACCAATCACTAGTGTATAGATAGACATAAATACACAAGGTTCATATCATGTTCCATAATTCCCCAATTCCCAGAGGGAATGACTCAAGCATACCTCACATATATAAAAGGTGACTAGCTCATACATATCATATATACATAGTGATCGGTTCCAACATACATCACATATACACAATGGCTAGCTCTAGCATATGTCACTTATACACAAGGTGACTAATTCATCTACACATCACAAGTACATTAATGACAAGCTCATACATATATTACATCACAATCGTGACTAGCTCATATGTACATCTCAAGTACATTAGTGATGGGCTCATATGTACATCATAAGTACACTAGTGATTGGCTCATACATGTCACATATACCACACTGATTGATAAACACATTTGCATTGGCTATCACATACTTACCCTTAGTGCATCCCAAATAGAAAAGGAATTTTGGTGCATTGCATACTACATTGTGGGTCCCATCCTTTCCTCTAGTCTTCTGCACCATCAACTAGCTAGGAAGAGGATTCGATGCATCTCATACTGCATTGGAGTCCACCCTCAACTCAATAGGGTCAATTATAACATTTCCACATTAAGATATGTCAAAACTATACTAAGAGGTTGGTCCAACTATTACTTACCTATTCTTTATTAGAAACTCTCTTCCCTGAAGTCAATCAGATGGATAAGAAACAAAGGGTGGCCATCACTGGCATAGAATGCTCCTTGACTACTATCCATCTCAAGCATAGCAGTGCCCCTAGACACTATCAATCGCGAGCATAATTGTACTACTCCTTGACTATAGTCCATCTTGAGCATTGTACTGCCCCTAGACACTTGTCAATCTCAAGAATAATAGTATTGATGCTTAACTAATGTCTATCTCGAGCATAGTATTACCCCTAGACACTTGTCAATCTCAAGCATATCAGTACTACTCCTTGACTACTATCAATATTGAGCATAGTATTGCCCCTAGACACCTGCCAATCTCAAGCATAATAGTATTGCTCCTTGACTACTATCCATTTCGGGCATAGTACTTCCCCTACACACCTATCAATATCAAGCATAATAATACTACTCCTTGATTAATGTCCATCTCAAGCATAGTACTACCCCTAGATACTTGTCAATCTCGAGCATAATAGTACTACTCCTTCAGTTGCCTCGCCCTACATTGACTCTACCAAGTTGTCTCCCATTAATAGTACCTCTACATGTAAAATTACTCCATTGTTTATGCTTGATGGGTGCCATAACCAATTCATAGGCTCTCTTCTTCTCACACTTTCTCTTTATTCTTGCTTCCTCACATCATGAACCCTAGCTTTATTTGCATTTTTCTTTTGCCTCCTACCTTCTGTCGAACTAGTCCCTCCTGAAATCATTTCCCTCCAAAATAGCACACCTTCACACTTTCTCCCTTTGTATTTTATTTGTAATCACAATCCCAAAACGTCTTCTATTCATTCCCTCAGCCTTCCTCCTCTTCAATGGTTTCCACTTCTCTTCTCGACCTCTACTCTCTCCTATGTCATTTTTGGTGCCTTTTTCCTCCATTTTTTGCTCAAAACGCCTCTTTAATGAGGTTAATGGAAGACTAAGATATTTTTTTATGTTCCAAACTACCTTCATCCTACAATATTTGGATAGATCCTAGGCAAGGATTCCATACCCATGGTAAATTCACTCCAAAACGGTGCCTTTGAATGCATGTTTATTGAAGTCATGGGAGGAGAGTTAAATAACTAGTTTGCATGTCATTCTCATGCCTTACAGTCTTCACTTTTACAAGGGAAACTATGAATTATTAATGGCACGTACATCCTCCTCTTGTCTCACCCATCCTTATAATGCAAGTTTGTCTCCCTTATTTAGGTCCTCTTGTACGTATTTCATGTCGAGTCGTTGATAAAAGCCACAACTTTGGCTATGTTTTATTTGTTTTGATTTCCATTTATATGGTTTTTACTGACCTCATGACTTTCACATGAGCATCTTTTATTGGGATGTGAAAATTCTGCCCCACTCAAGATAAATTGTCCCGACTTATTAGGAGGTTGAATTTATTAACTTCTTTAAAAAAATTGGTTGCTAGTTATCTTTGAATTTAGTTGCGCTCAATTCGTGGGATAACCCCTACAAAGCTTGTCAATTTCGTATCCCACAAACTCTAAGCATGCAAAATGAGGAAAATTGCTTTTGGTCTTTGTGTGTGGTTCCCCAAACTTGGAAAGTCATTCCAAGTGTTACCCTTTGTCAGTTCATCAAAATTTATCTTTTGGTGCAAGTTGTGAAAATTCAGTTTTGGGAGTTTGAATTTTTTTAGCTCTTGCAGGAGCACTAAATTTTATCGCCCCTGCAAGTCAAAAATGCAAAAAAAAAATATTGTGAAGTCGCTGAATTTCAGTGACCTTGCAAATTATTGATCAAGTTTCAAATTTCATAAGTGCTAAAATTTCTCGACTATGCAACTCAGACTTCACAAGTTAGCTATTTCTAAGCAAATACAGTGTTGAGGTTTTTCTCTTCTATTGCAAATGCAGTGTCGGTGGTTTTCTCCTACATTGCAATTGTAGTGTTGAGGTTTTTCTCCTACATTGCAAATGTAGTGTCAGGGTTTTTTTCCCGCATTGCAAATGTAGTGTTGAGGTTATTCTCCTACATCGCAAATGTAGTGTCGAGGTTTTCTCCTACATTACAAACGCAATGTTGAGGTTTTTCTCCTTCATTGCAAATGAAGTGTCAAGGTTTTTCTCCTACATTGCAAATGTAGTGTTGGGGAAATTTTGAGACATCACATATTTTCCATTTTTGTGCTTTAGTTATTTTCAAGCAAATATAGTGTCAGGGAAATTTTGAGACATTGCATATTTCCATACAGTGTCAGGGTTTTTCTGCACCTTTGCATCTCAAACCAGTAAGTCACATGCAGTAGCTCATAAATTTAGTGCCCTTGCACCCAAGTATCCTTCCCACATGTAGTAGCTCAAAAATTTAGCGCCTCTGCATCTAAAGTGGAATACCCCATGTAATAGCTCAAGATTTCTCCACCTTTACATCCAATATGTAATATATCATGATTTTTGAGCCATTACATCTGAAGTGTAATACCCCTTGCAAGAGCTCAATTTTTCTATACCTTTGCATCTAAATTGCCAAAACATATGCAGTCACTCAGAATTTTCCCACCAATGCATAAAACCCTTATTTTTTCCTCTAACACTAGAAAATATGAATTTTTTGCAACTACTCTTGCATGAATTATGATCTTTTGTGTCTAGATTCCTAAGTGATTTTGATTGATTTCTTGTTGTTCCAAAAATGTCTGATCCATCACCAAGCAAGAAAGTCATGAAATACAACCAAAAAGTTCTTCTTGCCAATTTAGTTGTCCAGGAATATACATCCATGGTTTAGAAGGAATTTGAAGATGAATCTTTTTTAGTAGCTTCAATGGACAAAATGATGGATATTCAGCTGGCTCTAGATAATTTGAAAGTTGTTCTTGAAAGGCATTGGAAAGCGTGGAACACTATCAAGGGCTCAATCACATGAGTTCTTGCCATCTCCAAACATACCACAGGTTCCAATGACAAATAAGTTCACGCAATCCTGAAGAAATATGAAGACTTCTTGGAGAAGGATGGTGGAGAAAGTTGAACGTGCCTTGATTTTCACTTAATTTATGTTTTAGTATCTTTCATGTTTTTTGTAATTAGTTCAAAACAATTTACATTTCTTTTTCATAATTGTAAATACATGTAAAAATAGAGAAGTTACAAATCAAATTGGACTCTCTTGTTTGAATAACTCAAAGTAGTTATTTATTTTCCTAGATTTACTCTCAACTCTCCTCTATATATATGAGGGAGTTCTTTTGTATTAGGTGCCTTTTAATCTTATGCAATGAAGTGTTGCCCAAATTGTGACTCAACTTTGAAACTTTGTGTTCAAATTGGCAAGTTCAAATTCAATTAATAAGAGGAGGCAAATTTTGATTTTAACCTTTGTTTTGAATCAAGTTTGTATGAGTGAGAATGTTCTTCCGTCATTCTTGTTGATTTCTCTTGTTGTTAATTGGATAAGTGATGATTCTTTCTTATGATTGGAAGGACGTTCAAGATAGAATATATAAAGTTTGAGTTATATTACTTACTTAAAATTGTGTGATGTAAATATTTATTGGTGAAGATTATCAAGACTTTGAGCTTGGAATTATTCACTTTGTGTGTCGATCTATTGGTAAAGTGGGTTGATAGACTTTATACTACAACGCGCATCATTTGTTACTTCAAAACTATCATAGAAGGTAACAAGAAGACTTTGTTCTTTTTTTATGTCTTCCAATTACTTATAATTTAGTTGTACTAGTACTCTTTGATTACTCTTACATTTAATCAAGAATATTGGTGATTAATGCTTAGGTAGATATTTAGAGGTGTAGAGAATTACAAAATATTAATGTGGAACATTGTAAACATATTTTGTGAAAGAAGAGAAAATGATGAATGTAACATACCCCACATGGTTAAAGTTGCTAGTGTAAATACTTCATTTAGTGTAGTTTACTCTTGGTTCCAATAAGAAGTAAGAAGGGAGCCCCCCCTTTCTAAAAGGAGAGAAAATTCTCATCATAGTTGTGGCTGAAATCACTATTTTCTAATTTGTAAAGGAATTACACAATATTCACCCAACAACTTTTTGGTGACTCTGTTGGGGATACGAGCACACAATTAAAGCCTCATGCTTTTGATTGAAGTAGATGAGTATACCGGTGTCTTATTGTAAGTTTGTAAATATCTTTTTGTTGTTGATTTTCTTTTTGTTTCAAAGACTACACTCTGGTAGGTAGGAGATATACTCACAGTCAAAGGGCACAAGGTCAGCTTGATCCTTTTTTCGAGTTGTTGCATATACATAATATTGTTCCTTTCCCTCCATGGACAAGGTCACCATTACAACACATGAATTTATCCTCCTCGAAGAGTAAGATCATAGATCCCAAGTGAAGCTTCTAATTTTTTAGGGAGTTTTACCTATCACACTAGTTCAAGCGGTTATTGTTCAAGGTGTTGTGGCAGCTCAACCACCACTAGGTCCTTGGGGTAATGACCTTGGCCCTTCAAATTTGGCATCTCCTTTACATGAACATCCTTTTGTTTCATGCAAGAAAATCCCCAAATTCTATGGTGATGGTAAGTAGCACCTTGACGAACACATTGCTTCTTTTTATATTGTATGTGGTGTTCCTGGTGTTGAACATGAGGATGTTTCTATAAGGTTATTCATTGAGACCTTACAAGGAGTAGCAATGGAATGGTTTTACACTCTTGCTCCTAATACTGTTACAAATTGGGCTACCCTTCGTACCAAATTTGAAGAACATTTCAAGCCTACGGAAGATGCACATGCCTTGTTGGCACAACTTACAACTATGAGAAAAGAAGCACACAAACCCATGTGTGAGTTCATGGAAAAATTCAATAAGTTGGTAACAAGGATTCCAATTGAGGCCAAGCCAACACCTGATAATCTCAAATGTTTCTTCATTAACACACAATTACCAGAGGTAAGTTTCTTATTCTGGAGGCCAATTCTAGTTGATCTTGAAGTAGCTCAGTAGTTGGCTACTAGTTTTGAAGATGATTTGATTCTTGCTGGTAAGATAAAAAAAATCAAATAGAAATAAAGTACAAGCATCTACTTCTTCATCTACTAAAACAATCACCGATCATATGGTGTAGAGGCTAGAAAATTAATTACTATCATTGAAGAAACAGGCTTATCAAGGTCCATCTAATCCTCCATACAAGGATGTTCCAATGAGAACCTTTCTAAACTCTTCCAATTATTCTGGTAATGCTGCCGGAAACCAGAACAAATTTCCTGAACCACAAGGAAGACTTTCTCTTGAGGATCCACCTACTAATGTAGTTGTGGGGTACTATGAAGTTGAGAAATATGATTATGCATAGCTAGAATATCCTACTAAAGAAAATGTTGATCTATTCCAGGAGGAGGAAATAGATTCGACTAGCGACTCTAATATTGGCATTTTGCAATATAAAGAAGAATCTGACATGAAAAGGACCTTGAGACTGATGCTTATGCTTTCACACATTCGTAACAAAATAAAATTGATCAACCTCAATATAATGTAATGAAAACAAAGGATAGTTCATGACCACAAGTGACTATTCCCAAAAGGGGAACTCCTTTGCTAGTGTAACCCAAAGATACAACAATAACAAATACTACTCATCCTCTTGTATCTTCTTCATTGCCTAAGGCCAATACTCTAGTTCTAAAGACTAGTGTTCCATTTTCAAAACCTACAAATGAAATTACCCCATCTTCTTTGATGATTTATTTCCAACCATTTGATATAATTAACCATGCAAAGAAGACTAAGATTTAGATGTTTGAGGTTGAATATCTAAAATTTAATCCTGACCAATTTGGTATACTTGCTAAGTTTGTCAAAGACAAGGGAACCCATCCAAGTCATGATTCCTCTCATGAAATCTCAGTTGTTTCCAAGCCTACACCTTCGCAAAGCAACTTGGTTTATATTCCATCATCCATTCTCGAAAGGATAAACCCATTTTATATCTCATTGTTAGTAAACAGTTATAAGTTGAGCAATTGTGTAATTGACTCTAGCACTTTTGACAATGTTATGCTCACCAAAGTGGCTACTTCTTTGCGTCTTAATCTTATAAATACTTTTTTCTATTGCTTTTTGATGTAGAATAAACAAGTTCCTCCGATCAATAAAATCAAGGATGCTCAATTTTCTTTTGCTACATTCCCAGATAAGAAAATCAAGATGACTGTCTTGGTGGTTGATGTTCTTCCATCCTATGCAATATTGCTAGGACATAAATTTTGTAAGGATGTAGGGGGTGAGATGAATATGGATATGTTTGAAGACTGAATACCCATCAAGGGTGTTATGCAAAAAATGATTCCTGAAAGGGAAGCTAAATTTTCAGTAACTAAGTTAGATGATCCAAGATCTCAAATTCTTTTTGAGCTTTTAGGTATGGGTACATACTATTTGTAGATAGATGAAGATGTTGAATCTTCAAGTAAAAATTCAAGCAATGAGTCAAAAATTGATGGCTCATCCATTTCAAAGAAAGAATTTATTTCAGAAGAATCATCTTCAGACGATATTTATTTTTCAGATGGTGAAATTGCATCTAATGAAGAAGTTTCAAATTTTGAGACTGCTAGTCTAGGAGATCCAAATGATGTTTGGACAATTGAATTTTACGGTAGTTGTTCTTCCACAAGATTAGGAGTAGGAATTGTTTTCATTTCTCTGCAAGGAAAATTCTTTCATTTTTCTTTTAAGCTACAACTTGACAACACTAACAACGATGCAGAGTATGAAGCATTGTTGTTAGGTATGGAAGTTGCACCTAGAAAAGGGATAAGAAATCTGCATGCTCAAGGTGATGTTGAATTAGTTGTTTGTCATGTGATAAATCTACATTGAACCAAGAATGAATGACTAAGGCATTATCATAACTTAGTTTGGGATAGTATAGAAGAGTTTGAAGGTTTTGATATTTCTGTAGTCCCAAGAGAGTACAATGACAACTCGCTAAATCATTGGACATGCCATCCACTCTCCTAATTCCACATAAGGACTTCCATGGTTCTACTTACACTATTGAGTCAGTGTTTTATCCCAGTGTTCCAGACAATTCAAATAATTGGAAAATTTTCAACAATGATCATGAAATCATAGCATTTCTTGAGAAGGCCAAACATTTCAATGAGCTATACTTTGAAGGTAGTGATTCTCCACCTCAAGATTTAATTTCAGAGGTTGATCCTGATACTAGAAAATAAGTCGTGCAACTCAAATGGAAAAAATTCCAAAGAGGTTAGTGTCTCTTGAGAGACTTTTTGATAAACATGACCATTATGTTAAAAAGTAACAACAGTCTGGCTTTGATTCATCAAATGAAGCTAAGAAAATCAACTTAGGAATCAAAGAAAATCATAAGATGGTGAATATCGGCAAGTGTTGTACTCCAGAGGAGGAAGACAAGTTTATTGAATTATTGTGACAATACATTGACATACTTGCATACTCTTATGAAGAATTGAAGTCTTTCCAGCCAAAAGAGGTACAGCATGAAATTTCATTAAAGGTGAGACCTTTTCCTCAAACAAAAGAAGAGGTTGTACAACCCCAAGATTTCTAGTACCAAATTCTTTTAGAAATCCAAAAGATGATCAATGTGAGGATTATATTTCCCATTCACCATTCAATGTGGATAGAAAATATTATTCCAGTTTGTAAGAAGAATGGGGAAATATGCATGTGTGGATTTTAGAGATTTGAACCATTCATCATTGAGAGACAATTACTCCTCACCCAGTAATGCATTGCGTCTTGCAAATGGTGACTGGATTTGAGATACTATTTATGTTGGATGGTTTTTTGGGATACAATTAGGTGGAGGTTAGAGAGGAAGATCAACATAAGACTTCCTTTATCATGCCATGGGGCACTTTTTCCTATCACAAAATTCTATTTGGTCTCATCAACGTTGGTGCCATGTTTCAATGAGCAATGAACTTATCTTTCTATGATGTCATGGGTAAGTTTATTATTGTTTATCTTGATAAATTGACAATATTCTCCAAGAAACGTTAAGAAAATTATCACTTACGACAAGTCTTAAAGAGGTGCTGACAACATGAAATATCTCTTAATCCCAAGAAGTCAATTTATAGGGTTATAGAAGGTAAAATTCTTGGTCACATTGTGTCGAAGGAGGGTATAAAATTTATCCTGAAAGGGTCAAAGCAATTCAAGCTCTTACTCTTCCTATGAGTAAGAAAGTAGTTCACTCTTTCTTTGGAAAGGTGAATTTCTTGCAAAGGTTTTCACCTAACTTCACGGAAAAGACACATCATATCGTAGATATGATGAAGGGAGATTCCACTTTTCATTGGTCTACATAAGTAAAGCTACATTCAATGATATAAAAGAAGCTATGGTGTGCACTAGTGTTGGGCTGGCCAGATTACACTAAAGAGTTCATTATGTATAGTTATACTTCAGAGCATACACTCTCTACCATTTTGGTGCATAAAAATAATGAGGGGTTCGAGTCCCCTATTGAATTCACGATTTTCCCATTAAAGGATCATGAATTGAAGTACTCCCAAATGGAAAAACATGCATTTTATGTGGTTAAGGTAGTGAATCACTTTCATTTCTACATTCTTAACTCCCATGCCATTGCACTAGTGATAGATTCTACAATTGAGTCAATCTTGACACAACGAGAGTTTGGTACAAAATGAGGCAACTAGATTTCTAAAATTCAAGAGTATGACATGGAGATAAAGCGAACTAAATTGGTGAATGGGAAAGGTTTGTGCCAAATCATTGTTGACAACACACTTGATGAAGTTTCCAATGATGAAGAGGTAAGCATCGAAGATGTTCCTACTATTCTATTCATTACTACAACTAATGAGTGGTATTCCAATATTTATTACTTTCTAACATATGGAGAATTTCCATAGCATTTTACATACAAGGAAAAGAGAATGGTAAAGCTCAATGCTACTAAATTATTCTTATGGGACAATGGTTTTTACAAGAGGTCTCTTGATGAAACCTTTTTGCATTGTGTTGGAAAGGTGCAACAAAGAAATTTGTCAAAATATTTCCACAACTTGGCATGTGACAGACATTTTTCTGCACTAGTGATAACTCACAAAATTTTGTTAGCTAAGTACTACTCGCCTACATTATTTCAGGATGTGTACAACTAGGTACACAAGTAAAAACTATGTCAAAAATTCATAGGGAAGCCTAGGTTGGTTGCTCTTCCTCTCAAGTCAATCATCATAAAGGAACCCTTCTAGCAATGGGGCATTGAGTTCATTGGCACTGTCAATCCAACTTCAAGTGCAATACATGTTTATATTCTGATAACCACCAATTAATTCACCAAGTGGGCGAAGACTATCCTAGTGAAGCATGCTACTTCATAGGTGGTATGCAGGTTCCTAAAAGAAAATATCATTTTCTGATTTAGTGTTTCAAACAAAATTGTAGTAGATAATGCTATTGCATTCTCGTCAAGTCAGATCGCAGAGTTATGTTTTGATCATGGAATCACACTGTCACATTCATCAAATTATTACCCTTAAGGTAATGGTAAGGCAGAATCCAACAATAAGAACTTGGTCACTAACATTCGAAAGCTAGTTGAAAAGAACCAGAGATCATGGCACAATGCATTATACAATTCTGTATGGGCCAATAGAATTACCTCCAAACAAGCAATAGGCATGTTACCATTCCAAATCTTGTATGGGTTGAATGTAGAGATTCCAATCACTTTGGAATTTCCCACACTAAAGTTATCTAAGGCCATAGAAGATGAGACATTTGATAATTTTGTCGATAAATTTATCATGTACCTTGCCGAGTTGGAGGAGAAGCATGTCCAAGTGTTGAACCATACTGTAAAATACTAAGATCAAGTGGAGAAGCTCTTTGACAAAAAAAAAAAGTCTTGAGATTTCTAGGTTGGAGATCAAGTTCTCTTGTGGGACAAGAGGAGAGAGCCCAAAGGTATGCATGGGAAGTTTGTCTCGCTCTAGAGAGTACCTTTCAAGATTCGCCAACTTTGTGGTGAAAATAGTTTCTTACTCGCATACCAAGATGGGACTCCATTTTCACTACCACATAGTGGAAAACATCAGAAGCACTTCACTCAGTGAGATGACAAACATGAGTTTTGTAAATACTTGTACAGTCTTTGCATTTTTTAAGTCCTTTTGTTTTTGTCACCTGACTCTATGCAAAATGGATGGATGAAGGCACTTAGAGATTGGAATTCTTCTCCCTTTGATCATTTCAAAGAGTGATTGAAGGAATCTCCCTAGCTAGAGCTAGTTGTTATCCTCAAACTTAGCTACACTTAATTCGTGGGACAACCCCTATGAAACTTGTCCATTTCATAGCCCACACACTCTAAACATGCAAAATGACGAAATTTGCATTGTTCCTCATATGTGGTTTCCAAGCCTTGAAAGGTCATTTTGAGTGTTACCCTTTGTTGGTTCGTTGAAATTCACCTTTTGGTGCAAGTTGTGAAAATTCAGATTTGGGAGTTAGAATTTTTTTAGCTCTTGCAAGAGCGTTGAATTTCAATGCCCTTGCAAGTCAAAATGTAAAAAATAAAAATATTGCAAATTCGCTAAATTTTAGTGACCTTGAAAATTATTGATCAAGTTTCAAATTGCATAAGTGCTAAAATTTCCCAACTATGTGACTCAGACTCCACATGAGTTATCTATTTTCAAGCAAATGCAATGTCATGGTTTCTCTCCAACATTGCAAATGTAGTGTCGAGGTTTTTATCTTATATTGCAAATGTAGTTTCAGGGTTTTTCTTCTACATTGTAAATGTTGTGTCGGGGTTTTTCTCCTGCATTACAAATGTAGTGTTAGGGAAATTTTGAGACATTGTGTATTTTCCATTTTTGTGCCTTAGTTATTTTCAAGCAAATGTAGTGTTGAGGAAATTTTGAGACATTGCATATTTTCATGCAGTGTCGGGGTTTTTCTCCACCTTTGCATCTCAAACCACTAAGTCACATGCAATAGCTCAAAAATTCAGTGTCTCTGCATCTAAATTGAAATACCCCATGTAATAGCTCAAAATTTCTCCACCTTTACATCCAACATGTAGTATCTCAAAAAAATTGAGCCATTACATCTGAAGTGTAATACCCCATGCAAGAGCTTCATTTTTCTCCACATTTGCATCTGAATTTCCAAAATATATGTAGTTGCTCATAATTTTCCCACCAGTGCATAAAACCCTATTTTTTTCTCTAACATTGGAAAATATGACTTTTTTGTAGCTACTCTTGCATGCCATTCTAGTCTTTTGTATCCAGATTCTTGAGTGATTTTGATTGATTTCGTGTTGTTCCACAAATGTTTGATCCATGAGCAAGCAAGAAAGTCATGAAATACAACCAAAAAGTGTTAGGAATTACATGCATAAGATATCAATTAAATGCAGATAAATATTAAACAAAGGAATGAAAAAAACATAGAAATAATAACAACGAGAGACAATTTTTAATGTGGTTCACCCAAACTCGAGCTACATCCACCAATAGAGAGTCCAATATTATTATCTAGGAAATCAAACCGATTACAACTAGCAATCCTTGCAACTCAATACTGCTACAAATGTTACAATACAATATCAACGAAAATCCTAACCCTTAGCCGTTTTATAAAATATGGGTTTTTTATGTCAGCCAATAGAAAAAATAACTCCTGACACCTTTATAAAATAATAAATTGCTGCCCCTTGACCCCATCTTGGGGGTGCTACCCCCAAACCCCTATTAAATAATTTGGGGAGAAAGCATGCCGATAAAAGGGGAAATTTTAACCTTTGAGTCTAATTAGGCTCCATATAACAACAAAAATTTATTCCCACTTATTCAGTTATCCAGAAATATACATCCATGGTTTAGAAGGAATTTGAAGATGAAGCTTTTTCAGTAACTTAAATGGACAAAATGATGGAAATTCAACTAACTCTATATAATTTGAAATTTGTTCTTTAAAGGCACCAAAAAGCATGCAACACTATCAAGGTCTCAATGACACAAGTTCTTGGAATCTCTAGACATACGGTCCCAATGATAAAGAAGTTCAAGCAATCCTCAGAAATATGAAGACTTCTTCGAGAAGGATGGTGGAGAAATTTGAACATGCCTTGATTTTCACTTAGTTTATTTCTCAGTATCTTTCATTCTTTTGTAATTAGTTCAAGACAATTTACATGTCTTTTTCAAAATTGTAAATACATGTAAAAATAGAGAAGTTCCAAATCAAATTGGACTCTCTTGTTTGAATAATTCAAAGTAGTTACTTATTTTCCTAGATCAACTCTCAACTCTCCTCTCTCTATATATGAGGGAATTCTTTTGTATTGGGCACCTTTTAATCTTATGCAACAAAGTGTTGTGCAAATTCTGACTCAAATTTGAAACTTTGTATTCAAATTGCAAGTTCAAATTCAATTAATAAAAGGAGGAGAATTTTGATTTCAGCCTTTGTTTTGAATCAAGTTTCTATGAGTGAGAATGTTCTTACATTGTTCTTTCTTATTTTTATTGTTGTTAATTGGATAAGTGGTGATTCTTTCTTATGATTCGAAGGACATTCAAGATATAATATATAAACTTTGAGTTATATTACTTGAAATTGTGTGATGTAATTATTTCTTGGTGAATATTATCAAGAATTTGAGCTTAGGATTATTCATTTTATGTGTGGATATATTGGTGAAGTGGGTTCATAGACTTTGTTCTATAACGTACATCATTTGTTACTTCAAAACTATCATAGAAGGCATGAAGAAGACTTAGTGCTTTTGTGTGTCTTCTGGTTACTTAGAATTTAGTTATATTGATAATATTTGATTATTTTTACATTTAATCAAGAATTTTGGTGATTAATGTTTAGATAGATATTTAGAGGTGTAGAGCATTGCAAAATATTATTGTGGAACATTGTAAAAATATTTTTTGAAAGAAGAGAAAATGGTGAATGCAACACACCCACATGGATAAAGCTAGTGTAAATACTTTTCATTTAGCATAGTTTACTCTTGTTTCCAATAAGCAGTAAAATGGGAGCCTCCCCATTCTGAGAGGAGAGAATATTTTCATCATAGCTGTGGCTGAAATCACTATTTTGTAATTTGTAAAGGAATTAAAAAATATTCACCCAACATTAGCCTTGAGGTAATTGTTTTTGAACCCATTGTCCTCACATCCTATGAGGTTCCATCTTGCCTAATCTGATGAATTTGGAGTAATTTTTACAATATTTAAGAGTGTGCATACTAAAATATACCCTCAAGTAAGCATTTTCGCTCAACTCAATCCTCCATTTTCAATTTATGGGATGATTTTTCTTAACAAAGGTCAATATTATGCCACTAGGTAGACACATATTTACCATTAACCACTACAAAGTTCCAAGTATGAGTCATTAAGAATATCATACAATTTCTCTCCAAGGTACCATGTCCCTATTCAGGTCACTCACTAAGTGGGTTAACATCACATATCATAATGTCCCAAGATTAGTGAAGTTTCAATTTAGGCAAGTTTATTTAATACTTAAGGATATAAATACAATTCTATATGTTCTTTGCATTTTATTATTCATATTGTGCCACTTACAATGCAAACTCATTTCCAAATCAAAGCATATTTGTTTACAAAGGTCATGCATATGATTTGATGCATAATAGTTTCCACCCACCTATCATTTTCCCCACACACTTTATCATATTTGATAAGAAATTATTTTGGCTCGTTCACTTACAAATAATTCATCAAATACTAAGGTAGTTACAACCAACCCATTAAGGGTACTATTAGTTCTATATTTAATACATACTAACCAATCAAGGCATACACCCTTACTTATTTGTAGTGCATGTTCCCAACAATTCTTGTTCCTACCATAAGAAGGATTTTTAATACTTCAAATATTGCATGAAAATTTCTTCTAACAAGGGGGAAAAAAATATAACAAGTAGGTTAGAAGAAATAAAAAACATCAAATGACATAACCTTTTGTTGCGTACTTTGATTTTCCTTTAAAATTAATATATCCAACTTTTATTTTTCATACATTTATGTTTTCTTTATTAGGACTTGCCATACATCTCATGAGCTTACAAGTCCATTAAAAAATTTCAAGGAAACTACTCTCACACCAGGAGACCAACTTAGTTATGGTCTATTGGAAGTGCACGCCAATGAACCTTATCCAAAGTCAAGTAATCTTCATAGGTCCAATGTTTGAACCTGGTTGCTCTGATACCCATGTAACAACCGCCCCTCGGTTGATACTATTTTTTTTAATCAACAAGTAACAAATCAATTCAAAAAAATTACCAACTTTATTGATTGAGCATATTCCATGTAGCTTAGATTTGAAATATTCAAAACATCGTCTATACCTCGATCGCATCAACATAACATTACAAATTATATGCTTACACCTAGGAGTAGTAAACTACCAAGGTTAAGGCAATTCCTAGACCTAGAACTAAGCCTTGAGTGTTTCTTCTTAATGATCTTTCCTATGTATCCCTTTGTAGGAAATTAGAGGCTTTTTATTTTTCCCACCAAGATCAAAGAGAGTTCATTCTCTCCTCTTTTATGATATATTTGATCTCACCTTTAAATCAAGGCTATTCATTAAGTGTAAGCTATAAATTTATCCCATTGTAATATAATGATATCAACTCACCATCAATTGTTGGTTCCATACCAAACCTTACCAACCAATAGTGTGTAGATATACACAAATACATAAGGTTCATATCATGTCCCACAATTCCCATATTCCCATAGGGAGTAACTCGAGCATACCTCATATACACATAAGGTGACTAGCTCATACACATCACATATACATAGTGATTGGTTCCAACATACATCACATATACACAATGACTAGCTCTAGCATACACCACTTATACATAAGGTGACTAATTCATATGCACATCACAAGTACATTAATGAAGGGATCATATGTACATCACATCACAACCATGACTAGCTCATACATACATCTCAAGTAAATTACTGGTGGGCTCGTATGTACATCATAAATACAATAGTGAATGGCTCATACATGTCATATATACCACACTAACTGATAAACACATTTACATTGGCTATCACATACTTACCCTTAGTTCATACTAGATAGAAAAGGAATTTTTGTGCATTGCACACTACACCGTGGGTCTCATTCTTTTCTCCTTTCTTCTACACCTTCAAACAACTAGGAAGAAGATTTGGTGCATCTCATATTACACCAGGGGTCCACCCTCAACTCAATAGGGTAAATTATAACATTTCCACATCAAGATATGTTAAAACTATACTAATAGGTTGGTCCAACTATTACCTATTCTTCATTAGAAACTCTCTTCCTTGTAATTCATCAGACGACTAAGCAACCAATGGTGGATATCACTAGCATAGAATTCTCCTTGACTACTATCTATCTCGAGCATAGTAGTGCCCCTAGACACTATCAATCTTGAGCATAATAGTATTGCTCCTTGAGTACTATCCATATCGATCATTATACTACCCCTAGACACCTATCAATCTCAAGCATAATAGTATTGCTCGTTGACTACTTTCCATCTCAAGCATAGTACTACCCCTAGACACTTGTTAATCTCGAGCAATAGTACTTCTTGACTATTTTCCATCTCGAGCATAGTAATTCTCCTAGACACCTATCAATCTCGAGCATAATAATAATGATCCTTGACTCCTATCTATCTTGAGAATAGTACTTCCTTTAGACACCTATCAATCTCAAGCATAATAGTACTTGTCCATCCATTGTCTCGCCCTGCGTTGCCTCTACAACTGTCTCCCATTTATGGTACCTCTACATCTAAAACTCCTCCATACTATATGCTTGATGGGCACCATAACCAGTTCACAAGATATCTTATTCTCATGCTTTCTATTTGTTCTTACTTGATTATTTCTCTCTGTTCTTTTTTGCTCACATCATTCCCTTCCTTTCTCTGCATTTTTATTTTGACTCCTACCTTTTTTCCAACTAGTTTCTCCTAAAATTGTTTTCCTTAAAAATAGAACACCTTCAAACTTTCTCCCTTTGTATTTTCTCTATAATCACAATACCCAAATGTATTCTATGCATTCCCTCATCCTTCATCATCGCTTACAATTTCCTCTTCTCTTCTTGACCTTTGCTATCTCCTATAACATTTTTGGTACCATTTTCCTCCATTTTTACTCAAAATGCCTCTTTAATGAGTTCAATGGAAGACTGAGACCTTTTTTGTGTGTCAAAAAAACCTTCATCCTGCAATATTTGGATAGCTCTTGGGAAAGGACACCATACTCATAGTAAATTCACACCAAAATTATGCCTTTGAATGCTTGTTTATTGAAGTCGTGAGAGGAGGGTTATATAATTGACTTGTGTGTCATTCTCATGCATTGCAGTCTTCACTTATAGAAGGGATTCCATGCCTTATTAATGGAACACACATCCTCCTCTTGTCTCACCCATGCTTATGTTGTAGGTTTGTCTCCCTTATTCAAGTTCTCTTGGATGTTTTTCTTGTCAAGTCATTGACAAAAGCCACAAATTTGGCTATGTTTTTTTTTTTTCATTTTCATTCATATGGTTTTTACTGACCACATGAATTTCACGTGAGAGTCTTTTATTGGGATGTGATAGTACTGTGTGCAGTGAAAATCCTTAATCTAAAAATGCAAAAAACTAAGTAAGTGCAATGAAAAAGAAACACAACACTTCAGATTAGGCCTAGTTGAAACTAAACAAAAACATCAGTAAAATAAAAAGAAATGTTATACCTTTGTTTTTCTAGCTTGATGGAGTGGTTGGTCCTTGATGATGTTCTTGATGTGTTCTCCTTGATGGAAATCTTTCAATAATGGAGGTGGTTCAATGATTGATGATAGTGGGTGAGTGCAATAATGGCTACAATAATGGCTTGGATGCAAATGGCTTGAATGCAATAGTGTTGCAATAATGGCTAGAATGCAAAATGCTTTAAAATATCAACAAAACTTAACCTTCAACTTGAGACCAAGGTCCTCCATTTAAAGAAAAATGGACGGCTGAGATTGATCCACCATGGACAAGATGAAGGGTTGTGGTGAGTTGAGGACTCAAAAGCCCTCACATCTTGCCATGTGGAGGGTAAGATGGAAGAAGTACAAATGACATGGAAAATTCCATGTGGTCCCAAGGTACTTGCAAGTACCTTGGGATTGGAGAGGATTTCCTCAAAAAGGCATTCTTTGTCCCCAAGTGGGGCTGAAAGTGATAAGTGAAGACTTTTAGAAAGTCCACTCTTGTCACCATGGGGATTGGAGAGAGTGTTGGACAAACAAAAAGTTAATTTTTAATTCACATGCTTAGAAGAAACCAATGGATAAGACAAGGTCCTCCTAAAGGAGGTCCTTGTCCCATGTACTTGATGTGACCTATGAGAGGTCATGGGGAAGAGAAATGCATGGTATAGATAAATGAAATTTAAAATTCCATTGGAAAGGACATGGGGAAGATAAATAGAATTAAAAATTCCATTAAGGGTGTTGGGATAATAAAATGGAATTAAAAATTCCTTTGGGATGTGACAAGAGTTGATTGAGGGGGTGATTAGACTAGTTAATGACAAATTAGAAGAGGATTAGGTGGCTAACGATGATTATGAGCCAACTTGAAAAAGTTGGAGAATGTGACACCTCCTAATCATGGATTAGGAATGTGCACATCCCTAATGATGGGATTAGGAGATGAATTAGGATTAAGAGTGGATGAGACATAAAGGGAATTAAATAAGTGGGTTATTTATTTAATTCATTGGAAGAAAGAGATAAAGGGGTAAGGTATTTAATTATTTAACTAAATACCTTAGGGATTTAGAAGACTTTAGGGGTATTAATTAAATAATAGTAATATTATTTTACTAATGTGGATAAAAAGATATTTAGATGAAAAGGGTAAATTTGGCCAAATATAAGTGGTCAAATTTAGATGTCTACATTTTTCCCCTCTTTGAGATGGTGTTATGAAGTAGCATCATTTCAAAGAAAATTAAAATATAACACCTAGAATAATATGGTTAGATTAAGGAAGATGCCCTAGTCAAAAGATGATGGGAGTGAAGATGAAGATTAGAAATTGAGGATGCCCCCTCGAGAGGACATGCGGGTTCAAGAGAACACAAATGTTCTCTCGAAATGGATGATATGATGAAATCGTAGATGGGGAAAATTATGGATGACAGAGGATGGTAATATGAAGAGATAAAGGTAAGAAAAAATGGATTCTAAGACAAATATGATGTTGCCCTAGTCAAACTACAAGCCAAGATGGAGTGATGATGGATGGAGTGTTATTGATGAGGGTAGGATACATCCCAATGAGAGTGTTGTTGATGAGGGAAGTATACATCCTAGAACAACACAAGGATAGGGAAGGATACATCCTGATGAGAGTGTTGTTGATGAGGGAAGAATACATCCCAAAACAACACAAGGATATGGAAGGATACATCATGTAGATGATGATTGATGAGGATGGTGATTGGATCAAGGCTTGTAGCAACGCTGAGAACAAGACCAAAGATGGGATTAGATGATTTGTGCTAGATTGAATGGATTAGGCTTGGATGGAGATGTGAGACTATTAATATGAGAGAAGATGATGGAGGGAAAGATGCAATGCAATGGAAGAGAAAAAGAAATGCAATCCTAATGCAATTTTCCATTTTCAGAGCACTAATTTTTGCTATAGCATAAGACACCAGGTAGCGTGGTATGTGAAACCAAGGCAGATTAGTGTCTAATGCATACAAAAACACAACAAACAAGGAGGCTATCCCAACACCCCAAAGTCATGATGAATTTGGTCAGGCCAAATATTGGGTTAACGACAAGCACAAAAGGATGCCCCAACATAACACAAGACCACAAGGATCTTGGTGGATACTACATGGGACAACCAAGAAGACCAAAATAAACAAAGATCAAGATATGCCCCTATTTTAACCAGTGAAAACACACCATACTACAATAAATCATAGTGGCCTTGACAAGTGATGATAGGGATCTCAAATGATAAATAAAAGCCAAAAGCATCAAAAAATGGTAATAATTTTCAAAACATCCTTTGCCATAGGATCGAGAGGATGGATCGGGTTGATGAGGTATGTTAGGAAGGATACATCCTGTTGAGACCAAAAATGGACACTAAAAGATCGATTATGATGCAAGAGATTCTAAAACTAATTAAATCTCATGACACAAATGGATCATATTTGTGAAGAACCAGCTAGATAAGGACATACTTGACAACACGACACAAGGCACAAGACACAAGACACAAGACACTAGACACAATATTGAAACACCCTAAAGACCTAGGGGCTCAAGGGTTGATCAAAGATCGGCCTTGCCTACGTGAAAGCATAAGGACCTCGTAGTTCAATAAAAGACAATGGATAAAGCGTAGAGAGGACGATGGAGACCGCGATGGGTAACAAAGACCAGATAGATGAATGCCCTAGGGGCGGATCAAAGGATCGACCTTACTTATGTGAAAGCATAGGGGCAATGTAGTTCGACACAAGGCCAAAGACAGACAATGGAAGATGACAAGACAGACAAAAGACATAACCCTAGGGGCAGATCAAATGATCGACAGTGCCTACATGAAAGTGCAGGGGCAACGTAGTTCGACACAAGACCAATGAAAAACAATGGATAAGGGATGATGAGATGACCATGATGAATGGATAAAAGGATGGGGCTGATATGATGAGCCAAGATAGGCTGTGCAGATAGGATGGTTGATATGCCTAAGATGTGGATTACGCAACGCTTAGGGATGGGATAGTTAGAAGATGAATTGGGAGGATGAGACAATGGATATATGAGAGATGAAAAATGATAAGATATTAGAAAGATGTAGGAAATAGATGAATGTCATTGGATTGCATGAGGGTTATCCTATAGCTATATACCAATGACAAGGGATTATGAGATGGAAGGAAAATAGAGGTAAATGGATGGGTGGATAAGGATGGGAGATAGGAAGATGCTAGGATAGGTTGATAGAGGGAATTAGATTTAGAAGCATAGGGATGTTTAGACAGATGGATGGGGAGATAAGGATGAAAGGACATAAAAGGACTAGTGGATGAGAGTATAGGAAGATAAGGATTTGGTAGATGGAAGGGATTACTGGATGGATAAATGGATGGGGAGATAAGGATGGGACGGATGGAGAGATGGAAAAGATTACTTGGAGGGATGGATGGATGATGTCTCCAAGGACTCTATTGAAAATAAGGAGATGCCCCCATCCTATATGTGTCATGTGTGATGAGGCAAGAGGGATAGAAGGATGGATGGATAAGGCAGTGAGATGGACACAAATAGGAGATATGGGGAAGGAAGGGATATGGGTCTTGGCATGATGGATGGATGATGAAGGTAGATGGATGCATGGATCAGAAAAGTAGATGGGGAGGATAAGGAATATGATAGTGTATGGATGAGGGGAATATATGCCAAGAGGTGTCCAAAGCATGTATATATGTTTACCCCTATCTAGGTCAAGATCACAAGAAATATGGAGGGATTAGATACAAATGGGATATGATGGGTAGGATGTATAAGACAGGCATATGAAGGAGATGGAGGAAAGAAATGCGTAGGTGGAAAATGTCCCCAATTGTGGAAGTAGACTAGAGGGGGGATTTACGCATGACGCTTGTTTTCTAGGTTTTCAACATGGTACTTATCCAAGGAGCTTGTTTGCCAATTTTTCACCATTGGATGGATTATTTTCTATTTACTATTTTTCTTTTCTTTTCATTTTTCTCTTTTTCTCTTTTTTCTCTTTTTTTGATGAGGATGTGGATGAAGATGGATAAAGATTAGGATATGGATATGTGGTTTTGGAAGATATGTGATAAAGTGGATGGATGAAGGACTCAAGCATCGAGTTCTGTATGAGGTAATAAGAGCCCATGTGTATCATGACCATTGGATGTTGGTACAACCTTATCAAAATGGAGGGATTATGCAAGGGGATGGACCAAAGGGATTTGATGGGGTAGATATGTGGGATAATGGATGGGGTGTTGGAAAGTGTATAGATGGATTGATGGAGTGGATGTGTGGTGGGGGAAGGTGTTCAGGACCAACATTGGCACATGTGGTGGATGTGAAATGAGAGGATGGTTGATGGATGACGAATGCGGTGATAATGGAGGTGTTGGGATAGTGAATTTTGGAACATAAGGACCCAAAAAAAATTTAGGAGATGGAGGATGTAAATGATGAGCTTAGGGATTAGCAACTTTGGATGTCTTTAGGGATTTCTCATTTGAAGGGATGTCCTCTTTTTTCTTGGGAATCCACATGGTTTTGATTTTTTCCTTGGTGTGCCTTTGTGGCCTTTCAGATGGATTGGGATTCTGGATTTTATTTTTCTTTTCTTCAACATGTCTTTTTAAGGGGACATGAGGAGCTTTTGATGCATGTGGATGTTTGCATTTATGAGTTTTTACTTTGGCATCCAAAGTTCTTATAGTAGCAATGGGATGGGTAGGAGGCGATGTACTCTTTTGATGATGGTGTGTGGATGGAGGATGTGAGATAACATACATGGACTGGTGCCTTTGTTGATCATGAGTTACGAAGTTAGGATTTCTATGTTATGCACTAGGGATAGGTGATGGATGCATGAAAGGATGAACAAGATGAGATGGGTGAGGTGATTTTGGGATATAATGGCCCAAAACGGATGGTGTATATGGAGGATGTGTAAAGTTTAGTGGAGGGACATAAGGACCCAAAATAGATGCAGTAGATGAAGGATGAGTGATGGTGGATGAAGGGACATAAGGGTCCAAAATGGACTTATAGGATGAAGGAGGAAGATGGACGGTTTTTTTGAGGCAATATGATGGAGGGGGATAGCGACAAAGGATTTGGTAGAGCGATGGGTAGTGCCTCTTAGTCCTTTAGAAGAGGATCATTTAGGATGTATGGAGGTTGTACCAAAATTTTTGGAGTGTGATGCTTGGGAGATATATCCAAGACCGTGTGTGCTTGGATGTTCTTTGACTTGGATGGGTTCTAAAGTACCTTTCTCATGAAGGCCTAAACCTTTTCCTTGATAGTTCATGTTCTTGAGCATATGATCTATGGTGGGATGCTTATTCTTTTGGAAGCATGATGCAAGTAAATTAGCCAGTGGAGGAGGATGGGAGGTGCATATCCCTTACTTTTCTTCTACAAGAAAACCACCATGGAAGAGTGTAATGTTACCAAGGTGATATAAAAGTGGTGTTGGGATGGTAGGGTTAGGCAGCGATGGAGGATCATGTGATAGAGATGAGGGGATGGTGGGATCCTCATTGGGAGGAGTGAGTGATAAGGGATTAGGTGGTATGATAGGATTTGGATTTGTGGCAATGGGTGATAAGGGATCATGAGAGGGATTAGGTGGTATGACAAGATCTAGATTTTTGGGAGCAGGTGATAAGGGCTCATGAGATGGGGTGATTGGATCTTGAGTGTAAAGGGGATCACGGGATGGAGTGGACAAGCTAGTGTAATATTCAGATAGGTAGATGGGATGGTAGGATCGGGATCCCATTGAAGAGAGGGATCATGAGATGAAATGGATAATGGAATATGATCTTGAGATGGAGTGGATGGGATGGTAGGATCTGGATTTGGAGGAGGGGATATGCTTGTATAATTTGGATCAAACCCTTGGAATGGATCATCGTGTGTGTGAGGTATGATGACGAAGGAGTGTTGGAGGGAATTTTCAGGTGGGGGAGATAGGAGGATGGACGATTCATGAAGGTCATGGGATTGAATTTCAGCAATATTAGGACTAGGAGGATTGGATTGGATGTCTCCAATGCATTGGGTGGATCTAGTAGTAAAGTATGGAGATTCAATGGATTTGATGGGTTTGATAGGCTCAACCGTTTAGACAGTGTTAGGAATGGTAATGGGAGTGATAGGTGTAGGATGGAGGAGGATCTCATCACTAGTGGTTGTACATGATAGAGTGGTATGGAATGGTTCCACAACATCAGGATGTGGATTTAGGGATGTCTCTTTTGTCATGTGTCCTTGGAGGACATCTGGAAGGGATGTAGGATTAGGTGGGGTGATGGGAATGGATGGAGGATTAGGGATGGTTGGAGGACTCGAAGGACTAGGATTAAGGATTGGTGGATTAGGATTAGATGAGTGGATGGAATCGGATGTAGGACTAAGAGGATATGGAGGATTATGATTAGTGATTGGGGGATTAGGGTTGGATGGAGGACTAAGAGGAGATGGAGGATTAGGATTAGGAACTAGTTGGTTAGGAATAGACGGAGGATTAAGATATGATGGAGGATGAGGATTAGAGACTAGTGGATTAGGATTGGATGGAGGATGAGGATTAAGATATAATGCAGTGGAGGGGGAAGTGACATGGGAGGATGTGGATGCTGGATTAGGATGGGGAGATTGGGACAGTTGATTATAGTAGGAATATTGAGATGGTGGATTATGATAGGAGGTGTGGATGTTGGATTAGGATGGGAAGATCGAGGTGGTGGGTTAGGATAAGAGGACGTGGGTGGTGGATTAGCATAGAAAGACATGGATGGTGGATTGGGATAGGAGGAAGAGGAGAACTTAATATTTTTTTTGATACCAGAAGATGGACGAAAGTTCAAATTAGGATTCAGGTTAAGCTCAAATTGGGATTAGATTAAAGCTTAGATTAGGATGACTAAAATATGTGATGGGATACAATAGGATTGATGAGACATGATCAGATGATTGATCTGATAAGAGGATGCAACCGATTCTAGACCTAGTTCAGAGATTTGACTTAGATGGAGTAAGGTGTTAGCGATCAGATTGGATTATGAATGGGATGATTACAACACCAAATCCACCTCAAGACGGGAGTAGATTGATTGGGTTGTAATGATGATTTATCAATTTAGGACAAATAACAATTGGGATCAGAGACTTAGGCTGACTTGGATAACATCCTCGAAAAACAATTCTAGAGAATTCAAATTGATGAAATGATGACACACACATGATGTAAGGGGGTTCTAAGATACTTCTAGATGATCAGACTGATGAAATGATGATCTCTTTAGAAAAGCAGATGGATGAGAAGGATTATTATGATGATGATATATTTCATTTGTAGTGAATGAGTCAAAGAACAAGAAGGCTTTCAGTCACTTGCTCTGGGGTAGTGATGCCTATCCAGGGGCAGGGATTCCTGTCAAGGGTAGGGACACCTATCCAAGGGCATGGATGCCTGTCTTAGGGTAGGAATGCATGTCCTAGGGCAGGAACGCCTATCTTTGGGTAGTGATGCCTGTCTTGGGGTAGGGACACCTGTCCAGGGGTAGGGATGCCTATCTTGGGGTAGGGACGCCTATCCGAGAGCAAGGACACCTATCCAAGGGTAGGGACACCTAAAAAACTTGTAGACTTATCTAAATAGTCAAATGATGTTGATAAAGGGGATGAACGAACAAACAGATTGTCAGGATAGGAAAAAAGATGCACAGAACGAGTGAATGATCCCCTAGAATGGGTGAACGAATGCACAAGGTGGGAGAATGACACTCAAAATGGGAAAATAGATACCCGAAATGGGTGAATGAATGCATGAAATGCTTGAATGGATGCACAAGGTGGGGGAACAACACTCGAAATGGAAAAATAGGTTCCTAGAACAGGGTAAAGACAAACAAAGGCTGAAAAAAGGTTGTTCAAAGGGAAGGGTCACCCCTTTTATGGAAAGGCCACCCCTTTGAGGGTAGGGTCACCCAAACAAGGGGCAAGGTCACCTAAATGGGAAAAACTACTAAAATTTTGATGTAGATAGGATAAACAACAATTGAGACAGGGGGCAGGGTCACCCCTTTGAGGGCAAGGTCACTTGTTTGAGGGTGGGGTCACCCCTTTGAGAGCAAGGCCACTTGTTTCAAAAAATTTGGTGATTTTTTACTTGGTCTGAGTGAAAAATGCCTGAAACAAGAAGGAAAGAGTCACCCCTTTGAGGGTAGGGTTGTCCCTTTGAGGGCAAGGTCATTTGTTTCAGGGTGGGGTCACCTCTGTATACTGGTCTGAAACTAACTTAATCAAAAATTGTTATGGAAAATGATAAAAACAACAAGTAAAAGGCCAAAATTGATTGATAATCATTGGTTTTTTACAAGAAGATAGTTCAAACAACACAAGTCTAGTTTTAGTGTTAAGGGTATGGTCAACACAGTCCTTTATCTAGGCTTAACAAGTTTTCTAAGGGAGACCCTGATAAATGCATGGTACATGGGGCACAATCGTGAACACTAGTCCATCACAAGTGTGAGACGGGAACTTCCAATGAGAGATTGGGAGCTCAAACCAACTCTTCAAGTCTTGTCTAGGTATCACCCTAGCTTTGATGCTCCACCAAACATGACATGACTAGATTGAGGTACAAATTTCACCTCCCCCCTTTATATACCCCATCGGTACGCATGGTTGGAATCATCCCTTGGGGTGATGAAATCCCCAAGCAGGTCCCGCTAAGAAAATAAAAAGGGTACAAAAGGACTAAGTGGACTGCGATTTATCTTCACCCAAGATCGCTAGATGGTGCAAGAGGATTGGATACGTCAATAGCCCACTTTCAAACATCAAAAACAAGTTTATTGACCTTTTAATTAATCCTATGTTCCTAGTTTAGAAATGAAAACAAGAAGTTGACTAAACGAGCTTTCTCCCCCTGCAATAAACATATTAGTAGTTTCATTTTTATATCTTCGATGAGCAAGCTACAAAAACATTAGTAACAAAACACACTCAACAAAAAATAATTGTTATTAGGTCAGAAATGGTGAAAAACAGTCATAAATTGAATTCTGAAATGATTTTTTTGAGTGATTGTTTACCTGTTTTTACCTTTGTTTCGGGTGTGGCCGGATCTCTGGTTTGGGCATGGTGGCCTGTTTGTCTAGAACCTATAGAAACAAAAAAAAATATGTTTTGGGTGGGTCACCTTTTTTAGGACGGGGTCACTTGTTTGTGAACCTGAACCTGTAGAAAAGTTAGAAACAAAAAAATAAATAAAAAAATGCAGAAATTGAAAATCTATCTTTTGGGCGGGGTTGTCTGTTTGTGGGAGGGGTTGCCCCTTCCTGGGCGGAGTCGCCTGTTTCTAGGTGGAGTCACTTGTTTGTGGACCTAGGCTTGCAGAAAAGTCTAAAATTTAAAAAAAAACATAAATTGAAGAAATTGAAAATCTGGCTTTTTGGGTGGGGTCGCTTGTTCGTGGGCAGGATCGTCGGGCTTTGTGGGAAGAGTCGCCCCTTTGAAGGCGGAGTTGCCTTTGTGTTTCTAAACCTGCAAGATTTCAAAATAATATAAAACATAAAAGTAATGGACCTGTGACATGGGTCCCATCGGGCGTGCCATAAATGTGTGAAGTAAAAATCCTTAATCTAAAAATGCAAAAAACTAAGTGCAATGAAAAAGAAATACAACACCTTAGATTAGGCCTAGTTGAAACTAAATAAAAACAATATTAAAATAACAAGCAATGGTATACCTTTTCTTGTCTAGCTTGATGGAGTGGTTGGCCCTTGATGATGTTCTTGATGTGTGCTCCTTGATGGAAAGCTTGAAATAATGGAGGTGATTGAGTGATTGATGATAGTGGGTGAGTGCAATAATGGCTACAAGAATGAATTGGATGCAAATGGCTTGAATGCAATAATGTTGCAATAATGGCTAGAATGCAAAAAGCTTCAAAATATCAACACTTAAGCTTCAACTTCAAGCCAAGACCCTCCATTTAAAAAAACATTGACGGTTGAGATTGATCCACCATGGACAAGATGAAAGGTTGTGGTGAGTTGAAGACTCACAAACCCTCACATCTTGCCATGTGTAGGGTGAGATGGAAGAAGGAAAAATGACATGGAAAAGGCCATGTGGTCCCAAGGTACTTGCAAGTACCTTTGGATTGGAGAGGATTTCTTCAAAAAAAATTCCTTGTCTCCAAGTGGGGCTGAAAGTGACAAGTGAGGAATTTTAGAAAGTCCACTCTTGTCACCATGGGGATTGGAGAGAGTGTTGGAGAAACAAAAAGTGAAATTTTAATTCACATTCTTAGAAGAAACCAATGGATAAGACAATGTCCTTCGGTCCTTGTCCTTTGTACTTGATGTCACCTATGAGAGGTCATGGGGAAAAAAAATGCATGGGATAAATAAATGGAATTTAAAATTCCATTGGAAATGACATGGGGAAGATAAATGGAATTAAAAATTGCATTAAGAGTGTTGGAATAATAAAATGGAATTAAAAATTCCATTGGGATGTGGCAAGAGTTGACTAAGGGTGTGATTAGACTAGTTAATGACATATTAGAAGAGGATTAGGTGGCTAATGATGATTAGGATCCAACTTGCAAAATTTGGAGGATGTGACACCTCCTAATCATGGATTAGGAATGTGCACATCCCTAATGATGGGATTAGGAGATGAATTATGATTAAATGTGGATGAGACATAAAAAGAATTAATTAAGTGGGTTATTTATTTAATTCATTGGAAGAAAGAGATAAAGGGGTAAGGTATTTAATTAAATAACTAAATACCTCAAGGAATTAGAAGACTTTAGGGTATTAATTAAATAATAGTAAAATTATTTAATTAACGTGGGTAAAAGGATATTTAAATGAAAAGGGTAAATTTGACCAAATATAAGTGGTCAAATCTAGATGTCTACAAGTAGCATGGTTATTTGTAAAATATCTCCCTTATAAAGAGGTTTCTTGTCCAATCTTCCCAAATCACTGGGAGGATTGGACAAGGGAAATTAAAAAATTTGTTTTAATCCACATGGAGAAGACTAATAGAATTAAAAACTCATAGAAGGACATGGGAGAAATAAAATGGAATTAAAAATTCAATATAGGTATGGGGATAGCTTCTCCAAAAGGAGAAGGCATTTAATAAAGGGTTGACTAAGGGACATTGTCATAAATGGAAAAGGGATAAGGTTTGATTAATCCTAAGATTAGATTGTGCAAGTAAGAGGGTTAAGTGGGGGGTTAGATTAATAATGAGGATTAAAAGCCCACTTGCAAATGTAGGATTGTGACACCTCCTAGTCAAGAATTAGGAATGTGCGTGTCCTAATAATAAGATTAGGAAAATGGATTAGGATTATGCTAGGGTACATTTTGGTTTTCAACCAATTTTTGGGCCCATTTGGAGCCTCTAAGTGCTTCAAAATTGACTTCAAATATTTTTAACAAGATTTTTTGAAATTAGAATTTTAATATCTCTCAAATGACAAATGATATTGAAGCAATTTCTTCACCATTGGCTTCAATTTCCAATTTTGGAGGTCTGTGTAAGATTTTTTTCCCATATGTGCATAAATATAGACTTACTAAAAATAGTAACTTTCCAAATTTAGCCCTTATTGAAAAGAAACAATTTTTTTTGGTTGATGCAAGATTTCTCTTATATCATGGATGGTTCTACATCAAAAAGGCTCGTCAATCACTATTGAGTTTAGTGACATAGATGAATTCTTTCACTTGTGAAAACTAGCATTGTTGGCACCTTTTAATTGCTTGAAAGAGATCTAAAAACAAGGCTGGCTGGTAGTACCCGATGCACATGATATTAATGGTGGTTGTTTTCATCAATAAGTGGCCATCCAAGGGGTTGAAATGCATATCCTACATTATTTTTTTTGGCTTGGTATCTTCTTTGACACATCTAAGGAGGATCTCATCGAAGTTCCTTTTGAAAAGAACTCCTTGAACTAGCATATAACTAGCTCCTTACAATCTATAAAATATCCTTTTGTGCACAAGGAGATCATTTGGAAACCACACAGTCTCCATGAATCGATTCCTATCAACAACCCAAGACCTATTGGTTTCATACTGTTTACCGAAAAACAACCTTTGGCGCATCATGCTCATTTATCAAGATGGTGACACATTGCACCAAGTATTCACAAAATCCCCTCCATCGGATAACCTTGGTGGGTCTAACTTCAAAATCATATTAAAGGATCTGAGTGAACTAATTGGCTCTCTTGTTTATGATTTCTCCCTGCATGATGATTCTATGATGCTCGGATGTGCCACATATACCATTATCTTACTTCCTGCCACCAAGTGCCTAAACTTCTTAAGACCTTTCACAATGGTGAAGGCCTACCTCTGAACAAAGTTATATTTAGTTTAATATCCCCATAGAGTTCTTGAGTAGAATGCAATGGGTTGATCACCTTTTCCTTCATCCTCTTTCTAGTTTAGCATGGTTTCCAAGCTACTGTGGATGATAAAATCTGCAAAAGAGTTAACTCAAACCGGTTTCATGTTGTTAGCATGAAAGTTAGTTTAAATCAGAAAATCTAACATCCCTATGAAATATTTAATCATATCTAAATATGCAACTAATGGGTAGAAAAATAGGCTAAACAGAAGCATATAAGAAATATAATTAAACTCTATTTCATAGTGGATTGGTGCCACTCTATTGTGTAGTAAGTAGCCCTTTCCCAATCCTTGAACAAGTTTAATGATGGTATGAGTAAGATTAATTCTCAAATGAAGAGAATAACCTTGCATGAAGATGTGGAATGAAGGTGAATTTGACTATAGTAAGTTTACTCAAAGTTGTGTGTTGTTGAATGAGGAGAGGAGTCTCCAATTTATATATTTCCAAACTGGAAAAGAGAGTAAAATAGAGCAATGTGGGATCATTCGACATCCAATTGCCAAGTGCCACTTGTCAAGATGTGAATGGTTGAAGGTTCTGCACATTTTGGCCAAAGTACTAATAAATGCAATTAGGTGGAATTTCAAATTGGAGAAATGACATGTGAGAGGGAAAAAGGAATGAAATAAATGCCATTGGTTCAATGCATAAGGACATGTAAGAAAAGTGAATGCCTTGTTGGATGAACAAGTCCACTTGGACTTTTTGAATTCAAATTGAGAGAATATTCCCTTTTGATGCCATGTGAGGAAAATAGAGAATTAAATAAATCAAACTAATTGATTTATTGTGCAAGTTGCATTCTCTAGAGGATTTTAGTGAGAAGGATTAACTTAATCAGAGTTTTGATTAATTTAAAGAAGGATTTAGATGATTTGACAATTTTGACTTAAATAGGTGAATTATTTTAAATTAGAATTGAGAAGAAATGATTAACTAAATGAATGATTTTGATTTATTTAGCCAAGGAGGATAATGTTAGATTGAATCAAATAAGGTTTAATTTATTTTATTTAATAAGATGACTTTAGAAAATTTAATCAAATAAAATGATTTATTTAATTAAATAGAAATGTAAGGTTGATTAAATTAGATTGATTAATTTAATCACAGGAGGAGGAAGACTTTAATCAAATGAATAGTGATTCATTAAATTAAGAAACATAATATGATGGAATGTTGTGAGTATGATTTAGGAAGAAATGTTGTTAATAATCAAGATCAAGTGTGTCGAACTGGAATTGCACATTTTCCATGTCTATATTTTGCCCCTCTTTGAAGCAATGTACTTGTTGTATTGATTCAAAGAATAAACCACTGTGATCAAAGTTTAAAATTTCTCAATTTTTTCACATGCCCCACTATTGTCCCAGCGACTAGGATTATGCTGGTATATTGCCCCCTCGAGATATCAAACAGGAATATATGATTTTCTGATCGAGATCATGATAAATTGCGAGAGGAGTGGTTGTATTGATCAAAATGATGAAAGATAATTCTTTGATGTAGACAAATCCGATGATGCATATAGAGTCATCGACTATGGGTAGTCTTGTGTATAGCCTGGTGCAACACACCACTTTTTTGATAGAAATGTTAGTAAGGATAGAAGAATAAGGAGAATAAGATGGATGGAAGGAGGATCCACACAAGTTCACATTGTTACCGATGATGATGATGATTTGCTTACCAGGAGTTGGGATTTTCAAAGGGCTAATTACTTTATGTTTGATAGCACACATAGGTACGATGCATCAAGGTATAAAAGACCATGATGGCATGGATCCTAGTGTGATGGACTTTGACTCATCAAATAGATAGGAGTACGCTTGTTCACACTTGACAAACATAACCTTATTGAGAACGTAATTCAGATATTCTAGACATCTCGGGCCAAAACATAAAAAAGGCAAGCCTTCTTATGTGGTCAACAAGATGCCTAAAACATCCTTCCTACAAACAAAAAAATTTATCTATGACGAAGTTATTTTACAAGAATATCCAACAAGCACAATAGATAAAAAGATAATAATCATTGCCCCATTCCTTTCTCTCTAAACCTGTTTTGTTTAGGCATCATCGAGAGGTCCTTTGAATGAGCACAAAATAAGATAAGTCCATAAAAGACCAAATAAAGAAACCAAACAAGCTAATGTTCTTCATACCGCTAGCCAAGGCTAAACTATTGTGGGGTACCTAATGCTTATGTCCATCGTGGGAAGGATTCATCCTAGGAAATGTAGTGATCAGGGTTTTGATGGGACTAACTTGGGTGATAAGCTATTGATACTTTGAGTTGACCAACTTGCTTGCTTATTGACTTAGACTTTCAAGACTCTGACGATTAGGTGTTCACTTTAGAATCTTCTAAACTTGCTTCTGATTGCTCCATCAAAGGATGAAGGTGACGATTGATTTATTATGAGCGGTGATTATTGCGGGTGAAACCGAGATGAGATTGATGCACCATTTTGGGTTTTTCATATATTTTGAGGTTGTTTTTAGTATTTTTGAGATGTTTTGCAAATTTTTTTGGTATTTTCAAGATTTACGGTGAAGAGACTAACCTAAAGACCTATCTTAGGGGTCTCGGGAGTTGATCCATAGATTAGCCTTGCCTACGTTATACACGCAGAAACCACATACTTTGACTGACGACGGACCTGACTTGATGAAAAGATGAATGGGAAAATAGATTGCCATTTTATTACGATGGATGCCTAAAGGACTGACCTAAATGTCTTGGGGGATGATCAAAGATCAACCTTGCCTATGTTCAAGATCAGAGATGACATAGTTTAGACTAGGTGAAATACTATCAAGACTTAATGATGAATTTTTTGAAGATTTTCTGATATTTCGACAAGTTTTTGGATTTGTGAATGATTTGGATGTTTTTGGATTTTTGATGAATTTTTGGAATGTTTTTGGATTTTCGCATGATTTGATGATTTGGATATGGATATGTGATGACATCAGTGCTCCGTTTTGAGATTTTGTTGAAAACCAAGCTTAATTTTGATCAATTGGATTAATGGATTGATAGTTTGACTAAGTGTGTTAAGTCAAACAAAAGTGATAATGCACTTGTATATTCCAGGAAGTTGTGTTATCGTTAGAGTAAACTTGTACAAAAGAGGATGGTTTGACTAAGTGTGTTAAGTCAAACAAGTTGATGATGGATTGGATAATTTGGCTAAGTGTGTTAAGCCAAACAAGATGATAATGCACTTGTAAATTCTAGGAAGTTATGTTATCATGAAGTAAACTCATACACAAGGGGGTGTTTTGACTAAGTGTGTTAAGTCAAACAAGGTGATAATTAATTGGATTCGATTGATCAATATTGATGAAGCTTGATTTGGAATAAAATAGCTTTGATGATTTTGATGCGATGCTAACATGTGCATTAGATGCGACTGATATTGATTGTTTGGATTGATGTTCGATGAAAGATAAAACTTGATAAGGAACATCGTCTTGTCAAAATATGCCATGGTCTAGCGATTTGGATCTTTGGCTCACAAACGCTTTAACCAATTTGATTTCATGTTTGCCAATGTTCGGATCACCAAATAAGCTGGAGGATATAGATCAAGATTTATTCTCGAAGCAAGATGTAAATATTTGCCCCTAGTGTCTAGCAATGTTTGGAATGTCATGGGTGGATTCTTGGATGAATGAATATGAATTATATTGTGATAAGATAAGGGTGCTCAGAATAGAGGATTCCCATTCGGATAATACTTCAAGTCTCAGATAATGTTTGGATTGGATAGGATCAATGAAAATGATCCATGTTAAGATGTTTACCATAGGCAAGTGCAAAGTGTGCATGAAACCTTCATCAAGATCAAGATAAGGTGGATAGATGGTAATGGGTTGCATAAATGATTCATGGATGAGCGGATGATATGGCTGGAATGTTTGCTTTATTATGGATGCGATAAGATACTTTCTCCTGAACTAGCGTACACAGATGCTCGATTCTACACATGATGCCTATTTGCCAGGTTTTCATCATGGTACCTATCCAAAGTGCCACCGAAATGGTTTTCACTAGAGGACGATTTTTTTCTTTACTGTTTTCAATCTTTTTCCTTTTTTTTTTGGATTTTTTATATTTTTTGATTTTTTTTTGTATTTTTAGAGAGATTTTAAGTTGATGTTGAACCACCTAGTGGTGCTAATGTTGATACTTCTGTCATAATGTGCCATCTATATCCTACTTGAAGAAGCTCCTTTTCCAAGATACATGCACTTGAAAGAAAATTTTGAGAAGTCTATTCTACTTTGTTAACACCGGGGTTAACTCTATCTTTGTGCGCACATCACGATAGAGTGCCTTCCAAATCCTTATGATGAAGGGTAGTTGCCAACACATGGTCAATGTGAGAATTGGATATCATGCGTGGAGGCCTGGATGGAGTGTGTTTAGGAATAAAATATGGATTGGTTGACATTTGGAACCTTTGACTCTCCAAACTTTGGAAGATGAGCAATAATGAGTGGATATGGAAGTGTGCTTGGAATTAGGACCAACAACTTGATATACTTTGTATGTCGCTTGAGAAGCATGCTTTTTCCTTTGTGGACATCTTGGATGGATACTTTTCCCTTTTTGATTTTTCCCAATAGTTTCTTTGACTGATGGAGTTTGATAGGGATCATCTTTCTTTGTATTTTTTGGTATCCACTTGTATGCTTCGCTACTTCTTTTTCTTTGATATCATTTTTTGTTCTTTGATTCAAGTTTTTATTTTCTTGTTGGTCCCAATTCATGGATGGGGTGATAGGTGGATGAAGATTCATGACATGGCGGGTTGTAGTATTGGCATTGATTTCATCATAAGGATTCTTCGTGCTTCCTATGTTGACGTTTGCTTGAGACAAAGTTGCCCCCAGTTTTATAGAAGTATCCCTAATATGTTGAGATCCCTTAATTGTCGAATAAACAAGGCCTTGATGCTTAGGATTACCAATAATCTATATTGGTTCTAGGATACCTTGTTCATGCAGACCTAATCCTTTACCTTGATAATTCATCTACTGAAAAAAATTATTTGCAATAGGATATGATTTACCTTGGAAACAAGGTGCTAATACTTTTCTACTATGTGGTGTATCTTCAAAAGTGACAATTGCTTTATTGAAGTGATAGCTTGCTCTAAGAAAGGTAAGTGATCCAACTTTATAAGTGATAAGATCCTCTATATGTGGGATGAATGCCTGATTGATATCTTTGTCTTGATCTCGTGAGATATCAGATGGCAATGCTTCTTCAAAAAGTGTATAAAACTTTTCCTCATGATTCATTTCACAGGGTGTTTTTGATTCACGACTTTTGTAGGAGCCTTCTTCATGATCTATTTCTGATATGTTTCTGCAAGATGTTTCTAAACTTTGATCTTGTGTACAAGTGTTAAGAGTAGGAGACTCTTATTCCTTGGCAATGATGTCAAGAGTATGAGACTCTTGTTTCTCAGTAAGAGTATGAGACTCTTGTTTTGAATAATGATCATCTACATGTCCATCCAAAGGAAGCATCTTGTGGGTAGACAAAGGGATGTGTGCTATATGGATATGATCATTTGTGACATCTTGTATAGCTAGAAGAGTGCCCATTAGATCATTGTAGTATCTTGGAGATACAAATTATCGATCTTGATTAGTTTCGGAATTGCTTTCAATGTGCTTTGGATCATGTTCTTAACATGGATCAATCTCAAATGATGGATTGCTTATAGTGGGTTCTTGGACATCATTCTTAGGCATGGAAAGTGGCTCAAAATCCACTTGTTCTTTGAATGAATTTGGATCAAGTGTAGTGTCAAATATTCTTTCACTATTCACAATTGTGAGGTCAAAGGACGTCAATATGCCTTGGGAGGGACCATTGCTAGACCTTGATGGAAGATTTTGATCATGCTTTGGAATAACTTCTTGAGATATGTCCTCTAACTCGTTAGGTGATGTAGAGACATTTTCAACATGGTCATTGGTCGAGGGATCTTGGTTTATGTCAATAGGATCAAATAACATCAACACTCCTTGAAATAGATTTTTGTAGGAGGGGTCTTGATTATGACTAAATAATGGCTCTTGATGTATGCTGATTTGATCTTCAAATGAGGTAGACATATCTTCACAATGCTCATTGATGGATTGATTCTGATCATTGTCTTCAACCGTTATGGTGGAGAGATTGTCAATATCTTCAACCATAGGGTCAAGTGATGTTAATGTTTCTTGAATTGGATCATTGTTATGCATCGTTGGTGAGTTTTGATCATGATTGAAAAGTAGCTCTTGGTGTGTGTTGATTTGATCATTGGATGAGATGGAAACATCTTCAAGGTGTTCATTGATAGATTGATCTTGATTTTTGATTTGAACAATTGTGGTGGGAATCTAGTGCAAGCTTTGAGTGAGTAATGTCTGTGTTTTCTGCTGAGCCAACAATGCTTGTTGTTGGTCGTGTCGTTGTTGTGCCAACAATGATTTTTGTTGGGCTTGTTGTTGAGATACTTGTTGATGCACTTGTTGATGGATTTCTTGCAATAGTGCCCAGGATTCTGCTTGCCCCTGTCGGGCTTGGTGTTGGGCTTGAGTTTGAGCCTGTGCTTGTTGGGCTACTTGAGCGACTTGCACAACTTGTGCAACTTGTTGGGATTGTGCAACTTGTGCAGCTTGTGCGTCTTGTGCAACTTGTACAGCTTGTTGGGTAGCTAGTTGTGCTTGCGCTTGCTGAGCAGCCAATTGTGTAGCTTGTTGGTTTCAGAGCGCCTTTTTGTGAGAAGCTTCTTGAGTGGATTGCAACATGATGGAGAATGAATTTTTTGTGTTGTGTTTTGGCGGTGGTGGTGGGGGATTGGGAATGGTGTTGATTGTTGGGGTTGCTTGGATGGCTGCCCCCTGCTGTTGTGATATCGATGGAAAAATGGGATGATTTGGTATGATGTTTTGATTTGGCATTATAGATTGACTTTGAACATTGTTGTGGTTGAGAATCATATTGCCTTGATTTAGGTAGCTTTGATTTTGCATGGTGTTACCTTCACTTGGATCAATACCTAGAGTCATCAACATATTGCCTGGATTTTGAAAAACATTGATGGGATTTGTAAACATGTCTGCCCCAAAATTTACCAAGTGGGTATGTGCAGGATCATGATGGGCCAAAAAGTGGCGATATGTAAGCCATATGATGGTCCATGTGGTTGATGATTTTTTTTTTACCCAAAATTGATGAAACGAAAAAGGTTTTTAGAGGAGATTCTCGGCTTTCCACCAATATAAATTATGCTTCACTTTGAATTTAATAAATAATTATTATTCATTTTCTATTAGAATTATGAATAAAGTCCTGATTGATACGCTGATTGAAAAACATCTATAACTTTCAAATGGTATCACGTTTTTTGAATCCGAAAAAACGCATCACATTCTGTGCTTTTCATACTATAGGATTAAAAAATAAAAAAATGAATTTCATGAATTTTTGACCAAGTTAAGGTGGTTAGACAGAAGAGCTTTAATACTTTTTTAAAGTTGTAATAAAAAAATCATAATTAATTATAAACTTGGAAAAAAATTATAAAAAATACGCATCACATCGGGACATGCGTCCTCTACTTATATCTAAAAGATTATTAAAAAATATTATCATTTTATTGTGGTTAGGGTGGTCAAATAGACACCTACTTCTTATTTTTACCCTGAAATTTAAATACTATTGCATTGAAATTTCAAATTTTCACCAAATAGATTTTATTTTTTTAAATAAAGGTCTAGTAGTTTAGAAACTAAATTCGATTTTCTACAGATTCTATTTTTACATTTTTTTGAAATCATTTAGATAAATTATTCAAATGTTTATGTCAAGTTGTCTAACTCTGATTTTTTGTCTTTTTATTGCCACTTAAGGGCCTATTTTTTCCATGATGATCCTACACATACCCAAGTGTGGATTTGAAATGGTCATGTTTGGTAAAGTTGTACTTGGTATGTATGGATTTGGTGGGATAATGTTGTTTGTAAAACTCATGCATTGAGCGTTTGGTTGATAGATTTGCAAATTTCAACTTGGATTTAAATCTACCATTGGGAAAGGTGTTCCAAACTTTGGATTGGGCATACTCACATTTGTTGTACTTTTGAGGTTTGTAGGAGATAATGATCCCATGTATGGATTGTACAAATGCAAGTTTTGTGAATCAATTGGCATTGTAAGGCTTGGATAATTTGGTTGACTTGGACTACTCATGATGTATGAATCAAGTTGATATTCCATGTTCCTCTTGTGTTTTGATCTCACTAACCTCTGAGGGGTTTAGGACCAATAATGAGATGAAAGATGAAAGGGTGAGTGATATCTATGTTTGAACTTTTTGGAACTTTGGATCAATGCAAGACTTTAGGAGTTGGTTTGATTTGATTTGGATAGTTTGACTAAGTGTGTTAAGTCAAACAAGATGATGGTGAACTTTGTAAGCCCTAGGAAGCTGTGTTATCCTAGAGAAACTTGCTCAAGAGAATAAATTGGCTAAGTGTGTTGAGCCAATCAAAGTGATCATGAACTAGTAGACCTCAAGAAGCTGTGTTATCCTAGAGGAAAATTTGTTCAAGAAGATTGATAATTTGACTAGGTGTGTTAAGTCAAACTTAATGGTGTTGATTTTTCAAAATTCTAGCATGAATGATGTTTCAAAGTTCCAAAAGTTGTTGGTGAAATGGAATTTGATAAATGTTTGGATGGATGAAGTGTTTTGACTTGATCCTAGATTACCCTATGAGGACTTGTTGACAAGACCAAGGTTTTTAAGAACATGCTTTTCCCTAAGAGTAACTCAAACCAAAATAGCAATGTTTGCATGTAAAACCATAAGACACAAGTTTGAAAGCATATGTGTGGTTCAATTGTCTATTATCTTGCTTAGATTCGGTTCCTTTTACCACAAACACTTTCTTGATTATGTTTCAAACTGCATGCCTAGTGTCCCACTTTCTTTTTCATACCACAAGGTCCATTGTGTGGAAATAAAGGAAAGTAGGGAAAAAGTTTCCTATGTTTAACCTTGTTGAAAGAGAATGATGATAGAATCCACGCACTTAGAAACCTCTAAGGATATGATCTGTAGGGAAAGCAAGAGTGCTTAAATACGTCAAAAGGGTATTTTATCCTTCCAAGGGGTTTGAAATTCAAGGCTCCTTGTGTATGTTTGTTTTCAAATGTTTTCGAGAACCAAGCAATGTGTTTTCCACTCCCAAGCACTTTTTACAATCCTAGGATGATGAGACAATATTCTATTGGGTTCCCGCTTGGACGAATCCAACTACGCATATTTTGTGTGAATGGATAAATGCTTGACCACACTGGCTCCCCTCCATGACGCACACTTCTCGGGTCAGCCAAGAATTAGTACCCATGAATCTCCCATGGCATACCTTCCATTTCGACAAGAAAACCACCTATATAATGTGGGGCGGTTTAAGAGAATATGACCTCTTGCACCAACAAAATAGACAAGGTTTTGGCCTTTTCTAGACAAAGGGTTTTAATTTGGGCATTTTGTTTGTGGGGGATTATCCAACATCAGTGAGAGTCCATTTATGTCCATCTCATCGAAATAATCCTCGTGATTCTTGAACTTTCCTCCAAGAATCCGCACTTATATACCGGTTGGAAGTCGCTTGGCTTTAGCGTGTTCCTGGTTGGGTTGTTCCCTTGGGTGAGTACCTTTTCCCACAAGGCAGGCCCTCTAAGATAAACAATAGCGAGCTAGCATATCCCGTCATTCAATCAACCCTTGTTAAAAACAAAGGGAGAACCTCCACAATATGCCGTGCTCACACTCACATGTTTTGTTCAATTTTAGGTACCCAAATTGAAATGTGGAGGCAATCTTTTATGCAACTTAGTGTCACCAAAAAGACTTTTGATTCTCAAGGTTGCCATGAAGCACGAGAGAAGTGCATATGCCTTTTCAAATGACACTACTTTGCAAAAAAGATTACAAGACACAAAAAACACATGTTCATTTTAAATCCTTCAAAGCAATAGTGAATTCTTTTTAAGCACCAAAGGAAATGTGAGATTTTTCCTTCAATTTTAAAACCAAAATCGAAATCTAGTAAATTTCTAAGGTTCAATTTTAACCAAAAGATCAAGTCAAAATGGTTAATTTTAAGCCCCAAAAATAGATGTGGGATGTTTTAAAACTAAAATGAAAATCTAGCTCAACAAGCATTAAAAAATGCTTTTGTGATTTTCTCCAATCTTGTTTTTTTTTGCCTTGATTCAATCCCGATGTCAACCTTCAAAAGAAAATACAAAGTTAATAATAAAAAAAAAAATCTCATGTATTATGTCCTAATCATAAGTTATTAAAAAAAATTGCCATCTCTAAAAAAGAAATTATTTAACCCCCTTATAAATGCAAAAAAATAAAAATTCCTTTATACCGCTGCCCTTTTTCACAAAGTGAACACTTCTACTGCTATACCATGGCCCCTTGTTGGCTATCTAGCGGTATCACAGTTGGCGGCTTCACACAGTCGGCCAACATGTTTTTTTTTTTTTTTTACCACATTACTGCTGATGGTAGGGTGGATGACTACGGTAACGCGGTGGTGGTCTGCTCAGACAGTCAGGTGGGTCTACCGCAGTACCGTGGGTGATTGGATTGAAGACCGTGGTAACGCGGTGATGGTTCACAGGTTTACTGCGCTACCGCTGGTGGTTAGGCAGGAGACCACGGTAGTGCGGTGATAGCTGAGATGATTGTTAAGGTGAGGATGACGGTTAACCACAATATTGTGGGTAAGCGACAGTAAGTCTACGATAACGTGGGAGACCAAGAGGGTGAAGCCCGTGGCGGTTAACTGCAATATCACGGGGGGTTAGCAGGTAGACCATGGTAAGGCGGTGAAGATTGTGGCAGTTAATTGCAATACTACGGGGGGGTACGGAAGAAGGCTACGGTTATGTGGTAATGAATGGCAGACAACAAAAGTAGTGGCGGAGATGGATACCGCGATACCACGGGTGGTCGAAGGGTAGGCCGTGGTATGGTGGTGGATACCGCAATACTGTGAGCAGTAAAAGGGTAGGCCGTAGTATGGCGGTGGATACCACGGTATCGCCAATAGTAAGGATTGATGGTGCAATAAGGCGGTAAAAGGGCAGGAGTTAAGGCCAGGGAAAACACACGAGACCGCTATACCGTGGATGGGTGGAATGAAAGGCGCGGTAACGCGGGCGAAGGCCGGCCTAGCTGCATGGGAAAAATGCAAGGAATAACATGGGAGAAGGAGAAAATATGCAACAAAATCTCGTTCGATTTATGATTTGATTATCTGAGAATATCTACTTTCAGCATACATGAACAGTTAAGCATTTGCCAAGAAAATAAAAAAAAATAAAAATCAAGATTCGTATTCTATAAAAAAATAAAATTAACCATAAATAACAGTAGAAATGATTGTTAATAAAACAGTTAAACATATTGAACAAAATTTCCTACAACAGAGATACAACTAAAACTGTTACAACAAATTGTTCAGGCCCTCCTTCTAGTGCCAGAATGTGGATGATAAAATCTGCAAAAGAGTCAACTCGAACCGGTTTCATGTTGTTAGCACAAAAGTTAGTTTAAATCAGAAAATCTAACATCCATATGAAATATTTAATCATATCTAAATATGCAACTAATGGGTAGAAAAATAGGTTAAATAGAAGCATATAAGAAATATAATTAAACTCTATCTCATAGTGGATTGGTGCCACTCTGTTGTGTAGTAAGCAGCCCTTTCCCAATCCTTGAACAAGTTGAATGACGGTATGAGTAAGATTAATTCTCAAATGAAGAGAATAACCTTGCATGAAGATGTGGAATGAAGGTGAATTTGAGTATAGTAAGTTTACTTAAAGCTGTGTGTTGTTGAATGAGGAGAGGAGTCTCCAATTTATAGATTTCCAAACTAGAAAAAAGAGTAAAATAGAGCAATGTGGGATCATTCAAGATCCAATGGCCAAGTGCCACTTGTCAAGATGTGAATGGTTGAAGGTTGTGCACATTTTGGCCAAAGTGCTAATAAATGCAATTAGGTGGAATTTCAAATTGGAGAAACGACATGTGAGAGGGAAAAAGGAATGAAATAAATGCCACTTGGCTCAATGCACAAGGACATGTAAGAGAAGTGAATGCCTTATTGGATGTGCAAGTCCACTTGGACTTTTTGAATTCAAATTGAGAGAATATTCCCTTTGGATGCCATGTGAGGAAAATAGAGAATTAAATAAATCAAACTAATTGATTTATTGTGCAAGTTGCATTCTCTAGAGGATTTTTGTGAGAAGGTTTAACTTAATTAGAGTTTTGATTAATTTAAGGAAGGATTTAGATGATTTGACAATTTTGACTTAAATAGGTGAATTATTTTAAATCAGAATTGAGAAGAAATGATTAACTAAATAAATGATTTTGATTTATTTAGCCAAGGAGGATAATGTTAGATTAAATCAAATAAGTTTTAATTTAATAAGATGACTTTAGAAAATTTAATCAAATAAAATGATTTATTTAATTAAATAGAAATGTAAGGTTGATTAAATTAGATTGATTAATTTAATCATAGGAGGAGGAAGACTTTAATCAAATGAATAGTGATTCATTAAGTTAAGAGATAGAATATGATGGAATGTTGTGAGTATGATTCAGGAAGAAATGTTGTTAATAATCAAGATCAAGTGTGTCGAACTAGAATTGCACATTTTTCATGTCTACAACTATGTTCACTTCTTTAAACATACATGACAATCTCCTTAGAGAAGATAGGATTGACTAGCATGAGGGTAGTGGATATTGCATCCTTAATCTTATCAAAATATATCCTCCCTTTAATGGTCCATTTGAATTTTTGGTCCTTTTTCAACATTAGGGTGATGGGACTTACAAGCCTTGCAAAGTTAGATATGAACTGACTAAAAAAGTTAATCTTTTTGAGGAAATATTGGACTCCCTTTTTTGTTTACTGGCAGGGACAAATCTCTGATGACCTACACTCTTTCTGAATCAATGGAGATACCTTCTTTGGATACCATGTATCCTATTATCTTTCCTTGTGGCACTCCAAAGACACACTGATTAGGGTTGAGGGCTACCCCAAACTCTTGGAACCTTTCAAAAATGTTCTCTAGATGTCAAGATGATCATCCCTTTTCTTAGAGAATATTGTGAGGTCATCCAAGTAGATGAGGATGATTATGTTGATTAGGGCTTCGAATGTTATGTCCATGGCCCATTAGAAAGTATCTCCTACATTGGAGAGGCCAAAAGTCATTTTCGCATATGTGAAGGTTCCCCACTTTGTAGTGAAAGTGGTTTAATGTTGGTCTTCCTCACTAACCCATACCTAGTTGTAGCCTAAGAAATCATCAAGCAAATAGAATATCTCTATAAAGGGAAGGGGGTTTATTTATCCTTCATGGATTCTTTTTTAAAGTCCTTGAAATCCACACAGACTTCGATTTCTCCATTTTTTATTTCTCACGGGAACTAGGTTAGACACACATGTTGAATGCCTGATGGGGTATATGATCCTTGAATCAATTATTTTCATTAGATCTTGAGCCATGAGAGACTCAACCTTTAAATTTATCGACCTCTTCCTTTGACACACTAGTTTATCTTGCTCGACCAAATCTATGGTGTGTTGGATCACCTCGTGGTCATACCATTTTAGGTCGTCATAGGTCCAGGCCACAACCCCTTTACAATCATTGAAGAATAATATCAATTGATCCTTTATCCTTTTGGGAAAATTCTTTCTCAACCTTCAACTTCCTTCCATCTCCTACATTAATTTTTTAGTAGTCGCTTTTGTTTATGATAAAATTCCTTTTATCATTCCTAGTATCAACAAAATCAAACATATTCTCTAGGGTGATCAAACCCTTTAAAAGTTTGGTGGTTTTGAGTTGTATGATTTGGTCTTTGTAGGATTATTCAATCTTTGGCTCTAGTTACTCTACGAACTCGAATGACTACTGGAGGAACATGGAAATCTAATCATTTATCTCAAACACTTTCCAATTTTGATTGTTGTTTGAGATAGTAGGTCTGATAATCACATGCAGTACATGACCATTTGTTAAGAAATCGATCATTAGTTCAAACGATGAGCCAACCACTACCATTTTTTCTACTTATGCATTATTATTTTTTGGGGATGATTCAAAAATTGAAAGCCTCAAAGGCTTCAATTAGATACCACACCCTATGTTGATAAGATATCATGTAGACATTATTTTCCACTACAGTTCTACTTGTTTCACTACCAGTTCAGAGTCTCTGAATACCTTTGTCTACTTCACACCCATGTGCTCAACAAGGTTGAGGCTATGGGCCAAGGCTTCATAGTCAACATCATTGTTTGTGAAAAAAAAATAGAAGCAAAAATATCTAAGGGTTTCTTTCTCAGAAGGAGATAGCAATCATATGCCAACCTCAAAGTTGGTTTTGCATTTCACACCATCAAAGTGTAGGGTCCAAAAATTGGAATCAGTTTTAGGCTCTTTCCTCTGATCTTCTTTCTTCTTCATGATCTTTGTGATGACCTATTCTTCATAATGAGTTACATAATTCTAGAGATTGATGGCATAAAATTTCCTGAATGGATCATTCTTGTTAGAATTGGCTATGGATGACAAGATCTTGAGACCAAATAGAAAGCACAAATAGAGAGAATAGAATGTGGCAAGAATAAACTATGTTCTTATCAATATTATTCAATTATATGTTGTGATTTGTACAATGTAGTAGTAACCCCTTGGTTATATAGCCAAGGTGAGATACAACATGTCATAGGATTATAACAAGTGTCTTAATCATATGACATGAGACAACTAATCACACTTCCCTAGGTTCACATGTGTTACAAGTCAAAAGATAAGATAAAAACTAATGACAACCAACACCTTCTATAAATATTCCTTCCTATGACCTAAGTGAACTTAAAAAACATGTAAATGAGTCCCCTAGTAATGAATTAACTAGGTACACGACTTTATTTACACCAACAACCCCCCTGAAGTGCAACTTAGGGAATAAAAAATTATTATGCAAATGACACAAAGATGCAAAGATGGGTCTTGACTATGAGGCCATATTATGCACCCATGTACATGTGAAAATGAAATCTCTCACAAATGGAGAAAAGGAGAAAACCTAGTGTGAAAAAACTCCTCCCCAAAAGAGAGATAAAAGATACAATAAGGAAATTATCTCAATGAAGTATGAGAAGGTAAAAATCCCATGTGAGGGAAAAGACCCACCCATAAGAGAGAAGAAGAAGAGAGACAAGGTTGCCCACCCTCAATGTTGAGTCTCTTGCAATGATGGTAGAAGCTCGACATTGAATGCTGAAGATGATCCAAAAGCGTTGAACAACATTCCTCCGCTTAGAAAGAAACAAAACCATTGTTGTATGCATGATGTCAAGAAGATGGGTGATGGATGATGATGTCTCTAAAGCATGCTCAAGTGTCTTCATGTTGATGCCAAAAGATAACACACTCCAAATAGGCATTCTAGGCCACATTGCTAAAGAGGACAATCCAAAATCTAGTAGAGATGAATGTAGAACACAATCCAAAGACAAAGAAGCCTCCTCCAAATTTTGTCCAAAAGTATCCATAGTCACGTCAAGCTGCAAGGAATGATCATGTGTAGATATTGAACAAGAGGGTCAAGGTATTCCCTCATAACAACTGAAGAAGGATCTTCTCCATCAAAGAGAAGATGAATGTCATCAATGATTTGCCCCAAATATGCAAGATGAGACTCCAAAAACAAGTTTTAAATACCTATCAAGAAGTCATCCAAAGTATCCAAATCTGAAAGACAATGAGAATCTTGTTGCACTGAATCACAAGAAACCAAAAATGTTGGATCACAAGCATCCTCAGGCACAATAGTAGATGGAGGATATGAAATGAATGAATCAAGAACTATATATGATGTGAGTGCTCCCAAGTTCAAGAATCCAAATGTCTCCTCTGAATCAAGGTTTATACTAGAATTGTGATCAACAACTGAAGGAACAGTGTTACCATCAGAAGCAAAATCTGCATAGCTATACAACTGAGATGAATGGTCAACCACCCCAGTATAAATGATCTCTTGAGTCTCCAAGCCTCAAATGATGACTGAATCAAGAGTGAACTCCACTGTCCTCCCATCTCCACCATGTGTAATATGATATATGGAAAGAATATTGTTAGTCAAATGAGGAACACACAAAACATCTTGGAAAGTGTTGTCCCCAAAACTAATAGATCCCTTCCCAATTATGCTCATGTATGTATTCTTTCACATCAAGATAGGATACATAGTACAAGGCTGAAAAGAAGAGAGTATAGACTGTGAAGATGTCATATGATGAGATAATCCTCAACCTAGAAGCCATCTCCCTGATCCATGACCTAAAAAATCAATAAGATCTTGTCCTTTATTTCGTGATGTAGAATCTTGACCTTTGTCCTTTTTAGATTGTTTTGAAGAATGAGGTGATTCAAACATTCTAGAAGGAAAATCAATCTAATTATTTTTGAGAATATTTTTCAACTCATCAATATCCTTCTTATAACAATAGTGTTCTTCACGTCCATCCTTGTTGCAATATGCACAAAAAGAGTTCTCCTTCTTAGATGATTCCCCTTTGGAAGAGGATTTTATCTTTGCTTGATCTGAATGTGGATTATTCTTTGCTTTCTTCTGTTTCTTATCTGATTTTATTTCTTTCACTTGACTAACCAAAAATGCCTGAGATTTAGAAGTCTTCATGAGACCAATTGAGATAAGATTTTGTTGCTCAAGTATCAACATCTCAGAAAATGATGCAAATGAATGTGTAGTATATGTAGACCCCATAGTCAATCTATGAGTATGAAAGTTATAAATAAAAGAAGCATAATCAGGACCAATTTTTTTCATTGTATTCTAGACCAACTGAATGTCCTTCTTATCAATTCCACATGGTTTACATTGCTCTCTTAGATCATTAATTTTAGTGATGTAGTCTTGGATGTTTTCAAAGTTCTTGAGATCAAGCCTCATCAATTCATTATCAATTTTATAGCCTCTTAATTCATCTATAATACCATACAATTTTCTCGAATGGTCTCTTAATGATATTTTTTACATGATTCAATTTGAAAAAAATAATCTTGAGAAACTAGTCTACGAAGACATTCAAGAGATTTGGTATGTTCAATCATCGATTTTATCTTTTTATCTGCATCTATAGGTTTTGGTACCTTATCTTCAACATATAGAGAGTGAACTTCAGTAATGAACCACCAAAAATGTAACACTAAAAGGGGAAAGAGGATTCCCTTTACTAGGCCCCTAGGGTTTTTCACCTAGCAACACTTGGTGTAGGAATGGCTCTCTTTCTCCTAGTGGTTATGTTGTTTTTGGTAGTTGCATTCAAAGGGATGATGGATTGATTAGGTTGTGATGTGTGTGTGAGAATGTGTGGCTGAAAATTTGAAATGAAATGAAACCAATCTAATCTATGAAATGTAAATAAGGAAATATAAACCAAATGCACCTAAACTATATGCCCTAAATGTATGCAAAACATAAAGTAAAAGGGAAGGTTCAGATCTTGTGCACCTAGAAATAGAATGTTGTAGAAGAGAGGCCCCAAGATGATCTAGAAGTAGAGGGACACTTACGCCAAGAGGGGAAACCTAGTCCTCCTGTCAGGAAAGTCTGCCGAACTAGGTTTCAAGGAAAAGGGTACCTAGTGTTAGTTCTCAAAAATGTTGGTTGGAAAACCTCAAGAGGTTTTGAAGCTCTTGATATGTTTTAGGCTAATGAACAAGGCTAATTCATGTATTTGAACCTTCTTCTCTTTAGGCACTGCCTGACCCAGGTGGGTATACCTATGCAATATACATAGACTTAAACTGTGTGTTTCCTACTTAATCAATCTATCCACAATGGAAATTGAGAGAGGAAATATGTAATCCTAATTTGGTATGAATTGTATAAGCAATATCAAGGTGAAATTTAATATGTTCAGTTAACAAATGTAAGGTTTTGAAAATAGATTTGATAAAACTAAATAATGAAATGGGTGAGACCAGTGCCCTGTTGGGTAAATGGAGTAATGAAGTAAATGGAGTAATGAAGATCTAGAACGAATGACTTATATTGGCTATAACTCAAACTGTTTGGCACACTAATATTGGTTTATAACTTGGATAAACATGCAGGCACATGATTGAAAAACTCTACTTACTTATCCAACTGACAAAACTAGGTTACTTGTAAATTATCAAAAGGATTTTAATCTTTACTTGAAAGAACCAATTGAATAAATTATGCAAAAACACAAATAACACCAAATTGGAGACAAATTGACAATAGTAATTATATGGTCCTTCTTACTAATCCAAATAATACTTCTAGATTACTGTGATTGACTAGAAGGATTTTAATTCCTTTGAGGAAACCAATTAATCATATCACATGAATACAACAAATGTGCATTGATAAATTGAATATATACTTGATATACCAATTCAAATAATAAAGAAGAAATAAAATGGAGACAACAAGATAATTGAATAATTTCAACAAACAATTGATACCAATATGACGCCACAAAATCAAAGATATTTCATTGACTTCCTCAAAATATTTCTTGCAACATAGTCCTTCAGAATATAAATATTATGAAACTTTTTTGATATCCATCAATTATTCCTATTCTACTACTATATCCTCCTCTATCCCACTTATGGTCTTGGTCTCTCTTATATATGTGAGAGGCAACAAGATTCAGACCATTTAGAACATTTCAAAATTTCCTTTTCATAAAGTTCATTAAACATAACTAAAACATGAATTAATGAGATAATTAAACACATTTGACTGCTCAGTTAATCTCCATAGAAGTATATGTGGTCATCAAAGACTTTTTCAAGATACTTCCTCTTCATTATGTACATAATCAATCATCTTTAGAGCCCAAGTATTTTTCTTTCCACTTATTAATTGTCAAGTCGCTTGTCCATTTGAATTTCTATGTAGCTTTGAAGTTTGTAAGATGACTCTTCCATCTATTATCTAGGAGGTTTCTGACATCCAACATGAAATTTGTATATCCATTATCCAGCATGATGATCCCATCAAGTAAAGTATGGAACTTGTTGAGATTAATCTCCCCCTTATCTTGTATATGTTCCAAGCATTGAGGAATCATCTGATCAAATTCTATTCTCCATTCATCTATAACTTTTAACTGATTGTCATCTCTTAGGATTGATGGGGTGAAGATGTATTTGATGGAGTCAAATGTACTCCTCCTACTTTCCACTTTCCTCCTTGTGTCCACCAAATACTTATACTCATCAATCACACCCTTTCCCATTTCCTATGTAGGTTTGAGCTTTGATGGGGCATCTGGATCCCTTTGTGTAGCTTTGTATAAAATGGCCAGTATGTGGAAGGTGGGTTGCCATCTCTTTTGGAATTCGTCAAGGATGGGGGAATTAGTGTTTATCTGTTCCAAAGCTTTAATCAAATTTTTGAAGTTTTCATGTACTCAATTTATCTTATCCTTTAAGATCCCAACCCTATGCTCTAATATCCTTCTGAAAGTCTCTATGGTATGATGCTTGACATCTTCCATTTTATGTTTCTTCATCTTATCAATTTCATCTCTCATATTTTGTATATGTGGATCCTCCGCTTGGACAAGTGGGTGATAGACAACTAATTCATCTCCTCTCGCTGTGGTGGCTTGCTACAACTTTTGTTTTAGCTTTAAATTTTTCTGTAAACAACTTGTTCACCTCATCATTCGATAATTTCAATCTCTTCTCATACTCATTGATATTGTTCTCCATATTATCTACTACATCCTTGGTGAAAATTGCAGAATGCATGGTCATAGTGGCAACTTTTGTGGGAGTTGTGTCTCTCATTGTTCTGACCATAGCAGACCCCCTCAATTCCTATACTACATCCAATAGTTGAGGCTTCCTTGTATTTTTATGCTTTTTCCATAAAGCAAGTGTTTGGGTAGTAGGATTATACCCTATTCCTAAGACACCTTCATTTGAATCAAATTCTACTACCAACATGGGGTCATCTTGTACTTTGATCTGAACTAGAAGAAACATTTTAGACAACTCCATCCCTGGTATAAAAAGCATATCACTTTTCAATACCATTTCTCTTGCCTCTTGGGAGTGACATTAGTTTTATCAACACTTAACTCTACAAATGTTTGAGCCTCGATCTCAACTTTCTTTGACTCATCGGCTCCAATAAGATTGATTTTCAACCTTTCATCAAATTGTTTCATTTTTATTTTAATCCAAAAATCCTTAAATTCATTGATGTTAATAAAATTATCATCTTCAATGAATCTTAGAGAGGCCACTACCCTCTCATCTTCTTGAATTTCACCAACTCCTTCCTCTGCAAGCTTGATCTTAGGGTCATGAGGCTTTTGACTCCTTTGTTGTTATGCTACCTCCTTTATTTCAGTCAAAGTGAGGACTGCTTCTTCTTCACCATCACTTGAGTAATATCCAACCAATGGCTCAATATTTTGTCTTTTAGCATGTGGTTCATGAGAAGTACATGGAGGAGATGGATGTGTAGGTGATGGGGGTGGTGTCTGTGATGTGAATGATTCATGTGGTGGTTGGTGACATGTGGGAAGTGAGATTAACCCCTCATCTTGGGCCATTTTGTACAACTCATCAAACTTATAAAGAATCATCTGCATCCTTTTCAAAAGGTTGGGTTCATCTACAAAAAACCCTTTGAAACTTCTATCCTTCTCCTTCTTTTGATTCTCCCACCTCATCATTGTTACCCAACTTTTTCTAGTCTGCATTACATCATAAAATACACCAAATTTCTTATGACATCGTCCTCAGGATCAAACTCATGTGAGATGGCCCTCTTTGTCAACAAGGTTCTCCTAATTATGTTGATATGAACCTCTCGGTCACACACTCTCTCTTTTCTAGATTTGAGGGAATAGTTAACCTTCATAAACCTTTGTAGTTCCTCTAGCATATCAAACCCAATGGTCAATTCCTCAAATACAGTCAAATCAAGAAAAAATGTACATTTCCTTTGATTTCTCATCAAACCATGCTCCATCCAAAGCATCTGCCACATAAAATCCATTAAATATACCCTTGCAAGTGCAAATTTAGGAAAAATATGTGGTGCTTGGTTGCATCCATATACTCTAATGATTGTGTGTTGATGCATAAAAAAAAAATCAACATAGTTATGGGTGTAGCCCTAGTCTGGCCTATACTATACTAACCACATTACTGTTATGCCTTGTATAACCACCCCATCTTTTTCCTTGGTCAAAAGGGGTCCCCCTTGTTGTTCTTTATCCTTAGTTCTTTTTCAAACAAAGTTTGGAGTCATTTGCTTCCAACACTTTGTTTATTCTGGTTTAGACTATCGGAAGCGGAACCAGAACTGAGCCGAGTTCTGAAAGTTCTTTTGAAATTTGTTTTGGTTCCCACCCCGACAGTCTTTCTTTTGGCCTTTTGTTTTTTCTTCAGCGGACCCAGAGCCAGAGTGGGTGTTAAGTTAGTCTTTATCGAAAATTGCAAAATCATAATCGATTCCGCCCCCGCCTCCGCTATTTCAACTTTTGGTTTTAGTGTAAGTCCTTGTGTTTAGTTTTATTATGTCGGTATTTTGATTTACTTTTTGTGTTTTGTTTTATTTTGTGTTTAGTTGGCGGACCCAGAACCAGAATGGGAATGAAGTTGTGAAATTTCTTAAATTTTATGAATCAGTTTTCATTTTCGATTCCGCCCCCACCACTTTTGGGTCGTTGAATTTTTTACTGAAGTCGCACTGTAGTGAAGTGTTGGTTCTCGTTCAGTTTCGACTCCGCTTTAAACTACATTCAATGCATTAATGACAGTTGCTCATGTAGGTAGAAATCCTCATTTTTACCTTCATTAAGGATTAAACGAATCATTATTATCATTGTTAAGAGATTAAAGAGCACGAAAGAGCAGCGGCGGAGTTCATTTGAGTGAATTGATTGAAGGAGGAGAAGGTTATTGCTTGCGAATCAGTCCAGAAGGTTAGTTAGCTTCTTTTCTATTTGAGGTAGGGTTTCTTATCATTGCTGTTCTTCATTTATTTACTGTTGTGTTTTCCTTTGTTGTTTGCTTGTGCTTTGAAACATTTTTTTTTAAATGAATTCATGATTCTTGGTATGTTTGTTTGAGTAGGTTCTTGCTTTATTTTGTTTGTCTGGTTATGTTCTTCGTCTCTTTTGCTTTTGTTTTTAGTTATTTGTGTTTTAGGGCATGGTCGCTTTCACGTTTTAGTCGTGATCGTGTCATGCTATTTTAAATTGCAGTAGGATTAGATTTAAATGGCATTAGTTAAAATTAGGGATTTACAGTGAGGTAGATTAAATTCATGTTTTTACAGTAAGTTAGGATTAGTTGAATCTCATTTTTACTTAGGGTGTTGTCGTGCATTCAATCTGGTAAAAATGGCAAGGGTTAAAATTTGTGCCCTAGTTTTATCACGTTTTTCTTTATATTAGGGTTTCGCGTGTTTCTGTGATAGCATTTAAAAGATTAAAATATGATGCCCTTAAATATAGTCATTCCCCATGGTCATATGAGTATAGTCTTACTAAAGCCTCTTTTCATTTAATATGACCTTAGTCATAATCATGGAGTTATGTGTTAAATCAATAAAATCTTTGATGACGTCATGGTCAACCTAGGCGGAGACGGGATCAGAATCGACCTTGAACTTGAGAATTCTATTTTGCAAAAGGTATCGATTCCATTTCCATCCCATCTTTGGCTTCACGTATAATGAGAAGTCTTCTTTCGAAATAACGATAACCTAGACGGAAGCAGAGGCAGAATGGAAATAGAATATGAAAATATAAATATCTGAAGAAAAAACCCAAATCCGTTTTTCATTTCGATCCCGGTTCCAATCACCTTCCTGGTTCTGACTCCGAGCTCGTTCATTGTTAGTGAAATATCTATATCAGTTTTGGCTCTGAGTCCGGTAGTGTTGTTTAAAAGACACTATTTTAGACTATGTTTCTGCCTGGTTCTGCCTCTGGTGCATATATGAAAGGTATGGTTTTTAAAGCATGTTTTGTGATGATATTTAAAGATCTAATTAGAGGTTTTGCTTGTAGGAAAGTTGAAGGATATCAGGAACGTCAGGGGAAGTTGCTCAAAGAAACGGCCTATAGGGACATCAAAGTTAGCGCCTAAACCAAACAAGATCAAGCCTGAGCAATTGCCTATGCCTTGAGGTATAATCATAGGAGTCTGGTTGTGAAGGTGAGCAAGGTGGAATCAGACTAGTCAGACATCACTGATACAAACTTGGGCCAGTACAACTTTGAGGAGTTACATGCACAAACCTTTGCAGAACGGGAAAATCTAACAGGAAAGACACAAATAATTGTTGATTCCAGTTTGGCACATATCACTGTATTTCCTGTATCAATCTAGTGCCTGGATTTGATCATAACAGTAGCTAGTGCCTACAATCCTGCAACTAGATAGTGTATGGATTCCCAAAATAATGTGATCATTGATCTCACTCCTCTGGCATTTCAAAATATATTTAATGTCCCAGATCCTAAGAGTTTGGTTTAGCTGGATGAGGCAGAGGCCTTGGAGAAATATAGTGAGTATAAAGACTCCAATAAGTCTCATCTAAACAAAAAGTGCTTGAAGATAGAAAATAAATCTTTAAGCAAACTTGTAAACCAGCCAAAGAGGGCAGATTTCTATAGGGAGGTACCATATCTAATCATGATGTTGTCTAGGGCCTTTGGAAATAGAGATACATTGCGGTTCAAGGAGTGGATGTTTCCTTTCATCCAGACTATCTTAAATGGAGCCCAACAGTTTGATTGGCTGATGATTGTGTCAAATGCTGTTCATGATCAACTGACTAGCATCAGGTAGACTAAAAGCTTCTTTATGACTTCTTACATTGTGTATGCAGCAGCAAGGTTGGGTATTTTCCCAAGTTTGAACAGAGTGGGCATGATGGGAGCCTTGGATGGATAGAATAAAGTATGGGTGCATTATGACTAGTTGTCTCTTCAAGTTGTTGAGACTCATTTCAAAAGATTCAATGATGCATTCATATATGTAGTCATCAATCAATTGAATGGGGATGCAGGGTACCGGTTGAGTCAAGAAGCCATGGTGTTCATTGACGAATGGGGATGTTGGTACATTCAATACCCCAAATTCACATATTTCAGGTTAGCTAGTTTTGAAGGCCATCCACATTTGCTTCCAAAGTGCTACAATAATAGGATAGTGCTAATGGAGTTTTTATATCAGGCTCTTGAAGTTAATGCTCGGTTTGGAATAAAGCATAAAACAAGATGTCACAAGTTCCCCATGATGTTGGGTGAGTATGGCTGTCAATACTTGGTAGGAGCAAAGGTGGTCTGTAGTGAATTGATACAATTGAAGTTAGGTTTATACACATCCCGTAGGCACTTTGATCCAAAGGGTAAGATGTATGCTTTGTTACCTTCGGTATTTGACAAGCATTTTAATCTATTAGAAGACTTCTGGAGTGACCGACAAGATGAGTATGATCTAAGAAAGAAGAATTATGAAAGATTGTCTGTCTCACTCATGTCAGAGCTTGGTGTTAAAGATAATATTTGTGACACATTGGTAGATGATGGAATTGTATTGGATCCATCCTATGAAACTTTGAACATTGGTACCAAGAGCCTGGATCCAATTGATTGGGATGCTGAAGAAACTATTGATATTAAGCACATTGGAAGGACAGTATTGGATAGGAGTGTGCAATGGTTAGTTTTAAGAACCAAGACTCCTCAAGGTCCAGCCCCTAAAAAGGGTAAGGGATACAAAAGGATCAAAAGAAAGACACCTCCTAAAGAGCCTTTGGAGTTCCTTCCTCTAGACATCGAAGAGATAGAACTTGAGGGAGTAGATGATGAAGAAGAAACACAAGAAGGAGATGTTCAAAAGGGATCGACTATTTCAACACCTACATTAGGTGAATCATCTTCACAAGTCCCACTTGCAAAGAAGCAAAGTAAATAAATTCAAGAGGGAGCTCTTCATAGTATGGCTGAAACTACAAAGGGAAAAGAGGTGAAGGAAATTCTAGAGGTTGGGATAGATTCAGATGAGACTATGTCAGAAAAAGATATGCAAGAGAATGTGCCTCTAGAGGAGGATATTGAGCAGATTTTGAGACAAGAAGATCAATGGAAGTTTTTTGAAGAGGCGAAAAAGGATTCTGATCCAAAAGCTATAGCCTTAGAGAGACAAAAGGAAATGGATGCCAAGGTACAAGTTGATGCTATACTACACCAGCAACAATTAAAAACCAAACAAATTGAAGCTAAGGCAACAGCCGATGAAGTAGACAGACAAAGAAGGCAACAAGAACATGAAATCAAGGTTAAAGAAGAGAATGAAAATTTGGAACTAATATAGAATATTCATGACCTTGAGGAAGAGAAGGCAAAGAACCAGAGGGAAAAAGAAATCTTGGTTGCCAAGTTAAAACTTGCAGAGGAAGCTCGCCAAAAAGAAGAAGAAGTAGAAAGTTTAAGAAAGGAAAAGGATGTCGAAGAGCTGGTTAAGAAGAAAAAAGAAGAGGAAGCAAAGGAAGAAAAACTTAAGGCTTTAGAGGCGGAAAGATTAGAAAAGAAAATACTAGAGGCTTTAGAAAAAGAGAAACTAGAAAAAGAATCTCTAGAGAAGGAAAAATTAGAAAAAGAAAGGTTGGAAAAAGAAAAAGTGGAGAGAGATCGATTGAGGAAAGAAGAGGAAGATAAGAAAATGCAAGAACAAAAAGATAGGGAAGAGGCTAAAAGGCTTGTGCAGATGCATATAGTGCAAGAACAACAAGAGAAATCAAGGGTTGACTCTCAAACCCAGGTAAATATGCAGCCACCTTCTATAGTTATTGCTTCCTCTTCCTCTATGATGAATACTGCTCCAAGTGCTCCCACTTGGTTAAAATTGGATTTACAGAAAAGGGTAGTAACACCTTCACAAACTCTCAATTGGGATGATATGATGAAAGGAATTGAGCAAGAGAGGCCTAAAAAGAAAGCCAAGATTCTACATTCTACCCGACTCATGGATAAAGGAGAGATTGTTGCTGAATGTGCCATGCCAATGACAAAAAAGGAGGTAGGGGATATGCAGCTCACAGATTATCAGTTGAGTACTGTCAAGTTGGGAAGGCCCACTAGGAATTGAAAAAGGAACTTAATTGATGTGGTGGCTTCAACAACCAAGTCAAGAATGATAAAGGATAAACAAAAGAAGGATGAGCTTAAGGCTCAGTTGGATCAATTACATTCACTCTTAAAAAGTGTCTCCTCTCTGAGATCACAACAAGTAATAGCTATTGAGACTCCTATTTTGATAAGCAAAAAGGAGGTAGATGATTTAGTGTAGGTAAGGGTTAAAGCGGAGATGGTAGACAGATGGGTAAACAAATTGAATCAGGAGGTAGGTAAAGTTTTGGTTGAGGGTTTTGAAGCCTACAAAGGCACTGAAGCATTGATAAAACAAATGCATCAATACATTGAAGCATCTGAGAAACAAGAAGAAGAGTATAAAGAATACAATCAAAAATTGGAGAAATTTAATGGATTACCTTTAACTACTCTTCTTGAACAGTCAATACTTGAGGAGGAGAATAAAGATTTTGTTGGGAAAACCTCTCGTATACTCCGTTTTAGAACTGATTTCTTTTGTAAACATAAGGATGAGATTCAAGAGGCTGTTAATAATCTGACTGAGTAATTGGAGGAGCTGGAAGTGGTCATTGCTATCATTGTAGATTTAAATGTATTAACGAAAGAAGGCATGATTCAGGATTTGAGAATATGATACCCACAGGGTATTTATAGATTCTCAGATCTTCTGTTGATCCTGAACCATTACAAGAATTGCAAACCCCAATTAGACCAAGACCTCATGCCCGTAGGGTTTTGATACCTACGTTGCCACCACCACTTACTCCACCTGGATTCCCTCCAAATCCACCTACATCGCCACCAGTTCGACCTACATCACCACATCCAACTAGGTCTGTGCCACCACTAGTTCGACCTATATCACCACCTACTCAACAAATCCCACCAATTGCTTACTTTGTGAATAATCCCTCCCCGTTAGGGACTATTCCTGGGGGATTCCATGATTTACCAAAGGACCTAGAGAGGTTCTGTCCGAAATACATGCATGGAGAATCAAGAAGTGTTGAGGAACATATACAAGCATTCAAAGATGCTTGCACACGAGCTTAGGTTGCTCATCAAGATGTGGTATGTATATTGTTTCCTTACTATTTAAGAGATATGACATATAATTGGTATCTAAATCTGCCCTAGGGATCTATTCTGGGTTGGACAGATTTAGAAAATTCTTTTATTAATCAATTCAGGGTTTATGTGGATCCTGCAATATTATATCACCAGTTTTCCACCATAAGGAAGGAACATCATGAACCATTGCCCTTGTTTAATACTACGTTCCAAAGGATGTATCATAGGCTACAAGAGCCTTACTTAGTGCCAGAGGGTATGGCCATACAAACATATTTGAGAGCTGTTGATCCTTTGATTGGCCTGTTCTTGCAAAGAACTTATCAACCTGCTGAGATTGACTCACTATCTAAGATTTATCATTTGGATATCAAATTGCAACAACAGATAAGTCTACAATCTGGAGGGTTAGGAGCAGTTCTTCCTCCAATTAATTATCAGATGCCTAATCCCCCACTATACAATACTGTCCCAGGGATGTCTTATTCCCAATATGGACCTATATCTGAGTTGCAAGCTCCACCTACTGTACCCTTCTTTGGCAATAGTATGCAAGATTCCTCACATCAACCACAACAAGAGAAACCTCAAAATCAACCACAACAAGGGGGAGGATCAACCCATGTCCATTCCCTAGCCATAGTCCAAAATGTGCAGAATGAACAAACTACTCAACTCACAAGTGAGTTAGAGACTCTCAAGAAGACTCTCTCTCAAATGTCAAATGACATGGCACAACTCAGGCAAAACCCTCCCCATAATCAAAACCAAAATTACAACAACCATGGAGGTTATAACTATCAGGGCAATTACTCTAATCAGAACCAAAATCAAAATAGGAACTTCCAGAGGTAGAACTCCTCAAACCAAAATTATCAAAATCAGAATAGAGGATATAATCAAAGGTTCAACAACAACAACAATAATAGGCAGTGGAATACCAAACCTAACAATGGGGGAGTTCCTCATAATTATCAAATAGGTGAAGAAAGACAACATACTGCTAATGTTGCTGATTTGAATTTTATGACAAATTGGTGTAGGCTGCATAATACAGTAGCACATTCTGAGGTCAATTGCCCAAAAATGGAGAAAATTGTGAAAATTGCACAAGCTGATGCCCATCCTCCAGTAGGAAATTCCAATTAGGATAATGGGTCAGTCAGCATTGCCATGACTTATGAAACCATTGAAGAAAAATATAAATTTCCTATGCAAGGAGATAATGAGCCAGAGGAAGATGTCTATGATGCTCAAGCTTTCTAGTCTAAGGGTGGTCACTTTCTAAGGAATCAGAATAAGGGGCCATTCACTACATCTGCACCCCTGAACAATATGGTTCCACCAAATCAGAATGCAGATAACAATCCACCTCCACCAAAGGGACCTTTTGATTCTCAGAATAGAGGTAATTAGCCTTCTTTTCCTAAATATCAAGTTAGGAATGATTCAGAGTTTGATTTCATTGTAGAATTACAGAGGCAGAAGACATCACTGTCTTTCTTTGACATCATGAAGTGGTACCCAGCTCAACAGGAGTTGGTATTAAAAGCTTTGGAAGAGGTAGATCACCTAAAAGGGAAAGGTAAGGTGACTCCAACAAAGGAAACAAATGCAGCTATGTATAAAGGTAAGACCAGTACCCCACCTTTTCTGTTAAGTTTAAGAATCTTTGGAAATAATTTACACAATTGTTTATTAGATTCTGGAGCATCAGGGAATGTCATGCCTTTTTTGATTTGTAAGAAGTTAGGATTAAGTCCTATCCCAACCAATAAAAAGGTTATTCAGTTGGATAAAACCGAAGTCAATGTTGTGGGTGAATTAAAGAACATGCATGTGCAGGTTGGATCAGACCCAAGGATCCAGACCTATATAGATATCCAAATAGCCGATATCCCAAAAACATATGGTATGCTTCTAAGTTGGGAGTTAATGAAGAGCATAGGGGGGTATCTGTCCTTGGATTTCTCACACATATGGTTACCATGGATAGGAGTTGCCACATAGATAAGAATTTAAAGTGAACCTAGACTCAAACACATAATCACAGAGTATGATGCTCCAAATGAAGTAGCATTCTTTGAGACTGAGATAGTTGTTTACAAACAAGAGGAAGTTCTTACTTTCTCTATAGTTAGTCCTGATGATACATTACCCTTAGATCATAGTGACCCGATAATTCACGTCAACCAACAGGTTCTAATAAGGAAATTGCAACAAGATAGGCTCGTTTTAGGAGAAGAAATTGATTTGAGTAGTTTGTTGCTTCCTAATTGGTGTAGGATTCACTATCATAATCATTCAAAGTTAGCATGTCAGTCATGCCTAGATATTCTAGGTCATATAGATCAACCACAACAAAAATACCAGGAGGAATCTGAGACTCCCATCAATGAGTTCTCTTTCAAAGTTAAGGATTCTACCATTCTTACTCGGGTTAACTTTTCTCAGAAGGAAAATTCCTCATTAGTAGAGCAGACTCCGGTTTTATGTTCTAAAATTCAAGAAGAGATTAAGGTAACACATCGTCTTTTCAATGCACCTGCCCCACATACTTTGCCAATGCCAAAGGAGTTGTTGAAAGATGAATTAGAGGGTAATTTAACCCAAGAAGGTGTTCAGGAAGTAATTCCTGGCCAGACTGAAAACATGGGAAAATCCTCAACTCAACTTTTTCCCGAGTTACATTATGACAAACAGCTAAAGTCCGAGCCGCCATGCATTTTAGGTAAGTCATTCCCTGTTACTTCTAAAAAGAAAGAACCTCCAGCCAAAGACCAGTTATGGACTCTGAAATTTGATGGTTCTAAATCTAAAGTATGAAGTGGGGCAAGGATTGAACTAACTAATCCAAAAAGAAAAACTTACTTTGTTTCTTATAGATTCCAGTTTGGATGTACGAATAATGTGGCAGAGTATGAAGCACTTGCTCATGGGCTCATGTTTGCTCATAAGAAGAAGGTAACTGCTCTTACAGTGATGGGAGATTCTGAGGTGATTGTGAAGTAGCTACGTAGCCAATACACATGCCGGAAAAAAAGATTGGCTACATATAGAAACAGGGTTTCAAATTTAATTGAAGATTTTGATGCTTTTGTGATTACTCTCATCCCAAGGGAAGCTAATGAAATTGCAGATGCTCTTGTTGTTGCTACTAGTACATTAGAGCCTATGCAAGACTCAAATCTTAAGAGGTTTTCTGTTTAGTTGATTTCAGTACCAGTTGTTCCTGATAATGTCAAACACTTTCAGGTATTTAATGATGATCAACACATTTTAGCCTTTTTGGAGAGTTTTGATGTATTTCAAGGACAAATAATTGATGAATTTGATAGAGATTAGGGAGATTGGGATCCGGAAAATAACAGTCCAGAAGGGATATTGGATTTAAAGAGCAATAACATCCCAAAAGGGATGATAGCATTAGAAATAATATTTTATTCAAATCCACAAGCTTATCAAAGAATGCCTACAAAGAGTGAGGGAGGTAAGTATGAATCTGTTAATTTGACTCACTCAGGCCCAGAAAGGAACATTCTTATAGAGAAGACTTGTCCTCAGGAAATTAAGGATGAAATGATCAAAGTCTTGAAACAAAATATTGAAGCTATTGCTTGGAGCTATGATGACTTGAAATTTTTGATACATCTGTGATCACACATACAATTCCTCTCAAGCCAGAAGCTAAGCCATTTCACCAAAAACAATGCTCGGTCAATGCATTAATTGAGCCTCTAATTCAGAAAGAAGTGCATAAAATTTTGACTGCAAGAATAATCTTTCCAATTAGACACTCTACTTGGGTGGCTAATCTAGTCCCTGTAAGGAAGAAGAATGGTGAGATCAGGTTATGTGTGGATTTTAGGAATTTAAACAAGGCCTCTGAGAAGGACAACTATCCATTACCTTCCCTTGATGAAGTATTGCAAAAGGTTAATGGATCTCAGATGATGTCTTTCTTGGATGGGTATTCCAGATACAATCAGGTCCTTGTAAGTCATGAGAATAGGATGAAGACTGCTTTCACTACAAAATGGGGCACATTTTCCTACAGAAGAATGCCTTTTGGTCTCATCAATTCTGGTGCTACTTTTCAAAGGGCGATGGATGTAGCTTTTAAAGATCTGATAGGGAAATTTATAATCATCTATGTTGATGATTTGACCATCTTCTCTAAGAATAGAGAAGATCATGCTGCTGATTTGGAAAAGGTGCTAAAGAGATGTATAAGTTATGGTGTATCCCTTAACCCAAAGACATGTGTATTTGGAGTTTCTGAAGGAAAGATTTTAGGTCACATTATATAGGAGGAGGGGATTTCCATGGATCTTGATCGAGTGGAGGCCATCTTAAAATTGACAAGGCTAGGAAGTAAGAAGGAAATGAGGTCTTTCTTTGGGAGGATCAATTTTGTTAGGAAATTTATAATAGGGTTTGCAGAGATTGTCAAACCCCTCAACGAAATGATGAAGAAGGATGCAAAGATTGAATGGAGTGAAGAGGCTAAGTTATCTTTCATGCAGATTAAACAATCTATATTTGAGGCACCTGTTTTGACAAGCCTAGATTATCTAAAACCCTTCTACATTTATTCTTTTGCTTCTGAGCATTCATGTGTAGCAGTTTTAACACAGAGAAGAGAAGAGAACGAGGAGAGACCGATTGCTTTTATGAGCTCTCCATTTAAGAATGCAGAAGTAAGATATTCATCATTAGAAAAACAAGCCTTTGCATTGGTACGAGTAGTAAAGAAGTTTAGGCATTACATAATCCAAAGTTAGGGTATGGCCATAGTCCTAGATCCAGTTGTGAAGTCTCTCCTGATGCAAAGTGAATTAGGGGAAAGAAGAGGGAAATGGATGGAAATCTTACAAGAATTTGACCTAGAGATTCACCCAATGAAACTTGTTCGAGGTCAAGGTTTGTCAAAAGTGATGGCAGAGGTGGAAAAAAGTATTACTTGTCAACAATACACGGTTCAATCATTCACTAAGGATCCCTGGTATACAGATTTTGTTTTCTTCCTCCTCAATAACAAATGTCCAGAAGAAATGAATGCTACTCAAAGGAGAGCATTGAGGATAAAGAGCACCCATTACATGCTCAAAGGGGGATCAATCTACAGGAAGAATTTTCAAGGAATTTATCTACATTGTTTGGATCAGCGAGAAGCTAAGCATGCCATAAATGAATTTCATGGCAGGCATGAAACAGGGCATGGATTAACTGATGCTTTGGCACATCAAATTTTAAGGTCAGGCTATTATTGGCCTTATTTGTTTAGAGATGCACATCAACACTGCAAGACATGTCATATATGTCAAACCTCTGAACCTAGAGAAAGAAATCTTGCAATGCCCCTATAACTAGTATATGAGGTAAGGCCATTCACTCAATGGGCACTTGATTTTGTAGGTGTAATTAATCCAAATTCTTCTACAGGGCATAAATTCATCTTGACTACAACTGAGTACTACACACATTGGACCGAGGCACAACCTTGCAAGAATAGTACCACGAAGGTGGTCATCAGGTTTCTAACTGAGAACATCACAACCCGATTTGGAGTTCCATTTGCTCTGGTATGTGATAACAGTCTTTCTTTTTCTTCTGCTGAGTTCATTTCATGGGCCTATGAACATAAGATTGTGTTGAGATATTCCTCCAATTATTACCCTCAGGGAAATGGAGTCTCTGAGTCCACAAATAAGAACTTATTGGAAGTTATAAAAAAGTTGTTAGAAAGTAACCCTAGGGACTAGCACACCCAGTTGAGATTTTCCTTGTGGAAAAATCGAACCAAAATCAAAGCAGCCCTAGGGAATTCACCTTTTAAGTTAGTCTATGGCCAAGATCCAATCTTCCCCATTCATTTACAAATACCTGTTCTGAAGTTTATGCAGGAGTTTTATAACGAGGATGATAGGATTGAGGTTAGACTGCTTAATTTGTTAAATATGGAAGAATAAAGAGATGCTGCTTTGCAACAAATTTCTAAACATCAAGCTATTGTCAAATGTTGGTTTGACAAAAGAGCCAAGATAAAAGCCTTCAGAATATTAGATCTTGTGTTATTATGGGATAAGGCTAGAGAAAAGAAAGGAGATCACCAGAATTTTGATAGACTTTGGTTAGGTCCTTATCAAGTGGCTGAAATACTAGGCGAGAATGCTTTTTGTTTGAGTACCTTAACAGGAGACCCTGTTCCATTACCAGTTAATGGTCAGTTTCTCAAGGACTATTTTGGTGCATAGAAGGTCTGATGTTTTTGGAGAAGGATGTACCATACTGTATCATATGTAATTAAGTCTTTGTTTTAGTTAGGTTTTCTTATTGTTGTTGTTTTTTTTTTGTTTTCTTTGTTTTCTTTGTTTTGTTTTTGTTTATTTTGTTGTGTTTTTGTTTCGTTAGGGATTTTCTTTTTGTCCATCTCAAGACTTGGGGTTCTTATTCAAAGTATACTATTGGTACTAGGAGAGAAATTGGTTTAGGTATTTTCATCATCATCATTGAAAAGGATGTCGTTCTGAAACTTATGTCTTATGATCATTCTAGTCTGGGTTTGAGAAGTTATTTAAAGATAAGAAGATACATTATGAATATCTCATGAATTATCATTGAAAATCTGTCACCAAATTAGATGAAACATCTACATGAGTAGGTGCCTATCTGTTTTAGAATGACTCTACCTTTGATTCAAGTGAAAAATCCGATTCCAAGACTATCATGAAATCCATTGTAGTTCTCAACCCACATTTTAGATTCATTGAATCTGAGTATTGAGAAAGATGCATAAAAGAATTTCCACAAGTGAAGTTAAAAGAAAGAAAGAAAAGGAAAGCTCAATATCAAGTGGCTAATCAAGTATCTCTATCGGGGCTATGGATGCCTGGCTGGTAGTAGAGCAATGCTTTGTGAGAACTAGAGGCATCTCCACCAGGGCTATGGACGCCTGTCTGGCAGCGGAGCAATACCTAGGATTTTACTGCACGATAGTTAAAAGACTCAACTCATGTAGCTTGAATTTTAGGTATGGTGGTTCAAAGAGTAGAGAAAGTATCTATGAAGAATGATGCACAATATAAGCACACACTCAGATTTGGAAATAATTCATGAGCACATACGTCTGAGATTCTAGCTCAAACTTATCCTACATATATCTGATCTTATTCAAGTTAAAGTGTTTATAAGCCAAGAAGATTTTTTAAGTGACTGAAATTTTCTTTGGGTATCTTGAAAATGGGTAAACCATTTTCCCAGCTGAGTCGCCATTTGTTATGCCTTGCATAACCACCCCATCTTTTGCCTTGGTCAAAAGGGGTCCCCCTTGTTGTTCTTTATCCTTAGTTGTTTTCCAAACAAAGTTTGGAGCCATTTGCTTCCAACACTTTGTTTATTTTGGTTTAGTCTGTTGGAAGCGGAACCAGAACTGAATCGGGTTTTGAAAGTTCTTTTGAAATTTTTTTTGGTTCCCACCCCGACGGTCTTTCTTTTGGACTTTTGTTTTGTCTTTAGCAGACCTGGAGCCGGAGTGGGTGTTAAGTTTGTCTTTATCGAAAATTGCAAAATCATAATCGATTCCGCCCCCGCCTCCGCTATTTCAACTTTTGGTTTTAGTCTAAGTCCTTGTGTTTAGTTTTATTATGTCGATCTTTTGCTTTAATTTTTGTGTTTGGTTTTGTTTTGTGTTTAGTTGGTGGACCTGAAACCAAAATGGGAATGAAGTTGCAAAATTTCTTAAAGTTTCTGAATCAGTTTTCATTTTTTATTCTGCCCCCTCCACTTTTGGGTCATTGACTTTTTGACTGAAGTTGCACTATAGTGAAGTGTTGGTTCTCGTTTAGTTCTGACTCCACTTTAAACTGCATTCAATGAATTAATGATAGATGCTCGTGTAGTTAGAAATCCTCATTTTTATTTTCATTAAGGATTAAACGAATCATTATTATCATTGTTAAGAGATTATACAGCACGAAAGAGCAACGATGGAGTTCATTTGAGCGAATTGATTGAAGGAGGAGAAGGTTATTGCTTGCAAATCAGTTCAGAAGGTTAGCTGGGTTCTTTTGTGTTTGAGGTAGGGTTTCTTATCATTGTTGTTCTTCATTTATTTACTCTTGTGTTTTTTTTGTTGTTTCCTCATGCTTTGAAACATTTCGTTTTAAACGAATTCGTGATTCTTGGTATGTTTGTTTGAGTAGGTTCTTGCTTTATTTTGTTTGTCTGGTTATGTTCTTCGTCTCTTTTGCTTCTTTTTTTAGTTCTTTGTGTTTTAGGGCACGGTCGCTTTCATGTTTTAGTCATGATCGCGTCATGCTGTTTTAATTTGTAGTAGGATTAGATTTAAATGGCGTTAGTTAAAATTAGGGATTTACAGTGAGGTAGATTAAATTCAAGTTTTTACAGTAAGTTAGGGTTATTTGAATCTCATTTTTACTTAGGGTGTTGTCATGCATTCAATCTGGTAAAAATGGCAAGGGTTAAAATCCGTGCGCTAGTTTTATCATGTTTTTCTTTAGATTAGGGTTTCGTGTGTTTCTGTGATAGCATTTAAAAGATTAAAATATGATGTCCTAAAATACAGTCGTTCCCCATGGTCATATGAGTATAGTCTTATTGAAGCCTCTTTTCATTTAATATGACCTTAGTTTTAATCATGGAGTTGTGTGTTAAACCGATAAAATATTTGATGACGTCATGGTCAACCTAGGCAGAGACGAGATTAGAATCAATCTTGAACTTGAGAATTTTGTTTTGCAAAAGGTATCGATTCCATTTCCATCCCATCTCTGGCTCCGCGTATAATGAGAAGTCTTCTTTCGAAATAATGATAACCTAGACAAAAGTGGAGGCAGAATGGAAATAGAATATGAAAATATAAAAATCTGAAGAAAAAAACCAAATTCATTTTTCATTCCGATCCCAGTTCCGATCACCTTCCCGGTTCCGACTATGATCCCATTCATTGTTAGTGAAATATCTATATCGGTTTTGGCTCGGAGTCCAGTACTGTTGTTTAAACGAGACTATTTTAGACTATGTTTCTGCCTGGTTCCACCTCCGGTGCATATATGAAAGGTATGGTTTTTAAAGCATGTTTTGTGATGATATTTAAAGATCTAATTAGAGGTTTTGGTTGCAGGAAAGTTGAAGGATGTCAGGAACATTAGGGGAAGCTGCTCAAAGAAACCAGCCTATAAGGACATCAAAGGTAGCACCTAAACCAAAGAAGATCAAGCCTGAGCAATTGCCTTATACCTTGAGGTATAATCACAAGAGTCCGGTTGTGAAGGTGAGCAAGGTGGAATCAGACTGGTCAAACATCACTAATACAAACTTGGGCCAGTAAAACTTTGAGGAGTTACATGCAGAAACCTTTGCAGAATGGGAAAATCTAACAGGAAGGACGCAAAGAATTTTTCATTCTGGCTTGGCACATATCACTGTATTTCCTGTATCAATCTAGTGCCCGGAGTTGATCTTAACAGCATCTAGTGCCTACAATCCTACAACTAGATAGTGTATGGATTCCCAAAATAATGTGATCATTGATCTCACTCCTCTGGCATTTCAAAATATATTTAATGTCCCAGATCCCAAGAGTTTGGTGCAGTTGGATGAGGCATAGGCCTTGGAGAAATATAGTGAGTATAAGGACTCCAATAAGTCTCATCTAAAAAAAAAGTGGTTGAAGACAGAAAAGAAATCTTTAAACAAACTTGCAGACCAGCCAAAGAGGGCAGATTTCTATAAGGAGGTATCAGATCTAATCATGATGTTTTCTAGGGCCTTTTGGAAGAGAGATACATTGCGGTTCAAGGAGTGGATGTTTCCTTTCATCCAGACTATCTTAAATGGACCCCAACAGTTTGATTGGCCGATGATTTTGTCAAATGTTGTTCATGATGAACTGACTAGCGTCAGGCAGACTAAAACCTTCTTTATGACTTCTTACATTGTGTATGCAGCGGAAAGGTTGGGTATTTTCCCAAGTTTGAACAGAGTGGGCATAATGGGAGCCTTGGATGGACAAAAGAAAGTATGCGAGCATTATGACCAGTTGTCTCTTCAAGTTGCTGAGACTCATTTCAAAAGAGTCAATGATGCATTCATATATGTAGTCATTAATCAATTGAATGGGGATGCAAGGTATCAGTTGAGTCAAGAAGCCATGGCGTTCATTGCTGAATGGGGATGTTGATACATTCGATACCCCAGATTCACATATTTCAGGTTAGCTGGTTTTGAAGGCCATCAACATTTGCTTCCAAGGTGCTACAATAACAAGATAGTGCTAATGGAGTTTGTATATCAGGCTCTTGGAGTTAATGCTTGGTTTGGAATTAAGCATAGAATAGGATGTCACAATTTCCCCATGAAGTTGGGTGAGTATGGCTGTCAACACTTGGTAGGAGCAAAGGTGGTCTGTAGTGAATTGATACAATTGAAGTTAGGTTTATACAAAGCCCGTAGGTACTTTGATCCAAAGGGTAAGATGTATGCTTTGTTACCTTCGGTATTTGACAAGCATTTTAATCTATTAGAAGACTTCTAGAGTGACCGACAAGATGAGTATGATCTAAGAAAGAAGAATTATGAAAGATTGTCTGTCTCAATCATGTCAGAGCTTGGTGTTAAAGATAATATTCATGACACATTGGTAGATGATGGAATTGTATTGGATCCATCCTATGAAACTTTGAACATTGGCACCAAGAGCTTAGATCCAATTGACTGGGATGCTGAAGAAATTGATATTAAGCAGATTGGAAGGACAGTATTGGATAGGAGCATGCAATGGTTAGTTCTAAGAACCAAGACTCCTCAAGGGCCAGCCCCTAAAAAGGGTAAGGGATACAAAAGGATCAAAAGAAAGACACCTCCTAAAGAGCCTTTGGAGTTCCTTCCTCCAGACATCGAAGAGATAGAACTTGAGGTGGTAGATGATGAAGAAGAAACACAAAAAGGAGATGTTCAAAAGGGATCGACTATTTCAACACCTACATTAGGTGAATCATCCATACAATTCCCACTTGCAAAGAAGCAGAGTAAAGAAATTCAAGAGGGAGCTCTTCATAGTATGGCTGAAACTACAAAGGGAAAAGAGGTGGAGAAGGAAATTCTGGAGGTTGGGACAGATTCAAATGAGACTATGTCAGAAAAAGATATGCAAGAGAATGTGCCTCTAGAGGAGGATATTGAGCAGATTTTAACACAAGAAGATCAATGGAAGTTGTTTGAAGAGGCGAAAAAGAATTCTGATGCAAAAGCTACATCCTTAGAGAAACAAAAGGAAATGGATGCCAAGGTACAAGCTGATGCTATACTGCACCAACAACAATTAAAAGCCAAACAAATTGAAGCTAAGGCAGCAACCGATGAAGTAGACAGACAAAGAAGGCAACAAGAACATGAACTCAAGGTTAAAGAAGAGAATGAAAAGTTGGAACTAATACAAAAGATTCATGACCTTGAGGAAGAGAAGGCAAAGAACCAGAGGGAAAAAGAAATCTTGGTTGCCAAGTTAAAACTTGCAGAGGAAGCTCACCAAAAACAAGAAGAAGCAGAAAGTTTAAGAAAGGAAAAGGATGCTAAAGAGCTGGTTAAGAAGAAAAAAGAAGAAGAAGCAAAGGAAGAAAAAATTAAGGCTTTAGAGGCAGAAAGATTAGAAAAGAAAGACTAGAGGCTTTAGAAAAAGAGAAACTAGAAAAAGAAGCTCTAGAGAAGGAAAAATTAGAAAAAGAAAGGTTGGAAAAAGAAAAAGTGGAGAGAGATCAGTTGAGGAAAGAAGAGGAAGATAAGAAAAGGCAAGAACAGAAAGATAGGGAAGAGGCTGAAAGGCTTGTGCAGATGCATATAGTGCAATAACAACAAGAGAAATCAAGGCTTGAATCTCAACCCGAGGTAAATATGCAGCCACCTTCTATAGTTATTGCTTCCTCTTCCTCTATGATGAATACTGCTCCAAGTGCTCCCACTTGGTTAAAATTGGATTTACAGAAGTGGGCAGTAACACCTTCACAAACTCTCAATTGGGAGGATATGATGAAAGGAATTGAGCAAGAGAGGCCTAAAAAGAAGTCCAAGATTCTACATTCTACCCGACTCACGGATAAAGGAGAGATTGTTGCTGAATGTGCCATGCCAATGACAAAAAAGGAGGTAGCGGATATACAGCTCACAGATTATCAGTTGAGTACTATCAACTTGGGAAGGCCCACTAAGAATCAGCAAATGAACTTAATTGATGTGGTGGCTTCATCAACCAAGTCAAGAATGATAAAGGATAAACAAAAGAACGATAAGCTTAAGGCACAGTTGGATCAATTACATTCATTATTAAAAAGTGTCTCCTCTCTGAGATCACAACAGGTAACAGCTATTGAGACTCCTTTTTTGTTAAGCAAAAAGGAGGTAGATGATTTAGTGCAGGTAAGGGGTAAAGCAGAGATGGTAGACAGATGGGTAGACAAATTGAATAAGGAGGTAGGTAAAGTTTTGGTTGAGGGTTTTGAAGCCTACAAAGGCACTGAAGTGTTGATAAAATAAATGCATCAATACATTGAAGCATCTAAGAAACAATAAGAAGATTATAAAGAATACAATCAGAATTTGGAGAAAGTTAATGCATTACCTTTAACTACTCTTCTTGAATAGTCAATACTTGAGGAGGAGAATAAAGATTTTGTTGGGAAAACCTCTCGTATACTCCGTTTTAGAACCAATTTCTTGTGTAAACATAAGGATGAGATTCAAGAGGCTGTTAATAATTTGACTGAGAAATTGGTGGAGCTAGAAGCGGTCATTGCTATCATTGTAGATGTAAAAGTATTAACAAAAGAAGGCATGCCTTTGAGTTAAATAAAAGAGAAATGGGATGAAAGATTCAGAGGACTCATACAGAAAGGAGATGATGGTGAATATTTGATGATAGATCAATTAATGGATGTCAAAGAAGAAATAAAAGCTGCTGGAAGAGAGTTGACAAAGATAAAAGGTATGAGTGAGTTTGCTGCAGCAGAATTGGATCAAATTAAATTTGAAGATAGCTAGGTTGACGGGCCAAAAATAGATACATTACAGTAAGTCTTCACTAGTTATGATGAGTTCATTGCAGATCCAGCCTCACATGCATAAATCTCTGTCATGCATGATTTCCCTCTTCTTTGCATGTTGCATACAACACTAACAGTTTTGGAGCGCATGACTTCTTTTTCTCTTCCTTTTTCTATTCTCTAGTTTAACTGAATGTCTAATGTAAGAACTCGATGATGTAGAGCAATAGGATTCACAACTCAACATTCCATTCAATTGACAAATTCCATAAAATTATTTATCGCAAATAGTGATTAAGTGCATTCTAGATCACATTAGAAACATAGCCATGGTAGCCCACAATTTAATGCAATGAATAGTCACTAATAACTTCTACACAACAAATAATAAATCCAATCCCTTTGGTTATATTTCAAATCACATAATTATAGACCTTCCTTCCAATTTTTATGAAGATCCAATGGTTGAAAATAAAGTTATTGTATTTTTCCCAAAACTGCAAACCCTAGGCAGTGTTCAAACCTACCCTCACCAAAACAATCATAACTTCCACAAAACTCAATAAAATTCAATGAGAAAAAAATAATTGGAAACTAGAAACAGAGACCTTTCCATCCATATATGATACTTGATTATTTGAATCCATACTAGTCCGTACAAATCACAACTTCATCCTGAAAACAATGTAGAAATCATAAAATGCACACCAAACTTGAGGTTGCCATTCATCAAACTCCAAAATAATGTCTCCAACCTCTCCAACCTCTCCAATTCGAGTTTTGGAGGGTGTACTTATACATTTACAACCAAAACTAACTATTTTCAACCACCTTTTAGTTAGTTTGTTGACAAAACACTTTAATAACACTTTTGACAAGTTGCTTGACAATTTTCTTGAGCAACTTTTACAATTTTTACAATATGGAACAACTTTACACATTATTTGACAAATGACTTCAAATATTACTTCCTAAGACTGAAACACATATAAAATGGTTTTATAAACCTTATTATAAGACTCAATACACAAAATAGAGCAACTATTTACAAATGGCCTCATGGAGGCTTGAAAGCAACTTGGTGCTCTTGCACCATACACCCCTTGAAGAAAAAACTCAAGTCCCCTGAGTTAGCATAAAATAAAGCACCTGCAAAAAGAAATACATTTTCACTATCACTTGCAATCACAAACACTTATATCTTCATCTTAACCCATGGTTTTTTCTTCCTCTTCTTTTTCTTATGCCTTCTTAGACTATCAATCATCTTTTCAACATCTAGGCTCCAAAACTCCATTTCTTGTGTATAAACCTCAATAGCATCATCTATATCTTCATTACTATCATTAGAGTACCATATATAATCTGCATCATACTCTTGAAAACCTTCATATACCTCATTTTCAAATAGATCTGCAACATCTTTATTAACAACCTTATTACCAACAACAACTTGATCATGAATATCAACATCAATGTTATCAACAACTTTATCATCATCAACTTGAGTATCAATACAAGGGTTACCAATAACATCAAAAACCTTCTCAACTTTTTCATCAACAACAATTTCATCAACTACTTGAGTACCAACAACAACCACATCACTAATCTCAACATCAACATGTTCATTAACCAACAAAGAAGTTTGTTCATCTTCAAGCACAATCAAAATATCATGCATCTCAACTTGTAACTTATCTTGCTCAACTTGAACAGTAGATTCAAACTTTACCTCTATCTCATTTTTTTGCCTTCTTTTATTTTCTTTGCTTCTTCATAATCTTCTTTAGAGGCCATTTTAACCTCTTTGATATTGGTATATTCCAACTCCTTTGTGCTTCCTTAAGAGGTTGGTGTTCTTTGGCTAATTTTTCCAACCTTTGGCTTATCTTTTCTATGGCTTCCTCAAACTCTATTTGTCTTGCCTTCTTTCTTTCCATCTTTCTCATTTCCTTTTCCTCTCTTTCCTTCTTCCTTCGTGAATCCTCAGCCTGCCAACATCTCTTTAAAAATTCCATCTTCACAAGCAAGTCTCTCCTTGCTTCCACTTCACCTTGCCTCACCTAGGCAATCAGGTTCCTTCCTCAACCTGCAAACAACCACACACAAACCACAAACAACTTCCCAGAGCATCTTCAGGCTCTGATACCACTACAATGCAGATTAAAGAGGATTCACAACTCAACATTCCATTCAACTGACAAATTCCATAAAATTATTTATCTCAAATAGTGATTAAGTGCATTCTAGATCACATTAGAAACATAGCCATGGTAGCCCACAATTTAATGCAATGAACAGTCATTAATAACTTCTACACAACAAATAAAAAATCCAATCCCTTTGGTGAGATTTCAAATCACATAATTAGAGACCTTCCTTCCAATTTTTATGAAGATCCAATGGTTGAAAATAAAGTTATTGTATTTTTCCCAAAACTGCAAACCCTAGGCAGTGTTCAAACCTGCCCTCACCAAAACAATCATAACTTCCACAAAACTCAATAAAATTCAATGAGACAAAAATAATTGGAAACTAGAAACAGATATCTTTCCATCCATATATGATACTTGATTATTTGAATCCATACCAGTCCGTACAAATCACAACTTCAACCTGAAAACAATGTAGAAATCATAAAATGCACACCAAACTTGAGGTTGCCATTCATCAAACTCCAAAATAATGTCTCCAACCTCTCCAACCTCTCCAATTCGAGTTTTGGAGGGTGTACTTATACATTTACAACCAAAACTAACTATTTTCAACCACCTTTTAGTTAGTTTGTTGACAAAACACTTTAATAACACTTTTGACAAGTTGCTTGACAATTTTCTTGAGCAACTTTTACAATTTTTACAATATGGAACAACTTTACACATTATTTGACAAATGACTTCAAATATTACTTCCTAAGACTCAAACACCTATAAAATGGTTTTATAAACCTTATTATAAGACTCAATACACAAAATAGAGCAACTATTTACAAATGGCCTCATGGAGGCTAGAAAGCAACTTGGTGCTCTTGCACCACTCAAGATCAAATCAATCTGAGTTTCCAAGAGAATTTTAGTTCCTAAAAAGGTGGATGACCTAAAATAGAAGTGGAGTTCGAATTTTTGTATATCTATAAATACCCTGTGGGTATCATATTGTAAAGGTCGGCTAATTGAGAATAGAATTGGCTTACCTAATGCTAGGAGATAGAATTTTGTAGTGATCACTGAGATACATTGTTACTAGATACTTTACAGTTAATAAAAATTACAGGTTTTCCCACAATATGGTGTTAGAATTAAATTGTTTTGTGTGATAAGGCTAATAAGTTATAATCTATATGTATGCAATGATTGTGCTGAACATAAAAGTTTCTTGAGTGATGAAAGTCATTTGAAGGAATAAGATTTAATGATTATCTTATTACATTATCATTGAATTAAAGTTATTAAAGTCTGTTGATCTATGACCTTGGCAATGAATGGATGTGTGTTTTGAAATCTCGGAGATAGTTGTGATAAGCGAATAGTGGTATTAAATTAAGCACCTTAGATGCATGTAATGGTATAGTTTATGCTGTAAATTGTGTCATGCTTTGGTTTTGTGATTTGTTAGAAAACATTCATTGTTGAAGGTATATGTCTGGCTGCTAGATAAATTTGATTCATACTTACTGGTTTACCCCTTTGTTCTATCCTTTTCTTTTGTTTGAAACCCCTTTTATTTATGAGAACGATTTTGATAAAATGAGTCATTGCTTGAATCTTTTGTTACCAGCACATGCCCTTTGAACATTACAATTGCATGAACCGATTGAGTGACACCAGACAGCTGAGAACCAACTACCAGGACCTTGGGAGTTAGGCCACTACATGTTGTCTTTCTTTTTCAGGAGAAATAGAGTAGAAATATTCTATTTTAATGTTGTTTGTGTCATTTTCACCATCAACAATTACTTTCATCAGTGATTCAGGCATCACACTTTGTACATCTTCTATCCAAGATGTAACACCAATTTTTCACAAGGAGTCTTACTCTATTTTCTTGTGAACACAATTTCATTCTTTTAGTCCACTTCATTTCACTCTAACACAGGATTAAGTGACACAATAAAGTATATTTCCTAAAAGTGATGGGAGCCTTAGCATCCCCAACTTGCATCAAGCCCTCATGTATTTTCTCCTCGATTATAAATGCAAAATAAAACTCTATATTTGACTTGGGATGTTGAATTATCATGGCCATTCTCATCAATCCCATTGACATATGTTCCTTTGCGTCTATCCCCAAGACTTTGACACAATGCATAATAAGTTTTTTTGAAATAAACTTGAAATTATGAGACTTGGAAAGGTTCCATTTTAGAGGAAGGGATGGGGATTTTTCTATTACCATCAACCCTCTTCATGTGTAGGGGAAACTCATCACTTTGGTATGTTCTACTCAACCTCTTATACTCCTACTCTATTTTAACTAAATTTACCTCCATTACAACTTGTTTATTTAGATTGAAACACTTTATAATGTAATCTCTTGTAACATCAACTAAACACCTACCATTTTGAAGCCTAACAATTTTGGTTGGGGCATGGTAGTTGTGGGTAAGGGCTTTAATTAGCTCAATGTCAATAAAAAAGTTAGGTACAATCAATTTAGCCAAATCTAGGGTCCATGGGTTTGATACTGGAACCTTGATGTTTCTATTCCTGTAGAAGTACAAATAAAGGTTCCAACCCAACTTAGGTATAATGGGGTCCCTAAAGCACTGTGCTAAGTCTCTAAAAACATTTTTATATCCTTTTTCAACTAAACCAGGCAACAATGAAAGCAATGGGGACTAGAAGGATGATTTACTGGTTATGGTTTCATCCCTTTTAACTCCTACTTCATTCTTTGTTGGCGTCGTTTTATGAAATTCACAGAGAATGATGAGCAAAAATTACACTGGGATAGAACTCACTTTGAGGAATTCCCTTTGCTACCACAATTGGAGCTCTTCTGCAACTTACTTTCAACTATTATGAGTGAAAAATGTCAACTTGTTTCGTGTATTTCAACACCAAGATGAATTTTCTCCTAGCTCATAAATTCGCACAATTCAACTCTTTGTGTCGAGCTCAATTTTATATTTTGATGTTGACTGATGTGATTGGTGTGTTTTAAATGATCCAACAAATTAGTCACTGCACGACCTCATGTCATTTTTCGCTCCCCTGTCGTATCGCGGTGTGTTTTTAGTACCTTTCTCCAATGTACTGCTCTATTGCAGGCTATGTCTTGACCCCCGAGGGATAGAAGTATAGTGTGTAGGGGTTCCTCTCACCGTCCTACCGCAAGCTGCTTGGTGAAGAACCATGGTAGAGAGGTATGGCATGGGTGTTATAAGGGGTGACTAATGTGATAGCGGTATCATGGTAAAGGGTAAAAATGTCCTTGTGAATGGTGATAATGCGATTTATTATGAAAATAAGAGTGGGAATTTTGGATTTGATGATAAAATACTTTAAAAAATTATGAAAATTTTGGTTTCAACAATGGATCCAATTAGGGATGTGTGATTTACCAATCATTGCAAGAATCCAAAATATCTCTGAGAATAGACCAGGTGTCAACTTCATATTGTTTTTAGAGGATATGAAAAAATGGAACTGTGGTGAGGATGGAATGAAAATGGATATGGAGGCAGAAATGATGGAAATGCAAATGATCCTATACTAATGTACATGGAAAGAAACTTTGTTTTATTGAGGGAATTCTAGGATTGTCCATGTACTGGAAAGTCTTGGTCCCTTTTTGATTTCCTAAACTACTATGCATGGAAAGAATAATAGTATCTTTGAGATTTTGTTAAGAGTTTTCCATGCACTGGCAACACTTATCCCTCTTTACATTACTATGCATGGAATTGGTGATTTTATGAAAAGAAAAGTTTTAGAAACTATCCATGCACTAGCAGTTCCTGTTCTTCCCTGGATATGTTTGGAAAATAATAAGAGTCCTCCCCTCCTTTGCTAATGATAAAAAAGTAACCTAACCACAAGGCTTCAAAATTTCCATGCTTTCCCTTTTTTTGGCATCTAGCATTCCACATTAGTACCAAATCATTCACCTCAAATTTTCTATTTTTGGCTTTCTTATCAAAAAGATATTTCATTTGTGATTGTAACTTTTATATTTTTCTTTTCGGTTGTTCTCCTTATTTCATCAAGTTCTGCAAGCTGATCCATCCTCTCCTCTATTGGTTCCGGCATATCTAAGTCTTCCTGCAAAATGAACCTACATACTGGTAGAAGATTATGTAAAGGGAGCCTAGTCTGAGCCCCATAGACAAGTTCAAAGGGAGACTTTCCAATAGCCTTCTTCGCAGTAATCATATCTACTCATAAGGCTAGCTTTAATTTGGAATCCCAGGCCTTCTTGTTATTATTCAACATCCTCTTTATGATCTTCAGAATAATTTTGTTATTAGATTCAACTTGTCCATTAGCATGTGGATGATAAGGTGAAGCATAAGAGATGATCATTCCATAAGACTGACAAAATTCTTTAAACTCGTCAGATCTAAAATACATTCCATTATCAGTTACAATCCTTGTTGGGACCTTGAATCTTGTGATGATGTTTTCCAATAATAAATCGATCACAACCTTACTGGTTGCCTGCTTGTTGGGTACAACTTCCACCCATTTTGTGAAATAATTTGTGGCTACCAATATCGATATGTGCCCTCCACTTGGTTTTTCAGTAATTTCCCCTATGAAATAAATTCCCCACTGATGGAATGGGGCTTCAACCTGCATAGGTCTTAGAGGCAGTGCTCCGTGATACTTCAATTTTCCTAATTTTTTTTGGCATGCCTCACCTTTTCTAGTATAGTCATGAACATCGTTGAAAACCTTAGGCCAATATACCCTGCCCTTAATATCTTATGAGCAATAGTTTTTTTCTGAGAAATTTCACTCACATACTCCTTCATGCATCTCATTCAAGACATGTCTTGATTGTTGCTCATCTAAGAATAACAACAGAACACCATCCCTATTCTTCTAATAGAGGTCTCCCTTCATGAATACATATTTTGAGGCCTACAACTTGAGTGTCCTTTTTCTATTTTCATTGAATCCTTCTAGACATTTCAAACGCTTAAGATAGTATACAATATCAATATACCATGATGTGTTGTCAATACTAGTAACCATAATTTCCTCATCATTCACATTGCAGATTTGGGCAGCTTCCATATTTGTTTCAGCCATCAATTTGGATGATCCTTGTCCTCTTACCAGTTTGGTAATCTAGAATTCAATATCAAACTCTTGGACTCTATTTATCCATCTGTATCTACGCCCTATTCTTTCACTTTGTATAAATACATCTTTCACAGCAGCATTAGGCACATAAGCCATAAGTTTTGCTCCTACTAAATATGGTTTGAATGCCTTGACAGTTTTCACTAATGCATACGCTTGTTTCTCCACAATATCATACTTCAACTCTGCATTTTAAAGATATTTTCTAAAAAAGGAGACTGGCTTCTCATACCCTTCATCATTCTTTTGGAGCATTACTATAGCAACTGTATGATAAGATGCAAATGAAAAGATTTGGAAAGGTTTGCTGAAATCTAGGGATTTCAATACTGGCGCTTCCTTGATCTCTCTTTTTATGGATATGAATGCATCTATAGCCTCTTAATTCCAATCAATCTTTGCACCTTTCTTCAACATCTTTGATATTGGCTCTACTACCTCAACAAAATTTGATATGAATCTCCTTACAAAATTGATTTGTCCAAAAAAATATTGAATAGCCTTAACTGTCTTGGGGATAGGTATCTTGTCAATGGCCTCCACTCTTTTAGGGTCAATTCTACTCCTTCTTTAGAGACTATATTCCCAAGTAAATTTCATTTTGTCACTAAAAAATGACATTTCTTGGGATTCAGAGAGATATTGTATTCCATTGCTTTCAAAAATATTTTTTCAAGATGAGCCACATGGTCCTCTGCCCTTTTGGAATATGCATTCAAATCAACCTGGTAGACCACCATTATTGCATTGATCAGGCCAACAAAGGCAACATCCATAGCCCTCTGGAATGTTGCACCAAAATTTGTTAGTCCAAATGGCATCCTAACATACACATATGTCCCCCATGGCATAGTAAAGGTTTTCTTGTATTGTTCTAATTCTTTAACCTTTACTTGGTTATAACCTCAGAATCCATCCATCATGGACAACAACTCACAACCTGTGACTCTTTGTAACATAACTTCCATGTTTGGAAGCGGGTAATCATCCTTAAGAGAAGATACTTTCAAGTTTTTGAAGTCTACACAAAGCCTTATATCTCCATTTTTCTCCTTGACTGGCACTAAATTAGATACCCAAGATGAGTGTCTAATTGGCTTTATAATTCCTCCTTCCCTAAGGTTTATAATCTCTTCATGCATTTTCGGTTCTAGAGTAGGGTTTTTGCATCTATGTTTCTATCTAAATGGTTTTGAATTTGGTTTTAATGGAATCTCATGTTGGAATAGATCTTCTCTATATGCTTTAAGATCCTCATATGACCCTGCAAAAACATGCTTTTATTTCCTTAAAAATTCAATCAAAATTTTCTTGATTGTTGGACTTATTTTCTTTCCAATATATACCCTTTTTGGTGTCAACTCAGTCCCCAAATGGATTTCTTCAACATCTTCTTTTTTCACAGGTGTTTGTTTCATAAGAATATGGTTATTTCCATTAAACACGCTCTCTAGTGCCACAAGTCCTTTAGGAAGTTTATTGGTTTTGATCTACACAATTTATTTTCCAAACACAGTCTATTTGCCATCTACTTCCTCTACAAACGCATTGAAATCAATCTCCCGAGCTTCATACTGATCAATGCAATGTAAAAATTTTATGAGATCAATCTCATCATTGAACACTTGCCAGCTATAGATATTATCAGGGATGGCATGCCTTGTTTTGAATTCAACCTGTGAAATCCCTGCTAGAGTAATATCATCTCTTTTCAAAGAAACATTAGCCAAAAAGTCTGCCATCATGTTCTTAGACCTATCTATCTATTCAATAGAAAAGGAATCAAATATTTCAATTGTGTCCCACAAAAAATTTCTATATTGTTTTAGCCTTTTATTTTTTGCAGCATATTTTGACTTGACATGTGAAATGATCAACTCAGAATCTCTAAGAATAGTTAGCATTTTGATCTTGTGTTTAACAACCATATTCAAACCAATTAGCAGTGCTTCATACTCTACTATGTTATTTGTACATTCAAAAGTACACAAAAATGAATACTTGAATGTAGTACCTTTAGGTGAAATAAAAAATACCCCTGCTCTGTTGCCTTCCTTGCTAACATGCTCCATCAAAGTACATTCTCCATACCCCATGCTCATTTTTGGAGACATTCTTATCAATTGGATCAATATTTACTAATTCAGGCTATAAGGGTTGTATTCTGAAGCTTCCTAGATCTACATCACAAAATTAGTTCAACTAATTTTCAGCAACATAATCTATAATCTGATTCACTCTTGGTTCTCTACACAACTTGACCTCTTCACCGTTTACTGTCATTGTGGCATACGATAAATCAAATTGCACATTTCCTCCAACTATTACAGTCCATTACCTTGAAAAGAGCATTCCAAAATGGGATGTGTGTCAATTGTTGTTATGTCAATATTATACACTATCTGTGGGTAAGAAACCAACTTCACTTCTACATCCTTCATGATTCCCACCACTAGGATAGGTCTACTATCCATGGCATAACACTTACCACCTTCAATGTCCACCCACATCCCAAGTTGTTTCATAAATCCAATTAGCATGATTTTCATAGCAGCCCCCGAGTTAATCATGCAATTTCTTACCATTTTGTTGCTTATGAGCAATATGGTGTAAAATGGATCTACTTGTGGATGATTCATTAATGCATTAATAAGGAAAATTTTAGGGACTTTTATATCTCCTTGTCTGTTATTGATTTTATCTTCAAAACTTGAACTTTTATTGGTCCCATTTTATATTAATTGGATAGCACTATCTCTATATCCTTTTATCTTCATCATTTCCAATAGTGGCAAAAACATCTTTACCTAAGACAGAGCCTGAGTGAAATCAAATGAGGTATTCTCACTTTTGATTATCTTCTTTTGCTTCAGTTGATCTCCTTTATTTTCTTCCTTTTCCTTTTTATTAGTTTCATCATGCTTATGTTTTTTTTTTAATTCTTTGTCTTCCTTTTTTGGAACATGATTTTTCTCATTCTTGTTGATTTATTTACTTCCCATATTCTTTGTTTTTTCCTGAGTAATCCCCTTTTCTTTCATGAACAATCCTCTTGAGGTACCTTCATCTGCATTCATTGTTTTGTTTCTTAGCCCATAGTTTATTTTTGCTTGTTCTACTACAACAATAGTTAATTCTTTGATCTCCTCTTTGGTTGGTCTCCTCCATCTTGGCTTGTTTGACTTAGGTGGTATGTATGGAGGCTGTGATTCATCATTATTTTCACTCTCCTGATCAAAGAAAGTTGTTGTTTTGTCATATGAATATTTTACCTCTAGTTGTCATTCAACATCATACTCATAGCCTTCTTCTTCTAAAGACGAATACTCTTGCTCAACTCGATCGAGGGTGTGAGAGGTCAAGTATACTACATGATCCTCTCCTTCATTTTCAATTGTTGTTTCTTCCTCTTGTATTGATTGGGCTACAACACAATGATTTGGGGAGTGGGGAAGATTGAAAACTTGACACCAAGGATGGTTGTTAACCATGTATGGTCCCTTCTTCTTCAAGGGATCCAAATTTTCCTTATTCTTGGGCCTATCAATTATGGGCTTTCCATCCTTCTAGTTTGTGTTATATGGCATATCATTCAACATTGGTCTTTCATTTCTATAAACATTATCTTCCCTATGATGAGGGTAGTTAATATTTTGAGGAACCCTGAGATTATCTCTCTTAACAATCATCCCATTAGCCTTTCTATTGTTTTCAATAGTCAACACTATTTTTTGTGCTTCAATTAGATTTCTAGGGCACCTATTTATAAGCTCATACCCTATTTTCAGGTCAAAATCCTTTAGGTAAATGCTCAATACTATAGGATCAGTGAGTTTGGATCTAGGTGGTATCTTATTGCGTAATTTGGAGAACCTCTGGTTGAAGTCATAAACTGACTCATTTTGATTTTTCTGGATACTTATCAGTTCATGCAAGGAAAAATCAAGTGCACACTGATTTCCATATTGCACCAAAAAATGATTTTTGGAAATATTATATAGAATTAATTGAAACATCAGACAAGTTTTTGAACCAATATCTTGCCTCTTCTGTTAGATACATCATGAATAATCTCATATTTACATCTTTATAATCCATACCAATATCTTGAATAAAGGCATTAAAATCTTTGATATGTTCTTTTGCTGATATCTCGTTATTTCCAGTGAACTTAGGAACCATGTTTCTCCAACTACTATCGATTTGGTATGGGTACAATTGATACCCTGTCAGATCAAATTGTCTACATAGGTTAGTGGGGTTGTGTGGAGGGAAATTCAAAGGTGGATTAGGACAGTATTGGTACCCATATTGATGCTAGTGATAATCATCTTGTTGGATATATTATTGGGAGGATATATTTTGATGGGGTATATGTTGCTAATATTGTAGGGGATATTGTTGACCTGGAGGTGGATTGTGTTGTGGGGCATTGGTAGCATTTAGATGTTGGGATCTCTGAGATGGCACATTAGGCTGAGAATGTTGTCTTTGGTTTAAATTTTGTGGTGCTCTTGTGTTTTGATATGCCCCTTGTGGATCATTACTACCACCCTCTTTCTATGGAGGGACAAACTTAGGTGGTTTTGATGTATTAAAACTTAGATGAGAAAATTATTGACTCAACTCTATGTTTCTTTTTATCATCCATTGTCTTCTTTCAAGCTCTTGTTCTTGCCATTGCATTTGTGCTTCTAATTCTTGATTAGTCATGTGCTCAAAATATTTGGTAGAAGTTGAATTATCAATAGACCCACATTGGTTTCCTTCTTCTTGTCTATGAGGCATTTCATGATCATATTCTTCCTTCCTTTGTCTTCATTCTTCTTTCTGGGAATAAAACTCTTGCATTTTATCTTGGTCCACCTCAAAATGATAAACAAGATGATCTTTGTTTCCGTGTTCAAATGGAGTGCGAGGATCTCCACATGGATCATTGTTGTGGCCTTCTGACCCTTGTAAGAGGTTGAAGCTTGCGTACATCAAAGACATGTTATGATATGTTTCCTTCATTTATGACATCTCCTTGGCTAGGTGTCACCTTAGACTTGTTTTTGTGGGAGGATATCCATGTTTGTCAAACCATCTTACATTCTTCTTCTTGGGACTCTCATGGTGCAAGGATCTTCTTCCATTTGTATTAGATGATATAATTTATCTCTGATGTGTGTCATCTATTCTTTCTGATCTGATGCTTACTCTATCTGTCATCAGATTTACTCAAAGTTTCCACCTACTTTATGAAAGTACGAAAATGATTGAGTTTGTTCCTAGCAGAGTCTTTTAATTCTTGAGTGACTCTATGATGGAAGGCTTGGGCTCATAATTGGTTCCCTAGCAGAGTCACCAATCTATTAGTTCTCAAAAATGCTGGTTGGAAAACCTCAAGAGGTTTCCAAGCTCTTGGTATGTCTTAGGCTAATGAACAAGGCCAATTGGTGTATTTGAACCTTCTTCTCTTTAGGCTCTACCAGACCTAGGTGGGTATACCTATGCAAATGAGACAGACTTAAACTGTGTGTTTCGTACTTAAGCAATCTATCCACAATGGAAATTGAGAGTGGAAAGATGTAATCCTAATTTGGTATAAATTGTATAAGCAATATTAAGGTAAAATTTAATATGTTTAGTTAATAGATGTAAGGTTTTGAAAACAGATTTGATAAAACTAAATAATGAAATGGGTGAGACCAGTTCCTTGTTGGGTAAACAGAGTCAAATGAAGTTCTAGAAGGAATGAATTAAATAGGTTGTAACTCAAATTGTTTAGCACACTAATATTGGTTTATAACTTGTATAAACATGCAACCACATGATTTAAAAACTCTACTTACTTATCTAGTAGACAAAACTAGGTTACTTGTAATTTATCAAAAGGATTTTAATCTTTACTTGAAAGAGCCAATTGAATAAACTATGCAAAAACATAGATAACACCAAATTGGAGACATATTGACAATCCTAATTATATCATTCTTCTTACTGATCCAAATAATACTTTTAGATTACTATGATTGAATAGAAGGATTTTAATTCCTTTGGGGAAACCAATTAATCATATCACATGAATACAACAAATGTGTATTGAGCAATTGAATTTATACTTGATATAGCAATTCAAATAATAAAGAAGCACTAAAATGGAGACAACCAGATAATTGAATAATTTCAACAAAAAATTGATTACAAGATGACGCCACAAAATCAAAGATCTTTAATTGACTTCCTCAAAATATTTCTTGCAATATAGTCCTTCAGAATATAAACATTATGAAACTTTTTTGCTATCCATCAATTATCCCTATTCTACTACTATATCCTCCTATATCCCACTTATGGTTCTGGTCTCTCTTATATATGTGAGAGGCAACAAGCTTCAGACCATTTACAACGTTTCAAAAATTCTTTTTGATAAATTTTGTTAAACATAACTAAAACATGAATTAATGAGATAATTAAACACATTTTCCCACTCGGATAATCTCCACAGAAATATCTATGGTCATCGAAGACCTATTCAAGATACTTCCTCTTCGTGATGTACATAATCAATCATCTTTAAAGCCCAAATATTTTTCATGCCACTTATTAATTGTAAAGTCACTTGGCCATTTGAATTCTTGTGTAGCTATGAATTTTGTAAGCTGACTCTTCCATCTATTATCAAGGAGGCTTCTGACATCCAAGATGAACTTTGTATATCCATTATCCAACATGATGATCCCATCAAGTAAAGTATGAAACTTGTTGAGATTGATCTCCCCCTTATCTTGTATATGTTCCAAGCATTGAGGAATCATTTGATCAAATTCTACTCTCCAGTCATCTATACCTTTTAAATGATTGTCATCTCTTAGGATTGATGGGTTGAAGATGTATTTGATGGAGTCAAATGTACTCCTACTTTCCACTTTCTTCCTCATGTCCAACAAATACTTATACTCATCAATCCCACTCTTTACCATTTATTGTGTAGGTTTGAGCTTTAATGGGGCATCTAGATCCATGTGTGTAGCTTTGCATAAAATGGTTAGTATGTGGAAGGTGGGTTTCCATCTCTTTTGGAATTCGTCAAGGATGGGGAATTTAGTGTTTATCTGTTCCAAAGCTTTAATCAGATTGCTGAAGTTTTCTTGTACTCTATTTATCTTATCCTTTAAGATCCCAACCCCATGCTCTAATATCCTTCTCAGAGTCTCTATGGTATGATGCTTGACATATTCCATGTTATGCTTCTTCATCTTATCAATTTCATCTCTCATTTGTTGTATATGTGGATTCTCTGCCTGGATAGGTGTTTTATAGACAATTAATTCATCTCCTCTCACTGTGGTGGCTTGTTGTAACTATTGTTTTAGCTTTAAATTTTCAATAAACAACTTGTTCACCTCATCATTAGATAATTTCAATCTCTTCTCATACCCATTGATCTTCTTCTCCATATTCTCTACTACATCCTTGGTGAACATTGTATGATGCATGGTCATAGTGAAAGCTTATGTGGGAGTTTTGTCTCTCATTGTTCTGACCATAGTAGACCCCCTCAATTCCTATACTACATCCAAGATTTGAGGCTTCCTTGTATTTTTTTTGTTTTATCCATAAAGCAAGTGTTTGGGTAGTAGGATTATACCCTATTCCTACCTTCTTCTAAATCAAATTATGCTACCAACATGGGGTCATCTTGTGCTCTGATCTGATCTAGAAGAATTTTTTTAGACAACTCCATCCATGTTATAATTATCATATCAATTTTCAACACCATTTCTCTTGCCTCTTGGGGGGTGACATTAATGTTATCAACACTTAACTCTACAAATGTTTGAGCCTAAATCTCAGCTTGCTTTGACTCATCAACTCCAATAAGATTGATTTTCAACCTTTCATCAATTCTTTTTATTTTCATTTTAATCCAAAATCCTTAAATTCATTGGCGTGGATAAAATTATCATCTTCCATGAATCTTAGAGAGAACACTACCCTCTCATCTTGAATTTCACCAAATCCTTCCTCTACAATCCTAATCTTAGGATCATGAGGCTTTTGACTCCTTTTTTGTTATGCTACCTCCTTTATTTCAGTCAAAGCTAGGACTGTTGCGTCTTCTTCTTAATTACTTGATTCATATCCAACTAATGGCTCAATCTGGTCTTTTAGCCTATGGTTCATGAGTAGGATATGGAGGGGATGGATGTGTAGGTGATGGGGTGGTGTTTGTGATGTGGATGCTTCATGTGGTGGTTGGTAAGATGTGGGAAGTGAGATTAACCCCTCATCTTGGGCCATTTTGTACAATTCATCAAACTTATTAAGGATCATCTACATCCTTTTCAGAAGGTTCGGTTCATCTGTTATCATCACCCCTCTTCATGTGTAGGGGAAGCTCATCATTTAAATACTTTCTTCTCAACCTCTTATACTCCTGCTCCATTTTAACTAAATTTACCCTCATTACAACTTGTTTATTCAGCTTGAATCACTTTATAATGGCATCTCTTGTAACATCAGCTAAGCACGCACCATTTTGAAGCCTATCAGTTTTGGTTGGGGCATGGTAGCTGTGGGTAAGGGCTTTAATTAGCTCAATGTCAATAAAAAAATTAGGGACAAACAATTTAGCCAAATCTAGGGTCCATGGGTTTGATGTCAGAACCTTGTCATTCCTATTCTAGCAGAAGTACCAATAAAGGTTCCAACTCAACTAAGGTCTAATGGGGTCCATATAGCCCTATGCTAAGTCCCTAAAAATGTTTTTAGATACTTTGTCAACTAAACCAAGAAAAAAGGAAAGCAATTGGGATTGCAAGGAGGCTTTACTAGTTTTGGTTTCATCCCTTTTAACTCCTACTTAATTCTTCTTTGGTGCCATTTTATGAAATACATAGAGAATGATGACCATAACTTACCCGGGGATAAAACTCACTTTGAGGAATTCCCTTTGCTACTGCAATTTGAGCTCGTTTGCAACTTGGTTTTAGATGTTATGAGTGAAAAATCTTAACTTGTTTCATGTATTTCAACACCAAGATGCATTTACTCCTTGCTCATAAATTCACACAATTCAAATCTTTGTGTTGAGCTCAATTTTATATTTTGATGTTAACTAATGTCATTGGTGTGTTTTAAATGACCCAACGACTTAGTCACTGCACTACCTCGTGTCATTTTTCACTCCCTTGTGGTACCGTGGTGTGTCTTTAGTACCTTTCTCCAATGTACCACTCAACTGTGGGTTGTGTCTTGACCCCCGAAGGTATAGTGGTATAATGTGTAGGGGCTCCTCTCACTATCCTACCACAAGCTACTTGGTGATTAACTGCCGTAGAGAGGTATGGTATGGGTGTTATAAGGGGTGACCAATGTGATAGCAGTATTGTGGGAAAGGGTAAAACTTCCCTTGTGAATGGTGATAATGTTATTTATTATGAAAATAAGAGTGCGAATTTTGGATTTTGATTGATAGAATACTTAGAATTTTTATAAAAAATTAGGTTTCAACACCCAGAAATATAAAAACCCTCTTTCAAGCTTACTATAGGGACAAGGTCACCAATAGTGGTGACCTAGACCTCCTAGTTCTTTTGGAAGATTTAGGGTCTGATTTTGTGGGTCCCAGTGGGTACTATCCTTCTCTACAAGATTCCATGTCTGAATCTCCCGAAAATGACCTACAACTTGTCTTTTTGCTCCTCCTAGAGTTTGATGCCTTTATATGACCTGGGTGGAGTGTTTGTACTTTCTCCAACACTTTGAATCTTCCCAAATCTAAGTACAACCTGCAAAGCACATGCAAAGACCAATAAAATTTTGGGGTTAGGAAATAAGGGTTTGCCTAAGTCAAACCCCTTTGATGGTAACTCAAACCAAAACGAGATAGAAATCAAAGGAGATATGCTTGAATGATAAATAATGTAAATGCTCACCAAATCCTTTGTTTTTGAGGTCTGCAACATACAAGAACAACTCCAATGGAGGTTGCTTGAGATTCCTTGTGCTTGGTTGCTTCATTGGAAAGCTTGAGTGCAAGAGTACTTAAGAAGAGATGTTAAAATGAGATTGGGAGAGAGAGAAATGAAGGTGAAAACCCTTATTTATACAACATATGCCCTAATTTCCCAAAAATGCAACGTGATAGGCCGACACTAGGGTTTAGGAGGCAAATTCCCATTAGTTTTTTGTCTTGAATTTGAAATTTATGCCTAAAGGGACTAGGTCGCCCAAGGTGGTGACCTAGTTCACTTGGGAAATTTCAAGTGGTGGTCGGGAATTAAATGATGATTACTAAATTTTATCAACTTTTCCTCCTGAAACATACTTAAGTCAGGCCTAAAATTACATTAAGGGGACAAATTAACATAACAAAAGGGTTAATTACTAGATGAAAAACCTAGGAAGATGTGAAAATGTCTTACAAAACTTTACAACACCTTGAAACAAGGCTTGAAAAGGGGTAAGAGGGGTTGTTCAGGTGAATTATGTTGAAAGGGTCTTAGAAAAGTGGGAAGATTTGTTACAACACTTCACAACACCTTAGTAGAACACCGTTAGATTATTGTTGATTTGCAATATTTTAAGACTGAATCAAGGAAAAACAAGCCAAAATCCAAGGGAAAAGGCCCAAATGAGTGAAAAAATGTCAAAGGCTACACTTTGTGGTGACACATTTAGTCCCCCACTTTAGTGAGAGGATGAACTTGCTTCAAACTCACACTAAAGTAGTGGGATGTAATGTATTCATGCTAGTAATGTGAGATGGCATAAATCAAGAGGGATGATCAAGCCCCTAGGATCAATATCCCATGGAAACCAAACATAAGAACAAAATATCACACAAGGAGTGATGTGAGGAAGTGAAGAGAGAAGAGAATTCAAATCAAGCTTTGACCGTTTGTCTAGCTAGTTGTGGATCAGATCTAGGTTGTTTGACCGAAAAAGGAAGATATACTCTCTCTAGGTGGATGAGACTTCTAGTTGTCCACTGGGTGAGAATGGAAAGAAGGGGTGAAATACATATGCTCGGTTGGTATGCACTCACACCCACACAAAGGTGGCTATGGGAAAAGTCATGTTGCTAGTTGGGCTTCCCGCTCAACCATACCAAGGTTATACCTCCTAATAACTTTGATAAGGTGCCATAAAGGGTTTGTGGTTCATGAGATAAGAAAAGCCTTGGATGCTTAGAAATCATGAACAAGGGAAAGATAGCACCACAACCATGCAAGTTTTGTTATGCATGGTGGCCATGTATGCAAGGATGCCAAAGTGCAAAAATGTAAAAATGAAAAAAGAGTGTTCTGATGAGTCTTGTTTTAGTTCATATAAGGTCTTTGACCTAGGGAACATTGTGTCTAATGTTTCCAAAATAGGACCAATCAAAGGATAGAAAAATCTCAAATTAGGGGATGCACTGTGTCGCATCAGGCCACTATGAGGAATGTAATATGATAAAATAAGTCACACTTATGAAAGGCATTACACCGAATGTCATACACAAAGTGAGAAACACATCGTATGAAGTGGTAAGGCTGCACTAGGAACCAAGGACAAATAAGAAAAAATGAAAATTCAAAAATAAATAATGCCAATATATGCCCCACTTTAAATGAATTGCTACACACTGTTCTATGAGAAATTTATTTAAAGTAGAGAAAGGTAAAATGCAAAAAGAAGGAAAGGGACATAAGAGCCTACATAGAAATCCCTATGCCAAGTGATATGATTTCAAGAGAGGTCACGTCATGTAAAATAAAAGGAAAAGAAAAGAGAGGGGGGGTTCCCCAAACATGAAAAACCACAAACACATAAGGAATCTATGGATTTGGGGTCAGTATGTTCGTTGCTTCAATATTTGTGTAGAGAGCTCAAAACTGTCATTGCCTCCCCAAACACATAGAATTGGAGGAAGGACACAAAGAGAATGAAAACTAATGAAAATAAAGACTCATTTTGGGTCAACATGGAGGAGACATAGGATGTCTTGATGCTTTGCATCATCCCCAAAAGGACAAAAAAATAAAAAGAAAAAGAAAAATTCAAAGACAAGGGGCCCTTTTGAGTCAACATGAAGGAGATATTGTGGTCTCAATTCCTTGCAACATCCTCAAATGAAGGCAAAATACAAAAAAAAAGAAAAGGAAAGGAAGTGTTCATTTGGGTCAACATGAAGGAGAAATTATGGTCTCAATGCCTTGTATCATCCCCAAATGAAGGCAAAAAAAACAAAGAAAGATGAAAAGCGAAAAGAAAAAAGAAAAAAATGAAATGAATGGACGACATAGAGAAGAAGTGAGGGATAAATAGAAGAATGCCACATAGAGAGAGAACATCAAATAGTACGGGGGAACACAAAACACATAAACAAGAACAATAATAAGTAAAAAATTGTAATGAAAATGCTTGTCAATCATCAAGCAAGTCATCTGCCTCCCAATCTTGCTCATTGTAAAACTCGGGAGGGTGACTAGCAAGAGGGACAACAGTGATCACTGAACTAGAATCAAGATCCATATTGGTCCAAGGAGAGTTTTCATGAATGCTCATGGAAGAGGATAATAGTGAATTCAAAGTTTGGTGTACCTCTTCATCGATTCTAGCATTCTCCAAAACATCATCATCGAGATTGATGACAATGGGTGGGCGAATGATAATATCAGTGTTTGCATGCAAGATGGCTAGTGAAGGAGGTATAGGATTAGGTTGTGTGGGTGAAGGAGGAGGTTTGGTAGGAACTACTTTAGGCATAGGTGGATTATGACTGTCAATGTTTTCTTCATCACGAGATTAGCGAGCAAGATCATGACGGTGACGCCTATACTCCCTAGCTTCTTTATTCCTTTTTTCTTTTCTGTCAAGATGTGGTTGAGAAGGAACAAGTTGGTCCACCATTGGTTGCTTATCATCCTGAGGAAGAGGGATGGGAAGAACCATGGGTGGCTCATCCACTTTCTGCTTAGCTTTATACACTTGTTTGGTGCGAGGAGGGAGAATGGAATTTCTATCATGACCCCTAGGCCTCTTGGATGATGTGGAAGAGGTTTCAGGTGTGGGTTGATTAGGCATATCAGATTCGGGTTGCAACATGGATTCATCTAGGATAGGTTTTTCTAAGGTAGAGGGAGGCATGTTGCGAACGAAAAGTTTAGATATTTTCTTGGCTTTAAAATTTTGGTAAGCAATAAAAAAGAAATCTCATCTAGGGGTGATTGGCTCCATGGGTTTAGGCCAAAAGGATTCTAAATAAAATTTACCTTTGGTGGATAAAGGATTGAAACCACTATGGTGAACAGTGAATATGTTATTGTCAACGGGAAACTTCACACACTTGTGTATAACACATGGGACCGGTTTCATGGAACGAAGCCACGCGTGGAAAATTCACAAACTAAATTGATCTGATTGTGGTATGATGGAGAAGGTAACATAAAATGTCTTAGGACCTATTTGTAATGGGATGGAAGTCAATACAATCATCGAGAATACGAAACCATTATGCATTTTGACCCAAGCAATAGGTCAATTATAAACATCTTGAGAAATATCATAAATTATACCAACTATGTAGAGAGGACCATCGAGAAGATTTCTTAGTATATCTTGTAGTGAAAAGGTGATCTCAAGAGGTCCTTTGGTTGGGACCTTATGATGGACGACGTCAATTTATCCTACCATTGCATTAATACGTGTGACATGGGTTACCATGGGAAGAGAAGTGGGATGTGTATCTTGTGAGTCAATAGTCATAACATTAGGTGGTGAAGTTTCACTCACTTTGACAAATGAGATATTGTGTTTGGGCATGGGTTTGGTGAATATTTGCAATTTTTGGTTAAGGGGTGCCATGGACTTATTTCTTTTATCATTGATGTCAATAATGGATAAATGACCTGAATCAATTAGGTCTTTCACAAGGTGCTTCAAACACTTGCATTGTTCAGTGTCATGTCTATTATGTCGATGAAAGTAACAATAAGCAATGAAATTATAGGATGGAGGTAATGGTTTATTAGGATCGGGTGTATGAATGAGAGGCAAGGAGATCATTTTTTGTTGGAGTAACTGGGTCATGGTATTATGGAGGGTGTCGAGTAAGGGTGTGAAGGTTAGTTTAGGGTATCCATAATTGAAGGACATGACAAACCTAACAAAAACCACTTGGTTATTAGTAGGTGGAGGGGTTTGGGATGAAGGGTTAAATTGTAAAAACCCTTTATTTGGTTTATGGAATGGTTGAGGGTTGGATTGGGAAGAAGCATCAGACTTCTCAACTCTACTAGAAGTGGATTGTGAATCATGACTAGTAGTTGACTTATGATAGTCACAAATGACTTGGCACAAGTTCATGAAAGAGGGAAACTTCATGAGGGTGAGTTTGTCTTAGAGAGGTGTTAAGAGGTTTTTTGGTGAAAATATTTTGCAAATGTGTGTCAAGTATCTTGACATCAATCAAGGAATAAAGTTCTTGATAACGAGAGATAAAGTCAGTTATCTTCTCGTTAGTGTCTTGCTTGCATCTCATGAGATCAACCAAGGTTTTCTTAGGGGTCATATGGACTTGGAAGTGGTTAATGAAGGCATCCACTAGTTCATTGAATGAGCTAATGGAATTGTTGGGTAGGGATGAAAACCAGTCCAAGGCGGTATATTTGAGGGTCCTAGGGAACAACTAAGATAGAAAATTTTCATCAAGAGAACATTCACTACATAAGGTAGTATAGGCATTGACATGGTTAGAAGGGTCGCCCTTCCCTTCGTACTTCTCAAATCTAGGAATTTCTACTCCCTGTGGCAAGGGGGTGCGTAGGATGTCTAGGGATAATGGATTACTATGAACATAGTGGGTAGGGGAACCGTGTTGGCTTTGGTTGATAGTGGAGATTTGTTCTTTCATGGAGGTGATGGTGTGAAAATATTGTGTAATAAGGGGGTTAGTGTAAGGGTTATTAGATGGGAGGGCAAGTGGTGATGTGATGAATGTAGTGGAAGGGGAGGTGAAAGGGATACCTCTGGGAGGTATGGTTGAAGAAGTTAAGGGATGTGATGTCACAAGAGAAGTAGGAATACTAGTGTGGATGTCGAGGGAAGGTACCACATGACTAATCGGTTGTATGGTTGTGGTCACACTGGGGGATGCATAAGTGGTGATGAAATAAATAGTTGATGGGGGAGTAGTAGAAATTCCTACATGACCAACGAAAGGAGTAGGTGAATGAGATACCATAGGTGCAAAAGATGAATATTTGTGGTATATTTCTTCTATCCTCTTCAAAACACTAAGGCCATCATCATGGTCAAGTAGGCGGTGAAGATTTTCTATGGCAGGAATGGTTGTGCCAGATATGGGCTCAAAGCTTACATCATGTTGAAAATTGGCTAAATCAACATGGATGTGAAATACCTTATCATTTGGGAGGTCATCAGTTTTGGTATCATCATATGTGTCTCCTAGGTGCAAGGAATTTCTAAGGATGGTCTCCAAGCCTAGTGTACCATTATCGTTACTAAAAGTAGAAGCTTGAGAGAGCCCAAGATCTACAATAATATTTTTGTTAGATGCCATGAGTCTAGAGCTTCATCTCACAACTGTATCAGCAAGGGAACACCAAATTCTCACACAAAGGTGCCTAAGGAGGGGGTGAATTCTAAGGAAATATAAGAAAACAAGAATAAACTACGTACAACTAAAATTTTGGAACAAAAAACAAAAATGCAAAACCAAGGAACTATAATGCATAAACTATTGTAAAATTGCCAAAAATTGCAAGGTGACAGATGCAAGACAACTAGGACGACCAGTGTGGTGACTTAGTCCCAGTAGTTTTGTTTTTGACTATTTTTTGAATTTTTTACTACTTTTTATGCTTTTTATGATTCTCTGATGTAAACAGGGAATGGAAATGCAAATTTTTTTATACTTCTTCAATGAGAAATGTAATGCAAAGTGTAATCTAGTATGAACTTTTAGTAATGCACTTTTCTACAAACCCTAGGATGAAAACAATGCAAAATGTTTAGTGCAATGCAAGCTATCTCCTATGATGAAATATAAAATCAAAAAGTTAACAAGTGGTCTACGGTCAAGTTCAGAAAAATGAACCACCAAAAATATAACACTAAAAGGGGAAAGAGGATTACCTTTACTAGGCCCCTTGGTTTATTCACCTAAGAGAACTTGGTGTAGGAATGGCTCTCTTTCTCTTAGTGGCTATGTTATTTTTGGCGGTTGCATTCAAAGGGAGGATGGATTGATTAGGTTGTGATGTGTGTGTGAGAATGTGTGGCTAAAAACTTGAAATGAAATGAAACTAATCTAATCTATGAAATGGAAATAAATCAAATGTAAACCAAATGCACCTAAACTATATGCCCTAAATGTATGTAAAACAAAAAGTAAATAGGAAGGTTCAAATCTTATGCACCTAGAAATAGAATTTTGTAGATGTGAGGCCCTGAGATGATCTAGAAAATGTGTGAAATTGGCAAAGGGAGACTTATGCCAAGAGGGGCGACCTAATCCTCCTATCAGGAAAGTCTGTTAGACTAGATTTCAGGGAAAAGGGTATCCAAAAATACAAAAACCATGTTTCAGGCTTAGCACAGGGACAAGGTCACTAATAGTGGCGATGTAGTCCTCCTAGTGCTTTTGGAAGATTTAGGGTATGATTTTGTGGCTCCCAGTTGGTACTATCCTTCTCTGCAGCAGTCTATGTCTGAATCTCTCGAAAATGACCCACAACTTCTCTTTTTTCTCCTCCTAGGGTTTGATTCCTTGATGTGACTTGAGTGGAGTGTTTGTACTTTCTCCAACACTTTGAATCTTGCCAAATCTGAGTACAAACTACAAAGCACATGCAAAGACCAAGAAAATTTTGGGGTTAGGAAATAGGGGTTTGCCTAAGAAAAATCCCTTTGATGGTAACTCAAACCCAAATGAGGTCGAAATCAAAGGATATATTCTTGAATGATAAACAATGTAAATGCTCACCAAATCCTTTGTTGTTGAGGTCTGCAACATCAAAGAACAACTCCAATGGACGTTTCTTGAGATGCCTTGTGCTTTATTGTTTTCTTGGGAAGCTTGAGTGCAACAATACTTGAGAAGAGATGTAAAAATGAGCTTGGGAGAGAGAGAAATGAAGGTGAAAACCCTTATTTATACAACATATTCCCTAATTTCCCAAAAATGCAACACTAGGGTTTAGGAGGCAAATTCCCATTAGGTTTTTTTTTTCAATTTGAAATTTATCCCTAAAGGGACTAGGTCGCCCAAGGTGGAGACCTAGTCCACTTGGGCAATTTCAAGTGGTGTTCGGGAATTAAATGATGATTAATAAATTTTATCAACTTTGTCTCCTGAAACACACTTAAGTCGGACCTAAAAGTACATTAAGGGGACAAATTATCATAAGAAAAGGGTTAATTAGTGGATGCAAAGCCTATGAAGATGTGAAAATGTCTTAGAACACTTTACAACACCTTGACACAAGGCTTGAAAAGGGGTAAAGAGGGGTTGTTCAAGTGAATTATGTTGAAAGGGTCTTAGAAAAGTGGGAATATTTGTTACAACACTTCACAACACCTTAGTAAAACACCATTAGATTATTGTTGATTTGCAAGCTTTTAAGATTGAATCAAGGAAAAATGGGCCAAAATCCAAGTGAAAAGGCCCAAATGAGTGAAAAAGTTTCAAAGGCTACACTTTTTGGTGACACAAGTAATTAGAGTACTCCATGCATTTTGATGCCATGTTGAATTTAATTATATGATGAGAGTAAAGCAACCTTAGAATGATCCATAAAAATGAGGGAGAAAGAGCAAACAAATCAAAAGAATGCACCTAGAGACCCCCCCAAATCACTCAATCAGGAAACCCCCAAAGCAATATCTGATTTGTGGCACTTTATATTTAATGCATTTATAGTTCCTAGATGCCAAAAATAACAAGCTAGACTTGATCTTAGTGCTTATGGATGCAAAAATAGGCTACAAAATTAAGTAAAATTTTTGGTACACAATGAGATCAATATGATCATATCATTGACAAGTACATAAAAACTTATGCACTTTTAAAAATAATTGCACCCAAAAATGTTATCGTACGAGCAAGATATGAGCTCTCGAAGTTCCCAAAATAAGGACGAAGAAAAAAAACCTATTAGAATCTGAAAAGCATGGAAAAAACATGCACCAAAACCAAAAACTAATTGCACCACTATGAAGATCATGAAAAATTAGCCCAAATAAAAAAAATTGCTCAAAAAAAGGAGGTCGTGAGCTCAAGTTATGGGCCTCCAAAGTTCACCTACAAAAATAAAAATTCAATTAAAGAGGGGGGGAATGTTTTTTTAGAAAATGGTGATTTTAGGAAATCCCAAGATTAAATTTGATGGTTAAACACCCGTCATGAGAAAATTTTCCCCTAGTTCAAAAATGATGTTCACACGATCGTAAAATTAGAGAATCAAAATCTTGGGGTCACTGGAATATTCTTCACTCGAAACAGAATATGCTTAACATGTTGGCATTTGGGAATCTTGTCTTTTCACAACATAATCTTCTTTCCTAGCTGCCTAATTTGAATTTGTGGTCATTGATTTTTCAAATGAGCAGTCAATTTATGAATGAGCTCGCAGATGTTGTGTGGGGTCACTCAAGGTTTTTAGTGCAAATAATGCAGTGCCACATGACAGATGGTGGGAGCCTTAGGGTATGCACAGAGCAGGTAGGGTATTCTATGGAGTATGGACACATCAGTATACACCCCCTACGAAAAATAAATACTGCAAAATCCACTTTTTTTTAAATTTTCAAACGATTTTTTTTTTAAAAGGGTTTTTAAAAAAATTAATTGGCTAAAATCAAAATTTTCAAAAAAAAAATTCAGCCAAATAATAAAATATTTAAAAATAAAATAAAATCGTACCCTCTGCAATTATGATGACCTAGGGGGCCATAAAGCTCCTTGGGAAAATTTGTTTTGCCTCACTTGACAACTACTTCAATTTGGACGAATTGCCAGTTGATCTTAGGGTTTTTGGCCCTTCTGGATGCAATGGCAGGGTTGAATTTCACCCAAAATGCTCCAAAATTGCAGCTACCTTTTGCATTGGCAACCACTATTCAACTTCAAACCCTCATAAATTTGGCCTCGTATGTCCAATTTGGATGAAATAGAAGGAAATTTTGACTTTCTTGAACACTCTGGATGTAATGCTGAGCTTAGATTTGCACCAGAAAGCTCTGATTTGAGCCTGTAATTAAGACTCAAAAATGGAACTCCCCTAGATCAGGTATTACTATCAAAATTTTCTAATTCTCCAAATCATCATACAATGCAAGAGAAGAGCATACTCAACTTTTCAAGATTTACCATCTCTCTTCAGAAAAAGACTATCCAATGGCACCCAACCCGCTCTGATACCATGTTAGAATTGGCTATGGCTGCTAAGATCTTGAGACTGATGAGCCCAAAATGTGCTCATAATTTGAATATCATAATATTCCCTTACTCTTTTTAGTGGTTGTTTTAAACTCTGTGGTTATAAACTTTTATCTTAAAATGGGTAGTATCCTATGGCAATGCATTCCTATATTCCTATAGCCTAATAACTCTGTATGTCTATATTCATCGCCATGTTTGACCTTCCTAAATTGACTAATATGATGCATGTAGTTTTTGGATAAATGAGATGAATTTAATGTATGTGATTAATGATGAGTATCGTGTTATTATATGCATGCCTTCTTTTGCTTCTGTTGCCATGTGTTCCATAGGTTGTTGGAGTTTGTATGAACGAGTCAATGCACAACAAAACTCGGCCTTGTAGGAAGAGCCCATTTCTAGCACGGTGTCGAGGAAGTTGTTCCTGCAAAGACTCTTTCCTCGGGTCGTTGGAAGGAGATCTAAATGGTCATCAATCTAGGAAGAGTGGAATACTAGATTCTCTCTGAATCAGTTGGATAGATATACTTTCATTTATGGAAATCTGTTCCTCAGAATTAGGAAGCATCTATAACTGCATCTTTCTCTATTAAATTAGTTAGTTAGTTGTTCTTCTACAAATACATGTTCCTCCTGCACGAGTGAACAGGTTAGAAGAGATTAGACGAGACTAGAGAGAAGAAACAAAACAAAATTTGTTAAAGAGCAGTGTTATAATGAGAAATAGAGTTTTGTGTTTGTTTTCTTACAAGCAGAGCAACCATGTATATGATTTCGAGTTATGAATAAAAGCTGATGAAGTTTTGAGTTCAATTCTTGCATAGTTGGTTGATTCTTGCTAAGGGGGCCCACTTAGTAAGTATCTTTAGTTAGTAGTTTATTTCCTGTTGTTTATTAGTTAGAATTTCATTCCAGGAAGTTTCAGTACAAACTCAGTCTTAAATTGTTCCTGCAGCATAAGGAATCCATCCTTGTGTCTATTTCTGTAGCATAAGGCTAGTTCATGGTTTGTTTCTTAGTATTAGTTGTTATGATTTCCACTTTAACTAAGTTATGCTTAAGTTGATAAAACTTTGCTTTACATTCTTGCATCAGAAATAGGATTCCTTCCATGCATTTATTTTTAGTAGGCTATGGTTAAAATCAGTTTTTAATGCGCATACAATGCCGCTCCATTTCAAGTATACATTCCCTAGTCTGATAAAGTAAATGAATGACCATGAGAAGATGTTAGTCACCTGCTGGAATGTCCAATTCCTAGGTTAGGATTTTTCATGACTTTTATATCTTTTTGTGGGCGACAACCATTTTTGGTGCCATTACCGGGGATGGTGTGAAGCTAAGAACCTATCATAATCATTGTTAGTAGTAGTTTAGTGTGCCTATTGAAGAATTTTCAAATCCTTCAATTTTTAGTTAAGTCTGTTACATGCATAGAAGAAGAGATGCTCTAGGAAGATTCCTATTGAACCCTTCATTCACTGATAATGATTTCGAACCAGCTTATGATCTATTTGAGGAAGGAGGAAACCAAGATATCAATCCATTTGTTGAAGACTCACTTGTTGAATTTCCCTTTGACCTAGCTGAAGAAGAACCTCAAGAAAATCCATTTTCTTTGATACTTCATCAAGTAGATATGGCACAAAATCCACCTAATCAACCTCCTGCTTTTGAATTCCCAATCATTGCCCAACAAGATAATGATAACCTCAAAAATATTCCTTCTTCACTACTTCCAAAGTTCTATGGACTAGTTACAGAGGACCTCGACACTTTCTTGTTTGAATTTGACATCCTCTGTCACAGCTATGATTACACTTCAAGTGCTCACAAGCTAAAGTTGTTTCCTGCTACGTTGAAGGAGGGAGATCTTAGATGGTTTATGAGTTTGGGAAGAGATGCTATCGATAGTTGGATAGTCATGCAAACAAAATTTCTTGAGAAATACAAGGAATATTGTAAGAGTGGTAGTAAGGGTGATGATATATTTCGAATTCAGTAAAAGGAGGATGAAAGCTTGGAGGACTATATCTCAAGGTTTTTGTTTTCCCTAAAAAAGAACTCAGACCATACTCTCAATGAAGAATCTCAAAAATTACTTTTTCTGAGGGGAATCAATGATGTCCGTATGGATGCTCTAGATCTGATGGGAGGAGGAGATATAACCCAAGTGCCTTGGGATGATATTAAGAACATATGTCGCAACTACTCTTGAGAAAATGTGAAGAAGGGTAGGGGTCATCAAGCTACACTGGGAAAGTCTTCTGCTAGTGGATTTTCGTAGATGGAGATCACAAATTTGTTATTTGACCTCAAGCAGGATATCATAAATAACATGGCCACATAGTTGGATACTATGCAAGCTCGGAAGAAACATGAGGAAGCTGAGGCAATCTTGGCTAAGTTATGTCCACATTGTAGATAAAAGAAACATGACTGTAGATGCAAGATGGTGCCTAATCTGGAGGCCAAGCAATTACCTACTGATTTCAAGATAGTAGAGAGTGATGATGACCAAGTATTCTTTGTTGCACAAAGGCGCCCATGGGCTCAAAGAAAAAGTATTCCTCAAGACCCTTTGAATTTTGGTAATCCTTACTCTAATTATAATAACCAATGGCAACCTACATATGGCCCATCACCACCTTGGAATACCTCTCAAACACACTGGCCTAACTATCAAAATCCTCAATGGTAATCTCCTCAAGGAGGTTGGTAGCAGCCACAAGGACAATGGACTCCACCCCAAGGTAACTGGCAACAGAATCCTCAATGGAGAGGTTCTCAACAATGGCAGAGCCAATCCCCTGGATACATGCAGCATCAGCACCCACAACCTCTGGCCCTCATGCCTCCTCTTGCAGCACCTACAACAAATACTGGCCCCGCAAAACAAATGCCTATGCCTGCTCAACCATTGCCAAATCCTAATAATAAGCAGCAACAATAGCAACCTATGTATTTTGCAGAAGCCAATCAGTATCAAGCTTATGCCTTGAATATTAATGATATTCATTTTAGATCTGGAACCACTCTCCTTGCTCCACAGCTACCAATAATTACTGAGATTCCAGACTCTGTTGCTGAAAAACCTATTGTCCCTGTAGAACATATACCTATGCTAGATATTGTCTCTAAGGATCCTATCCTCCAGCAACAAACCAAACCACCCTTTCCTCAAAGATTGCAAGCTACTACACCCAAGTCTATGGAAGAGCCTACCTTTGATATTTTGGATCAGTTAAAGAATGTACACATTCAAATTCCCCTCTTTCAAGCCATTAAAGATGTTCGAATTTATGGGAAAGCCATTAAAGAGGCCTGTTTGAAGAAACCTGGAAGAAAGAAAAAGGACCCCCAAAATATCCATGTTCTAGGACAATTGGCAGATATTATGTTAGGAAAGGTAGTCATGCCAAAATATACTGATCCTGGGAGTCCTGTGGTACAAATAAATATTAATGGCCAACTAGTAAAGAATGTTTTAATTGACTTTGGTGCAGCTATCAATGTAATGAACAAACATACCATGAAGTATTTGAACATCATAACCATTAGGTCTACACCTACCATCCTACAAATTGTTGATAGTTGCATAGTAACACCTGATGACATGGTGGAAGATATAATTGTCAACCTTGAGTCTTGGGAATACCCAACAGATTTCACCATATTGTCCACAAAAGCAACCTTGGGAGGATATCTTATCATCTTAGGTAGACCATGGTTAGCCACATCTGATGCTTTTATTGGATGTCGTTTAGGAGACATGACAATTTCTGATGGTTAGTCAACAAAGAAATTGGCATTATACCTGCCTGCCCAGCCTAAGCCAAACATGTCTTAGCCAGTTTGGCCAGATTTAGGTGAAGAAATTGAGGAAGCCAATTCATTGGCTTAGCTAATGATGTTACAAAATAACCTGTTTTCCCATCTTCAAAATGAGGATAGCCAGCTTTTATACATTTTGTAGTCCAACTCTAATATGAATAGCCCATCTACTCCAGATAGTTGTCCTCAGCAGAGTTTCCTGCAGCAACTGAATCTTGGGAGCCTGCCATTTAAAATTCCAGTAGTTTATCAATATTTTCTTCCACATGAAATATAAAAACCACCTTTATCAGTGGCCTCCATGACTGATCTTACCAAGCAAATAGAACTCTCTCTAGGCTGCTATCTGAATATCAATAATAAGCTACTTCAATCTCAACAAGCTGCCCTAGTCACAATGCTAAAAGATGAACAAGCTTTTGCATGGGACTATGGGGATATGAAGGGAATAGATCCTCGACTCTATACCCATAGGATCTATATTAAGGAAGATTGTTCACCTGTTAGGCAGCCTCAAAGAAGAATAAACCCAGCACTCAGGAAAATAGTTAATAATGAGCTCCAAAAGTTGCTTGACGTTGGTTTTATCTACCCCATTTCAAATAGTCAGTGGGTATCTCCATTGGTGATAGTTCCTAAAAAAGGTGGAAAATGGAAAGTTTGTGTAGGCTACAGGGAGCTGAATACTGCAATTAAAAAGGATCACTTTCCACTGACATTTGTTGACCAAGTGCTAGACTCATTGTCTGGTAAAAAGTATTTCTCATTTTTGGATGGATATAGTGGGTATAATCAAATTAGAATTGCCCCTGGTGATCAAGATAAAACAACTTTTGCCTACTTTGTCTTACCTTTTGGTCTGTGTAATGCACCTGCAACATTCCAAAAGGTAGTAATTAATATTTTTGCTGATATTTCAAATGATTCTATGGAAATTTACATGGATGACTTCACCACTTATGGAGTTACTTATGAAGAAGCATTAGCAAATTTGGAGAAAGTATTGAAAAGATGTAAGGAGCACAATTTGTCTTTAAATAGTGAGAAATGTTTTATGATGATGCAAGAGGGAATTGTTTTAGGCCATTATATCTCTCCAGCAGGAATTCAAGTTGATCCTACAAAAATAAAAATTATTCTAACTTTGCAAACACCTATGAAACAAAAGGATGTTAGAAGCTTCTTAGGACATGCTGGATATTATACAAGATTCATTAAAGATTTTAGCAAAATAGCCAGTCCTTTGTATGCCTTATTGACTAAGGATTGTGAGTTTAACTAGACTGAGGCCTGTGACAAATATTTCCTGTAGCTTAAGAACTTACTTACTCAGGCACCTGTTCTTCAAGGACCCAAGTGGAGCCCGCCTTTTCATATACACAGATATGCTTCTGATTATGCCATAGGGGCAGTTTTAGGACAGAAAGAGAATTCCATAGAACATGTCGTATATTTTATTAGCAAAAATATTCAAGGACCCGAATTAAATTATACTGTCACAGAGAAATAATTGCTAGCATTTGTGTATTCTCTGAACAAGTTTCGGCATTATGTCACTGGTTACCAAATATTTGTTCATACAGATCATGTAGCAATAAGGTACCTCATGAATAAGCCTACCATATCTGGTAGATTAGCAAGGTGGCTACTATTGTTGTAGGAATTTGATATCATAGTTATTGATAAGCCAAGCAAGGCTAATGTCGTGGTGTATTTCTTGTCAAGACTTCAAACAACTACACCTGCCACCTCTTAAGTAATTGATGATAGCTTTCCTGATGAACATCTGTTTTCTATTGCTGCTCAAACCCCATGGTATGCAAATATTGCAAATTATTTAGCAGCAAAAAAAATTCTAGCTCACTTCTCACCAAAGGACAAAAGGTTGTTGATTGAGAAAAGTTTTAACTTTTCATGGATTGCAGTCTGTCTATTTTATACAGGACCTGACCAAGTCATGCAAAGGTGTGTGAGAGAAGATGAGACCTATGAAATTTTGCATGTTTGTCATGATGATCCATGTGGTCGGCACTTTGCATCTAAAAGAACATCAATGAAAGTGCTTAACACAGGGTACTATTGGCCCACACTACACAAGGATGTTGTGGCCTACACCCGAAAATGTGACACATGTCAAAGAATGGGGAGACCAACAAGGTCTGATGAAATGCCCCTGTATCCACAAGTGGTAGTTAGTCCTCTTGATAAGTGGGGAATGGATTTCGTTGGGCCTATTGATCCTCCATCCAATGGGAAATCCTACATTTTAGTTTGCACTGATTATGTAACCAAGTGGGTGGAAGTAAAAGAAATGACACATGCATGTGACAATAAGGTTGTTGAATTCCTTTATGAACAAATTTTTACCAGATTTGGAGTCCCCAGAGAACTTGTTACTAATCAAGGAGCTCAGTTTACTTCAAACCTGATCACTGCATTGATGAATGACTACAAGATCAGGCATAGAAATTCAAGCCCCTATCACCCTCAAGCCAATGGTCAGGCAGAAGTTACTAATAGAAAATTGGAGGCAATCCTTACAAAAACAATACAGTTAAAAAAGAAAGATTGGAGTAGGCATCTTCCAGAAGTAGTTTGGGCCTATAGAACAAAATGGAAAATAACTACAGGGTTTACCCCTTTTGAGTTACTTTATGGAAAAATTGCCATGTTGCCAATAGAGTTTGAGCATAAAACCTTACGGACTGCTCTTCAGCTTAATATTGATCTTTCAGAAGCCCAAAAGGAAGGCATCCTACAACTGAATGCATTGGATGAGATGAAGAAGGCTGCCCTGCAGCACACTGAAGCCATCCAACAGCAAAGGAAGAAATGGCATGACCATAATATCTGAACTAAGCATTTCTCTGCTAGTGATTGGGAGCTACTCTATGAGTCTAGGTATAAGGAGAATCAAGGTAAGCTTACAACAAGATGGCTTGGCCCGTATGAAATTGTGAATGTGTTTGATAATGGTTATGTTTAGTTGGCTATAATTGATCTTGTCCGCTTTAAACTATTGGTTAATGGACACCATCTTTGGTTGTATCATAAACCTACATCCAAGGAAGAATTCATGAAGTAGTTTGTTTCTGATGTAGCCACTGATCTTCATGCAGGGAAAGGATTTGGTCTTCTTCTTGCAGCATCTCTTTGAAAACTATGTTGTATGTCCATAATAAAGGTTTTCTTTTTACGAAAACCACTTTCTCCATCACCATCCATCACCATCATTCATTTCATCTTTCTTTTATCTGACACCCATCCTATTGTACCACCTCCATTTATGATTTCTTTTTTTAAAACAATCATTTTAGGTTGTGTTGTGATATCTCCCAACATCCGCGGGCATTTAATACAACGTACGCGATATTCTCTTTATTTGTCACATCATTCATTTATTTTATTTATTCATTTATTACAAATGTCTATCAGTCATTACTACTCATACTTCACCTATCCTTTTGCACATGTGAGGACACATGTCAAATCTTAAGTAGGGGGCAGGGATAATTTGTTTCAAAAACACTTTTTCTTTTTGCCAATGCCACGTTTGTTAAAAACAATTTTTTAAAAAATTGTACTTCCCATGAATGAATGTGTGATTTTTCCCTAATCAGCAAGATAACTACTTAATCATTGCATGCAATTGTCTTTTGTATCATTTTTGGAAAGAAAGAAAGGTAAACAAGCTGAAAACGAAAGAAACTGAGCAAAGAAAAAGTATTTTTCAAATTCTCAGAGGAGGTTAAGTTTCAGGGATTTTAGCAGAGTCAGTTTTGAATATGGGTGGTCATCTTGTAAGACATGAACTAGCAGCTCATGAAAATTTAATGCAAGATCCTCAGATAGTTCAGGCATTCAGTATGTGTGGATGCTTGAACTATTTTCTTAGGATAGATTCCTTCAATGAAGAAGCTGCAGGTGAATTTTTAAGAACTCTTCATGAGGGAGAGGCTACAGTATGGGGGAAAATGGTTGTTGTAACTAAGGAACGGATTGGTGAGGTGACTGGGCTTTCAGCAGTGGGTGAAGACTTTCCTTTAGGGAGGGACGATGTCTCTTCTAGGGCAGAATTCACATTGCCAACGGATGGACCCTTGGAGGTCTCAAAGCAAAGATGCAAACGGGTCACACTGCCTTATCCATATACATAATATGCCTCCTTCATAATTAGGTATTTGACTTGTGAAGGACTCTTTTCTTATTTGCATTCCTACCATTTTAAATTGTTAAGTCATATGAGGCACGGGTTGGCTGTCAACATCCCAAATTTCTTGTTAAATCTTTTAGAGCGTAGTGCTAATAAAACTCAGAAGGGTAAAGATAATTCTATTACCCATCATGCCCTTATCAAATTATTGATTGAGCATTCTTTGAGGGATGTATCACCCCTTTCTTGGCAAGAAATTTTTGCCCAGAAAGGACTACAACCTCCAAAACCTCCCAGAACACTCCCTACTCAACCCAAGAAAAAGAGAAAGAGAATAGAGTCTACAAGTAGGGAAGCAGAGAAGGAATCATCTACTCCTGCAACACCTAGTCCTGCAACCTTTACACCTAAGCCTTCTAACCAAGTTAAAACTAGGTCTGCCACCAGAAAAGAAAAGGGGAAAACAAAAATTGGTGAACCATCTAGTGCTGAGCATACCCCAGAAGCAAACCCTCAAACTCAAAAGCGAAAACATGCTACTCAGCTTTTTCCTGCAGCAACACCTATTGTTACCATAGTTTTGTCATCCTCCTCTCTGGCTGAGTCTGAATCTCCTAGGCAAGATAAAAAAAGGAAAGCTGCAAAAGAAATTCCTACGTCTACTACATTACCTAGAAGAGCTTCAACAAGAAAATAGAGTAAAACAACCTCAATTCTCGTCCAACCAGAAGTTATAGTTATTTCAGAGGAGTTTGAGGAGCTTAGTCTTGATCATTCTCAGAATATATTAGAGGATGTTTCACACAGTTCCTTTGTTGTTCCCAAGGAATTGCAAACAAAAACAGAGGAAGTTGAGGAAATATAGGAAGGGTGTAGTGATGAAAAGCAGATGCCAACTCTTAACGATTTGGCTAATGTAGTTGAGAGAATGTCAGGAGAAGCACAATCTCCTCTTGAGCAGCAAGAAGAAGAACCTGAACAAACTGAGATATTCAACGAAACACCATTTCCCTCAAAACCTTGCTGTGCATTGGTTGTGTACAAAAGAACATTACTGATTGAGTATTTAAAATATCTTAAAATTTCCTGGAGGCCTGTGACACTTCAAACTCTGAGTTTCTGCCATCTGGCTAAAACTGAAATGCAACAAAGTCTGTGGGAAGAGGAGAAGAAGAAATAAAAAATAAATTGAAAACCAAAGACAGGAAATCCAAGAAATAAAAGAGAAAATGAATGACATGATGAGAGTAGCTGGGAAAATCATGGAATGTAGACCACCTCCTAGGGTGTATGCAATGTGTCTTAAGAAACAGTTTTTGTGGTTTCAATTAATAAGAATTTCCAAAAATATGGACTCTGTCATTCATTCTGCTAGAGAATTTTATAATGTCTACCAGACAACACCTAACTGGTTAAGAAATTCTTTGTGTGAATTTTATTTGCATGGTTTGTTAATACCTTTTGAAACTGAGTGGAATCCGCTCCTTTACATCGGTGACATTCATTTGAGGTCACTTATGTCTTGGGCGGAAAATAAGATTAATTATGGGAAACAATTAGAGGATTATGAGGAAGTTGAAAGGAAAGAACCAATTGCCCTGATACCAGAAAGCTCAGATCCTCAAACATTTCTGAGAACTTGGTTGTCTGTTACATATGGGTTTTATGATCTTGCAGCAAGAGTAAAGATATTTGATCTCAGAAAATAGGTATATGATGAATTTAAAGGTCAACCATACTTATTTTGGAAACATTCATCTTCCAGAATCAAGACAAGATGGGAGAGATTGACAGTGGGCCTAAGAAAATCAGAGCCTCATAGTCCTTTGAATTTCAGAGCAGCCATCAGGAGATCAAAAAGGTATATACAGCTGGGCCTCCAAGCAAGATTTGAATTATGGTTGCCGTTAACATTCCATTCTCTTATTTTGATGCGGCCACTGTATCCTTATCTGGCCACAAACATAAATGAAACTAATGAAGCTCATAGGTATGAAATATGGGAAAATGTCAGAGGCTTCTACTATAAGTTTGGGACTATAGTGCAAGGCCATGCTACTTCTACCGACTTCAGGGAAACAGCTAGGAAGGTTAATGCTAGAGGACCAGCATTAGGATAAGTAGGGGGCAAATGATGAGCCCAAAATGTGCTCGTAATTTGAATATCATAATATGCCCTTACTCTTTTTAGTGGTTGTTTTAAACTCTATGGTTATAAACTATTATCTTAAAATGGATAGTATCCTATGACAATGCATTCCTATATTCCTGTAGCCTAATAAATCCATATGTCTATATTCATCGCCATGTTTGACCTTCCTAAATTGACTGATATGATGCATGTAGTTTTTGGATAAATGAGATGAATTTAATGTATGTGATTAATGATGAGTATCGTGTTATTATATGCATGCCTTCTTTCACCTCTGTTGCCATGTGTTCCATAGGTTGTTGGAGTTTGTATGAACGAGTCAATGCACAACAAAACTTGGCCTTGTAGGAAGAGCCCATTTCCAGCATGACGTCGAGGAATTTTTTCCTGCGAAGACTCTTTGCCCGGGTCATTGGAAGGAGATCTAAATGGTCATGAATCTAGGAAGAGTGGAATACTAGATTCTCTTTGAATCAGTTGGATAGATATACTTTCATTTATGAAAATTTGTTCCTTCGAATTAGGAAGCATCTATATCTGCATCTTTCTCTGTTAAGTTAGTTAGTTAGTTGATCTTCTATAAATAAATGTTCCTCCTACGCGAGTGAACAAGTTAGAAGAGATTAGATGAGACTAGAGAGAAGAAACATAACATAATTTGTTAAAGAGCAGTGTTATAATGAGAAATAGAGTTTTGTGTTAGTTTTCTTACAAGCAGAACAACCATGTATATTATTCTGAGTTATGAATAAAAGTTGATGAAGTTTTGAGTTCAATTCTTGCATAGTTGGTTGATGCTTTCTAAGGGGGCCCACTTAGTAATTATCTTTAGTTAGTAGTTTATTTCCTATTTTTTATCAATTAGAATTTCATTCCAGGAAGTTTCAGTAAAAACTCAGTCTTATATTGTTCCTGCAGCATAAGGAATCCATCCCTGTGTCTGTTCCTACAGCATAAGGCCAGTTCATGGTTTGTTTCTTATTATTAGTTGTTATGATTTATGCTTTAACTAAGTTATTCTTAAGTTGATAAAACTTTTCTTTACATTCTTGCATCAGAAATAGGATTCCTTCCACGCATTTATTTCTAGTAGGTTGTGGCTAAAATTGGTTCTTAGTGCACATATAGTGCCGCTCCATTTCAAGTATATGTTCCCTGGTCTGACAAAGTAAATGAATGACCATGAGAAGATGCTAGTCACTTGCTGGAATGTCCAATTCCTAGGTTAGGATTTTCTGTGACTTTTATATCCTTTTGTGGGTGGCAACCAGAGACCAAATGGAAAGCACAAAGAGAGAATAGAATGTGACAAGAATAAACTATATTCTTATCAATATGATTCAATTATATGTTGTGATGTGTACAATGTAGTATAAACCCCTTGGTTATATAGCCAAGGTGATATACAAGATGTCATAGGATTATGACAAGTGTCTTAATCATATGACATGAGACAACTAATCACACTTACCTAGGTTCACATGCGTTACAAGTCAAAAGATAAGATAATAAATAATGAAAATTAACACCTTCTAAAAATATTCCTTCCTAGGACCTAAGTAAACTTAACCAACAAGTAAATAAGTCCCCTAGTAATGAATTAACTAGGTACAAGACTTTCTTTTACACCAACACTTCTTCATAAACTCGTTAAAGAGTACCTCCTCTTTTGAGGTCCTATTGTCAGGGATTCCTTCTTCTTCAATAATTTATATACAATAAATTTTTTTATTTGAGAAAGATACATGTGTTGCCTCAAAATATATCATGGTGTCATCAATAATGTGTTATGGGTGCAATAGCTCAGAGAGAACCTTCATTTTTTAGTTGTGTTCAGTCCTCAAGATCAAATGAGACCAATCTAAAGATAGGTACCTACCTATCTTTATTGTGAATTCCCTTGATAATCATAGTTCAAATTCTAGTGAAATTTCGATGACCACCACCTCTTGGGGCACTATGATGCTAGAGAAAGAATACAAGGTTAGGGGAAGAGCCTTGATAACACCTATAGTATGAACCTTTTCCATCCAACTACATTACCCCCTTATCCAAGGGTTCATACTGAAGTTGCAATGTATCCACAATTTTCTTGGGCATCACCCTAGAACTGGTATTGGAATCAATCATGTAATTGTGCAACAAATTATCTCCCACAATGAGAGTTAAATAAAAATGGGTGGGTTTTGTTTTACTTACCCCTATTTTAGAGTTGATGAATGCATATGGCACATGGATTTGCACATTATCATTGTACTCTATCTCTTTGTTTTGCATTGGCTCCACTTTTGGATTACTTTATGCAAGTCTCTCTTGGTCTTTCAATGTATCCCATAGTAGACATTTTTTCCCAAGGATTGACAAAATGTTCTAGAGTGAAACATTGGTTGGTGCCTTATTTAGTTGTTCGGCCATATTCAATGAGCTTTATAGTTGGGCCTCAATATCTTTTATTCTTTTCTACACTATATCAACCCATTTTTGATATACCAAAGGTGATGGTTGGGAGCCTAAATTTCTCCTGAAGGTCACCTTAGGCCTTGTGGAAGCTTCATGGGATTCAATTAGATTCTTCTTAGAGTAGGTGTAGTAGTCCAATTGGATCTATGGGGCTCTCAACATGGGGGTTTCATTTGTAAAAATTGAATCCTCACCTTCCAACCATGAGAAAATAACATGTTTTGGGGCTGTTTCCTCTTCTCATTCTAGGGACATACCCCACACTTTAGCCAACAGGACAATATTCTCAACACCTGGAGATTGGTATTCATAGGGGGATGAATCATGTGCAGTCCCTAGTCTTTTTTTCTTGATGAATATCTACTACATATTTCCTCTAGGGAAATTTTGAGGTGTGTGTGCATCATTTAACAAAAAATACCATGAATTTGAGTCATCCGATAAGATATTTTGCTTGGTAATCAATTCCTTGTGTCGATTAGGTGGGATCATTTGTAGAGGGGTGAGAATTGACATGATTTGGCTCACAAGTTATGCCTAATGATTCGGCCTCTGCCCTCCCTGGTACTAGTTATTTTGGTTATGTTGATACAACAACCTCCCACCTTGATAATTTTGAAAAAGGGGGCTTCTGATGTATAGCCTGTTATCTTTTGAGATTTATTATCTCATTAGAAATTTTTTGTAGGATTATCTTCATATCATTCATCTCTACAACTAGTGAGGATGAATCAATTACACTCGTGTGAGATGCAGGATACACATACATGGGAGGATCATCCTACGAGGTGTTGGGAACCTCTTCTTGTGACAACATTGATAGTTCTAGGAACATATGTGTTGGAAATTGTAGGGGAAGCTTCCTAGTGTCTATCGAGTTATTTTTTGCTCGAATAGCTAGTTCATACATATCCAACAATATTTGGCCTCTAAGAGACATGGCCATTACAACTATATGTGAGTTGAAGACTTTTAGATAAAATATGATAGCCATTCTTGGAGATGGTTGAGCCGTAATCAGGGTTCTTAACTAATTTTTATGGAACCTAGTATTAAAATATTTAATAGCCTCTTGAGGGGATATTTCTATAGTAATTAGTTATTGGAGGAGAGATGATCAATATAATTTTTATTGAATCTATCGAAGAACCTATTTCAAATTTGGTACTAAATGGTAATGGATTTGGGTGGCAAGGATCTATACTAGTCAAGATCTTGCCCCTTGAATGAGGTGGCCAAAATTTGTAAGGAAACATTTTTCTCTGTAACATGGTGTACTGTGAAAACACTTTCCATATCCTAAAGATGCTTTGTGATGCATTTAAAATCCTCCCATATAAATTTAGGTAGTGCCTTTAAGGTGTTAACAAGGATAGGATCCCAAGTAGCTAGGGATACTGGAGGAATAAGTGGGCTACCACTATTCCATGCTATAAAATTTGTTGGTGGCCCTAGAGAAGCGATATGATGTGGTTGTTTGTTGTACTTGACCCTATGATCCTTTGATGAGATACAACGACAAGAGGTGGTAATATTAAACCTAGATTATGTGCTGAAAATTACCTTGTAACAAGACTTTAATAGCTCATAAACTTTGACTTCTAATTAGGAAATTGTGGGTTTGAGTCTCATTGGTCATGCCAAAAATGAATATTTGATGCTTAAAATTTTCACTCTAGGAAATCAACATCCTATGGGAAGTTTTACAAATATGGGATTAATGTTTTTTTGAAGCAACCTCCAATATTTTAAAAGCCATCTCTTTGAATGATTTGGGGAGAAAAGGGGGAAAGAAGGAAAAGTAAAACTAAAAAAGAAAGATAACTAAGGAAATGCACCAAAATTAATTTTGTGTTCACTCCTAACTTCCATAATATAGATTAAAAATTTTAAAACATTACAGACAATTTAAAAGATCACATGTATAACTTAAAGTCTACAATACTATCAAAAATTATTCTACAAAAGCAAAGAACAAAAATAACATACAACTATTGATTTCATGCAATTTGACATAGAACACCACATCCTCTTCATTGTTGGGAGGATAACAAGTTAAAATGGCTCGAGGGCATAGTAAAAAAAATTCAATCCTTCCTTCAAGGGGCACCTACTAAGGTCTTAGAAATGAAAACAAAAACTGCTACTATCTCTATTCAAAACTATAATATTACTATCTATTCCCTTAGGTAACAGTTATCAAAAATAGCTTTCAGAGTAAGACTTGGTTGGTGATAGTGGTGCATGAGCTCTACTATGGTTTTGTGCTTTCTAAGGTCATTTGTGGCCCCTCCTATGTCATACTGCGCTTCTTGCACAGGAAATTGTTTCCTTCATTGAGTACGACCGCATTTACTGAGGTTTTAGGGATTTATTATGCCTTCAACCGATTCTAACCCAGCAATTTTTGCTAGTGTTAGTTGTTTGTTGACGCAGTTTAATGGCTCCCCCACCAAACAAATTCCCTCAAAAATTTGTTTTGAAAGTCTTTCACAAGGTAAGCATTCTGACGCCCCTGCTGATGTAGTTTTACCTTTACCTGATTTTGATTTTGCATGCCAATGGCTTGAACAACACACCCCTTGTGGCTGATTTTGTTGGGAGGACTCCCCCCAAAAGTGTGCTAAAAGATTGGGTTAACAAGGCATGGGTCCCTCATGGGGTCCGCCTTGATATGGTCCAAAACCTGACCAAGGGTTTATTTTTGTTTTGCTTTGTGGAAGTTAGTCATGTCCAAGCTATTTTGGGTCATGGACCCTGGTATGTTTGTTCTTCCTTGTTGGTTTTCCAGGCTTGGACCCAAGATTTCGTTGTCTCAGAGGACACCAAAATGTGTGTTCTAGTCTAGATTGAGTTTCTCGGGTTGCCTTTGCCTTGTGTGCCCTTCTTGAACCATATTGCTTCCTCTCTAGGGAGGGTTGTTTGCATCGAACCTGATAAGTTTTTTCAAGCCGTCCTTAAAAGAGGGTTTGTGTGGAAGTTGATTTATCCAAGGATTTGAAAGAGTCTGTAGACATTCAAATCGGGGATATTCACCACTCACAAAAGATCACATATTTTAACCTGCCCAACACGTGCTACTGGTGCCAATCAGCTGATCACAAGATCAGGGACTGCCCTTTGACAGTTCCCCATACAGTCTCTCAGCCACGGGGTGTTGAAAAGCCCTGTTCGACATAGCCTTCAGCTAAGGTAGACACAAAATGGACTACGGTCACAAATCGGAAGAATAAGTCGTCTGGTGCTGGGTCGGCTCACAAGGCCCCAAAACCGACCCAGCAAGTTTCAAACCCTTCAAAGAAGGGGACCGCTACTCCCTCAGGAGTTGCTTCTGCTATTTTATAGCCCAAGCCGAAGGCTATGCCCTAGCCTACTACTATTTTATGTGCTCAACTGGCTTTTTCCTCCACTATGGGGACCTAGCGGCGTTCTCGCAGCCCGTCTCCTCCACCGGAAAAAGGTGAATATGTGCCAAAAAAATGGAGATTTTCTCCCTCTATTCTAATAGGTTTTGTTCTGCAAGAGTTTTTGAAGAATAGCTTCTCTTCCTTGGGTGAAGAGGATTGGGATTCTACAAGCATGGAAGATTTTCCATGAATTTTCTCTCATGGAATGTTCGAGGTCTCGCTGACCTCTCAAGGAAGTATTCTGTTAGGAATACTTTGAAGAATTACCCAGGGATTGAAGTGCTTTGTCTCTAGGAAGTTAAAATTTCAGTTTTTTTGCTTGCTTCAGCTTGTCGTTCTATTTGGCCAGCCAATTCTATGTTTTGCACTCTGCATGAGGCTAGTCGTGGTGGAGCTGCTACTCTTTTGGCCCCACGACTGCTTCCTTATATGGTGGACCATGGAGTTGACCCCTCCCAGCGGGCTGTCTTGGTTCCTCTCAATATTGAGAATCATTCCTTCATGATTATTAATATTTATGCCTCTAATGATGCTATGGAGCATTGCTTGCTTTGGCACTGGATTGCTGACTCTTTTCCAGTTGCCACCTGGTTGCTTTGTGGGGATTTCAACATGGTTGAAATGGCGTACGATAAGAATGGAATTGTGCCTTTTCATTGGGCTGTGGGTGAAAGGGAGGAATGGTTTTATATGTGCAATAAATTGGGGCTTTTTGATCCCAATATGGGTTACCGTCCTTCTCATTCCCTCTGGCACACTTGGTGTAATTACAGGGTTGGTTCTGACAGAGTCTTTAAATGCCTTGATCGTGCTATGATCTTGGCTTAGTCCTTTTTTCTTTCAGGAGCTCTGCCTTGCCTGTGAAGCCGTTAGTGGATGTGACCCTTTTGGATCACTTCCCAATTCAATTTTGTATTGAGTGCATGTCTTGTCAACCTCGCACATGTAAAACTCAATTCTTCTTGAACACATCTTTGCTCTGTCACAAGCCCACCCTGGCCCACATTCTTCAGGTGTGGAATTTAGAGTGCCATCCTCTTAGCCGTAAGGGTTGGATTGCTTGGTGGAATGATGCCATCATTCGTACTACACATTTCTTGTGAATTTATGGGCACCAGCTTGCTATTTTCCACTGGCGTTCTTATGAGGCCACCACTATTGACTTCTATGCTGCTATGAAGGCCTTAGCGGCTTGTCTTTTTTCCCCATCACATCAAGTCTGGGTGGTGGACTTAAGACACTAGCAGCAAGTGGTAGATAATTATTCTTCCAGGGGTGCTCAAATAAAGGCTCGTCTCCACTGGCTCAAAATTGGTGATTGTGCCTCCAAAGAGTTTTTTTTGGCTCTTCATGCTAGGCACTCTTCCCCAGGCATTAAAGCCATCAAAGATGGTAACCAAGTGTTTTCTGAGCTACCTAACATTCTCTAGGCTTTTGTGTGTCACTATGAGCAAGTTTTCATGGCTCAAGACCCCATGCCTATGTGCCAGTAAGCCCTTCAAAGCTGTCTTGCTATTGTGCCACATAGTCTTTCTTCAGCCCAGATTAATTTCTATGATCAATTGTTAACAATTGATGATCTCAAGGAGTTTGTTTCCTCCATGGTCGATAATAAGGCTCCTGGGATTGATGGCTTTCCTTGTGAATTTTATAAAGTGCTTTGGGACTGTATTGGGAGTGATTTGCATCATGTTTATCTTGCAACCTTTCAAACCAATTCTCTAGGTAATTTAATAAATAAAGGAAATATTAAATTCATACCTAAGCCTAGGGATCCGGAAGATATTTGCAACTGGCGACCCATCACACTTCTTAATGTTTCGTACAAAATCATTGCCAAAGCCTTGGCTCTGAAAATTTTCCACCTATTGCCTCAGATTGTGCGTCCTGAATAGACTAGATTCATTAAATCCAGGTTCATTCTTGATAACATTATTGCTATTTGGGAAGGCATGGAGTGGGCCCGGTGGTCGAACCAGAAAGAATTGTTCATCAAAATTGATTTTTCCAAATCATATGACCGTATTGAATGGCCTTTCATTCTTGTGATGTTATAGGCCCTGGGCTTTGGGCCCAATTTTTTGCAGTCTATTCGTATGTTTTTTTTTTTATGCCTCAGCTTGCATCTCCATTAATGGCCACCAATCTTCTGCATTTGGCCTTTTTCATTCTATTCGCCAGGGATGTCCTCTTGCCCCTTCTTTGTATGTTCTGGCTATCGAGGGGCTTGGATATCTCCTAGCCAATGGTATCTCCTAGCAACGTGTTAAAGGAATCACTCTCCCGGACTCTCAATAGCAGCTTGTCAATGGGCACTTCATGGATGATTCCTTTCTCACTCTTTTAGAGGAAGAAGGATCGATCGTTGCTGCCCTTGAGTGCCTTGATACTTTTTGTCTTGCATCCGGCTCTGCTATTCAATGGCATGAGACCTTGTGCTACAGATAGTCGGTGCTCCCCACTCCTGCGTGGCTTCAAACTTATAACTAGAAATGGATTGGTCAGGGTGAAATCTTTCAATTTCTGGGCATCCCTTTTGCCTTCCAGGCTTCCCCTTAGAAGCTCTGGCAAGCTGTGCTCTCTAGGGTGGAGCAAAAGATGGCCTATTGGATTACCAAGCCTCTTTCCCTAGCTGGAAAATTCTAGGTGTGCTCTAAAATCTTGGCTGCCACCCACATCTACTATTCTTCTTGTTGGGCTCCTTCTAAAGCAGCCTACAACAGGCTTGAGAAATTGCTCCACGATTTTCTATGGGCCTCTTCTGAGACCCATAAGGGCTTTCATCGGGTCACTTGGGAATTTCATTGTCTCCCCAAGGAGTCGGGAGGGCTTGGCTTGCTCTCCACTCAATGACAAGGGACTTCTCTCTATGACAAGTGGATTATCTGCGTGCTTACTGGGGATGAAGCTTGGAAAATTCTCCTCAGACATTGTATTCAGTCTAGTTTTCCTATTCACAGACCCACCTAGAAAGGAATCGGTCTCCAAACCCTTCTGGTTATGAGGGAGTCGGTTCAAATTATGGGATCCTTTGTGGCCAAAAGTATTTGGCATTCTTGGGAAACCGTTAAGCCTTGGCTCCATTAAGCCGGGGTTGGATTTTGTGATGGACTCTCCATCAACCAACATAACCTCTGGTGGTCTCCCCTTCTGGCTCAGAATGGTCAACCCCTAGCTGAGTCACCTTGGCTCAAAGCTCTCATATTTCATAAGAAGGGCATTCATACACTGCATCAGCTCTTCCACCAGCCTACCATGCGTATTTTGTAGTGGGATGCTTTTAAAACCCAATAGAGTCTTCAAAACTAGGATCGTCTTACTTTTGATGGGCTGGTGAGGGCCATTCCAGTAGAAATTCTTCACAAAGTTGGCATTCGTGGGTACAAAGCTTGGTGGAAAGACTGGAAATGGTTTCCAGATACTCCTCTACGGAACTACAAGCCACGGCTTGGTTACAGGTGGCTTTCACCCCATTTTCCTATGATCAGTTCTTTGAACCAGAGGTGGCTTCTTAACTCCTTAGACCATACTTGGCATAGGAGGTTTGATGCCACTTGGTCTGCAATTGTTAATCTAAAGCTAGCCCACTTTGCTTGGTGTATTCTTTTCCAAGGCTTGCCTATGGGTTCTCGGCTGGTTCATTTGGGGGTCTCTGACCCTCGCTGCCCTTTTTGTGGGCAGCTAGAAAGCTTCAAGCACCTTTTTTGGTTTTGTCCTAGAGCTTAGTAGCTTTGGACTTGGATTCATGATTTCTTCTGGCCTTTTAGGCCTGAACCCTTTTTGTGGCATATGGTTCTGCCGGAGGACCCGCCTGGAACCCCGGCTAAGTTCACCTAGCTTTGGCACACTTTTAGAGTGGAAATCCTCTTCAATATCTAAAAAGACAGGAATGCTTGTGTATTTGCTCATTCTCATTTAGATGTCAATGTGTCTCTTTATGCTAAAGCAGTTATATGTTCTAATGTAATGCTACAGATTCAAGTGCAAGCCAACATGGTTGCACTGGAAGTGGCTCACCTGCAGGTTCTCCTGGACCACTGGGGCAATGCCCCTTGTACTATGGCTTGGATCCCTGATTCACCCTCCTCTTCTGATGGTCAGTAGCCCTCTCGAAGACGGAAGTGGAGTGATTCCACGCGAGCTTGCTCTCAGCCTCCTACTTGGCAGGATTCTTAGCCTCTTGCTCAGCGGGATTCTTGGCCTCCCAGGCAGGCTCGTTCTACTTCGCCACATCTTGGTCAAGGCTAGCACTCCAGTGGTGCACCGAGGAGTAGTGGTGGCAGCTTTGGGTGGACCTCTGATTCTCCGCCTGCTTCTGGCTCTGGTTGGCCTTCCACTAGCAAAAGTTTTCCGCGGCTGGCTCTCGCAATCTCACCTCAACATGAGGGTAAAGATAAAGATGAAAAAGTTGATGATGGTTGGGGTGCTCCTCCTGACGTCACTCCAAACCCCACTGATGTTTGGGGGAAACATCTAGATGACCGAGATCCCCCTGGATCTATTGGCACTACCTTAGCTGCATAATTTTCTTTCTGTTATTAAACCTCTGGGCTAGGCCCATGTGATATTTTGGCTTTCTGGGCTAGGCCCATTTGTTATTTTGATTTTTCTGGGCTGGTCCCATGTGACTTTTGGGGTGTGCCTTCTTACCACCTGCCCCTTTTTTGTTAATTTGTAATTTTATCTTTATTAATATAGATATCTGGAAAATTCATCAAAAAAAAAAAATAGCTCTCGAAGAACCCTTATAGGCAAGGGAAAAATGAAAATTTGGAGCCATGTAGGACACCTAGAGCCCAACACTCATTCTCATGATTAAGATGCAATTACAAAATCAGATCCTGGGAGCGCTTCGATGCACACACAAATATGATCTATGAATGTTGGAAATGGCAATATCTTAATTCCCAAGAGTCTCTCAATGTCGATGTGTGCCCTGTTAGAACTGGGAAAATTCTCACATTTTCACCAGCCTCCATTTACTTATCTCCTAGTCCCCACAAAAATTATTTTCATATCAATAATGTGATCGATACAAATCTAATAGATTTGTGTGACAAGATCCATTCCACAATCCCATAAATATGGAATTTTGCATAGAAATATTCCCTTGATCATAATAGAGAAAAACACAAAAGCAATTGATCTATGTGCCTTTGAATTCTTCCTCAAGCTTTATCTTTATTTTTCATTGCCATTTGTCATTTCGTCATTCAGCTCCATTATCATTTCATGCCTAGCCAAAATATAGGAGAGTTGCTTCTCATATGAAGAATTATTGCTCCTTATTGGAGAGATCATACATATGTCTTCCTAATAAAAAGGTCACAGGTCCTTCATTTGAGTTTTTTCTACATATCGGGAAGAGATACACAAGGTTACAATGATAAAAAAGCTCTAGAGATAACAAGATGGAATAATCGGTAGGAAAAATCATATCATTCCACTGATGTAGGTCTATCAACATGAGCAAGGAATTCAGAGCAAAATTTTCAATTCATGTTGAGCCCAAAAGTCACACCGATGGAAGCCCCATTGGTGAAAAACACATATACTACTACCGATAAAATTGAAGGACTATAATATCGAGGAGACATCTTTTATCAGCTGGAATCATTCAAATCTCTTTGATCATATGGGTCATACCGATGAAGGGACTTTTAGGGAGAGTCTTGCCAATCTGTCTGAATGAATAAATCAATGGAAAAGACATATTGGAGAGACATGTATGATCAGATTGAATCCCTTAGGTCTCTCTGATGATGAAAGTCATACCGATGAGAATAATCTCAGGAAAAGTCACATCGACCTTTCTTAGTTAACAAAAAATGTAAAGGAAACACATTAGTAAGAAAAAAAAACATCGACAGAGCATCTTATTTTATTGGCGATGGGTCGCGTTAGCTCGATGGTGATAAAGAATGGCTTATAATCATTAGAAAGACACTGGGCGATGACCGAAGGAACTTCTAGCAAACTAGACCATTTTAATGTCGATGAAACTTTCCAATTTTCTCTCTGAAATGAAATAAGCTAAAGAACAATAGAAAGGGGCCATTGCACAATGTTGGTAAAAGTATTGAATGGTCTTGCTATTGTATTAAAATAATTAAAGGATATCTCCAATCGAAGAGACATTCAATTATTTCTTGGAGATTGATCATAAGTGTATAAAAAAATATGGCGCCAAATGAGAAACACAACTTGGCTTAAGGTTAAGAGAGTCTCACTGATGCAACCTTTTGTGTCACTCTGATAATTCAAATTTTGAGAAGACCGTTGCATTCCATTCCAATGGAGGACATTAATGGCTACACAAATGAACTCCATATGAACATTCATGACCAATAGGAATTACAACAAAATGAATTATGATGAGTTGGAGTGAGCAAACACAAAATTTTGAGGAGCGTGGTGTGATTGACAATTCACAAGTAATCCCACAAACTCCTCTATAATTAGTAGATTCTAATTCAAAGAATTGAAAATGGAAGGTCTGAGTTATGGAAAAACTAAAGGTAGAAAACAACAGGGTGAGGGTAGCCAGAGAAAAAGCAAGAAACGACAAATTGAAACAAGCGATGAGCCAAAATCAACAGAAAGGAAGTTCAACCAAGACCTCATCGATCAATTTACCAGGTCAGAGTTGAAGGCTAGGAGGTTTGCACAACTAAGGTCTGATATAGAAAAATTTGAGGACATGTGTAAACATATAAGATACACTTGGACTTTTGTTAGGTGATATGAGTTTTTTATGTTCCATTATCATCGAAGAAATAGATTCAAACCAGTATGAAATCCGTGGAACTTTTACTTGGAAAAATTAGTCATCCCAAATGTATTTGTGAACATGGAATTGGTAAAACTTTTGACCAAGAATTACAACCTCGGCCTAAAGGTTATCTGTGATTTACAAGGCAAGCCATTTATAGACATGTCTAAGACTACAATTTTAGAGGTTTTTAACCTAAGTGGCATATGTGATGAGTCAATTGTATATGAGGATTTGGAAAGGGAATAATGGAGAATGGACACAACCTACAAAGGTTGGAGATTTCCATTGCATAGACCCAGAAAAGAAGGAAACTTTGTCCCACTTAAAGACAACGATGGGCCTCCTTTTCATGTTGATTTGTTTGAACCTTACTTGAAGCACACATATCTCTTAGTGTGTCAGATATTGGGAACTTAGTCCTCTGAATTCATGTCGATATGGCCAATGGTGATTGTAGAAGATGTTTAATGTCATAATTCTAGACCATTTGATTATGCCTCTTACATTGCCAAGGAGATTGACTCAGGGTTGATGGAAATCAAAAATGGATCTCCCACATTGCATTTCAAACATTATTCCATTCTTATGCATTTGACTACTCAAGTGTCATGAATTTAAGTGCCTATGAAAACAATCATTCATGCCAAGTACATTATGCTTTGTGGATTTCACTGTGTTGTCGAAGGAGGGGTATGATTCAATTCTAGATAAACTATCATAGTTCAATTTGAAAAGAGCTACACCTAGAAAGGGATTTGATCCTGAAGGATACACTGATGTTGCTAGAAAGAAAGTGAATTTGGGTGTATATGAACATATACCTTACACAAAATATGATATAATTAGAAATATGGAGGAAAGGGAGGCTGAATTAGCCATCAATGAGTATAACAGGAGGATTTAGCAATAGCAGAAAGAGATAGAAGAGGCGGAAATGTTATCCTCTAGAAGTGAAGAAGCCACTGGTGAAAAGGAATGTCAAGATCAGAATGAAAAGATCTCTAATACATGAATTGAAGAGTACCAACCTTCCAATAGAGACCAAGAAATTGATGAAGGTTTTGATGCAAATACAAGGCATTTGGCTTATAGATCCTTTGTTTCTAATAATGAATTTATTAAATCATCCGAATTCAGATCATTCCTATACAAACAAAAGGGGAAAACAATAAGAGACTTTGTCATTAGTATCACACCGAGCAATGAGACCCAATTTTTGAACACTTTGAAACTAAATGTGGCAATGAGATAAAAAATATGACCCCAAAAATAGGAAGGAAATTATTGGAAGAATCTGGTGTAATGATCTTTCCTGGTTTGGATTTGAACTCAGCTCTAGTTTTTGATAGTTTTTTCCATAATAATAGTGGTACTCAAAAACTCAGTCCTAAAGGAGTCACATAAGTATATACAGGATTGAAATATAATCCTGATGAGAATTCTCTCATGATGTGTGCTTTGTATCCTCCACACAAGAAGTTAGTGGTCATTGACACAAAAAAGGCATTTAGATATGTGATGACACTGAAAGTGGGTGAAGTTGATCCTGTAGCCGCTACTGACATTGGCATCAATGTGGCCAAGTTGAATAAAGCACAAATTCAAATGCTAATAAATGAAATGAATACATACAAAACCAGTAATGAAAGAATACTTAGAGGAAATGAATTTTTGAAGGACACTAAGTTGTTAACACAGGGGGAGATCTCTCAGTCAAAAGTTAAGAAAGCAGAAGCACAAGTGGCCAAGGAAAAATATGATGTACTCTCTACAGTATTATAGAAAAGGTATACTAACTTGATGATCTAGATGAACAAGTTTTGGGGAACTCATTCCAAGAGTTATGTTTCAGTTCAGGAGCACAAAAAGGTGAGTAACCAAATTCAAGAGAATATCTAGGAAGTACAAAAGAAAGATCCTTTTGAAAGTGGAGCTATCATAGTTGCTAAGGATATTTCAAGGAAACACAAGGAGTATTATGATGAACTTCAGGCTGATTTGAAGGATCTCATTGATGTTGCAAAGGAGGGAGTTCTTAAATTTTTCAAGGATGGTGGAGAATTGAAAGAAAAGAATGGATGGATAGAGGGGTGAAGATCAGTTTTGCATAAAGCCTTGGAACCAGCCAAGAATGAGTACTCAACATTAGATGGGACATGTGAACACCTAGAGAAAATGGTGATCATGGAGATAGTTGCAAGGAATGTTGTAGATGATGTTGACACTCATGGGAGACAAGATTACTTGGATCACATGAAAAGAGTTCATTTGTGGCTCACTAGAGCCTAATCTTAAATATTTAATTGTTGTTAATTCAAAATAATTTTATGAAGAGATGTTTCCCCTTCAAGATATTGATATTTATGTTGAACTCATGATGATTGAATGGATCATCACTACATTATTATTTTAGAGTAGGCATAGTAAGAAGATAGATAGCCAAATCTTTCTCATCTATTTAGAAACTTTGTCATAATCCATACTATTTGAAGATATACATAATAGAGAAGAAGTTTTAATCTGGTGGAAAATATTTGGTGTCTATTATTTGTTGAATTCAACAATTATCTGATTGTCTCCACATTGTTATTTCTATATTGTTTGAATCTGTGTATCCAAGTTGATATCCCAGTTTCATCAAGACACGCTTGTTGTTTTTGTGTAATCAAGTTAATTGGTGTCTATTACAAAATTAAAATCTTTTTGATTGATTACAGTAACTTGGAAGTAACATTTGAATAAGTAAGAAGAGTTAGGTAATTGATAGGATTGTGAGGTTGTCTCCATTATTTAAATTGATATATCAAGGATATTTTCAATTTGTCAATGAACATTTGTTGTTCTTGTGTGGTTCAGTTAACTGGCTCCTTCAAGGAAGGATTAAATTATTTTAATTAATCATAGTAATCTAGAAAAGGTCATTTGGATCAATAAGAAGAGTATGTTAGTCACATCCTTGCACATTTATACCAGGTATAAAAAAGTATAAGTTCCAAATAATTAGAATTGAATCCAGTAAGTAAGTCATATATCATTTACATCTTGACTCCATTCACCCAATAGGTGTAGGCACTAGTCATACCAATTTCATTTAGAATTCCATAAAATCTTATTCAAACACTCACATTTCAAATTCAACACTAGGAATAGGAAGTAGTCAGCAAGAATTCATCTATCCCTTACTTTATGCCATTGTGGATAGATCTACCAATTTAACTAAGTCACAAATTCCTCTAATTGTTTTCACTATAAAGGTCTACCCGCCTAGGTCTAGCAGAGCCTGAAGTGCAGGGAGTCATCAACCAGATAGGTTAAACCCATTCATTGGTTCAAGAATGTTGCAAGTCTAATCATCAAGCCTAGAGTCCTCTTAGGATTTGTAACCTGCATTTTTGAGATCCAACAGATTGGCGACTCTACTTGGGAGCAAGCCAATTCAGAACTCTAGCCTTTCACTATAGAGTCATTCCAAAAATATCATGATAAATTGAAGACTCCGCTGGGAAAGAACACACTAATTTTCCTACTTGTAAAGGGTAGGTGGTGACTCTAAAGAATTTATATGACTGATGAAGTAATACCAGATCACAAAGGATAGACAAATAACTCTAGAGATATTTTATATCATCCAAAATGAATGGTAGAAGGTCTTTGCATCAGGAGAGTCTCAAGAAGAACTCTATTAGGTGGACAGATAAACATGGATCTCCTAGTGGAAAAATCAATACAAATAAGGGTGAAATAATATCTAAACAGATAGATGACAACATGAACACATTAGAGCAACCTTTCAAAAAAAAAACTTTCCTTTCCATGCTAATGATGAAAATCTCGCAACACCACCTAGAAGAAGTGATCTAAGTAATATTGTCCTCAATTTCCAACCAGACCATCAACAAGAAGAAGAATTTAATGCCCAGGCTGAGGAAGAAAGAAAATGAAGACAAGAGGAGTATGATAGAGGGTTCACATCACCACAAGTAGGAGAAAACTAGGAGGGGTTATTTTATCACACTATTCTGGATTTTGATGGTATAAACAACCAACAAATTGAAGTGCATTTAGAATGGAAAAAACAACAACTTAGAAGGAGGCAATGGATGATTCAAGAAAACCAAGAGATAGATCGACGAATGGCACAGTTAGACATCCAGGCACAAAAACCACCAAAATATGTCCCTCCACATAAACAAGGTGTCAATGGTAACTCACAAGGAGCATCTCAAAACACCGGTGCACCTAGCACTTCAAGGGTACCTCACCATGCAAGTGGTAATCTGAGACAACATGCCCAACGCCAAAATAATATCAATTCCTCCCAATAATATCAACCACTAGGCCAACAATCTGTACCACATAAGAATGCACATCATCAACACCAACACAATGTTTACTATCAACCTCAATATGGATATCAATACCATCCCAATCCTCCACCTCTGAATTTTCCTCCACAAAACCATATAAGTAGACAATTTGAGTTAACAAGACACCAATTGTATCCATACCCAATGGACAACAATTGGAGAAATATGGTTCCTAAATTCAATGGGAATAATGTGATATCAACTGAAGAACATATCATAAATTTCAATGCTTTCATACAAGATATTGGTATGGTATACGAGGATGTAAATATGAGACTATTCATGATGTCTTTAACTGAAGAAGCAAGGGATTGGTTCAATAGTCTACCTAATGTTTCAGTTGATTCTATAGAAGATATTCAGAATCAATTTATAGAACAATATGGAAACCAATGTGCTCCTGAGTTCACCTTACATGAATTGATAAGTATTCAAAAATATCAAAATGAATGAATCTATGACTTTAAACAGAGGTTCTCTAAATTATACAATAAGATACCAAATGGGTCTAAACTGACTAACCCCACAACCTTGAGCATTTATCTGAAAGGCTTGGATCCAAAAATAGGATATGAACTTAGAAATAGATGCCCTATAAGTTTAAAAGAGGCACAAAAAACTGCATTAACCATTGAGAACAATAGAAAATTTGTTGGGATGACTGGTAAAAGAGATACCCTCATACTCCCCCAAAACTCTAACAATCCCTAGAGGCAAGAAATTACATATAGAAATGAAAGACCAAGACTACATGGTATGCCATATAATACAAATTGGAAGGATGGAAAATCCATAATTGATAGGCCCAAATATAAGGATACTCTGGATCCCTTAAAAAAGAAGGGAGAATACATGGTTAGCAACAATCCTTGGTGTCAAGTTTGCAAGATGCCTCATTTTATAGATCATTGTGTTATAGCCCAGTCAATACAAGAAGAAGAAATAATAGTTGACAATGATGAATATGATCATACAATATATTTGACTTCTCATACCCTCTATTCGGTTCAGTAGAAATATTCCTCTTCAGAAGAAGAAGGCCATAAGTATGATGTTGACAACCAAAGGTACAATGTTCATATGGTAGAACAACAAGTCTTCTTTGATCAAGAGAGTCAAATTAATGATGAATCACAACCTCCTTATATACCACCCAAGTCAAACAAGTCAAGATGGAGGAGGCCAACAGAAGAAGAGATCAAAGAATTAACCATTGTTGTAGTAGAACAAGCAAAAATAAATTATGGGCTAAGAAACAGAACAATAAATGCAAATGAAGGCATTCCAAGAGGATTGTTTATGAAAGAAAAGGGAACAACTCAAGAGAAAACAAAGAAGGTAGAAAGTAAAGAATTAAATAAGAATGAGCAAAGACATGTTCCCAAAAAGGAAGAAAAAGAATTAAAAAACAAACATAAACATGATGAAACTAATAGAAAGGAAAAAGAAGAAAATAAAGGAGATCCACTAGAATAAAAGAAGATAGTTAAAAATGAGAATGCTTCTTCATTTTAATTCACACAAGCTTTTTCTTAGGTGAATATTTCAGCTCCACTACTAGAAATTAGGAAGATAAAAGAATATAGAGACAGTTCTATTCAATTGATATCTATTGGAACCAATAAAAACACAAATTTGAGAGATAAAACCAACAAAAGGAAAGGAGATATAAAAGTCCCTGAAGTTTGTCTTGGTGATGCATTGATGAATCCTCCTTAAGTGGATCCATTTTTTACCACATTACTCATAAATAAAAAAATGGTGAAAAATTGTATGATTGAATTAGGGGCTACTATTCACATCATGCTTGTGGGAGTTATGAAACAACTTGGCATGTGGGTGGACACTAATGGTGGTAACTGCTATGCCATGGATAGTAGACATGTCCCAATAGTGGGAATCATGAAGGATGTAGAAGTGAAGTTGGTTTCTTATCCACAAGCATTATATACTATTGAAATCACTGTAATTGACACGCCTCCTCATTTTGGGATGCTCTTGTCAAGACAATAGACTGCAGAAGTTGGATGAAATGTACAACTTGACCTATCATATGCCACAATACCAATAAATGGTGAAGAAGTCAAAATGTATAAAGAACGAAGAGTAAATCAGATTGTGGATTATGTTGCACAAAATTAGTTGAATTGCTTCTATGATGTGGATCTAGGAAGCTTTAGAGTAAAGCCTTCACAGCTTGAATTAATGAATACTGATCCAATTGATAAGAATGTTTCCAAGAATGAGAATGGTGTGTGATGAAAATACTTTGATGAAGCATGCAGTAAAGAAGGAAATGGAGCAGAGTGGTGTTCATTTTACCCAAAGGCACTATATTCAAGTATTCATTTTTATTGGGATTTGAATGCATAAATAACATAGTAGAGTATGAATCCCTACTAATTGGGATGAATATAGTTGTCAAACACAAAATTAAGCTATTGACAGTCTTTGGAGACTCTGAGTTGATCATTTCACAAGTAAGATCAAAGTATGCTACAAAAACCAAAAGGTTGAAACAATACAAGAATTTTGTATGGGACACTATTGAATTGTTTGATGCCTTCTCTATTGAATGGATAGATAGGTCCAAGAACTTAATGGTAGGATTATTAGCTAATGTATCTTTCAAAAAGGATGATATCACCTTGGTTGGAGCCTCACAAGTTGAATTCAAAATAAGATCTGCCATCCCAGATAATATCTATAGTTGGCAAGTCTTCAATGATGACACTGATCTGATTAAGTTTTTGCATTGCATTGATCAGTATGAAGCCCAGGAAATTGACTTTAATGCATTTGTGGATGAAATAAATGGAAAACAAACTGTGTTTGGAAAGGAAGTTGTTCATCTCAAAACTAACAAACTTCCTAAAGGACTTGTAGCACTAGAGAGGGTGTTTCATGGGAATGATTGAGCTCTAATGAAGCAAACACTTGTAAAAAGAGAGGATGTTGAAGAAATCAACCTTGGGACTGATTTGGAACCAAAAAGAGTGTACATTGTAAAGAAAATAAGCCCAACGATTAGAAAAATGTTGATTGCACTGTTAAGGACATACAAGCATGTCTTCACATGGTCTTATGAGGATCTTAAAGCATATAGAGAAGATCTATTCCAACATGAGATTCCATTAAAACCAAATGAAAAACCATTGAGGTAGAAGCAAAGACCCATAAACCCTACTTTGGAGCGTAAAATGCATGAAGAGCTCATAAAGCTTAGGGAAGGAGGTATTATCAATCCAATTAGACATTCATCTTGGGTCTTTAATCTAGTAACAGTTAGAAAGAAAAATGGGGATATAAGGCTTTGTGTAGACTTCCTGAACCTAAATGTATCTTCTCTTAAGGATAATTATCCACTTATAAACATGGAGGTTATGTTACAAAGAGTCACAGGCTATGCATTATCATCCATGATGGATGGATTGTCAAGTTACAACCAAGTGAAAGTCAAAGAATCAGAACAGTACAAGACAACTTTCACTATGCCATGGGGAACATATGTTTATGTTAGAATGCCATTTGGACTCACAAATGTTGGTCCAACATTCCAAAGGTCCATGGATGTTGCCTTTGCTGACCTAATTAATGTGATAATGGCAGTATACTAGGATGATTTAATTGCATATTCCAAGAAGGCAGAGGACCACGTGGCTCATCTTGAGAAAATATTTTTGAAGGTGTTTGAATATGGCATTTCCCTGAATCCCAAGAAGTGTCATTTTGCAGTGACAAAAGGAAAGTTACCAGGACATATAGTCTTTAAGGAGGGAGTGAGGATTGATCCGGAAAGGGTGGAGGCCATTAGCAAGATACCTATACCCAAGACAGTTAAAGCTATCGACTCATTTTTTAGACAAATTATTTTAATAAGAAGGTTCATATCAAATTTCTATGAGATAGTAAAACCAATATCAAAAATGCTAAAAAAGGGTGCAAAGATTGATTGGACAGCTGAGGCCATAGATGCATTCATATCCATCAAAAGAGAAATCAAGGAGGCCCCAATGTTGAAGTCCCCTGATTTTAGTAGGCCTTTTCAAATCTTTTCATTTGCATCTTATCACACAGTTGCAACAGTTATGCTCCAAAAGAATAATGAAGGGCATGAATAGCCAATCTCATTCTTCAACAAATCCCTCCAAAATGCAGAATTGAAATATGATATTGTGGAGAAACAAGCGTATGCATTAGTGAGAGTTTTCAAGGCATTTAGACCTTATCTTGTAGGGGAAAAGTGATAGCTTATGTGCCTAACGCTGCAATAAAAGGGTATGTGCAACATCATCATGGAAAAAATAGGCCCTTAAGTGGCAATAAAATTCAGAAAATCAGAGTTAGTCAATTTGACATAAAAATTTGAATAAGTTATCTATATTATTTCAAAAATATGCAAGAATAGAATATGTAGAAAATTGAATGTAGTTTCTAAACTACTAGGTTTAATTCAGAAAAAACCTATTTGTTGAAAATTTGAAATTTCAATGCAGTAGTCCTTAAATTTTAGAGAGAAAATAAGAATTAGGTGTATGTCTGACCACCCTAACCACAATAAAATGATAATATTTGTTTATAGGATTTTCGATATAAGTAGGGAACTCATGTCCCGATGTGATGCATATTTTTTTGTTATTTTTTTCCAAGTAAATAATTAATTATGATTTTTTTACTACAACTTTTAAAAAATATAAAAACTCGTATGTTTGACCACCTTAACTTGGTCAAAACTTCATAAAATTCTTTTTTTTTTTTAATCCTATTGTATGTGAAGCATAGAATACGATGCATGTTATGGATTCAAAAAATATGATATTGTTTGAAATCTATAGATTTTTTTCAATCAGCCTATCAATTAGGACTTTAGTCGTAATTCAAATAGAAAATGAATAGTAATTATTTATTAAATTCAAAGTAAAGCATAATTTATATTGGTGGAAAGCTGAGAATCTCCTTTAAAAACCCTTTTCGTTTCATCAATTTTGGGTAAAAAAAAGTCGTCAGCGACATGGGCCATCATATCACTTAGATATCGTCATTTTTGGCCCATCATGATCCTGCACATACCCAAAAGATGTATTCATACAAAATGAAACAACAATACGTAGCTATAGAGGGATAAAAAAAATCCAGGAGTTCGATATTGAGTTTTAGATCACCAAGCTTGTAAGAGGACAAGTATTAACCAAATTAATGGCTGAAACGAATATTGAAGCTACCCAAGTGTGCAATTTGAATGATGAAGATAACATGATTACTATTATTGAGCACACACCATGCTATATTGAAATTGTGTATTATCTTAAACACATGAAATTTCTTGGAGGATTTGATGATAATAAGAAAAGAACACTCAAATTGCAGGCTTCAAAGTATGTATTCATGAAGGGTGACCTTTACTGGAAAAATAGAGACTGTGTTCTATTGTTGTGCCTAGATGAAAGTCAAGCAAGGCATGTCTTCAAAGAAAGGCATGAAGGAGTATGTGAAGGGCATTTTTTTGCAAAAAATACTACACATAAGGTGTTAAGGGTAGGTTACTACCATCCTAATGTTTTCAATGATGCTTATAATTATACTAGAAGGTGTGAAACATGTTAGAAGTTTTCTGGGAAGTTAAGGTATCTGGGAGCATTCCCTCTGAAACCTTTGCAAGTTGAGGCTCCATTTCACCAATGGGGAATTTATTTTATAGGAGAGATTACAAAAAAGTCTAGTGGAGGACATAGATGGATATTGGTAGCCACATATTACTTCACAAAATGGGTAGAGGCTATACCTACTAAAAAAGAAACAAGTAGGGTTGTGAGAAACTTCCTATCGGAGAATATCATTACTAGATTTAGGGTCCCAACAAGAATCATAACTGATAATGGAATGTGTTTTAGATCAAATGAATTCAAGGGATTTTTCCAAACTTATGGTATTGTAATCTCATACTCCTCACCATACCACCCGTAGACAAATGGGCAAGCTGAATCTAGCAACAAGAGAATTCTAAAGATCATAAGAAGGATGTTGGATAACAACAAGAAAGCATGGGATTCCAAGTTGAGAATGGATTTATGGGAAGATAGGATCACTGTGAAGGAAAACATTGGAAATTCACCCTTTGAACTTGTGTATGGAACCCAAGCTAGGCTCCCTTTACATAATTTGTTACCAGTATGCAAGTTCATCTTACAAGAAGATCTAGAGGTCCTTGAACCAATGGAGGAGAGGATGGAAGAATTAATGGAACTTGATGAGGCTAGGAACCAAGCTCAGAAACACAATAAATAAAAGCAACTGTAAATGAAATACCTACATGGAAAAAGGGCCAAAATTAGAAAATTTCAAGTGAATGACATGGTCCTCATGTGGAATGCCAGAATTCAAGACAAAGGGAAGCATAGAAAATTTGAAGCTCTATGGCTACGACCATTTGTCACTATGGGTAAGCATGGAGAAGATTCATATTATCTTCAAAACATGATAGGAGAAGAATAGGAATTGTTAGTGCATGGACAGTTTTTGAAACATTTATTTTCTTAATCTTCCATGCACAATAGCTTGGGAGAAGGCTGAGAATTGCTAGTGCATGGAAAATTCTTGAGAAACATCTTAAAATAATTATTTTCCATGCACAGTATTATAGGATTTCATTCCACTCCCTCTCCATAACCATATGAATAAGGCACTTGGTATGCTACCCCAGAGATTTGGATTCTTTCTATACCCACAAGAGTTATACATCCCCAATTGGAGCCACTGTTAGGACTAGGAAATTCTCACATTTTCACTAGCCTACATCTATTTATCTCCTAGTCCCCACAAAATAAAAATTCACATCATTACTATGATCAATACAAATTAGAGTGATTTGTGTGACAAGATCCATTCCACAGTCCCATAAATATGGCCTTTTGCATAAAAATATTCCCCTGATCATAACAAAGAAAAACACAAAATCAATTGATCTATATGCCTTTGAGTTCTTCCTCAAGATTTATCTTTATTTTTTATTGCCATTTGTCATTTCATCATTCAACTCCTTTATCATTTCATGCCTAGCCAAAATATAGCAGAGTTGCTTCTCATATCAAGAGTTATTGCTCCTTATCAGAGAGATCATACATATGTCTTCCTGATCAAAAGTTCATAGGTCCTTCATTTGAGTGTTTTTTGCATATCGGTAAGAGATACACAAGGTCACAATGATCAAAAATCCCCAGAGATAACAAGATGGCATAATCAGTAGAAAAAAACTGGTCGTTCCATTGATGTAGGTCTATCGACATGAGCAAGGTAGTTGAAGAAAAAATTTCAAGTCATGCCAAGCCCAAAAGTCACACTGACGGAAGCCCCATCGACGAAAAACACATATACTCCTACCGGTAAAATTGTAGGATTGTTATATTGGGGAGACATCTATTATTGGTTGGAATCCCTTAGATCTCACTGATCTTATGGGTCACACCGATGAAGGGAGTTTCAAGGAGAGTCTTTTTTATCCTTCTGAATGAATAAAGAGATGGAAAATACATATCAGAGAGACATGTATGGTCATATTTAATCCCCTAAGTCTCTCTGATGATGGAAGTCATATCGATGAGAATAATCTCGGGGAAAGTCAAACTGACCTTTCTTAGTTAACAAAGCATATAAAGGAAACACATCAGTAAGACCAAAACACATCGATAGAGAATCTTATTTTATTGGTGATGGTTCATGTTATCCCGATGGTGATAAAGAATGGATTATACTCATCGGAAAGACATTGGGTGATGGATGAAGGAAATTTTAGCAAACCAGATCGTTTTAGCGTCGGTGAAACTTTCCAGTTTTCTCTCCAGAATAATATAAGTTGAAGAACAATAGAAAGGGGCCATTGCACAACATTGAAAAAAGTATTGAATGGTCTTGCTGATGTAGTAAAATAACTCAAGGATATATCCACTCAAAGAGACATTTGATTATGTCTTGGTGATCGATCATAAGTGTATAAACAAATATGGTTCCAAATGAGAAACACAACTCGGCCTAAGGTTAAGAGGGTCTCATTGATGCAATATTTTGTTTCACTCTAATAATTCAAATTTTGAGAAGAACATTTCATTAAATTTCAGTTGTGGACATTAATGGCTACAATAATGAACTCCATATGAACATTCATAACCAACAAAAATTTTTAAAAAATGAATTCTCAAGAGTTGCAATGAGAGAACATGAAATACTGAGCGGAATTCAAGGAGCACAATGCGATCAAAAATTCACAAGTAAGCCCACAAAATCCTGTGTAATTAGTAAATTCTAATTAGAATAATTGAAAATGGAAGATCCAACTTCTAGAAAAACCAAAGGTAGAAAACAACAGGCTGAGGGTAGCTAGAGAAAAAGCAAGAAATAACAAATTGAAACAAGCGATGAGCCAAAATCAACATAAAGGAAGTTCAACCAAGACCTCATCGATCAATTGTCCAGCTTAGGGCCAAAGGCTAGGAGGTCTGCACAACTGAGGGACGATATAGAAAAATTTGAGGATAAGTGTAAACATATAGGAGACACTTGGACTTTTATTAGGGGATATGAGTTGTTTATGTTCCATTATCATCAAAGAAATAGGTTCAAACCAGTATGCAATCCCTAGAGCTTTTCTTTGGGAAAATTAGTCCTCCCAAATGTATTTGTGAATTTGGAACTAGTTAAACTTTTGGCCAAAAATTACAACCCTAACCTAAAGGTTATCTATGATTTACAAGGGAAGCAATTTATATGTGTCCAATAATGCAGTTTCAGAGGTTTTTAATCTAATTTGCACATGTGATGAGCCAATTTTATATGAGGATTTGGAAAGGGAATATTGGAGAATGGACACAACCTACAAATTATGGATATTTCCATTGCATAGACCTAGAAAAGATAGAAAAATTGTCCCACTTGAAGATAATGAAGGACCTCCTTTTCATCTTGATTTGTTCAAACCTTACTTGAAGCACACATATCTGTCAGTGTGTCAGATATTGGAAACTCAGGCCTCTAAATTCATGTCGATAGGGCCAATGGTGATTGTAGAAAATGTTCAATGTCATAATTCTAGACCATTTGATCATGCATCTTACATTTCCAAAGAGATTGACTTAGGGTTGATGGCAATAAAAAATGGATCTACCATATTACATTTCAAACATTATTCCATTCTTATGCATTTGATACTATATTATGGTAAAGAGATAAGGATGTGGATGGAAGAACTGAAAATTACACAATGTGATAAGGAGGGTCAATCATTGCCAATACAATTATGGACTGCTATTTGGGACAACAAGTTCTTAAATTCTAACTATATTCTTTTTTAGGAGAATTTGGTTAAAATATTGAATAGATTTTTTATCACCCCTGTGAGTATTCCTTAACTGATGAGATCAAAATATTTCTGAGACCTAGAGATTCGATGAACCCACAATTTTGGGACATAATTGGGGTGACTTGTATTGTTATTTTGATGCCACCATGATCAGAGTATAAGGTTTTGAGGATACACCCTTTCTTCTACCAAAAATAGTGCCAAACAGAGTTACGTACTTGGAAATTGTTAGGCAGATGGACTACTCAAGTGTCATGAATTTAAGTGCCTATGAAAAAAACATTCATGCCAAGTACATTGTGTTTTGGGGATTTTACTGTGTTGTCGAAGGAGGGGTATGATTCAATTCTAGATAAACTATCACACCTCAATTTAAAAAGAGTTACACCTAGAAAGGGATTTGATCTCGAAGGATACATCGATGTTGCTAGAAAGAAAGTGAATTTGGGCAGATATGATCATATAACTTATGCAAAAGATGATATAATTAGAGATATGGAGGAAAGGGAGGTTGAATTAGCCATCGATGAGTATAAAAGGAGGATTGAGCAACAAATAAAAGAGATGGAAGAGGAAAAAATGTTATCCTCTAGAAGTGAAGAAGCCACTGGTGAAAAGGAATGTCAAAATCAGAATGAAAATATCTCTAAGATAAGAATTGAAGAGTACCAACCTTCCAATAGAGACCAAGAATTTGATGAAGGTTTTGATGCAGATAGAAGGAAGTTGGCCTATAGATCCTTTGTTTCAGATAATGAATTTATAAAATAATTTGAATTCAGATCATTCTTATACAAACAAAAGGGGAAAGTAATAAGAGACTCTATCACAAGTATCACACCTAGCAATGAGACTCAATTGTTGAACACTTTGAAACTAGATGTGGAAAATGAGATAAAAATATGACCCCACAAATAGGAAGGAAACTTTTGGAGGAATTTGGTGTAATGATCTTTCGTGGTTTGGATTTCAACTTACCTCTTGTTTTTGATAGATTTTTGCATAATAATAGTGCTACTCACAAACTCGGCCTTGAACGAGTCACAAAAGTATATACATGATCAAAATATAATCCTAATGATAATTCTCTCATTATTTGGGCTTTCTATCCTCCACACAACAAGTCATGATCATTGACACAGAAAAAGTATTTAGACATGTGATGACACTGAAAGTGGGTGAAGTTGATCTTGTAGCCACTGCTAACATTGGCATCAATGTGGACCAGTTGAATAAAGCACAACTTCAAATGCAGATAAAAGAAAGGGATATGTACAAAACTAGTAATGAAAGAATACTAAGAGAAAATGAATTTCTGAAGGACACTAAGTTGTTAACACAAGGGGAGAGATCTCAATAAAAAATGCAAGCAAGAGGAAGCACAAGTGGCCAAGGAAAAATATGATGCACTCTCTACAGTATTATAAAAAAGGCATACTAACTTAATGATTTGGATGAACAAGTTGTGGGGAAATAATTCCAAGAGTTATGCTACAGTTCAAAAGAATAAAAGGGTGACTGACCAAATTCAGGAGAAGATCCAAGAAGCACAAAAGAAAGATCCTTCTAACAATGGAGCTATCATAGTTGTTGAGGATATTTTGAGGAAACATAAGGATTATTATGATGAGCTTCAGGCTGATTTGAAGGAACTCATTGATGTTGCAAAGGAGTGAGTGCCTACATTGTTCAAGGATGGTGTAAAATTGAAAGATAGGAATGGATGGAAAGAGGAGTGAAGATCAGTGTTGCATAGAGCCTTGGAAGCATCCAAGAATGAGGACTCAGTGTTAGATGGGACATGTGAACACCTAGAGAAAATGGTGATCATGGAGATAGTTGCAAGGAACGTTGTAGATGATGTTGACACTCATGGGAGACAAGATTACTTGGATCACATGAAAAGAGTTCATTTATGGCTCACTAGAGCCTAATCTTTTATGTTTAATTGTTTTTAATTTCAAAATACTTTTATGAAGAGGCATGTCCCCTTCAAGATATTGATATTTATGTTGAACTTATGATGATTGAATGGATAATCACTACATTTTTATTTTAGAGTAGGCATAGTAAGAAGATAGATTGCAAAATCTTGCTCATCTATTTAGAGATTTTGTCATAATGCATACTATTTGAAGATATACATAATGGAGAAGAATTTTTAATCTGGTGGAAAATATTTGGTGTCTATTATTTGTTGAATTCAACAATTATTTGATTGCCTCCACATTGTTATTTCTATGTTGTTTGAATCTGTGTATCCAAGTTGATATCCCAATTTCATCAAGACACGCTTGTTTTTGTGTAATCAAGTTAATTGGTTTCTATTACAGAATTAAAATCCTTTTGATTGATTACAATAACTTGGAAGTAACATTTGAATCAGTAAGAAGAGTTAGGTAATTGATAGGATTTTCAAGTTGTCTCCAAGGTTGTCATTCACCCAATAGAAGTAGGCACTAGTCATACCAATTTCATTTAGAATTCCATAAAATCTTATTCAAACACTCACATTTCAAATTCCAGACTAGGAGTAGGAAGTAGTCAGCAAGGATTCATCTATCCTTGATTTTATGCCATTGTCGGTAGATCTACCAATTCAACTAAATCACACATTCCTTTGATCTGCTTCACTATAAAGGTCTACCCGCCTAGGTCTAGTACAACCTGAAGTGTAGGGAGTCATCAACCAAATAGGTTACCTTCATTCATTGGTTCAAGAACGTTGCAAGTCTGATCATAGAGCCTAGAGTCGTCTTAGGATTTGTAACCTGTATTTTTGAGATCCATCATGCCCCACTCAGACTATGCATGAAGTCTCCATTGGGAATGGGCCCATCCTTCTAATTAATGGCACATTATTTTCTCGTGAAAGAGACTCTTTTGTTCTTTGAAGTGCATGATGATGCCACACGAAAGTTAGTGCTCACTTTTAAACCTCATTCATTTATTATGTTCTAATAGTGTTGGAGCCACCACGTGGTGCCTTGGAACTATTTCTAAAGAGATTCAAGCATTTCTTATAGTGAGTGAGTGCATGGAATCCATGTGTCTCAAGTGGGGGGCACCCGATACACAAACCAAATTTTACAAAGGGCCCAGAGGAAAAGAGAAGGAAAAAGATAGATGTCCGGCTCACACAATTGCATCCCAATAAAAAGCTAACACTCATATCTCAAAATCATGGATTCTATCTACAATGAACATTTTGAACAACACCCTATTGTTGAATAAGAGGCAATCCACTATGAAGATGATAAAAGTAATCCACAATAGTGAATCTCAAGAATATGCTAAAGATATGATCGCTCTCCTTAGTAGAGTTTTTGGGTAGCCAACTATAAGGGATTTCTACCCTTTGATAGTGTCTAATCATCTTATATGTGTTTTTATAAAATGATTTATTGGGTAATCCTAATTAGTGATGCCTTAGACGAACAACTATAGAGGTAGGGGAGACTAGAAACTTTCACATGAACTCTTACCTTGCCAAAAGCAAGTTTCCTAGGGCTTACCAATGTTTGAACTATACAATTAGGGGGAACAAAGGTATACAATAATTACCCTTAGTTGGAGCTAAAATAAAATTGGAAACACTAAATAGGATAAATGATGCTTTTTCTTTGTCATCATTTGACACTTAAATCTAATGATTATAAAAAAAGACTATCATTTTAAGTCATCAAAATTATGAATAGATTGGGATTTTAGCTCAGCCAATTCAAAACCTTCCCCTACAATAGATTTGGAGGGTTTCATGATGCTCCCTATAGGCTTCCAAGGTACCCTAGGAAAAAGTCATTCTATTGAAAATTGGTAGGCAAGTGGTGGAAATATAGAGGTTCATTACTAGCAAACACAAGGCTATAATTTCCTTCCCCATCAAGATTCAGGATTACTACTCTAGTATTTAAAATGTAAATAGTTCTAAAATAAAAATGGAACATCTCACCATGCAAAGATTGGGGATTACTACTCTAGTATTCAAAATGTAAACAGTTCTAAAATAAAAATGGCACATCTCACCATGCACCTATATGAAGCCAGAGATATATTTGATCTAATTTGTCAGATTGGCCCATTGATTTGGTCTTACTTTATGCATGTGCCACACATTGAAGACTTTTAGGTTTATTTTTTTGATGAACATGAAGTTAAAATCAAGGATTAAAATAAGATCCTTTTAACTCAAATGAAGGTTTCTAGTTTTGATAAGGCCCCTAAAATAATGCATGAAGATGGAAAGGTTCTAAACCAATCCTATAACTAGAAAAAGTATACAACTAACCCCTTTCTAAATTTGGTTGATCTATTTCCAAGGATATCTCCATTGAAAATAATACCAAGGAGGTGACTAAAAGAACTAGGAATTGGATAAAATTTCCTTGTTATATGGATGATCTTAATCTAGAATAGCCTAAGCCATCTAAGGTGTTGCAGCAAGAAAACCACAAGGCGAATCCTCTAAGATTGTGAAAAAGGGAAAATGGAAAAATTAAAGGAAAATAGTTGTGTAACCAAGGACAATAATAATAGTAATTACCAATGGTGAATAGGTAAAAGAAGATGGGCAGCCTTTACAAAGAAGAGTAAGAGAAAGACTTGCAATTTATACACAAGGAGAGCCTATTTCTACAAATGTTGCACTATATTTAATGGCTCAAAGCCCAATTCCTTCTTCCCATCCTCTTTCTCCCACATAGAGACAAGTTCCTCATCCTATTTACAATCAAGCACCACCATGCTCTTAGATTTATCCACTTGTAGGACAACTTGAAAAAAAGGATCAAGTATCTATGGAGTTTATAAATACAATCTTGCTTCAAGGTATTGTGTCATCCTCTATTTTAGGACCACATAACTCCATAAAGATTATGGCACCTTATTATCATGCTTCACTACAATTAAGTTCTCAACCATCTCCCTCACCATTTTACAGGCATCCAATCCCTCCTAAGTAGCCCGATCCACCAACAACAAGTAGAGGAAATTTTCTGGGTGACTCAAGCATGCTTGTATGGCTCAACACCATAGTGTAAAACTAATAGATGGTGTACTATTGGGCCTAATAGGACTACTTATGTATAATTAGTATACTATAAGAACAACCTATCAAAAATATATCAAAAAATCTATCTACCATCACAGTGGATGTCCAAGGAGTAAGGATCATACACATAGTTTATCCACTAGTTGATAAAGAGGATGGCAACATGGTGTGTCAAGATTTTCAAGTAAATATTGTTAATATAGGTTACCAAAATAGGGAATAAGAGATCCACTCCCTCAATGATTCAATAAATTTCATACTAAATTAAATGGATAAGGATTTCAAGACCAAGGTAGAGCTAAAAGCTTAGGTGAGTGAGATCAAAGATTATATTAATTATTTAATTTTTCTAATTTATGAAAGATCCCCTATACATCTCACATTAAAACTAATTGACAAGGGAAATAAAGTACAAGATGGAGGTGGATTAGTAAGTACCACTATAGCATGGATAAATTATCTAGTGACACAAGGTAGAAAGTTGATCATGGAGGTTATCTAATGCTATCACAAAGTGAGTGATGAGTCAAGTGCCATATCAAAATTTGAGGGATCATTTATGAAGAGCTCATAGTGATGGAGGATGAATCACCATTTCTAAAATAGATAACCTAGATCCCACTGAAAGAGCTAAAAAGACAAAATTTAACAATAGCTAACAATCTAGGATCACCATTAGAATAGTATCAAGTCAATAAAAATAGAATAAAGATAATTAAGAGGTGCAAGCACAAGTTTCTAAATCACAAGAGATTTTGAACATGCAACAATCAAAAAATTGGAAATTTTTGGTGAGGTCATACCTTGTACATTCTAGGATAATCCTAAAAAACATTTCCAAATGATGTTTATCAAAATATTCATTTGAATTGTAAGAAAACTAGTTATAGAGGGTTATAAAGATGATATTAAGAGGAGAAATGAAAATTTAAATTATTTATAGGACCAAGATTTAGAGATCAAGGAAGTAATAGAAGAAGCAAAGAAAAATCTAATCTTTGAAAATATTAGACTCCAATATACAATTGCTACTAGTTCCAACCTCATCAAGGATACACTTAATGAATCCAAGGTCAAGTTTCTACCATAATAAACACACCTTCTAGGGTAGACTAATTATGTTTCTTTTATGTAATAAAGACACCACTTGTTTTTAGTTATAGTTTTTCCTCATAGGTTTACTTTAAAATTCATAATTATCTATTTTTTCGTAGCTTGTGAATTCTAAATTTTGGGCCTAGGTCCCAACATAGAAATCAGTTCAACTTGTTTAGAGATTTAAAATTTTGGTCATGCAATATTGGTTATTTATTGCCTTATTAAAAATATTGTAAAGGGTTTTTGGCATTATGGTTACCAGAGAACTATACAAATTTCAACATGGAAGTCCTACTAATGATTGTGATTTTTCACATATTTCAAATCAATAAAGGATTATGCCTATTGTGTTTCAAATTTTCTAAATATTTTTAATTATTTATTTGTCTTTATCTCTTTAAAATTGGATAAATTGGTGATATCTATTGCATTGTGTGTATCATATTTGTGTATTTAATATGGACATGCAATATGCTTGTTCAATTGCATTAATCTTGAAAAATTCCTAAAGTGTAATTCACCTTAGATGCTTGCACTAATGTTGTGGATGGCTATGTGAATACTGACCATTTTAGTATTGGTTTTCTTGGATTTTTTTAGATATTCTAAATCTAAGAGATAAAATGAAACCTATCATTATTTGTTTATTTTATATTTTATTTCATTTTTCAGTTTATTTTCCCTAAACCATAACCTCCTTTTGATATTTTTTTGCAGCTTGTTAGCTTTATGATAAACTTGGATCTAGGTTAGTTTAAACCTTCAGAGTATATTTATAGTAACTTAAGTTAGTTTAGAGTAAATTAGATAGGTAGATTATTAGCTAAACTTCAAATATTTGATCTTCTCTTTAGCATATCCAAAGAACTTGACTATGCATCTTTGTCCAATTTGATTACACTTGTAAAGCTCCCATGTTAAATAAATCACATTGATCACCTAGCTTTTCAAACATGGTCAAGATTTTGTTGAAAAACAACCTTGGAGTTGATTTCTAAAGTTTTCAAGAGAAGTAGAGTGTTTATCATTCTACTTGAAATTGTTGTGATAATAGAACCATCAATAAAACTCTTAAAAATCCAAATTGCTTCCATCCAAAACCATCAAATCTCTACCAAAGTCCATAGTTTTTCATATCTATGTCACCCCTAAATATATCAAATTACCCTTAAGCATATCTATAAAATCCCTTAGCATATTTTCATCTAGTCATCTCATATTCATTTCATAAATTAGTGCATCCACTACCTTCTTCAGTGCATCTAATTCTAAGCCATTTTCACCTTTCAATATATTTGCTCCTTGATTTTAGTTTATCCACATCTTTCTATGGAATTCCTTCATCTAATAATTAAAAAAATTCTTATCCCTAATATGAGCTTAATCCAAATCTAAACCTAATATTTAGTAAATTCACCTTGAAATATTTTGATATCAAAATAAAGATCAAGATCCTTTATTCCACTTTATTATATCCATTCCATCTCTCTTTCAATCATTTCTTTGTATCTAATTTCAACAAAAAATATCATGAATCCACTTTTCTTTGATGAGTCTCTTCACCATGACCATTCCAAAAATTCATTTTAAACTAATGATGATGATCGTCTTGTTGGTCAAAATGAGTGTGAAATGGACCCCCTTGATGATATCATCACTAGAAGTATTTTCCCAATTTTCCACCACTCATCCCCACCTTTTGACCATGAATTGGATAACATAAGCTACCCCATCATTCCTTCATGCATATCTATTAGTCACCCTTACACTACCCATGACAAGAGAAATCCATCTTATCCTGCATTGATATCTCCATCATATCTTAGGATTTAATATTGACATAATATATGCGCTTCTAGTGTGGTGTCTACCTAAGGTATTATTCTCAAGGATCTAGCTGTTAAACCAATCTAGGTAATTAATAGTACAGTCACTTATCTTAGTTGAGGTAATCCCCATGACCTCTTACTTATATTTATTCAATTATAAGACATAATCAAGGATATCAAATGCCTCCTACACTACATGAAGTAACTTACAATATCAATAAAAAGGTATAAAAATATTATTAATAGCCTTATGAGATGTGTATTGTTACACTTACACCTTATCTATGTTAGAATATGAAGTCAATTTTATTGTTATTCTAGTAATCATGAATAGTCAACATTGGACTAATTTTGACAAATTTTTGACATGTAGCTTTTGATTAGGGGTAGAACAAATTTTGATGAGACTTGAAACCCAGTACATTACTATTTTGAAGGGATGCATAATGTTGTCAAATAAAATCATTTTGCAAATAAGATAATATGCAAACCAAGAATAGCCCAACAACAACCAGTATAAGAAAAAAATGATTACATAGGTTGCTTCACATAAACAAGCAAGGGTCTGAGGTCCCTTAACAACCTAGTTTTAACCAGGACCAAAAAACCTTAGATACACAAAGAAACCACCTCCATCTTCCAAGCATCAACAAAATAGCCACTCATGGATGACACCATTGAGCCAAGAGATATAACCAACTTAATGGTGTAGAAAACTATCAAACCCCTAAGAAAGAACATAATAAAATCTAAAAGCCCCACCTCAATAGGGGAGTTAGAGAGCACAACAGACCATTGGAGCACATCAGCCACCTTGGAGAAGCACCCCACCAAAATCACCAACCCAAACTCCACCTCAATAGAAGGGAGCTCCCCTCTATAGGATAGGAAAAATGAATGCCCAACCCTCCAAAGCCATCACTCTTCTACCCACACATGATCCACCTCAATAGGAACCAGTAGAAGAGAGAACACCCCACCAAACCTATACAACACCCACCTCCACCTCAATAGAAGAGGGCTCTGCCTCAATAGGAGTAGTCTCCACCTGAAGACACCAACTATGGATTCAGAGGGAAAACTTTAGAAGGAAGGGCATTCAAAACCACCTTTGGTAAAGTAAGGTAATAAACCAAGAAAGAGGGAGAATTCACTTCAATCACTAGGGGAAAACATCAAAGAATCTAAGCCTTAAGAAAAGGAAAATGAAATGACTCGACCCACAAAATACCCATGATCCTCAAAATAAAGAAGCCAACAATCCTATAACCACATAACACTAAAGAGTTGACACAAAGGCTAGAACCACTTATAATAGAGCCCAATAACACAATAGCCTTCAACCAAAACCCATCCCTAGCAACGACATCAACAAAGGACAAGAGAGCCCAAACCTTGCCCAAAAGGGACAAAACCCTCCAATCAGCAAAGGACCTAGCAGCACAAATCTTCCAAGAGAATAAGCCTGAAAAAACCCCAAAAAACTAGAGAAAACTTTGCATCTCCACATAGGAACACACACACACCACCAACAAAGCATCGTTTTCCATAAACAAATCGACACTCCCAATGACGGAGAAAACATCATAGACCATTGAGGGAGTAAAATAGCTCTGACGAAGAGAAAAAGAAAAAAAAATGAAGGTAGCAAAGATGCCCCCAACCATGAAAGAAGATCTAAGCTCCAACTTAAAATACCACTCCAACATAGCAAAAAAAAGAAAATAGAAAAAACTATGAGCATCTCCATCTATGACTAAAAAATCACCACTAGCCATCATAAAGGGATGAAAACAAAAAAAGAGGAAAATCCCACGACAAGCCAGGAGACCACCAAGTACATCAAGAGAGGCCACCCAAAAATAGATCTCTTGTGGTCTATGACATACCAAACATCAACATCACCAGCCAGAGAGTGCAGAACACATGTCCCCATGATATCATAAAAAATCATGGTTGCCTCCAAATCAAAGGCAAACCCACACAGAAAAGCCCAGTAGATGTGAGAGGCCACAAAAGCACCATCCATTGCATTTACATCATCAGAATCTTCATCCCCACCTCCTTTAGATTTCAAACCCTCTCGTCGTCTCCCACTCCCACCCCCTCGGCTCACTCTCCCACCCATTCATACGCAAGCCTTTAATAAATCTAATCAAAATCCTTGTCCCTACCTCCTTCAAATTTCAAACCCTCCCCTTAGCTCCCACTCCCGCCCCTCGACTCGCTCTCCCCATATCTTTAGGAATAATGTTTGACATGTAGTTGCATGAGTTACGCTTTCTATTTTTGGAAAGATTAGTTTGACAAGGACTCTACAACAAAATTTTCTTATACTTCTTATGTCACATCCCAGTCAAAAGGACACCTTTCACGTGGGCACAGTCAACAAAATAAATAAATTAATGAAGAAAAAATATGGAGATCATGACATTTTCTGTGGATGATCCAACAAACATAAGGATGTTATTTATGGATTCATCTACCCTTCTCGCGACATGAGACAACTAAAATTAAATTGGAATGGTGCAAGTATGTTGTGTAGGGGTTGCATAGTCAAAGAGGCATGGCATATCTTATGCAGGAATTTTAAATATTGTAGGTCATGGGAAATGGAAAAAAATCCATCATTAAACCCCCACAACCCCTCATTTTAGGGATTCAAGATTTTTTTTGGAAGGAGAGGGAGAGGAAGGGCATGGAAAGGATTCGCGCACAAATGAAAGGGAAGCAAGTTGCAAAGGCAAGGGATAAGGATTAAAATCCTTTCGAGAAACGTGGTCCCATATAATGCAATGGTTGCAAAATAGCACAAAATGGATTCATCAAAAAGTCTTTAGGAACTAGCAAGCAAATGCAATTGGGGTGTGAAGTGTGGAGGCTTGCAAGCTGAGAAGAAGAAGAAAGTTAGGAATGTGCATCGCTGTGATTATGAGTGATTGGAGAGTTGGTTGTTGAGGTGAGAAGGGTGAATGTGTAGTTTAGAGAGGGCAGCCTAGAGTATAAATTGCAACTTTCCTACATCAATATTCTTTGCATTCATCTCTATTATGTGTACATAGAAAGAAATTGTTAAGGTGTTTTTGTTTGAGAATCATGTGATATTTTGGAGGGAGATACCATACAATTTGGTAAGCATAAAGCCAAAATTCCAGAACCATCGGCAACATCCTCCTTGCCTATGTAGAAACTAAAGCAGTGAATAGATTATGGGTGTCCATCAAAGATGAATTATAGAAGAATTTTGGATGCCCATGAAATCTCAATGGATAGAATATTTTCACCAAAGGAGATTCATTATGGGAGGAAAAGAAAAATTCAAAGAAAGGAGGTGGACAAAATCCAAAGTGAAATCATGAAAGACAAAATATAGAAGGGTGACAAGGTCTGTCAAGGAATGCATAGATTATAGGATTCTCACAAGATTAATTCATTGAGGAGGCTCTCCATAATTTTACTTAGCATGTGGGTGCAAATATTGTATGACAAGGAAGGAAAATTTTACTTCTTGCTCGAGAAATATCTTAGAGCTAAGTACATTCCTTTGTCACTACTTTTCTAAAATAGTGTTTAACTTAAGACTTAGCCACTCCCGTAGTTGAAAACAATTATTTTAGGTGGATTAATTGCATGTGTGTTGTTATATGCAATTCTTTGATAATTTTGTTAAATATTTCATGGGTTTTATGTCTGTCTTCACTATCCTTAAGAAAAACTTGTTAGATAGTTCATGTTCTTGTTCATGACTTTCATTTTGAATTATGTATACTTGGGCATTTTTTTTTGTTCGAAGAGTTGGATTAAGTTCTCTCTCTAGACACTGAGGGTAACCTGTATGTAAACTGTGAAGGCCTAGACATGTGAATTCTTTGATAGAATGGTTGACATAATGTGGCTTAAGGAAATGTCTTGGTAGCTGGATGTGTTCACATTGGGTTTTTTGGAAAGGCTTTAAAAACATTCAATTAAAATTTGAACATCATTTTGCATCAGAAAGTTTTCTAGATTTGATTGTGTGAGAATTTTTACATCAACATTTCAGATCACACTCTGTGATCCATAATCAGGATGAAAGAAAATATCTCAAGGAGAAAATATGAAAAGTTACAGACCAATCACTACCTACAAATAAAAGAGAAGGGGCGGGAGAGAGAAGGAGGCACAAGGACCTAGGAAGACTAGACAAAAGAGAAAAAAATTAAAAACAAAAAGAAGGAAGAAGAAGAAAGAAGAAAATAAAAAAATAAGAGGAAGAAACAAAAAATAACAACACACCACAAAAAAATAGCATAAAAAGAATTAATGACAAGAAAGGGACCAAACAATAACAAAAGCATAAAAGACAAACAAAAAGGAAAACAGTTAATAATTTAGAGAAATAAGAAGAAAGAAAATAAATATAAATAATAAATAAATATGAAATAAAAATAAAGGGAAAATTAGATTAAAAAAACCAAGAAATAGCATAATTGGAAAAAACAAGATACAAAGGAACCAAAGACATTAGATTTCCACAGTCCATGTCATTAAAGTATGTAGTTTCTGGATTCAACTGTGTATTAGTTTTTGGATCAAAGGAACAAATAAAATAAACCAAAACAATTTCAAAAAAAAAGAATAAACAAAACAAAAGATGCACAAACAACTTTGAACAAGAGAACAATGAAGAAAGATAAACAAACCAAAAAAGTGAAAAAAAGAAATGAGGAAAATGAAAAAAGAATACCAAAGAATAAAAGGTAACCTATAAAAAGACAAGATAAGAAAAACCAAAACAAGAATGAAAACAAGGACAAAAAGAAGAGTAAAAAAATACAAACGAAGCACAACTAAACTAACCAATAAACATACATATATATATACAAAAAATACAACAAATACATAATGCACTTGATTATTTTTAAATCATTCTCTTCTTGCATGTCAAAATCCTAGTCATGAAGGAAAAAAAACAATGGTAAGAGCTCAGGGTCTGCAATGGTCATTTGTGGGTAGAAGATTTGATTGGAACCAGGAAGGTTTCAGAGATAACTGACAGGTGGATTTCGATGGGGTCTGGCATCAAGAAAGATGGGCTCGACAAGAGTAGCCTTTTCAAAATGATTCATGTGTTGAGATGGGGGAGAGAATAGGTAGAAGGGCTGAAAATGATAGAATGGGTTATAGAAGGTGACAAAGGGGAGGTGGTTATAGAAATGATGCCTTTCATAGGCCACGAAAAAATGACGGTGGAAACAGAGGAAATAGAGGTCTCGCAAGGTTAGAAATGGGATGTCGAGACAAAATATTCAATAATAGGAAAGGGCCTAAGAAGGAAGTATGGCAAAGAAAGAAGCTTGATATAGTATGGGAGAAGGCTAGGGAGGAGAAGCAAGGGGGAAAAGTTCGGAGACCAACAGTGAAAATTGGGAATGAAATGCCCGGGGGACACACCACCTTGGTAGTAAGCGAGGTTAAGCTTCAAGCAAAATTTTTAAGATTGGAAAATTTAGGGGTGATTGGGAAGTGGTATGGAGCGAACATGAACTGGGAGTATCTTATAAAATGGTGGAAATCTCATTGGGGGGATGATTTGTAGTTTAAAACCTTACAAAAGGGCTTTTTCTTGGTGATTTGTCCTAGCAGAACTCTCAGAGAAATGATAGTGAATGGTATCTAGGTTTTGGATGGGAGTGGTTTTTACTTGTGATGATGTAAGGTGGGATTCAACCCTGCTTCGCATGTGATGGAAACACTACAATATTGTTATAGTTTGTCAAATCTACCAATGGAGTTCTGGGAGACAATAATTTTAGAAGAAATAGGGAATCGATTGGGAAATTTTGTTTGTGCTGAGGAAAGGAAAAATCAAGGAGATTCCTTCTCACATGTCAGGATATGTGTGGAAAATAATTTAGTTCATCATTGTTATGATGAGATTGAATTAATCTCAGACTATGGTAGCTGGATTCAAAAGATGGAAAATGATACTTTCAGTAGGGATAGCCTAGTGAGACTGTTGGGGAGAAGATAATCATTAAGCAAGGTGGGGAGCTCAAAAATAGAGATGGGTGTAAAGGGTTATCAGGATAATTGGAAGAACTTTCACAAAGGGAACAATATGGAAGCTCCTTAGAGTTCAAATGGTGAAACCCTCACTCGGAAGAAAGTGTTGGATTATGTTCCAACTCAACCAACTATTCAGGAAGATTCGATGGGAGGCGGGGGTGTTAATCCGGGTGAGGAGAAAGAAGTGGCTGAAAATTAGAATTTGTATCTGGAAGAAAATATTTCAGAGATCCTAGAGATTTTAGGGGAAGACTGTTCCAATGTTGAGTTGGACTTGTTAATAGAAGTGGGAAAAGAATTAGTTTTTTTGGCAGAAGAAGCAAAATCAAATGCTTGGGAGTTAGAGGAGGTCATGGAGATGGATCTAGAGGATGAAGGTCTAGGTCCAGATGGATCTTTGGCGGGTTTTTCTGATGGGACTCCATAATCAACAAAGAAGCGAAAATGCTCTGAAGGTTTGGCAGAGGTGAGGTTAAAGTTAGGAATTCAGTACAAAGAACTATGCAAATCTTTGCGAGACTGTGGTGAGAATAAGAAAATAGGTAGGATCACAAACTTAGAGAAGAGGAAGTGGGATGGGGAGGCAAATGGTCAACAAAAAATTGACTCTATGATTAAAGTAGGGAAGAGCGAGAATCTTCCCAAATAGAATTGAAAGTCCTAACTTGGAATGTTAGGAGCCTCAATGCTCCTAACAAATGGTGCCTGGTAAGGCATGCAATGGTAACAAATTAGGCATAAATTTTTCTTCTTCAAGAAACAAAGTTGGGTGAACAAGATCTAGTTAAGTTTATCAAAAAGTTAAAGAATTGGAGGTGGCAGGGGTCAGGAGTGGAAGGTGCTTCGAGGGGACTGCTAATATTGTGGAAGCCACAATCAGTCATGGTTGAAGATTTAGAGTTCAGAAGGCATTGACAGGCTTATTGGGTAAGTAGCTTGATTTCTAATTTGCAATGATTTCTTATTAATTTATATGGTCCATCCTTGTGTTCAATTAAAAGAGTGGTGTAGAAAGATTTATAAAGGTTCCTTTACCATGTGGATAAGGATTTATGTATTCTGGGTGGGGATTTGAATCCTATCTTGAGGTTTGAAGATAAGAAGGGTGGGGTAAGGAAGGTTTTACAATATTAGAAATATCTTCAACAGTTTGTAGAAAGGAATGCCTTGGTCTAAATTCTCTCTAGCAATGGTAGTTTTACTTGGACCATTAAACGAAAAGGCTTTTGTAGCATAGTGGAGAAACTGGACAGACTTTTCTTCAAAGGAAATTTGAGTTTGTTCCCTTGTCATCTAAACAATAAGATCACATCTGGGAGTGGATTGGATCACTTTCCAGTTCTTCTCGATGTTGATAGAGATAAAGGGTCGATTCATTGTATGTTCAAGTTTGATCGATGTGGTTTAAGGATCCTAACTTTTTAGGTTTAGTAGATACATGGTGGAATGAGTGTTCTTTTGGAGGTTCTAAAAAGTTCAATGCTGTATCCAAGCTGAAATATGTCAGAATGAAGAAAAATTTAGAGTGGAGGAGGAATTGGAAGTACTATAGAAGGAATCTATCAACAAGGTATGGATGAGAACACGTATGACAAGGAAAAAGAGCTAATAGGAAAATTAAATGACATCCTAGTTAAGGAGGAATTTTTTTGGAGGCAAAAGTCAAGAGAGATTTGGTTGAGAGCGGGTTATCATAACACTAAATTCTTTCATAATTTAACAAAAGAAATAAGACAAATAAATAGGGTAACTTGTGTTAGGATGGCAGATGGTTGTTTACTTGAAGAACCACAACAAATTAGTTCCTCAGCAGTTATTTTTTTTTTAAATCTTCTTAATCAAAGGGAAGGATCACGCTTGGACGCTTAGGCAAAAAGTCTTAAAGGAATTCCATCTTTATTAACACAGAACATGATGGACTCTTTCAATGCTAAATTCACAGAAGAAGAAGTAAAAGTGGTGACCTTTGAACTTCATCCAGAGAAGGCTCCAGGCCTGAATGGTTTTCTGGCAATTTTCTTTCAAAAGTGTTGGGATGTGGTGGGAAGAGACTTGCATGAATCAATAGAAGACTCAAGGAGCACGGGAAGAGTTTTGAAAGAAGTAAATAACACATTTATTTCCCTAATATCCAAGAAACAGAAGCTAGATGCTTGGGATGATTTTTGTCCAATTTTCATCTGCAACACACGTTATAAAATATTGGCCAAAGTGGTAGCCAATCAAATAAAAAAACTTCTGCCAAGAATCATCTCAGAAGAAAAAAATGGTTTTGTTCCAAGGAGATCAATTTTTGATGGTGTGATAATTTCCCAAGAGGCCATCCATTTGTTTCAAAAAATGAAGAAATCTGCAATGTTTTTCAAGTTGTATATCAAGAAGGCTTATGAAAGACTGAATTGGTATTTTTTTATTTAAGGTAATGGAAGCCTTTGGGTTTCAGAAAGCTTGGCTGGATTGGTTGTTTGGTTGGGTAGCATCTCTGTGCTACTCAATGCTGGTGAATGGTTCTCTAGAAGGTTTATTTGGGGCGTCAAGGGGGTTAAGGTAGGGATATCCCTTGTCACCCTTCTTGTTCATTATTATGGCAGAAGCTCTAGGCTGAGCAGTAGAGAGTGATAGAATTAAGGGAGAGATGGAAGGCGTACAAGTAAATAGTATTCTACCTGTAGTCACACATCATCAATTTGATGATGATACAATGTTGTTTGGCATGGCATCAACAAAAGAAGCAAGGAAATTGAAAGGAAACTTAGAAAATTATTCTTCTGCTTCGGAGCAAGAGGTCGGTGTGGTTAAATCTGAAGATTTATTTTTTAGTACTTAGTATGCTAAAGAAATGCAGATTCTAAGGATACTGGGTTTCAAAAAAGGGAAATTACCTTGGAAATATTTGGGATTACCATTAGAAAAGGGTGTCCGAAGTGGTGGGATTTTGAATTCTTTGATAGAAAGAGTCAAGGATCACATTGTGTCCTAAAAGAATAAATGGTTATCATGGGCAGGTAGATTAATAATGCTAAAATTGATGATCAGCTCTCCCAGTATACATGATGTCTTGTTTACCTCTAATGGTTGGAATCAGAAAATCCCTAAATAAGTTAATGCAGGACTTCTTTTGGAAAGGCAATGTTGAGTAGAAAAAGTTCCCACTAGTGAAATGGCAAAAAATATGTGAGAAAAAAGAGGAAGATAGGGCAGGTTTGAAGAATATTCTCTTTCAGAATAAGGCTTTGGGGGAAAAATTAGTGTGGGAAATCCATTCACAACTTGGTCTGAAATGTTTCAAATTTGTGAAGGCCAAGTATTTGGAAGAAGTACCGAATAGCTTCCTCATGACCAAGTCTCTTCCAACATGTTCCAGAATTTGGAACTTCATATTTAGCTCCAAGGACATTATAATGTATTATTTAACCTAGGAGGTAATGGATGGTAGTGAAGCCCTCTTCTATGAAGATGCTTGGGAAGGTTTTGCAAAATTAACAGATAATCCAACACTTGGGAGGATTAAGGAAATAGCAACACAAGTTTGGGGCTCAAAAGTCAGTAATTATTTTGAAGTTTTGTCAGTATCGGAGAATGGGTTAATTCGATGTAAATATTTCAAGCAACTGGGTTTGCTGGATCAGGAGGTGGATTTAATAGAAAAAAAATTGTCAGAAAGGAGAATATGGAAAAGAGAAGGTAGGGATAAGCTGAGATGGAATTCTTTTCCCATAGGTGTATACTCGGTCAAAACTGGGTATTCTATTTTGGCTTTGTCAAGGAGAGAGTCATCCATCTTGCCAACTCAGTTGTGTTGGAATAGGGCTTGTCTATCCAAAGCAAGAATATTTACTTGGGTGGCGACATAGGGTAGAGTTTTAATAGGTGATATATTTGCAAAATTAGGTTTCCTTGGGCCCTCTAGATGTGCATTGTGTTAGGAAGCAGAAGAAACAGTGGATCATTTATGTTTAAATTGTAGTTACACTCAGGCCATTTGGCATTGGTTAAGATCAAAGCTAAGATGGCAGTCGGTCCTGCCTTGTAATTTATTGGAATGGTTAAAATCATGGCCATCACAAGGAAAGCAATCTTTGTTTGGGGATTTATGGCTATTAAGCCCATCGGTAGTTTTGTGGGAAGTATGGAAGGATAGAAATAGTCGCATTTTTCTGGGATAAGGAGCTTTCAATCCCCAGGTTACAGTGCAAGATTGAGGCATGTATTATAGAATTATTCAATGCCAGATTGGATGAGTTCAATCTAAAAAAAGGAAATTTCATAGAATGGGATGCTTGGATACTTAAGAAATGGCATGGTTTGCATGTTCCAAAATTTGGGAACTCAAAGGGTGCAACAATAGTTGAAGATCACAAGAGTATTGTGTGGCATTTGTCGTATCTAAGATAGGTGAAATTGAATTTTGACGGTGCATCTAAAGGAAATCCTAGGCCTTCAGGTGTTTTTTGCATAGTCAGAAACTCACAAGGAGTGGTGGTGGGTAAGTTAGTGCAAGCTCTACTAGTAGGTTCAAATAATGTGGTAGAATTCCAAGCTTTGATCCTGGGCTTGGCCCTTTGTATCAAGCTGGGTGTGAGAAAAGTAGAAATAGAAGGAGATTCCTCTTTGGTAATAAATGATTTGAGATCAAGACAAATTCAAAATTGGAAGTTAGGAGAACTATTGGCATTAGCCTTGTTAAGGATAGGAAAATTTGACCAGGTCATGATAAACCATGTGTTAAGAGAAGGTAATACAAAGGCAGATTTATTGTCTAATTTCGGTGTTACGGGTCCAAACTTCATAGAATTCCTTTGAGTAGCTTAATCTTGTGGGAGGTTGGGTGGGCATCCCTCCAAGGTGGTGGAGGATGGTGGAATGAGTTGCCACGTTGGAGCTACATGGGTGTGAGAAGTGCCAGAAGGAAATCCATGATGGCAAGGGCTAGTTTTCTTGTCTTTTTGACAAGCTACTAGTACGGGGAAGACAACTCATTTCTCTTCCCGAGGAGCAGGAAATGAAGAATTTTTATGGGAAGAGAGGTTTCTTCTGTGCTTGGACAGCTCACACAAATGAGAAAGAAAATGGTGAAGCTGGCAATGGTTGGCAACAGATATCAATTAAGGCCTTTAAAGATCTTTTTAGGAATTAGTTTTGGTTCATTTTTGTGGGAGAATTTTGGCTAATATCCTTCAAGTTGATTCCTGCTTCAAGCTGAATGGCTAAGTCCTCTAAATTTGTGATAGAGGTATCGGTTGTGGGTGTGGCTCGATTTAGGGACGACACCCCCATTTCGCTCCAGTCGAAGGATAGATTGACCACATTTAGAGCCATTACTGATCAAAGGCTCAAAAAAATTATGCTTAATTATGAGCCATTGGTATTAGTTGCAGTAAAAATGGTGTTGGGTTCGAATCACTTGGAAGAAAAAGAGTACGAGCATGACAATTTGCAGATTTAATCTCATTTCTTAGCATCCTTGTTTGAAAATTTGGTACCGAAGGGTGAAGCTAGGAGTCTAATGCACAAAATATGTATACCTGGTTTTCTTGGTGGGATGGAGGAGCTCCTTCGTGTGGTGGTGGTAGGAAGAGGATGCCTACGGGCTTCGGATGTCGAGAGAGTGAAGGATGAGGACAAGGTGAAGTTGTATCCCTTCCTCTTGGACCTTCATGGACTAGGTCTAATGCGTCATAGGGCCATATCATAGGGCCATAGTAGTGATGGTAGTAATTTTTTTGAAGAAATTTTTTGGGTTAATGGCGATTGACAATGAAGACTGGAAAGAGGATTTTGAAGATTTTGTGCATTTGAACAAGTTCCTGTAAATGCTGGTGTATTCATATAGTTTATAGTAGTTAGCAATCATTTTTACGTTTATACAAGTATTGACTAGTTAATTATGCTTCTAGTTTGTTCAAAGCTTTTGGTCTAAAATTTTTGGGGGACTGTATTTACAAAATTCAAATGCAGATTATGGTTTTGGTGAAATTTCCTAGAAAAACTTGTTTTATAACTGCAACACAAACATTTATATTTTGGGCTTATGAATATAAAATCAATCTTATGTATCAAAAATAATAATACAACAAATACAAAAATAACAAAAAAGACAAAAAAAAATATAAAATAAATATAATATATATATTTATTTATCTATATAGACATAAATAAATTGGACAACAAATACAAAAATACAACAATCACAAAAATAATAAAATATACCAAAATTACAAAATAAATATAAAGAAAAAAGACAAAAAATACAAAATACAGACAGAAACCAGTAAATACAAAAGAAAATTACAAACAAATCCAATAATATATATAAACATAAATAAATTAGACAATAATAACAAAAAATACAAAATAGACAATAAATACAAAATAAATATAAAATAAAAATAAAAGGAAAATAGACAATAATTACAAAAATTATAAAACACAAACGCACACCAATAAATACAAAATAAAATTACAAACAAAAAGCAATTAAACTTAAAAAATAAAAGCACCAATAAGCTCAAAAACACATACCAAAAGATAAGAAAATAAAGGGGGCTAAAGGAAAAAACAAAATTCAGAAAAACCAAAAATAATTGCAAAATAAAAGACCAAAACATAAACAAAGAGCAAGAAATAAATAGAAGGAAACCAAAAATATAAAACTAAACAAAGAAGAAACAAAAAATATGTACACGTACATTAAAATCTATGTGTACAAGAAAATGAAAAGAGTGCAAAGGAATACTATCCTACAAACACAAAACCCAATCAAAAGCACAAGCCAAAGGCACAAATCAAGACCTAAGAACAAAACAATAAAGCAAAAATATAAAAGAAACTAAATACAAAGAAAAAGAAAAACAACACAAGGAGAGAAAACAATGGAATAAGAATAAAAAATAATAAAACAAAATACAAGGGCAAGAAAAGAAGAAAAAACCAAAGGAAAGTATCCATACAAATAAATGTATGTATACTTGAAAAAAAGTAAAAAATACTTAAAAACCAAAGAAAAAAATCAAGGAGACAAAGGAAGAAAGGGCAAGACAAAAGAAACTAGGAACTAAAAGGAGGCCAACCAACCCTACGAGACAAGGAGACCAAGACACTGGAAAGAAGGAAAGGAACCAAAAGACAAAAACATGCACAGAGGGGAAGGGGGTTAGAGAGAAGAAGGAAGATGATGGTTACAAAGGTTGGATAACAAGGGATGCCAAACCTGACTCAACCTCCACTCCTCGTCATGATTAAGGTTTGAGGGGTGATTGAAGATTTCAGTGGCTTCTTTTAGCTTTCTTTTGGAAAAATTATCTTCTTTGAACAAGATTTGGGTGCTTTCAAAACAAATATGGTGTTTGGTGGAAGAAGAGTGGCCGGCTAGAGTAGATTTGAGGACCCGCTGATGTTTGATGTCAACACTGTGCTCTTTGATTCTGGTGCCAAGCGATCGATCTATTTCGCCAATATAAGGAGTGGCACAAGAGGACACAACCTTATAGACTCCCGAGTTGAGAACGATGTCCTTGGGTTCTTTGAGAGAGGGGATACAATTTCTCAAAGTGGAGAGCGGTTTGAAAGCACAATGGAGACCTTTTTTAAAAAGGATCTTAGATTTTTTTTGGGATAAGCCATCAATGAAAGGGAGGGAGGCAAGTGGGAGAAAAGAGGAGTGGATAGGCTTAGATATGGGATGAAGACTCACCTTGGCATGGTTGAAAGCCCAAGAAATTTTCTTATTAGAGTATCCATTTAGGATGAACATGTGACGAACATGGTTTAACTCAAGGTTTAAATTGTCTTCATCACAAATTCTAAAGGCTCTCAAGGAAAGAGTTTTAAGGACACCAATTTTTTGGCTAGGGTTGTGGTGAGAATAAGAGTAGAGGTGAAGATTGGTGTGGGTGGCCTTGCGGAATACATGACAACCTAGGGAGCCATCAGGTTTTTTGAGAAGCAAGATATCAAGAAAGGGGAGATTGTTGTCTGACTCAATCTCTTTGGTGAAGGAAATACAAGGCACGAGGCTATTGAGGTGGGTATGTAATTCCTCTAACTTTTCCATGCCATGTGGCCAACAAACATTGGTGCCATCCACATATCTTTTCCACCACTTTGTTTTGAGGGGGAAGGAGTGAAGAGTCAATTCTTCAAAATGCTCCATATAGAGGTTGGCAATGACTAGGGAGAGGGGGGAACCCATAGACACACCATCTACTTGCTCACAAATGACCCCTTGGAAGGAGAAAAAGGTAGACCTTAAGCATACGTTGACTAGGGAAGCAACCTCCTCATTAGATTTGCGCCTAACAATTTTGATAGATTCAGGGATAGGAACCTTGGTGAAGAGAGAGACAACATCAAAACTCACAAAGAGGTCACCACTATCTAATTTTTCATGTGGTATCTTTAGGAAGTGTGTCTGATGAATATTATGGATTGTGGAAACTTGATATCATTAATCAATTTGCATGTGTACACTTAAATTTGAGAATAGAAAGAGAGTATGGGTGCCTATCAAAGAATAATCTATATATATATATATATATATTGGATGTAATTTTGAATGAAACCTTGTATTATCACATCCTTAATGAAACTAATGCACATATTTTAATAAATAATTTAGGCACAAACTCTCTCTTGAATGATATCAAATTATAATTAATTTTATTTTTTAGCTTATATTTGGAATAGGCTTGAAGTTCCTTGTAGTTTTGTAATGTCTCATGAGAGGGAGGAAGTGTGGCTTTAGTAGCTTATAAAGATATTTAATTAGGATCATGTGTTTTATTTGACCGTCCATAAATTCCATTCACATGATTATAAATTGTTATTAATGAAGATAAAAAACCTATTTTCATGGAAAGCATTCGAAACCCACAAATAATGAGTACAAGATATGTATGGTAACTAAAACCAAAGACCTAAAAATAATCATGGTATAAGGGCACAACTCATCTATTAAATTTTGGTTCCATTAATAATCGGGACTAATATACTTATGTCTTAGAAATCAAAATGGTTTTAATGGGACATTATTGTCATCGATTTTGTGGTAACATTCCTATTGTCGAATGTCCTTCAGATTGTGATTGATAGTGATGTCAAGATTAAAATTAAGATTTAGCCTTGGAATTATGCATAGAATTATAGGTTTATAAGGGAAATCTAATGGATTGTGATAAGGGATGGTTAACCACAATGAAATGTGTTGATTACAAACATATTACTGTTATAACCATATCACTTATTGTTGACCAATAAGGATAGGTCAATATAAATAAAAATGGAAAATATTATTTAATTTGTAAACTAAGCTATTATAGGAACATGAAGTTGCACTACAAGGAAAATGAAATCAATGGGGTTAATAATATTATTATTAATAATATAGAATACTCATCTTTATATGATGATATAAAGGATATAATATTGTGCATTGGTCTCAAGTATTATTTGAGCATCGATCATGGGTAGAGAAAGTATATAATTAAATTGGCATATGAATTTCAAGGTCTAAAAGGATGCTCTATATACCATATTGTGGGGTTTCAGAAACCTGACTTGGGCCCATGCTAAGGCTTTTGGCATAACTAATGCTTGATAATGAAATTTTGACCACTATTATCAAAGGATGTACACTCTTTACTACTGACCAATTCTTAGATTGATTCTAGGTTGCATGGAAACCTGTACCCAGGTACGCCTGAATCTCCATGTTTGGAGAGACATATCATGGATAACAATATTCTTATTAAAACCTAATGAATCCTTATTCTCCTATGTAAGAGAATATTGATATGTGTATAACCCTATGTTGAAAACTATATGTTATTATCATTAGGATACCAAATGTGGCACATTATCCTTGATAGGAAACTGTAAGGGGGTTCGGGGATGCTGACATTGAATGAGGAATGATAACTATGGTAAGGTTTAAATTGAGATATTTTCATGTGTGGGTGAAAGTGTCCTAATTGGTGTGAAGATATACTTGAGAGAGAACTAGAGAGGAGAACTATGTGTGACTTTCATCTGTTTAGAAGCGGGTACATAGGTGGTCATTGGGTGAAGGATGCCTTTGTGACCTCGAGTCCAAAAGGGGGAGGGTTCAAGGGGATAAATCTGGGGTTGGGGTTGTTCCTATATGGTTTTAACTTTCCTTCTCTCTAGGCTTCAATTTGAGGCTAAAAAAAGTACTAAATAGGTATGAAATGAGTTAAGGAAATATAATATTGTGTATTTAATACATAATATTCTTTTATATAGTAAGTGAAGATTGACTACTTTATAATTGGTACTTGAATATATGTATATGATGGGTAAAGTCCATCTCATGTTGGTTCCATGTAACCTTTATGTGTTATGAAAATCAACCACATATCTTGAGGTTTCTATGTATAGGCACCTGTATCTATTGATTGTGATTTTTGATTCATGCTATGTATGACCTGCCTAAGATTGAACCTCCAATATAATTGAGTAGTGGTAGGCTATCATTGGACCGTACGAATGACTTATTTTTGAGCTACTGCTAGGGACTAGTCGACATTCACCTGGTTCATAGAGGTGAAGTTTTCTATGGGCTACCCTAGTTAAGATTAAGATACGGTAATGGTTGCATGGGTAGGGACTCATCCATGCAGGTAACGGTAATATGGGGCTAACTATTCTATCAAGGGGGTTCACTGATTGTCACTAAGGGCACATAAGTAATTGAGGCCAATGTTACCTAGGATTATGAAGGAGATAGTTGACAATATTACTAAGGTCATAAGGTGGTATATGTTGAGACCTGCTTCTTCTTGGGTGGATAGAATTTTCATCAGTTTCCTATAGGCGATTGTAGTCAGAATCCATCAGGTTATAGTAGGTTCAATACTTGTGGAAACCCTTGGGATGGTGGACATAATTGCAGTGTAGTATGGGATGCACCAAATCCCCTTCCCAATTAGTATATTGTATATCAAGCCTTATGGGGTTGATGATAGAGCCATAGTGTAGTATGGGATGCATCGAATCCTCTTTCCATTTGTCCAATGGTGCAAAAGAAAAGAGGAAGGATAGAAACCGTGGTGTAGTACATAATGCACTAATATTATTTCTATATGGGATGCATATGGACATGTGCTAGCCATTGTGATGTGTCAATCAACCATTGTTGATGTGATGTATATTGGAGCTCATCACTATGTGTATGTGAAGTATGTTGGAGCTTGCCACTACATATGTGATGTAAGTTGGAGCTTATCACTATGTATTTGTGATCTATGTTGAAGCTCGTTATTGTGTATTCATGATGTATAGTGGAGCTTGTCACTCTATATATATGATATATGTTGGAGCCACTCACTAATGTAAATGTGATATGTTTATGAGACAATCATTGTTGTACTTGTGATGTACATATGAGCTAATCACCATTATAATTATGATTTGTGTATGATCCAATCAATGTTATACTAGTGATGTGTATGAGCTATTCAACTTGTGTATATGGAGGTATTCTCATGACTTACATTGTGTATTCTCTTTGGGATTATGGTATGATATGCCCCTTATGAATTTTTTTAATTTTTATACACTAATTCTTGGTAATGTTTGGTATGGACCCAACACTTGATGGAAAATTTATTATCATTATATTATAATTGGCTAAGTTGATGGCTTACATGTACATATATTGTCTTCTTGGTGAATGAATAACTCTTGTAATTAGCACTTCAAATTTAGATGAAGAAATTTGGTCAATTAAGTTGGTAGTTAATGCAAATTGAATCTAAAAAAATATTGTTGTGCTTGATATGGGGATTTTACATCTTCAAAAGTCATGTTTTCAATACACTTTGATGATTTATTTATTTGTTTTTTTTCCAAATTGAAAGGAATAATTTTTTTGCTCTTCTATGCTATGCTTGGGAGATAGAACAACAAGGTTCACACACTCTCATTTAAGGAAAACCCTTGAGATCTCAATCTAAAGTATGTAATGGAGAAAGAGATCTTGCAATAGGGTTGTCCTGGGGTCTAATTGTAAACTAAAAAGGGGTTCACCACCAAGCTAGGGCTTGGAAAGATTAATGAAATACAAGACCTAATGTTGAAACCTAATGTAATGCAATACTTCACTAAATGACCTAGAAAAGCATGTAAAACATAATAGAAAGATGAGAGATGAAAGGTGTGCACCTGGAAACCTGAAGAGGACCGGATGAAGCTCTAAAATTCTGAAAACATTGAATTTAAAGTTGATTGTGACTCATAGGCCAAATTGGGAAATTCAGTCCCAGATTGGGTTTTTGGGCAAAAATTGGCTTTTGGCACTATAGATCCTAAATCTGCAAAAATCTGCAAAATGACCTATACTGGGACAAATATGCCAAAACTGGTGTATCATTCCAGTTAGGGTTTTATGGAAATTCAAAGCCTGAATCTACTGCTTAATGTTTTCTTTGTCCTTTCAAATTGATTTTCGGATTTGAAACCCTGATTTGCAACCTGTAGAAGTCTTCCAGTTATCTCCAATGCAAGGTGACAACTTTGAACACTTTGAACACTTCGACAACTTTCTCCAAACTTGTTCTTTAATATATCTTCAACCTAGATCTACAAATCCCACACAAAAGAGAGGGAAAAAATGTTGTTTTGCCAATGGATATGGGTTTGCCTTGGTCAAACCTCATTGTGGTAATCAAACCTTGAAATGAAATGAAACAAGAATGGAGAATAATGAATTAACAACATGAAATGTTACAACTCACCAAACCCTAGAAATAAAGTGTTTCAAACATGCATGAAGTGGCTCCAATGGATGCAGATCTTGACTCTTTCTTGAATAGGATAGATCTTGAATGGAATGCTAGCTTGAATCATAAAACCCTATATCACAATTGTTAGCTCAAAAGAAAAACATGATGCATGATGACTTTGACATGATGCTTGATACTTGAATAGTGCTCTAAATAACTTGATAATCTACCTTTGAAGACTCTTGAATGCTCTTATAAACACTTGAATACTCTTGTGAACTCAAACTTACTATAAGAATGCTCATTCAACTTGCTAGGTGTAAAATGAGTGAAAGAAACTTGTATTTATACTTGTTTATGTCAAATTTCCCGAAATTACAACATTGTGAATAGACATCAAATCTAGGAGGATAAAATCCCACCAAGAATTTGAATTAATTTTGATTCTGGGTCACATGGGACTCATACACTAGAAGTGGTGTATGATTCCCATTTGGAATTAATTATGGGACCATTTTAAAAAATGCTTAGAAAGGTGTAAAATCTAGAGCGGGACCCAAAAACCTTGGTGGGACTCATACACCCAAGATGGTGTATGATTCCCAGATCACTAAATCTAGGCCAAACAACCTAAAAACACCTAAATTATGATTGGATGTTGATTTATTTTAGGATTATCCTCGAAAAAATGAATTAAATGAGGCTTGTGGATGCAAAATAAGGCCAATTAAAGCATAAAGAAGCCCAATTATTAATAACAACCTTAGAAAAGTGTGAAAGTGTGGAACAAAACTGCACAACACCCTAAATAATGTATGATTAGTTTTATTTAGTTTACAAGAGCCCAAGACCTAATGTGAGTGTGTTAAACACATTACAACACTAAGTCAAGGCATCATTAAGCTCCATTTTATAAGGAGAGCCAAAAAAATGTGTGAAAATGTTATCGACGACATTTTTTGACACTACACAAATTAATAAAATACTAAAGATATTTTCTCATGGTTTTTTCTTGGTATTATTTTACTTGGTTTTCAACATAAATTTGTGTGTTTACATGTGCACACTATTTTTATTTGTTAATTTTGTATTAGGAAATTTCTCACAATTGGTATTAGAGCAAGTATTATGGGATGCTTTCTAATAATCATAGCTAGTGCAAAGGAATGGGGAAAAGAATGGGAGCCAGAATGTAGTATGGGATGCACTTTCATTTTTCTAGATGGGATACACTTAAAGGGTAGGTTTTAGTGAACTATATAATAGGAATATGCACATAGTAGTGTAGTATCTATTTCCTATCACTATCATATGTATGTGTAAGTATATCACTATATGAATTGACCTCATGGGTTGTGCATATTGTTATGTTTATTCTTTTACTGATAATTAAATCTAATAGTATGAGATGTGTAGACATCCAAATTTGATCACCTCCATATGATCAAAATCATCTACTATATTCATCTATTTCATTAATAGTGATTAAATAATTTATTTAATCATTATTTCATTTTCTACCTAAGGTTCCTAAAGTATGTAATTAAATAAATTAAATACTTTACCTTATCCCTTTTCTTCTCTAAATTAAATAAATATTACAAATTATTTAATTTAGTCATTTAACCTATTTGGATTAAAACCAATATTTAATTCCTCTTTTTCTCTCTCCTTGTCACATTCTCCATAACCCTCTTTTAATCCAAATTAAATTAATTAATCTGTGATTAGGATGTGCACCACTTAGTCAAGATTAAGTGTCACATCCTCCATAATCTCCCACTTGCCTCTAATCTCTCATTTATTATCCTAATCTTGTGTTTGCACAACCTTAATCAAGGTCATTAGCCACATTTGGCTTACCTTTTCGGCTCAACCTTTCCACTTGCCTTTCTTGGCCTTGACTCTCTTTCCCATGTGAATTTTTAATTCACATTTATTTACCCAAGGCTCCTCTCTTCCCCATGTGAATTTTTAATTCACTTTTATCTTTCCAAAGTCTTCCCCATCCCTATGCAAAGTTCTAGAAGGCTTGACTTGTCACTTTACATGTGCCAAGGACTTCTAGAACCTTGGACTTGTCACATCACCCACATGTGACAAATTCCTAGCTTTTTGGAAACCCTCTCTTATCCACTAGATTCTTCCAATCATTGTGAATTTTTAATTCACTTTTATTCCTCCAAGGAATCTTCTCATCCTCAAGGTACTTGTCCTTCATCCACCTCATGTACTTCTCTTCCACCTCATTTCCACATCATTCCACCCTAAGACATCTTATATTCCACATGTTAATATGTGAGGGCTTGTGAGTCCTCAACTCACCATAGCCCTTCATCTTGATCTTGTTGGATCAATCTTAACCGTTGAATTCTCTAGAGAATTCCAATTATCCTATAAATACCCCCTCATTTCTCTCATTTTGGGGATCAAGTCTTTTTCTACCAAACTCATGCCAAATTGTCATTTGCAGCATTTTAGTTTTATCCATAGCATCTCTCATCAATCCATCTTTCATCTTGCATCTATTTCACTCCATTGTCATCCAAGGAGCACACAAATCTTCAAAGATCAAAGGGCCAACCACGGAAGGAGACATTTGAAGGTATAATCAACAATCAATCTGTTTTATCTTACTTTCATGTTCACCATTTCTTAGGCTAATCATTGAGGTGCCCTTTTATTATGTTATTTCTTCTTATTGTATTATTTTAGCATCTCACATTAGGACTTAACATTTTAATAGGATCACAAGATGTTTTATTTTCATCATAGATAGTGATATATTGGGAAAAGGGATGGGACCCATGATTTTGTAAGGGATATAGATCAACATTCCTCTTTCTATTTGGGATACACTTAGGGGCTTATGTGTTAGTAAATTGGATTAAGGGGAATATTCTTGCAATAAGGTTTAAATCATTTCCATTGTGAAAGTTGATTTGTATGTGAACATTGATGAGGTATAAATAACCTAATAATTATAATAAGCTAAAAACCCTTCATTGTTATTACCAATCACTTTAGATTTTCCAATTGTTTATTTTTATGATCAATAATTTTCTACTTTTTATGAAATGAGGTATAAATTTTTATTTCTTAAATCGATTGAAATTAGCTGACTAATGTTGATATAATGGTATAGCTTTAAGTCATTGTACAGGACATTATGCATGACCAAAGAATGGAGTGGACTTTAATTGGACTTCAAGAAGTTGAGGATAGAGCATCAGAAGTCTGGCACCAAAAATCTAGGTATGCATAGTGGAATGATTCCCTTTAATGTTTTATGTTAAATTTCTATTTAAAAAATTTACAACTCCACTCTAAGCCTTTAATATATTTTATGTTATGGAAGTCAGTCAGTTGTTTAGTTGAAGTTTTGTTAAAACACTTTTTCAATGGTGATATTCCACCATCTAAAATTTAGGATTTTGTTAGTATTATAGTATACATATGTAACCACCAAAAACAATGCATACAGTGATAAGGTTACGATGATATGATATACTTTGAACATTGTTCAACTATGTCTTTTGTTTTAAACCTTTATGATATGAATAAATAACTATTACCAATATTATTCTAGGTCAATAGTTTTGAGTAATTGAAGTACCGTGGATGGATTCATTTTGAAGATATGAAAGTACATATGATTTGAGTTAGGCATAGGAACACCCAAGAGTTGGCCACTCAAGGGATCTCGTAGGATAGATAAGTATTTTCATTTTCAATGTCGTTACCTTTATTTTTTACATGTTAAATTTGGATGAATATTAATTGTGTGTGTGTCAAGCTTTGCCAAATAATTGTGCAAGTCATAGTTTTAAGTTTATAGTCTTTAAGTTCTATTCATTTGAAATTCTAGAGCACCCACCTTCATTGTTAGTTATAAGTTGTTAAGTATACTCTCTATCAGTAGTTAGTCATTAGTCGTTAGTCGCTTCTATTTCAATTTCATAGTTTAAACTACAAGTGTTACTTCTCAGGTAATTTATATGCTTTCTAGTTTAACAATCTCATTCTTTCTAGTTTAAACAACTTCATGCTTCCTAATTTAATTGCTTTCTAGTTTAACTTTTGTTTACAACTACTTCAATAATTCATAAAATATAAGAGAGATAGCCAAGATGTCCCCTATTGTATACAACCTTCGAACACTACCTAGTCGATATAATTGATACATCTTCAACTAAAGTGATAAGACCCCATGATAGTCATCACTTTTTGGTGTCATTGGTAGGGACATTCCTTTTCTAGTGTTAGTAGGAGACTGCTTGAATACCTCCTTTAGAAAAAAAATAGTTGCCAAGCTTCTTTTTTTGCATGGTCAGGAAACGAGGTCTGTATGGAATATTCATACCAAAACCCCCCCCAAAAGATGTTCCAACCACAAGCAAGGAGGTAGAAGTCTCAAATAAAGAAATTATTGAAGAATTGATTGAGCAGGATCAACTTGAGACCTCCCAGTATACCCCAGAGCCTTAGCCATTAGAGAAAATATTTGTCAAGGAAAGCATTCCTTTGCACATCCCAAAACCTCAACCATTTGACCAAACCTTTGAAGAGGAACACATTCCTTTCTACATCATGGGTGATAACCGTATAAATGACACCAACACTAACCCAAGAGTGGGCGCATGAACATTTACCTATCCTATTGCTCTGGAGCAAGATGATGATACACCTATGAAAAAAATTCACCATCCATCTTGCCAACCTTCAAAGGTTTATCCTTCGAAGACCCTAACCAGTTCCTTTTTGAGTTTAAATTCTTGTGTCAGACCTATGACTACAAAAATTATAACCAAAAATTGAAGCTCTCCTCGTCCACTCTGAAGGAAATTGCAATGCATTGGTTCATGGGTTTAGCTTCAAGGTCGATATACACCTTGGATGATATGGAGTTTTCCTTTTTGGAAAAATACCAAAGTTACTATAGATTCAACAATAGAAAAGAGGAGTTGTTCAAGTTGAGACAAAATGAAGATGAAAGCCTAGAATATTACCTGGATATGTTCATCTTCTTGTCTAAATGATGTGGCAAAGAAGCCATAAGTCTCAAAATTCTGAAGACCATATTTTTGAAGGTACTTGATGAAGATGCTAGGAGAAGACTAGATTTAATGGGAAAAGGAGATGTGTCCCAACTTGGACTCGATGATATTACTAAGTTATGCCGAAATTTATCTCATACTTGAGGAGCTATTCGTAAATCTTCTCTTTTCAAAGGTTCCAATGAAATTGATAAACTGTGTGAGGAGATATTAAATCTTAAAACTGAAATTCTCATTCAATTAAACACCAAACTGGATGGAATACAGGAAAAAACATGTAACCTTGAGACCTTATCCATATATTGTCCTAGGTGTCAAAACAAACATCTCTTAACAGAATGTGTTAGGACTGTGAAATTCTCACATTTTCACTAGCCTCCATCTACTTATCTCCTAGTCCCCAAATTTTTTTATTTCACATCAATACTGTGATCAATACAAATCAGAGAGATTTGTGTGACAAGATCCATTCCATAGTCCCATAAATATGGTCTTTTGCATACAAATATTCCCCTGATCATAACGGAGAAAAACAGAAAATCAATTGATATATGTGCCTTTGAAGTTCTTCCCCAAGATTTATCTTTATTTTTCATTTCCATTTTCCATTTCATCATTAAGCTCCATTATAATTTCATGCCTGGCTAAAATAAAGTAGAGCTACTTCTCATATCATGAATAATTGCTCCTTATCGGAAAGGTCATACACATATCTTCTCGATCAACATGTCACAAATCCTTCATTTGAACATTTCCTACAAATCGGGGAGACATGAGCTAGGTCACAGTGATTAAAAGGCCCTAGAGATAACAAGACTGCATAATCGGGAGGAAAATACCTATCGTCTCACCAATGAGGGCCCATCAGCATGAGTAAAGTAGTTGGCGAAAATTTTCCAAGACATGTCAAGCTCAAAAGTCACACTGACAGAAACCCCATCGATGAAAAAACACATATAATCCTACCAATAAAACTAAAAGGGTTGTTGTGTCGAGGAGACATATAGCATTGACTCAAATTCCTTGGATCTCACCGATCTTATGGGTCACACCGATGGAGGAATTTTTGAGGAGAGTCTTGTCCATTCAACCGAGTGGACAAAGCGATGGAAGAAACATATCAGAGAGACATATATTATTAGATTGAATCCCTCAGATCTCTCTGACGATAAAGGTCACACCAATGAGAATTATTTCAGGTAAAGTCTCATAGACCCTTCCCAATCGATAAAGCAATAGAGGAAACACATCAGTAGACCAAAACACATCAGTGGAGCATCTTATTTTATTGGTGATGGGTCATGTCAGCCCAATCATCATATAGAATGACTTATACTCATCAGAAAGACACTGGGTGATGGCTCAAGAAACTTCTAAGCAAACCAAACTATTTTAACATTGGTGAAACTTTTCAATTTTCTCCCTAAAGTAATATAAGTGGAAGAACAATAGAAAGGGTTGTTGCACAGAATCAGTAAAAGTATTGAATGGTCTTGTCAATTTAGTAAAAGAACCAAAGGGATATTTCTAATTAAAGAAACATTCGCTTATGTCTTGGCGATCGATCAAAAGTGTATAAAAAAATATGGTGCCAAATAAGAAACACAACTTAGCCTGAGGTGAAGAGGGTCTCACCGATGCAATCTTTTGAGTCGCTCTGACAATTCAAATTTTGAGAAGACCATTACATAAGTAGAAGACATTAATGTCCACACAAACATACTTTATACGAACAATTTTTCTCAGAAGAGGAATTAAACCATAATAATTTTCGTGAGTCACAGCGGGAAAGACGAGAGGACAAATAGGAACCAGTAGATTCGATGCACTCTAAAATATACAAGTAAGCACTTGAAGCCTTCTACAATTGATAATTTGAATTCAATTCTTCCATCTTGAGGAAATTAAAATGGAACTCTAAAAGCCAAGGGCAGTAAACAACAGGGTGAGGGTAGTCAGAGCGGAAGCAAGAAACAATGAACTAAAATAGGGGATGATCCAAAATCCACAGAAAGGAAGTTCAACAAAGACCTCATTGATCAATTGCCCGGATCAGGGATAGGAGGTCCACACAACTAAGGACCGATATAGAAAATTTTGAGGATAAATGTAAACATATAGGAGACACCTGGACTTCTATTAGGGGATACGAGTTATTTATGTTCCACTATCAACGAAGAAATAGATTTGAACCAGTATGTAATCCATGGAACTTTGATTTGAGAAAATTATTCATCCTAAACATATTTATGAATGTGGAACTAATGAAACTCTTGGCTAAGAATTACAACCCTGGCTTAAAGGCTATCTATAATTTAGGAGGAAAACCATTTATATATGTGTCCAAGACTGCAATTTTAGAGGTTTTTAACCTAGGTGGCACATGTGATAAGCCAATTTTGTACTAGGATTTGGAAAGTAAATATTGGAGAATAGACACAACCTACAAAGGGTGGAGATTTCCACTGCATAAACCCTGAAAAGATGGGAACCTCATCCCACTTGAAGATAATGGCGGGCCTCCTTTTCATGTTGATTTATTCGAACCTTACTTGAAGCACACATATCTCTCAGTGTGTCAGATGTTGGGGACAGAGTCTTCTGAATTATTTTTGATATGGTCGATGGTGATTGCAGTAGATCTTCAAAGTCATAATTACAAACCCTTTGATTATGCCTCTTATAGTGCCAAGGATATTAAATCAGGGTTGATGACAATAAAAAATGGATCTCCCACATTGCATTTCAAATAGTATTATATTCTTATGAATTTGATTTTATATTATGGTCAAGAGATAGGGATATGGCCAGAAGAACTGAAAATTACACAATGTGATAAGGAGGGCTAGCCATTTCCAATACAACTGTGGACTGCTATTTAGGATAACAGGTTCTTAAATTCTAGTGATGTTCTATTTAGGAATACCAGAGAATGGACACAACCTAAAAAGGGTGGAGATTTCTATTGCATAGACCCAAAAAATATGGGAACCTCATCCCACTTGAAGATAATGACGGCCCTCCTTTTCATGTTGATTTATTCGAACCTTACTTGAAGCACACATATCTCTCGGTGTGTCACATATTGGGGATAGAGGCTTCTGAATTCATGTCAATAGGGTCGATGGTGATTGTAGGAGACGTTCAATGTCATAATACCAGAACCTTTGATTATGCCTCTTACATTTCCAAGGAGATTGACTCGGGGTTGATGGCAATAAAAAATGGATCACCCACATTGCATTTCAAACAGTATTCTATTCTTATTCATTTGATTTTATATTATGGTCAAGAGATAGGGATGTGGCTGGGAGAACTGAAAATTGCACAATGTGATAAGGAGGGCCAGCTATTTCCTATATAATTGTGGACTTCTATTTGGGACAGCAAGTTCTTAAATTTTATTTATGTTATTTTTGAGGAGCACTTTGTTAAAATATTGTATAAATTCTTTAATTACCCTTGTGATTACTCCTTAACTGATGAGATCAAAATATTCCTAAGACCTAGAGATTTTGATGGACCCAAAACTGTCAGACATAATTGGGGTGACTGGTACTATTATGTTGATGCCACCATGATTAGAGAATAAGGTTTTGAAGATACACCCTTTCTTATACCTAAAACAGTGCCAAACAAAGTTGCATACTTGGAAATTGTTAGGCAGATGGACTACTCGAGTGTCACAAATTTAAGTTCCTATGAAAAAAAATCATTCATGCCAAGTACATTGTGCTTTGGGGATTTTACTATGCTATCCAAGGAGGCATACGATTCAATTCTAGATAAACTATCACAGCTCAATTTGAAAAGAGCTACATCTCGAAAAGGATTTGATCCTGAAGGATACATCGATGCTGCTAGAAATAAAATGAATTTGGGTGGATATGAGCATATACCTTACCCAAAGGATGATATAATTAGAAATATGGAGGAAAGGGAGGCTAAGTTATCCATTGATTAGTATAAAAGGAAGATTTAGCAACAACTGAAAGAGATAGAAGAGGAAAAAATGTTATCCTCTGGAAGTGAAGAAGCCACTCGTGAAAAAGAACTTCAAGCTAAAAATGACAAGATCTCTAAGACAAGAATTGAAGAGTACCAACCTTCCAATAAAGAACCAAAAGTTGATGAAATCTTTAATGCAAATACAAGGCAGATGGATTATAGATCTTTTCATTCTGATAATGAATTTATTAAATCACCTGAATTCATATCATTCCTATACAAACAAAAGGGGAAAGCAATAAGAGACTATATCACAATTATCACACCTACCAATGAGACCCAATTTTTGAATACTTTGAAACTAGATGTGGGCAATGAGATGAAGAATACGACCCCAGAAAAGGGAAGAAAATTGATGGAAGAATCTGGTGTAATGATCTTTCCTAGTTTGGATTTAAACTCAACTCTTTTTTTTGACAGTTTTTTGCATAATAATAATACTACTCACAAACTCACCCCTGAAGGAGTCACAAAAGTATATACAGGATCGAAATATAATCCTGATGAGAATTCTCTCATGATTTGGGCTCTATATCCTCCATACAAGAAGTCTTTGATCATTGACACAGAAAAAGCATTTGGACATATGAAGACACTGAAAGTGGGTGAAGCTGATCATGTAGCTACGACTGACATTGGCATCAATGTGTCCAAGTTGAATAAAGCACAAATTCAAATGTTGATAAAAGAGAGGGATATGTACATTACCAGTAATGAAAGAATACTAAGAGAAAATGAACTTCTAAAGGACACTAAGTTGTTGACACAAGGGGAGAGCTCTTAATCAAAAGGAAATCAAGAGGAAGCACAAGTGGCCAAGGAAAAATATGATGCACTCTCTGCAATACTACAAAAAATGCATACTAACTTGATGATATAGATGAACAAGTTATGGGGAACTCATTCATTCCCAAATTCATACTGTAGTTCAAGAGCATAAAAGGGTGAGTGATCAAATTCAGGAAAAAATCCAAGAAGCACAAAAGAAATATCTTTCTGACAGTGGCACTATCACAGTTGCTAAGGATATTTCAAGGAAACACAAGGAGTATTATGATGAACTTCAGGCAGATTTGAAGGAACTCATTGATGTTGCAAACGAGGGAGTGCCTTCATTGTTCAAGGATGGTGGAGGATTGAAATACATAAATGGATGGATAGATGAATGCAGATTAGTATTGCATAGAGCCTTGGAAGTAGCCAAGAACGAGGACTCAACGTTGGATGGGACATGTGAACACGTGGATAAAAATGTGATCATGGAGATAGTTGAAAGGAATGTTGTAGATGATGTTGACACTCACGAGAGACGAGATTACTTGGATCACATGAAAAAAGTTTAGTTGTGGCTCACTAGAGCCTAATATTTTATGTTTAATTGTTGTTAATATCAAAATAATTTTATGAAGAGGTGTGTCCCCTTCATGATATGTATATTTATGTTGAACTCATGATGATTGAAAGGATCATCACTACATTTTTACTTTAGAGTAGGCATGGTAAGAAGATAGATTGTAAAATATTGCTCATCTATTCAGAAACTTTGTCATAATACATACTATTTGAAGATAACATAATGGAGAAGGAGTTTTAATCTAGTGGAAAATATTTGGTTTCTATTGTTTGTTGAGTTCAACAATTATCTGATTGTCTCCACATTGTTATCTCTATGTTGTTTGAATCTATGTATCCAAGTTGATATTTCAGTTTCATCAAGACACACTTGTTGTTTTTGTGTAATCAAGTTAATTAGTTTCTATTAAAGAATTAAAATCCTTTTCATAAATTATAGTAACATAGAGGTAAATTTTGGATCAGTAAGAAGAGTTAGGTAATTAATAAGATTATCAGGTTGTCTCCAAGGTTGAAATTTCCTTATTATTTAAATTAATATATCAAGGATAATTTCAATTTATCAAGGCACATTTGTTGTTCTTCTGTGGTTCAGTTAACTAGCTCCTTCAAGGAAGGATTAAATTCTTTTGATTAATTATAGTAATCTGGAAAAGGTCATTTGGATCCATAAGTAGAGTTTGTCAATCACATTCTTGCACATTTATACAAGGTATAAACAAGTATAAGTGCCAAACAATTAGAACTATATCCACTAAGTAAGTCACATATCATTCACCTCTTGAATCCATTAGCCCAACAGAAGTAGGCATTGTTTTTACCCATTTCATTTTAGAATTCTATACAATCTTATTCAAAACATTCACATTTCAAATTCAGTACTAGGAGTAGGAATAGTTAACAAGCTTTTATCTATCTCATGCCCCTTGGCACTGTGGATAGACCCATCAATTCAATCAAATCACATATTTCTCTGATTTGTACCATCATAAAGGTCTATTCGCCTAGGTCTAGAAGAGCCTAAAGTGCAAGGAGTTACCAACTGAATTGGTCATCTCCATTCATTGGTTCAAGAACATTGCAAATCTGATCATAGAGCTTGGCATCTGCTTAAATTTTTGAGATCCAACAGATTGGCGACTCCACTGGGGACTAAGCCAATTCTGAATTGGAGCCTTCCATCATAGATTCATTACCCCACAATAAATTGAAGACTCCATTGGGAAAGAATACAATCATTTTTACTAATTATTAAAAGTAGGTGGTGACTCTGAAGGATTTGTATAACTGATGAAGTAAAAATTAGACAATAAAGGATATACAATAGACACCAGAGATATTTTATATCATCCAAAATGAATGGGAGAATATCTTTACATCATGAGATTCCCAAGAAGAACATTGTTAGGTGGACAGATAAGCATGGATCTCCCCATGGGAAAGGTAACCAAAATAAGGGTGAAACAACTAAATAGCCAAAAAGTAATATGAACACATCAGAGCAGCCCTTCACAAATTTTAATTCTCCTTTTCATACTGATAGTGGGAATCCAACAACACCACCTAGGAGAAACAATCTAACTAAAACTATCCTTAGCTTCTAGCTAGATCCTCAAAAGAAGAGGAGTTCAACATTTGGGCTGAGGAAGAAAGAAAACGAAGGCAAGAGGAATATGATAGGAGATTCTCACTACAACAAGGAGAGGAAAATTAGGAGAGTGTTTTGACCATGTTGTTGTGGACATTAATAGTATGTTTGATCTAGAAATGGAATTACATTTGGAATGCAAAAGATAGTGACTTATAAGGAGACAACAAATGATACAAGAAATTCAAGAGATAGATCAACAAATGGAACAGTTAGACATGCAAGCACAAAAACCACCAAAATATGTTCCTCCCCATAAACAAGGTGTGAATAGTAATCTACAAGGAGCATCTCATAACATCGGTGCTCCTAGTAATTCAAGGGTACCACACAATGCAAGTGGTAATCTAAGACAGCATGCGCAACATAACATACCAACACAAAGATCCCAACCTCAAAGTACAGGAAATGCCTCCTAGTATTATCCACCACCAAGTCAGTGGTATGTACCACATCACAATGTACATCCTCAACAACCACACAATGTTTATCATCAGCCTCAATATGGATATCAGTACCATCCCAATCCACCACCTCTGAATCTACTCTACAAAACCCTATAAGTAGAAAATTTGATTTAATAGGATATCAATTATGTCCATACCCAATGGATAGTAACTAGAGAAATATTGTTCCTAAATCCAATGGGAATAAAGTGATATTAATTGAGGAGCATATCAGAAATTTTCTATGCTTTCATACAGGATATTGGTATGGACTATAAAATGTAAATATGAGACTATTCATGATGTCATTAACTGAAGAAGCAAGGGATTGGTTCAATGGTCTGCCCAATGTCTCAATTGATTCTATAGAAGATTTTTGGAATCAATTTCTAGAATAATATGGGAATCAATGTGCTCCTGAGTTTACATTACATGAATTGATAAGCATTCAAAAATATCAAAATGGATTTGTTGATGACTTTAATCAGAGGTTCTCCAAATTGTACAATAAGATACCACATGGGTCCAAATTGAATGACCCAGAAGCTTTGAGCATTTATATGAAGGCCTTTGATCCAAAAATAGGGTCTGAACTTAGAAATAGATGCCCTAGAATTTTAACAGAGGCACAAAAAATGGCACTGACCATTGAGAACAATAGAAAAATTGTTGGGATGACTAGTAGAAGAGATAACCTCATAACCCCCCAAAACTCCAATAATCCCCAGAGGTAAAAAAATACATATAGAAATGAAAGACAAAGACTAAATGATATGCCATATAATACAAATTGGAAGGATGGAAAACCCATAGTTGATAGGCCTAAATATAAGGAGACTTCGGATGCCTTAAAGAAGAAAGGAGAATACATGGTTAACCACCATCCTTGGTGTCAAGTTTGCAAGCTACCTCATTCCCCAGATCATTGTGTTGTAGCCCAGTCAATACAAGAAGAAGAAATTTTGGTTGACAATGAAGAAAAGGATCATACCATATACTTACCTTCTCATACTCTCCATCTGGTTGAAAAATAATATTCATCTTCAGAAGAAGGTTATGAGTATGATGTTGACAATCAAAGGTACCATATTCACATGGCAGAACAACAAGACTTCTCTGATCAGGAGAGTGAAAGTAATGATGAATCATAGCCTCCTTCCATACCACCCAAGTCAAACAAGTCAAGATGGAGGAGGCCAATTGAAGAATAAATCAAAGAGTTAACCATTGTTGCAGTTGAACAAGAAAAAAGTAATTATGGGCTAAGCGATAGAACGATAGATATAGATGAAGGCACTCCAAGAGGATTGTCTATGAAAGAAAAGGGGACAACTCAGGAGAGATCAAATAAGGTAGAAAATAAGGAACCCAATAAGAGTGAGCAAAGACAAGTTCCCAAAAAAGAAGATAAATAGTTGAAAAAAAAACACAAGCATGATGAAACTAATAAAAAGGAGAAAGAAGAAATTAAAGGAGATCCATTGGAACAAAAGAGGACGGCTAAAAATGAGAACCCCTCTTCATTTGAATTCACATAAGCTTTGTCTCAAGTTAAGATGTATGTGCCACTACTAGAAATGATGAAGATAAAGGATTATAGAGATAGTTATATCCAATTAATATCCAATGGAACCAATAAAAACACAATTTTGGAAGATAAAAATAATAACAAGAAAGGAGATATAAAAGTCCCTAAAGTTTGTCTTGGTGATGCATTAATGAATCCTCCACGGGTGGATCCATTTTTACCACATTACTCATAAACAAGAAAATGGTGAGAAATTGTATGATTGACTCAGGGGTTGCTATTAACATCATGCCAGTAGGAGTTATGAAAAAACTTGGCATGTGGGTGGTCACTAATGGTGGCAAGTGCTATGCCATGGATAGTTGACCTGTCCTAGTGGTGGGAAACATGAAAGATGTAGAAGTGAAGCTAGTTGCTTATCCACAAGAAGTGTATACTATTGACATAACTATGATTGACACGCCTCCTCATTTTGGGATTCTTTTGTCAAGACAATGGACTATAGCAGTTGGAGGAAAAGGGAAATTTGACTTATCATATGCCACAATACCAGTAAATCGTGAAGAGGTCAAATTGTATAGAGAACCAAGAGAAAATCAGATTGTGGATTACGTTGCTCAAGATCAGTTGAATTTTTTATGTGATGTAGATCTAGGAAGTTTTAGAGTAGAGCCTTCACAACCTGAATTAGTGAATATTGATGCAATTCACAAGAATTTTTCCAAGAATGAGCATCTTGTATGGCGAATGTACTTTGATGGAGCATGCAACAAAGAAGGTAATGCAACATGAGTGGTATTTATTTCACTTCAAGGCACTACATTCAAGTATTCATTCTTGTTGGTTTTTGAGTGCACAAATAACATAGCAGAGTATGAAGCCCTGCTAATTAGGATGAACATGGTTGTCAAACACAAAATTAAGCTATTGACAATCTTTGGAGATTTTGAGTTAATGATTTCACAAGGTCAAAATATGCTACCAAAAAAAAGGTTGAAAAAATACAGAAATGTTGTATGGAACACTATAGAATTGTTCGATGCCTTCTCTATTGAGTGGATAGATAGGTACAAAAATTTAATGGCAGAATTCTTGGCTAATGTAGCTTTGGAAAGAGATGATATCACCTTGGCTGGAGTTTCACAAGTTGAATTCAAAACAAGGCCTACCATCCTAGATAATACATATAGTTGGTAAGTCTTCGATGATGAAACTGGTCTAATTAAGTCTCTACATTGCATCGATCAGTATGAAGCCTAGGAAATTGAATTTAATGCATTTGTAGAGGAAATAGATGGAAAACAAATTGTGTTTGGAAAAAAGGTTGTTCAGCTCAAGACTAACAAACTTCCTAAATGGTTTGTGGCACTAGAAAGGGTGTCTGATGGAAATGACTGAGCCCTAGTGAAGAAAACACTTGTAAAAAAGGAAGATGTTGAAGATATCAACATGGGAACTGAGTTGGCATGAAAAACACTATACATTGGAAAGAAGATAATCCCAACGATCAAAAAAAATTTGATTGCGCTCTTAAGGAAATACAAGTGCATCTTTGTATGGTCTTATGAGGATCTTAAAGCATATAGAGAAGATTTGTTCCAACATGAGATTCCATTAAAACCTAGTGCAAAACCATTCAGGCATAAGAAAAGACCTATAAACCCTACTTTGGAACCTAAAATGTATGAAGAGCTCATAAAGCTTAGGGAAGGAGGTATTATCAAGCCAATTAGACATTCATCTTAGGTCTCTAATTTGGTACCAATCAGAAAGAAAAATGGGCATATAAGCCTTTCTGTAGACTTCTGAAACCTAAATGTATCTTCTCTTAATGATAATTACTTGCTTCCAAACATGGAGGTTATGTTACAAAGAGTCACAAATTTTGATTTAATGTCCATGATGGATGGATTTTCAGGTTACAACCAAGTGAAAGTTAAATAATTAGAATAGTACAAGACATCTTTCACTACGCCATGGGGAACATATGTTTATGTTAGGATGCCATTTGGACTCACAAATTATGTTGGTGCAACATTCCAAAGGGCCATGGATATTTCCTTTTCTAACCTAATTAATGTGATAATGGTAGTATACCAGGATGAATTAACTACATATTCCAAGAAGGCAAAGGGTTGTGTGGGTCATCTTGAGAAAATATTTCTGAAAGCATTGGAATATGGCATTTCCCTAAATCCCAACAAGTGTCATTTTGTAGTGATAGAAGGAAAGTTACTTGGGCATATAGTCTCCAAGGAGGGGGTAAGGATTGACCTGGAGAGTGGAGGCCATTGACAAGATACCTATACCCAAAACAGTTAAGGCTATCCAATCTTTCTTTGGAAAAATCAATTTTATAAGAAGGTTCATATCAAATTTTCTTGAGATAGTAAAGCCAATATCAAAAATGCTAAAGAAGGGTGCAAAGATTGACTGGAGAGTTGAAGCCATAGATGCATTCATATCCATCAAAAGAGAAATCAAAGAGGCTCTAGTATTGAAGTCCCCTGATTTTAGTAAGCCTTTTCAAATATTTTCATTTGCATCTTATCACACAGTTGCAGCAGTAATGCTCCAAAAGAATGATGAATGGCATTAACAAAAAATCTCCTTCTTCAATAAATCCCTCCAAAATGCAAAACTGAAATATGATATTGTGGATAAATAGGCGTATGCATTAGCGAGAGTTGTCAAGGATTTTAGACCGTATCTTGTAGGAGAAAAGGTGATAGCTTATGTGCCTAACGCTGCAGTAAAAGATGTATTCATATAGAATGAAACAACAAGATGTAGGTGCAGATGGATAAATAGAATCCAAGAGTTTGATATTGAGTTTCAGATCACCAAGCTTGAAAGAGGACAAGGATTAGCCAAATTAATGGCTGAAATGAATATTGAAGTTTCCCAAGTGTGCAATTTGAATGATGAAGATAGCATGATTGCTAGTATTGAGCATACACCATGGTACACTGATATTGTGTACTACCTTAAATATTTGAAATATACTCAAGGGTTTGATGGTAACAAGAAAAGGACACTCAAATTACAAGCTTCAAATTATTTATTCATGAAGGGTGATCTCTACTGGAAAAATAGAGTGGTGTTATGTTATTGTGCCTAGATGAAATTCAAGCAAGGCATGTCCTAAAATAAATGCATGAACAAGTATGTGGATGGAATTTATCTACAAAAACCACTGCACATAAGGTGTTAAGGGCAGGTTACTACTGGCCTAAATTCTTCAATGATGCTTATAATTATACCAGAAGGTGTGAAGCATGTCAAAAGTTTTCTAGGAAATTAAAGTATCAAGGAGAATTACCTTTGAGACCTTTACAAATTGAGGCTCCATTTCACCAATGAGGAATTGATTTTATAGGAGATATTGTAGAAAAATCTAGTGGAGGACATAGATGGATAATGGTAGCCATAGATTACTTCATGAAATGAGTAGAGGCTATATCTCCTAAACAAGCAACAAGTAGGGTTTTGAAAAACTTCCTATTGGAGAATATCGTTACTAGATTTGTGGTCCCAACAAGAATCATAACTAATAATGGAATGTGATTTATGTTAGATGAATTTAAGGAATTTTTCCAATCCTATGGTATAGTGATTTCATATTCTTCACCATATCATCCACAGGAAAATGGGCAAGCTGAATCAAACAACAAAAGTATTTTGAAGATCATAAGAAGGATGTTTCATAACAATAAGAAGCTGTGGGACTCCAAGTTGAGACTATCTTTGTGGGAAGATATGATCACTATGAAGAAGGCCATTGGAAAATCACCTTTTGAACTTGTGTATGGAACCCAAGCTAGGCTCCCTTTGCATAATTTGTTACTAGTATGCAAGTTTATCTTGCAAGAATATTTAGAGGTTCCTAAACCCATGTAGCAGAGGATGGAAGAATTAATGGAACTTGATGAAGCTAGGAACCAAGCTCACCAACACAATAAAAAAGAAGCAGCTAAAAATGAAATACCTACATGAAAAAAGGGCCAAAAATAGAAAATTTTAAATGAATGACATGGTTCTCATGTGGAATGCCAAAAGTCAAGACAAAGGGAATCATGGAAAATTTGAGGCTCTATGGCTAGGGCCATTTGTTATCATTGGTAAGGGTGGTGAAGATTCATATTATCTTCAAAAAATGATAGGAGAAGAATAGGAATTGCCAGTGCATGGACAATTCCTAAAACATTTCTTTTCTTAATCTTCCATGCATAGTAGTCCAGGAGAAGGATGAGAATTTCCAATGCATGGAAAATTCTTAAGAAACCTCTTAAAATAATTATCTTCCATGCACAGTAGTGTAGGATTCCATTTCACCTTCCACCATTCTTAAATTCACTTCCATCTCCATAACCATATGAATAAAGCACTTGGTCTGCTACCCCAGAGAACTGGATTCTCGCTATTCCCACAGGGGGTATACATCCCAAATACAAGCCACTGTTAGTATTGTGAAATTATCACGTTTTCACTAGCATCCATCTACTTATCTCCTAGTCCCCACATAAATATTGTTCACATCAATATTGTTATCAATAAAAATCAGAGAGATTTGTGTGACAAGATCCATTCCACAGTCCCATAAATATGATCTATTACTTTCAAATATTCCCCTAATCATAGCAGATCAAAACACAAAATCAATTGATATGTGTGCCTTTAAAGTTCTTCCCCAAGCTTTATCTTTATTTTTCATTTCCATTTGTCATTTCATCATTTAACTCCATTATAATTTCATGCCTGGCTAAAATAAAGCACAACTGCTTCTCATACCATAGATAATTGCTCCTTATCGGAAAGACCATACACATATCTTCCTGATCAACATGTCACAGATCCTTCATTTCAACGTTTCCTACAAATTGGGGAGACATGAGCTAGGTCACAGCGATCAAAAGGCCCCAGAGATAACAAGAATGCATAATCGGGAGGACAATCCCTATCATCTCACCAATGAGGGCCCATTGGCATGAGCAAAGCAGTCAGAGAAAATTTTCCATGACATGTCGAGCTCAAAATTCACACCGACGGAAACCTCATTGGTGAAAAATACATATAATCCTACTAATAAAACTAAAGGGTTGTTGTGTCGGGGAGACATATAGCATCGACTCAAATTCCTTGGATCTCATTGATCTTATAGGTCACATCGATGGAGGAAGTTTCGAGGAGATTCTTGTCGATTCAGCCAAATGGACAAAGCACTGGAAGAAACATATTAGAGAGACATGTATTATTGGATTGAATCCCTCAGGTCTCTTCGACGATGAAGGTCACACCGATGAGAATGATTTTGGGGAAATTCTCGCCAACCCTTCCTAGCCAATAAAGAAATAGAGGAAACACATTAGTAGAGAATCTTATTTTCTTGGTGATGGGTCATGTCAGCCCAATTGTCATAAAGAATGGCTTATACTCATCGAAAACACACTGGGCGATGGCCAAAGAAACTTCTATGAAAACTAGACCATTTTAATGTAGGTTAAACTTTCCAATTTTCTCCCTAAAGTAATATAAGTTCAAGAACAATAGAAAGGGCCATTGCAAAGCGTCGATAAAAGTATTGAATGGTCTTGCTGATTTAGTAAAAGAACTAAAGGGATATTTCCAATTGAAGAGACATTCAGTTATGTCTTGGTGATTGATCAAAAGTGTATAAACAAAGATGGCACCAAATAAGAAACACAACTCGGCCTAAGGTGAAGAGGGTCTCAACGATGAAATATTTTCAGTCGCTCTGACATTTTGAATTTTGAGAAGACCATTTCATTTAATACCAGTAGTAGACATTAATGTTTGCACAAACATGCTTTATATGAATAATTTTGCTCAAAAGAGGAATTAAACTAGAAGAATTTTCATGAGTTGCAATGGGAAAGATGGGAGGACAAATGCAAACCAAGAGATTCGATGCACTCTGAAATATACAAGTAAGCACTTAAATCCTTCTACAATTGATTATTTGAATTCAATTATGCCATCTTGAGGAAATTAAAATGGAAACTCCAAAAGCCAAGGGTAGAAAATAACAGGGTGAGGTTAGTTAGAGCAGAAGCAAGAAACAACGAACTGAAACAGGGGATGAGCCAAAATCGATAGAAAGGAAGTTCAACCAAGACCTCATCGATCAATTTCTTGAGTCAGGGCCAAGGGCTAGGAGGTCCGTACAACTGAGGTCCAATATAGGAAAATTTGAGGATAAATGTAAACATATAGGAGACACCTGGACTTCTGTTAGGGGATGCAAGTTATTTATGTTCCACTATCATCGAAGAAATAGATTCAAACCAGTATGTAATCTATGGAGCTTTGATTTGGGAGAATTAGTCGTCCAAAACATATTTATGAATGTGGAACTCATAAAACTCTTGGATAAGCATTACAACCATGTATTAAAGGCTATCTATAATTTAGGAGGAAAATAATTTATACATGTGTCCAAGACTATAATTTTAGAGGTTTTTAACCTAGGTGGCACATGTGATGAGCCAATTGTGTACGAGGATTTCGAAAGGGAATACCAGAGAATGGACACAACCTAAAAAGGGTGGAGATTTCTATTGCATAGATCCAGAAAAGGTGGGAACCTCATCCCACTTGAAGATAATCATGGCCCTCCTTTTCATGTTGATTTATTTGAACCTTACTTGAAGCACACATATCTCTCGGTGTGTCACATATTGGGGATAGAGGCTTCTGAATTCATGTAGATAGGGTCGATGGTGATTGCAGGAGACGTTCAATGTCATAATACTAGACCCTTTGATTATGCCTCTTACATTTCCAAGGAGATTGACTCGGGGTTGATGGCAATAAAAAATGGATCACCCACATTGCATTTCAAATAGTATTCTAGTCTTATTCATTTGATTTTATATTATGTTCAAGAGATAGGGATGTGGCCGGGAGAACTAAAAATTGCACAATGTGATAAGGAGGGCCAGCTATTTCCTATATAACTGTGGACTTCTATTTGGGACAGCAAGTTCTTAAATTTTATCTATGTTATTTTTGAGGAGCACTTTGTTAAAATATTGTATAAATTCTTTAATTACCCTTGTGATTACTCCTTAACTGATGAGATCAAAATATTCCTAAGACCTAGAGATTTTGATGGACCCGCAACTGTCAGACATAATTGGGGTGACTAGTACTATTATATTGTTGCCACCATGATTAGAGTATAAGGTTTTGAAGATACACCCTTTCTTATACCTAAAACAGTGCCAAATAGAGTTGCATACTTGGAAATTGTTAGGCAAATGGACTACTTGAGTGTCACGAATTTAAGTGCCTATGAAAAAAAATCATTCATGCCAAGTACATTGTGCTTTGGGGATTTTACTATGCTATCCAAGGAGGCATATGATTCAATTCTAGATAAACTATCACAGCTCAATTTGAAAAGAGCTACATCTCGAAAAGGATTTGATCCTGAAGGATACATCGATGCTGCTAGAAATAAAATGAATTTGGGTGGATATGAGCATATACCTTACCCAAAGGATGATATAATTAGAAATATGGAGGAAAGGGAGGCTAAATTATCCATTGATTAGTATAAAAGGAAGATTTAGCAACAACTGAAAGAGATAGAAGAGGAAAAAATGTTATCCTCTGGAAGTGAAGAAGCCACTCGTGAAAAAGAACTTCAAGCTAAAAATGACAAGATCTCTAAGACAAGAATTGAAGAGTACCAACCTTCCAATAAAGAACCAAAAGTTGATTAAAGCTTTAATGCAAATACAAGGTAGATGGATTATAGATCTTTCCTTTCTGATAATCAATTTATTAAATCACCTGAATTCATATCATTCCTATACAAACAAAAGGGGAAAGCAATAAGAGACTATGTCACAATTATCACACCTACCAATGAGACCCAATTTTTGAATAATTTGAAACTAGATGTGGGCAATGAGATGAAGAATACGACCCCAGAAAAGGGAAGAAAATTGATGGAAGAATCTAGTGTAATGATCTTTCGTAGTTTGGATTTAAACTCAACTCTTTTTTTTGACAGTTTTTTGCATAATAATAATACTACTCACAAACTCACCCCTGAAGGAGTCACAAAAGTATATACAGGATCGAAATATAATCCTGATGAGAATTCTCTCATGATTTGGGCTCTATATCCTCCATACAAGAAGTCTTTGATCATTGACACAGAAAAAGCATTTGGACATATGAAGACACTGAAAGTGGGTGAAGCTGATCATGTAGCTACGACTGACATTGGCATCAATGTGTCCAAGTTGAATAAAGCACAAATTCAAATGTTGATAAAAGAGAGGGATATGTACAAAACTAGTAATGGAAGAATACTTAGAGAAAATGAACTTCTGAAGGACACTAAGTTGTTGACACAAGGGGAGAGCTCTCAATCAAAATGCAAGCAAGAGGAAGCACAAGTGGCCAAGGCAAAATATGATGCACTCTTTGCAGTACTATAGAAAAGGCATACTAACTTGATGATTTGGATGAACAAGCTATGTGGAACTCATTCCCAGAGTCATGCTGCAATTCAAGAGCATAAAAGGGTGAGTGACCGAATTTAGGAAAAAATCTGAGAAGCACAAAAGAGAGATCCTTCTAATAGTGGAGCTATCACAGTTGCTTAGGATATTTTGAGGAAACACAAGGAGTATTATGATGAACTTCAGGAAGATTTGAAGGAACTCATTGATGTTGCAAAGGAGGGAGTGTCTGCATTGTTCAAGGATGGTGGAGGATTGAAAGATAGAAATGGATGGATGGATGAATGTATATCAGTGTTGCATATAGCCTTGGAAGCTGCCAGGAATGAGGACTAAACGTTGGATAGGACATGTGAACATGTGGAGAAAATGCTGATCATGGAGATAGTTGCAAGGAACATTGTAGATGATGTTGACACTCACAAGAGATGAGATTACTTGGATCACATGAGAAAAGTTCATTTGTGCTCACTAGAGTGTAATATTTTATGTTTAATTGTTGTTAACTTCAAAATACTTTTATGAAGAGGTGTGTTCCCTTCATGATATTGATATTTATGTTGAAATCATGATGATTGAAAGGATCATCACTATATTTCTACTTTAGAGTAGGCATAATAAGAAGATAGATTGCAAAATATTTCTCATCTATTCAAAAACTTTTTCATAATGCACACTATTTGAAGATATACATAATGGAGGAGTTTTAATCTAGTGGAAAATATTTGGTGCCTATTATTTGTTGAATTCGTAAATTATCTAATTGTCTCTGCATTGTTATCTCTATGTTGTTTGAATCTATGTATCCAAGTTGATATTTCAATTTCATCAAGACACACTTGTTGTTTTTGTATAATCAAGTTAATTGGTTTCTATTAAAGAATTAAAATCCTTTTGATTGATTACAGTAACTTGGAGGTAACATTTGGATTAGTAAGAAGAGTTAGGTAATTGATAATATTATCAGGTTGTCTTCAAGGTTGAAATTTCCTTATTATTTAAATTAATATATCAAGAATATTTTGAATTTATCAAGGCACATTTGTTGTTCTTGTGTGGTTCAATTAATTGGCTCCTTCAAGGAAGGATTAAATTATTTTGATTAATCATAGTAATCTGGAAAATTTCATTTGGATCCATAAGTAAAGTCTTTCAATCACATTCTTGCACATTTATACAAGGTATAAACAATTATAAGTGCCAAACAATTCGAACTATATCCAATAAGTAAGTCACATATCATTCACCACTTGACTCCATTAGCCCAACAAAAGTAGCCAACAAAAGTAGGCACTGGTTTTACCCATTTCATTTTAGAATTCCATACAATTTTATATATACATTCACATTTCAAGTTCAGTACTAGGAATAGGAGTAGTTAACAAGCTTTTATCTATCCCAAACCCCTTGCCACTATTGATAGACCCATCAATTCATTCAAATCACACATTTCTCTAATTTGTACCATCATAAAGGTCTACCCACCTAGGTCTAGAAGAGCCTGAAGTGTAGGGAGTTATCAACCAAATAGGTCATCGCCATTCATTGGTTCAAGAACATTACAAATCTGATCATAGAGCTTGGCATCCTCTTAGGATTTGTAACCTGCATTTTTGAGATCCAACATAATTTCCTTTGGATAAAATTGACATTTGCCAAGTTTGTGAGAAGAGTCATGCTATTGATCAATGTGAGATCCTAAATGCAATAAAAAATTCCAAGAAGAGGACATATATTGTTTGAAGAAGAGGTCAAATTTTTAAATCAAAGACTTGGAGGGAATTTCTCTTACGACCAGAATTCAAATCCCTCTTGGCAGCCCCCAAACAATTGGAATAATAATCATTGGGTGGCACCTTGGCCTCAAGCACCACCTAAATGGGGAGCTTACTCTTGGGGACCACTTGAATGGGAAAACAAGTCCTGGGGAAACCCCCAATGGCCCAACCAGACTCAACAACAATGTTATCCTCAAAATCCTGTGCCTCAATGGAATCAACCTCAAAATCAATTTTACAATGGGCCAAGGAGGATGCCTAATCCATAGCAGAACCTTTTACCAACTCCTTAGAAGCCTCAACAAAATGAGCAGGTCAACCAACCACAACTTCCATCACAACATATCTCTAATCCAAAGAACAATTGTCAAAATACCCGAGTGTATTCAATAGAATAGGAAAACATGACTGGACTTAATGTTATCCATTGTGGAAACCTATAGTTAAGGTCAGGGAAAAAACTTGAGTAGCCTACTATAGTTGAGATCCAAGATGAGTTGAATAAAGGATCTCCTAAAATGACTAAGACATCATCCACACCTTTAGTGAAAGACCTAGTGAGCAATCAAGACACAACCCTTCCACAATCCGCATCTGTAACTTTTGAGTTACCTCAAGAGGAGGGCGGTTAGCATCTAATGGATCTTTTAATAAGGACTCCACCTTGAAAGAGAAAACTCAAGTGCTTTTTCCAGAGTGTCTCAAACCAACCACCGTGAATAACCCTCTAGAAATGACCTTATCCACCGAAACCACGTTGATATAAGAAATTAAGCAACTTCAAATCGAGGTTCCTTTGTTACAAGCGATTAATGAGATTCCTAAACTAAACCAACTAATTAAATAGTTGTGTATAAAAATGCTAGGAAGGAAACCAAAATGGATTATACTATTCACATAAACAGATATCTAGCTAGCTTTTTGGCTAGAAAAACTATAGTTCTGAAATATGATGACCCAAGTAGTCCACTTATATTAGTGGAAATCAATGAGGTAACAATACCTAATGCACTTGTAGACCTAGGAGCAGCCATTAATGTAATAACAGTCAATGTTATGGAAAAGTTGGAACTTGCTGATTTACGTCCCACAACTACAATGTTGCAAATGGAAAATCAATCCATAGCTATTCCCAAAGGTGTAATAGAAAATGTTCTTGTTAAGGTTTATGATTGGGAATATCTAGTAGACTTCCAAATAATCTATTCTCTCACACCAAAGGACAGTTATCTGATAATCATAGGAATACCATGGCTAGCTACAGTTGCAGCCAAGATTGATTGTAGGGAGGGAGGAATGACCATTTCACATGGTCCCAATAGAAAACATTTATTCCTACATCCCCCTGCTAAACTTGTTGAACACAACAAAGTTTGGGTTGATGAACTAGATGGTCCCAATGAACAAGAGAATCTAGCCTCACTTGCTATGGTAGTCATTAAACAACATGGTGAAGAGCTGGAAGATGAACTAGAAAATGGAAAATCCTACCGTAGACTCAAGTGATGAAGAGATGTTAGACATAGAAGATATTCTAGGGCAACCAATCAACGTTGATCACACTGAATTTGATTACACTAATTTCATGGGGTTGCCTTGTCCCCTAGCTAATATCATTTTGAAAATGGATCACTTATTTGAAGATATTTCCAGACTCCACACAACCATACCACATATTTTTCCTCTCAACACTTTGACTAGAGAATTTCATATTGTCACCTCCAACCATCTAGGGGTAAAAACCATCATGTTACTACCAGGAAAAACTTTGAATATCAATAGAAGGTTGATAGAGCTAGAAGAGCACAAATTGTTTGATGTTTTGGTAAATAGATCTAAAGATTTTTCTTGGGATTATATAGACATGAGAGGAATACACCCAATGTTTGTACCCATCACATCTATACCGAGGATGTTAGACCTATTCGTCAACCACAGTGAAGACTCAATCCTTCTTTGAAAGACATTGTTAAAACTAAAATTGAGAAACTCCTGCAAGTGGGATTCATTTATCCCATTTCTGACATAAAATGGGTTTCGCCTCTAGTAATTGGCCCAAAGAAAAATGGGAAGTGGAGAGTGTGCGTTGACTATAGGGAACTCAAAAAAGATACCCATAGAGGTTACTTCCCTCAACTGTTTGTAGACGAAGTCTTGGATACTTTGGCTAGAAGGAATTATTTCTCATTCCTGGATGGATTCAATGGATATAATCAAATACAAGTAGCCATGGAAGACCAAGACAAAAAAAAAATTACTTTCCCTTGGGGAAAATTTGCATATCATTTCCTTCCCTTCGAACTATGCAACGTTCATGCAATGTTTCAGAGAGCTATCTTGGCAATATTCACTGAGCTAGTGAATGACTATGTGGAAGTCTACATGGACAACTTCACTGTGTATGGGTCAACTTTTGATGAAGGCCTTCAAAATTTGGATAGAGTATTGAAGTGATGTGAGGACCATCGGTCTCCCCAAGACACGAAAAATGATTAATAATGGTGGAACAAGGGATAGTGTTGGGACACCACATTTCAGCTAAAGGGATAAAAGTGGATCCTAAGAAAATTGAGGTAATACAACAACTTGAGACTCCAAAAAACCAAACTGATGTTAGATTTTTCTTAGGATATGTTGGATACTACCGAAGACTCATAGAAAATTTCAACAAGATTGCAGCTCCTATATTTTCCCCCCTCCAAAAGAATGTAGATTTTGTCTAGACAACAGAATCTCAATCATCATTTGAGATCATTAAGGAGAAATTCATCTTTGCTCCTATCCTATGTGGACTTGATTGGAATCTTCTTTCCATATTTATGTAGATGCTTCTGATGATGCTATTAGAGCAGTTTTAGGTTAGGAAGATGATAATGAGGGGAAATATGATACATATTTCATTAGTAAGAATTTGACTCCCACTGAGTGGAACTACACCACCATGGAGAAACAATTTTTAGTTGTGGTACATGCAATCAAGAAATTTTGACATTACATCACAAGGTACAAAGTGACTATGTTCACAGACCATTCATCTATCAAGTACCTAATGAAAAAACCTCTAGTAAATGGAAGGATAATCAGGTCGTTATTGCTTCTACAAGAATTCAAGGTGACCATTATTGACAAACCTGGAAATTTCAACGTAGTTGAAGATTTCTTATCCCGAATCAAAAAAGACAATGGAGATTGTGCTCCTGTACAAGATGAAATCCCAAATGAATTTTTTTTTTCCATCTCCATTAAAACCCCTTGGTTTGTTGATATTTCCATCTATCCAATTTCTGACAGAAAATAGGTTTCACCTCTAGTAGTTGTCCCAAATAAAAATGGGAAGTGGAGAGTGTATGTTGACAATAGGGAACTCAACAAAGCTACCCATAGAGATTACTTCCCTCTACCATTTGTAGACCAAGTCTTGGATAATTTGGTTGTGAGGAATTATTTCTCATTCCTAGATGGAATCAGTGGATATAACCAAATACAAGTAGCCGTGGAAGACCAAGAAAAAATAGCCTTTACTTTCCCTTGGGGAAAATTCACATATCACGTCCTTCCCTTTGAGCTATGCAATGCTCCTGCAACATTTCAGAGAGCTATCCTGGCAATATTCATTGAGCTAGTGAATGACTCTGTGGAAGTCTACATGGACGACTTCACTATGTATGGGTCAACGTTTGATGAAGGCTTTCAAAATTTGGACAAAGTATTGAAGCAATGTGAGGACCATCATCTATTCCTAAGTCACGAAAAATGCTTAATAATGGTAGAACAAGGGATAGTGTTGGGACACCACATTTTAGCTAAAGGGATAAAAGGTGACCCTAAGAAAATTGAGGTAATACAACAACTTGAAACTTTGAAAAACCCAATTGATGTTAGAAGTTTCTTAGGACATGCTAGATACTATTGAAGATTCATAGAAAATTTCAGCAAGATTCCAGCCCCTATGTTTTCCCTCCTCCAAAAGACAGTAGATTTTGTCTAAATAGCATAGTGTCAATCATCATTTGAGATCATTAAGGAGAAACTCATCTCTGCTCCTATCCTACGAAGACCTAATTGGAAATTTTCATTCCATATTTATGCAGATGCTTCTAATGATGTTATTGGAGCAATTTTAGGTCAGGAAGATGAGAATGGGGGAAAATATGCTATCTATTTCATTAGTAAGAATTTGACTCCCATTGAATGGAATTACTGGCCTTCTATGCATAAAGATGTAAAAAAATATGTTCACCATTATGATGAATGCCAAAGAGTAGGGAGGCCCACTACATCCAATGAAATTCCTCTGCAACCCTATGTAGTTCTTGAACCACTTGAAAAGTGGGGATTAAAATTTGATTAGTCCTAGAGACCCTCCTTCACAAGGCAAAGAATAAAATTTGGTTTGTACCGACTATTTGAATAAGTGGGAAGAAGTTCAAGCTATAAGAGTTGCTAGGGAAGAACATGTAGTTGAATTTCTGTATAACAAGATTTTTCTCAGATTTGGAACCCCTAGAACAATTGTCATAGATCAGGGACCCTAGTTTATGTCCAAATTTTTGTTAGCCTTTACTAACCATTTCCAGGTAAGCCATAAGAATTCATCACCCTATCACCCACAAGAAAATGGTCAAGTATAAGTCACTAACAGTGAGCTTGAGAATATTTTAACAAAGACAGTTTCATCAAAGAGAAAAGATTGGGCTAGAAAATTACCTGAAGTTGTTTGGGCCTATAACACAACTTGTAAATCAACCACTAGTTTCAGTCTGTGCGAGTTATTTTTTGGGAAGAAACCTCTTCTACCCATTGAATTTGAACTTCAAACCCTGAGAACAACAATGGAGTTAGGCTTAGATCTCAAACGAGCCCAGGTTGAAAGAGTCCTATAGCTTAGTGAATTGGATGAACTTTGTTTAGATGTTGTCCACCAAACCAAGCTAGTTCAACAATAGAAGGCATGGCATGATAAACACATAAAGGATAGAGAGTTCCATAATGGGGATTGGGCACTGTTATTTGATTCCCAATATAAAGATCATCAAGGGAAATTGAGGACACATTAGCTGGGTCCATATGAAATTTTTGAAGCATTTCCAAATGGAGTAGTGCAACTCGAGCCCATTGATGGTGACAATCAAACTCTCTTAGTCAACGGTCAATGATTACACATCTACCACAAACTTTCGAATAAAGAGGAATTTATGAAAATGGTAGAAATTCAATGAGAAATCCAATGCATTGACTCTGCTACGGCAAAGCCAATGTAGTTTTCATATCAATCTAAAACAAAAAAATTACATGTCTATGTATTTGTAATTACTTTAGGGCATTTCTTTTGAATTTTTGGTCTTTTTGGACTTGGCTAATTTTTTTTTTTTTTTTTTGTAGGACATCATTTTCTAATCAAATACAAATTCTAGCGCATCTTGCTACGATGCTCTGGAACTTATTGGCTCGGCTGATATGATGCTTTGGAACTTGTTCGCTCAATTTCTACGATGCTCTAAAACTTGTATGCCTGACTGGTTCTATTCCATGTTTTATTCCTACAGTCCTATGCATCTTCTAATGATGCTCTGAAAAGTCTTAAGTCCAAAGTGCTTCATTTTGCTTCCTTCTTCTAATGACATCTTTCGGCGATACTCCAAAAATTTTCTTGCTACATTTTGGCTACATCTTTCAATGATGCTCCAAAATTTGTATTTCTTCCTTCCAGTAACATCTTTTAGAAATGCTCCTGAATTTTTTTTGCTACATTCTGACAGCATCTTCCAGTGATTCTCTAGAAATTTTGTTGTTGCTTCCAGTTGTATCTTTCAGCAATGCTTCGTAATTTTGTTGTTTCATTTCGGCAACATCTTTCAACGATGCTCTAGAATTTTGTTCCTACATTCTGACGACATCTTTCAACGATGCTCTAGAATTTTTCTCTTTCCTTTTGGTTGCATCTTTCAGCGATGCTCTGGAATCTTCTTCTTCACTCTGACTCCATCTCCTAGTGATGCTCCAAAAATTTTCTACCTTACTTTTTCGTTTCAACTGCATCTTCTAGCATGCTCCGATATTTTGTTCTTCATCCCGGTCACATCTTCTAGTGATGCTCCAGACTTTTATAAATTCCCTTCCTCTCCAAATGCTCTAATATTTCTAGCGTCATACACATGCTCATCATAAAAAATTCCATCACTTCTGAAATTCACGCCCTACACTGCCATCTTTTACCATAATAAATCAAAAATATTGTGACCACTTTTGTCATAAAAATCACAACCCCTAGCTATCCTATCTTCATCCATAATAAATTCATTATAATCCCTCGCCATCCCATTTGATGATACTATTACGTCAGCAAAGGTATGCAACTTTCAAAGCAATGACGGGACGTAAGGTATGTACAACTTTAATTTAGAGTAGGTAAACTACTGTGAATAGAAATAAATAAATTGGCACGTACCACCACTCTTTCTAAACTTAGTAAATTTTATGGATTGTACTCACTTAAGATTTGGTGATTTATGCGCTCTTTTCCATGCAAAGTAATAATTTCAGTATAGTGAAGCCAAATTCCATAATTAATTCATGTTAAAGTATGAGTGGTTGAAAAGTTTACATTTTCTATAATTTGCATCACAGTCTTGTTTAAAATAGTTTTTCACCTTTTGAGAACCACAATATTCAACACATTATTGAGAAGAATTGAGCATAGTAGACAGCATGGGTGGAGCTAAGCAAAAATCATAGTTGACTTCTCCAAATAAGTTGTTTGTATTGGGTAATATTTTAGAACTATTAGAAAAGATTGCGTGGTTGGAGTTTGTGAAGAAGTTTGAAGGGCACAATGAGTAGCTGGTTAAAGAATTTACATAAAACTTCTCAAATGGATAGTCAATAGTGTGTGGGAAGAAATTCAAGGTAAGCCCTCAAATCATTTCTTGTTTATGTGGTATTAGAGATGAGGGTACATGCACAAAGTTGGGTCCACGAAATGTGGAATTTTTTGCCTTAGCCGAAAAAATGAAATTGGCTAAGCAAAAATGGGATCCCGATTTTTAAGAACGGAATCTCGATTTTAAAAATTGGGATCTTGTTTTGGTTAGGGATCTCGAGCCTAAATCACAAATAGGATCCCGCTTTTTAAAAAATGGGATCCCGTTTGCTAAAGGGTCCTGAACCGATGGACAAGGAATGGGATCTCGATTTGTAAAAATTGGGATCCTATTTTTTACAAATCGGGATCCCGTTTCATAACAGTATTTATTTTTAAAAATGAAAAAATCTTCATTTTCACCAGCGCACATGGGATCCCAATTTTTGAGCGACAGCGAGCCCTAGAAGACATCCCAGGTACTGTATTGTCCCTCATTTTTGGCATTTTTTCATTCCCAATTGAAATTGTCAATAAATTAATTGTTTTTAGCATGTTTATTTCATAAAAAAAATATGTTTTAAGAATTTTATTTCCTCTTATTGTAGAAATGAGGAATTGTATAAATAGATTAAAAAATATGTCAAATTGTGAAGATTCTGAATAGAAACTAAAAAATAAACCTTGAATTGTATTTTAGAATCAAAATTTAACTTTTGAAACCTGAATTGTTTGATGAAACCAAAAAAAAATGTATTTGAAAACCCTAATTGAAACGAAACAAAAAAAATTGCATTTCAAAACCCTAGAAATTGAAATGAATTAAAAATTTGCATTTAGAAACCCTAATCAAGCTTTTTGAAATCTCGAATTCAAATCAAAGCAAAAAAAATGAATTTCAAAACTCTAGTTTGAAATGAAACTAAAAAATTGCATTAAAAATCCTAATTTCTTAGAAATTGAAACCCTGAATTGAATTGAAACAAACAAATTGCTAAAACCCTAAATTGAAATCGAACAAATCATTTTGATTTTGAAAACCCTAATATTCAAGCTTAAGAAAACTCATTTGCATTGCTTAAATGTTTTAAATTTCATTTGCATTGTATGGAGAAAATTATATGTTAAACTTTAGTTTCAATGTTAAATTATAATTAGATTAGAAAAACGTTCCATTTTTGTGAAATAGTACAATATTGCTATATTAATTTTCATTTATAACTATCTTTTACATGAATTTTGATAATTAATTATAGGTCAAATAAGCAGTCCTATTAAAAAGATGAAATAAAAAAACACTCTAAATTCAAAATCTAGCTTCATCTAGGGTTTGTGACAATAATATCATCTTCAAACTTTTTCTTTTTTTAGTTTTTATTTTTCTGATTTTAGATTCAATAAATTCCAAGAGTTATTGATTTTTAAGTGAAATTAAAACACTAAAATTCATAAGAGAAAAAAATCCTTATGTAGGAAGGAACATCACATTGACATTCATGCTAGACATTCAACTAATTTAATATATCCTTTATTTCCAATATGTTTTCCTTGATTAAAGTCACACTTCATCATGCAAATCATTTCAATTAGAGGAAGGCTATAAGAATGATTAGTTATCTCATCTTAACAATCATCCTTGAAATCCTTTATAATTTATTAGTCTTGTTTTCAAAGACCATTGTGGAGATCAATACTCTTATTAATTAATTTATAGAAATATTTATGCAATCCTTTCATCCACTGCTTAATGGAGGTTACCACACATTTTATCCTATATAATGTAGAGTCTTATTGTTGAGAAATTGTGATAGGAATAGTCATAAAACTATCTATTTCATACTTGAGGGTCTTATGAATTTATTAAGACAAGATGTTCAATATATGACATATTTGAATTCAATTCTTGCTTGGTCTACCAATCCTTACCCATCCTAGATACAATATTAGACACTATAGTTTTCATCCATTGTGTTCTATAGTTTTCTTACCTATATTAAAATAATCTTTATTTGATAATCTACTAGGGCTAGCTAAGTATTACCTTAATCAATTAATGAGGTATCAATCTCAACAAATTTTGATCCTTTAAGTAATTCAAAAATATGGTGCATAAGGTTCTTGGTTTCTTCAAGTGGTTTTTTAAGGCTATACAATATAGTTGCAATCTAAGACAAATCCCTTTTTGGTGGCTTAATAATTCTTTTCTTATTTTGAATGTTATATTCTAGCCAAGTGGGGACAAAAGAAGGAGCATAATCTTCCTAAGAAGGAAATTGTAGTTAATTATATGGATTCCTTAAACCCAAGGCTTGTTGGAGGATGAGAGTTTGCATAGTTTCTTTTACATTGATATCTTGTATGCCTTTGTGAATCTGTCTTTCCATTTTATTCATTAAGATATCTACCTCTTTCATAGTCAAATTTATGATAATTGAGTCTTCATGATCATTTTCTTCTCCTTGGGATTCCTCAACTTCTTGCACCATTTTCTCATCCTTCACATTTTTTATTGTCTTTCTAGTGATATCATTTTCCTTAAGCTCGTAGTTCATCTTTTCTTAAGAATATTCTCCTTAGTTTGTTGAAATACTCTATCAATATTTAATAAGTAATGTGAAGAATATAAAATAGGGTATACAAATAGACCTTGTATTACTTCCTTATTTTGTGAGGATTGGGAATTAAATGTTTATTTTTTCTCCTTGTGTTCTTGAAATAATAGGATTAGGACTATCATTAGTTGGTAAATATTGATAGGTTAAAGAGTAGTTAGAATGAACATAAATTTTATCAATGTTTGTTTGCAAAATTAGTTAGAAATTTTAGTTAGATAGTATTCAACATTCATTTCTATTTTATGTTTTGATCTCTCTTAGTCTAAAATCTCAATTTTTGCACTAGTTACCCAGACACTAAATAATCTAAATATTTTTCTTTTCTAAGTTCTTTCAGGTTCTTTCAATTACAAACAATCAAAAATTAAATACTTGATTCAACATTAACTAATTTTATATTACACATTTTATATCATAAAATTCATTTAAGTGAGTTTAATATTAATGAAAAAAATGTTAAATAAAATAATCTTATATTCAATTAAAAAAATATCTAGTTAGAATATACATCAAAATCAATCTTAATCATACATAATTATGTGTTTCTATTAATAAAATAGTCCATATATTCATAAACTAGGCACTACCTTGCAAGTCCATTATTCCAAAGGCCACCCAAACTTCACCCCAAGTTTGCTAAACCCTAAGCCCTAAACTCTAAAATCTAAACCCTCAACACTAAAGCATTCATTTTGTCTTAGGACCTTAAAATCATATTTGGTTGCCTTAGGCAACTCCACCAAATTTGATTCCCTTAATCCATGTCATTTTTTTGTAGAACCTTACCACAAAGATCCCCTTAAGCCATCCTATTACCGTAAACCCTAAACTCTAAACCCTAAATGGGCTAAAGACATCATTTTTCCTAGGCCCTTAATGAAATTTGGTTTCCTTGGTAAACATCACCAAATTTTATTCACTTGAGACATATCATTTTGTCCTATGACCTCACTAGACATAGATCCCCTTAAGCCATCCTATCACCCTAAATCGTAAATCAATTTCTTAAGGGGTCCTAATATGACATTTCTTAATGGGATCAAAGAAGTTCTTAAAATTTGGTGAAGTTTCCCAAGGCAACCAAATTTAAAAATAATAAGATTGTGCAAGATTATAATATTAATGATATTCCATGATCTAGGTTGGTTAGTTGAAACAAGAGCTATCTCAATCAATTGTTCCACAAGAAAATATTCTTCACTAAAGCATTCATTTTGTCTTAGGACCTTAAAATCAAATTTGGTTTCCTTAGGCAACTCGACCAAATTTGATTCCCTTAATCCATTTCAATTTGTCATAGAACCTTACTACAAAGATCCCCTTAATCCATCCTATTACCGTAAACCCTGAACTCAAAAATCTAAACCCTAAATGGGCTAAAGACATCATTTTTTCCTAGGCCCTTAATGAAATTTGGCTACCTTGGGCAACATCGCCAAATTTTATTCACTTAAGCCATGTAATTTTTTCCTAGGACCTCACTAGACATAGATCCCCTTAAGCCATCATTGTTAGAAATCCTAGATCAGACATGCAAACCTAAACACCTTCCACATAAGAGAAAACATAAAAAAGCAGAGCTTTGCATGTCAATGTGCAAAAAGATATATTCAGGAATTCAATATTACAATGAGATGATTTGCTTTATAAAAGCAAAGTATGCAACCCTAATGTTGACCTAAAATTAGCTCAACCTAAGTAAAGTTATGCAAGTGTAATTAAATATTAATTACACTAACACCCCCCCATAAGTGCAACTTAGGGAGACTAGATAAGCATGCACCTAAAACTAAGATGAATGCAAGAAAGCATGAATGGGTCCCGGCAACAAGGCCTGATCAGGTACCCATGTACAAATGCAATAATGAGGTAGAGAAGGAAAACCCAGTGGGACAACCCCCCCTACAATGAGATGACTGCTGCAAAGAAGCACTGGAAGAACACTGTGGAGTAACACTGGAACCGCAATCTGGCAAGCAAGGAAAGATACTTCTGTCTACAAGAAACCATATCGGAATCATCATAATGTGACAGCAGACCCGATGCCACGGAACACTCGAACACTCCAAACTGGAACAACCCTGGAATCCATAGAGCAACAGTAAATGGTATGATGATGAAAGAATCTGGAAGCTGTGAATCTCGATGCCGATGCCAAAACTGAGACTGAAACTCTTCCATGGGAAAAAGTGCCATACAGACTCGGAACAATAACCACAAATTTAGTGGCCCTCAAACTGAGATGGATCCGATGCGGATCACTAACCATAGGCTCTCAATCTAAAGTGTGAACCAAAATGAATCTGGTATGTGTCAAGCTAAGACAAAATATGGCCAAAAGAAACTAATAAACCAGATTACAACCCATGCGAGTTGCCATCAAAACACGATGAAGATTATTATGCAAGAAACCCCCCCAAAGGAACTTTATAATAGTTCATTTATTACAATCCCCAATGACTGCAAAAGGAGAGAATGCCTAACATGCATAAACAAAAAATTAAAATAGACCTCAGATCTGTGTAGAGGACTGAACCAGCTTTCCAATGCCGCAAGAATGGTGAAAAAAGGATCACCGAGTCAAAAGATATGCCCTCCGAAGTGAAAACAACAACATCTGAGTTCAAGGACCTGCAAAATAAATCTGGAGCAAAATCTGGAATAGATCGGCGTCGGAATCAGCTTTCTAACGGTATCTCGTTTGCAAAAAACGGACACCGTATGCAAAAGTTACGCCCGATTTTATCAAAGGTGCTCCAAAATGACCTATAAGACCTGCAGGCAGCCCAGGGGGCTAAAAAAATCTCGGCCCCTGATCCTGCATGCGACCAGGGGCTGGCAGATAGGGGCCTGGGGCGGAGCCCCTGGTCGCCCATATGACCTGCAAGTGGGCTGGAAGGCCGGCCGGGGGCTGGGCGCATAGCGCCTGGTCCCCCATAGGACCGGTGACTTGGCTGCAAGAGCCCGCGGGGGCTGAGCTCGGGGAGCGGCGGGATTTGGCGGCGCCGCCCGGTGGTGGCGCATCGACGGCCACCTGGTGGCCGCCCGGTGGCCCCCGGGTGGCGCATTTTTTTAAAACTGGAGGCGCATAAACCAATGAAATCTTCGTCCTTTTTCCTCGATTTTTGAGCAAAAATCTGCATCGAAATGCGTGCTGGGGAAGCCGTACGGCTTTCCTGGGAAATTTTTTTTGCCTTCCGGATCAACTTCGCCAAAATCAACGAAAGGAAAGGAGATTTTAGGGTTTTTGGCCGCTGCGAACGCAATGGTGACCTCCGTTTCTGCTCAAAATGCTTCAAAAAAACGACTACCTCCAGAGCTTGCAAAAAAACACCAAAACTGAAACCCTCATAGATCTGGCAAATGATGACCAAAATCTGCAAAATAAAAGCCAAACCTGACTTTTTCCAGCGCTCTGAATCCAATGGTGAAGCCCGATCTGATCCAAAATGCTGCATAAATGAACTCAAGGCAAAAAATCCTCGAGGAACCCCGAACGAAATCTGCAATGGTTTTCTCCAAAATTTGAGAAGGGGCTGCATGTCAAGGCTCTGATACCATGTTAGAAACCCTAGATCAGACATGCAAACCTAAACACCTTCCACAAAAGAGAAAACATAAAAAAGCAGAGCTTTGCATGTCAATGTGCAAAAAGATATATTCAGGAATTCAATATTACAATGAGATGATTTGCTTTATAAAAGCAAAGTATGCAACCCTAATGTTGACCTAAAATTAGCTCAACCTAAGTAAAGTTATGCAAGTGTAATTAAATATTAATTACACTAACAATCATATCACTCTAAATCGCAAATTGATGTCTTAAGGGGTCCTAATATGACATTTCTTAATGGGATCAAAGAAGTTCTTAAAATTTGGTGAAGTTTCCCAGGGCAACCAAATTTAACAATAATAAGATTGTGCAAGATTATAATATGAAATATTTTAACATTGATCTAGGTTGGTCAGTTGAAACAAGAGTTATCTCAATCAACTGCTCCACAAGAAAATGTTCTTTGCTAACTTGCAAGTTCATTATATTCCAAGGGACACCAAAACTTCACCCTAAGTTTTGTAAACCAAATTTAACAATAATAAGATCATGTAAGATTATAATATGAATGAGATAAATCATGATCTAGGTTGATTAATTTATGTTTTAGGGTGATATGATGGCTTAAGGGGATCTATGTCTAGTAAGTTCCTAGGACAAAATGGCATGGCTTAAGTGAAAAAAAATTGGTGAAGTTGCCTCAGACCTTAATGAAATTTGGTTGGCTTGGGAATCTTCACCAAATTTTATTCACTTAAAAGCCATGTCATTTTGTACTAGAACCTTATTACATAGATCCCCTTAAGCCATCCTATCACCCTAAAACCTAAATCTTAAACTCTAAACCGTAAACCCTATAAAATTCATAAATTGTCCTATATTAATAGTTAATTGTATTTTCATTCAAGTAACATTCCTTAGAAATAAATGAGGCTTACATATTTTATCATATGTATTCAATTAGGCCATTTATATTGAATGGTTTAAGGGTATTTCCTAAACATGTATCTTACATTTTGAAATTACAAATCTAATGCAGGTTCACTCATATCTTAGAGATCACATGGATCAATTCAATAATATTCGCATTCTACCTCCACACCATCCATCTCCACCACCTTCACCTCCACCTCCACCCACTCCACCTCATAACCTCCGACATCCACCACCTAAAATCGATGGTGCTCATTTGCAAGCACGAATCAATTCCAATGTTAGAACCATACAAGATCAAATCAACATTATTCAAAATGGAGAATTTGTCACACCACCTGTGAAGATGATTGCATCTACGATGCAAACCATTGTTGATGTTGTCAAGGCTATGGATGGGATCTTAGACAAGCATCGATAATGGCTAGAGGAGAAGAGAAATTTTGATTCTGAAAAGGAAAACACAAATAAATGAAGAGATGTAGTAGAGAGCCACAATAGTTTTTAAATTAAGATAATGATCTTAAATAGTTATGAATTTATGAATTTGGTGAATGATGGATATTTTGTGTGATGAATTTATAAATTTGGTTGGATGGATATTTTTAGTGATGTGAATTTATGATTTTGGTTCTAGATGGATATTTTTAGTGACTTGAATTTATGGTTTTGGTTCTAGATGGATATTTTTAGTGACATGAATTTATGAATTTGGTGGAATTTATGAACTTATAATGATGAATTTATAATATTATATACTTTATGACTATCCAGTAGATCATGATGGAAAATTATAATATATATATATATGTGCTAGACATAAAATGAGCTTTTTGTGAATGTTTCAAGTTTATTGTTTAGTATGTACACATGTATTAAAATTGTATATATTTGTTAAATTTTGAAATTTGTATGTATGTACATAGTTTACTTTAATGATGTATGCATGCAAATTATGCATGGTATTTTTTATTTTAAATGTATGTACATGTTAAATTTTGAATTTTGTATGCACATGCTCAAGTTCAATCAATGTATATGTGTGTTTCAATTTTATATGATCTTAATATATGTATGCACATCATATTTAAACAAATTTGCATGCGCATTTCAAATTTAACTATTTCTTATAATTTTTTAAGTTTGTATGTTAATTTTATATAATTTAATGCAGGTGCACACTTATATCTCATATCATGGATTATTTTAACATTGATGATATCATCAATCCACCACCTCAGCCACCTCCACCTCCCCCTCCACCTCCCCCTCCACCTAATATGCCACCCCCACCACCTATTGCATCTAATGAGGCTCGCTTGCGAGCACACATAAATGATCAGGTTGTATCCATACAAAATCAAATCAATGCTATGTAGAGTCAAGCATTGATTCCACCGCATGTTAGACATTTTGCATCTACGATGCAAAACATTGTGGATGCCATCAGGACCATTGATTCCAATCTAGATAGGCAGAGATGAGATAGAGAACAAATGAGACAATTTTATGTTGACGATCTCTCTTATAAACAAATATTAGACCTTAAAATAACGAACGCCCACCTAGCCCCCTACTTTCTCGACTTCGTTACTCGACAGCCCATTCCTTCGAACAAATCTAGAATATCCATGAGGTGGTGCATACATCCACAGATGAGTGCACATTTTTGGGATCAATGGTATATGGTTTTTGATAGTCCCCCACACACTAATTGGGAGTGCCCATTGTATTTTTTGAGGAAATTGTATGTAGAGTTTGTTATGGGGAAAAAGCCTAATTATTTTGATTTTAAATCATTACAGGGTGTTGGTGGCGGCATGCCACAACAAAGGTTAGGGGCAAGGGTTGATCCCCGATGCCCCGTGCATGCGCAACACCTTGTTGTTGCTCCTAGTCCTCCAATTCTTGCACCTGTGCATCATCAAGCTATGGTCTTGACATTACGTTCCCTTAGTACACTCGTAGGAGACCTTGATCAGCATGCTTCTAAGATAGCGGGTGGGGAGCATAGAGACAATGATGATGGAGGATTTTTTTATGGAGCTGGCTTGAGTACCACTACAGGAGTGTTAAGGCCTATCCCACATGTACGTACTATTTTCCATCAAGTATGTTATGGACCTGATCAAGCCACACCTAGTTCGGGTGGATGTGAAGATTATGGTGGTTCATTTGGTCACATAATTTCATTTGCAGAGTTTCTTACAATAGGCCAACATCCTGAGGATACTGCTACACAGTTATAAATATGCATCTACAAGTTCATTTTATAAGAATTTTGATGAATGTATATATCAAAGAAAAGTTTGCAATACATTTTAACAATCAAACTATTTGGTGTACAGACGATAGTAACAATGGGGCAATCATTTGTTCTACAAGTTCATACATCGACACCAGTCCTAATCGGCAACCCTTATGGGGTATTTTGATTTCATTTTTTTAAATTATAAATGAAATGATTTTTAACTTGAGTTTTAAATTTATAATTGAATAACATATTTGTTTAAAATATTTATGTAGGTTTAGGCGAGTCAATCGCCTTCCACGTTGATTCCACCTAAGGGGTTGTCGAGCACTCCTCCACTATCGGGCATCATAGATCAGGGGCAGGTACATTTATATTGTAAATTGTTTAACTTACATTAGTATAGTTACAATTATGAATTTTGAATTCACTATATATGAAATGTGCATGTACACTTGTAAATATTATAAGCTTGCATTAAATTTCTACATGTATGTCTAGGTTGATACCACAATGAGAATGGGCATCGAGCAAACATTAGATGTTGTGACTACTCATGAGGCCTCTGATTTTCAGGTTGTTTAAAAAAAATTCTACACAAAATGTGCAAACTTGAATATATATATATATATTAACCTAATTTAACTGTACATGCTTTAATTTTGATCTTGTAGGACTTTGTTAGTGCGACTTTCAGCCCTGACCCAAACATAGTTACACCTCCAGGAGGACATGTAGAGCAGGATCCAGATCAAATGGTAATTTAATTTTTTTATTATATTTAAATTCAATTATATTATATATTGTGAATATAACTTTAATTTTAAATTTCAAATTAAATATATATATAATTTGAGCTAATACATGTTTTAAATTCTTTTTCTTTTATAGCATGAGACACATCTTATAGTTGAGCATGTACAAACAGGTCCTAGAGAAGAGGGTGCACAACCTATGGATATGGTACAATTAAAATATGATAAATTATAAATTAATTTCAATTAAGTCATTTTTAATTGTAGACTTGTACATCTAATTTCAAATTTATTTGTCTTGTTTATGTAGATTGATTCAAAGAATGTAGAGGTTGCTTTAGGTGCACCAGAGCATCTAGACCCAGATATGATGGTAATTAAATTTTATGATGAATTATAATTAAATTGGCATTAAATAATTTTTCATTGTCTTACATATGATTTCATCTTTCTCTTGTATAGAGTGTTTTAGGTCATCCACATAGTCTGCATGGTGTGAAGAGGTCTCTTGATTATAGAGACAATACATGACCTAGAAACATGATTTTGTGGGTTATATTTGTTTATTTCATGGACCATATTTTTGGTTTGTCATGTACTTTGTTGGACTTTATATTTCATGGTTCTTGAGTACTTAGTTGGACTTTAGTTCATGGGTTGTACTCTAATGGACTTTATTTCATGTGCTTAATATATTGGTTTCATGCACTTAATATATTTACATAAATTATGGACTTTATTATTGTTTGAAATTTTAATTTAAACATATACATTTATGCATTTTATGTTCATAGTCAAGATATTAATATAGGACATTAATGTGAAATTAAATATAAATATGAAATTAAAGTTGAAATTAATAGGAAATTTTAATATTTATAGTTTGCAAATTTAGTGATCTCATACATGGTATACATGATATGTACATTCAATAATTAGCAATAATTAGTCAATGAACTTATTCAATTCACGTCAATCAATAATTAGTCAATAAATCATAATTTACAAACAAAAGAAATTCGTTTATATACCAGAAAGGATAAAATTTTAAGAAATAAACAATACCATACAAGATTAGAGAACAAAAGCATTAATAAATTCTATAAATAATAGCATCCAACACTAATTTATAGGTTTTTAAAACAAATAATGGAATCCAATACTATTTTATAAGTTGTCAACACAAATAATGGCATCCAATACTAATTTATAAGTTGTCAAAACAAATAATGGCATCCAATACTAATTTATAAGTTGTCAAAACAAATAGGTACATTGAAAACAAATAAGGGGACATCTTAAGGGATCATAATACGACATCTTAAGGGAATGTATTAAGGGGTCATATTACATCTTAAGGGGATGTCTTGAGGGGTTATATTACATCTTAAGGGGATGTCTTAAGGGGATGTTTTAAGGGGTCATAATACAATGTCTTAAGGGGATGTCTTAAAGGGTCATAATACAATGTCTTAAAGGAATATCTTAAGGGGTCATAATACAACTTCTTAAGGATATAATTGATTTAACAATAATGTATGCATGATATTTAGTGATTTGAATACATAGTAGGACATATATGCACATATATATGTCATCTCAAAACAATGTTTACAAAATTTGGATATGTCATCTCAAGAACATCTCAAACTCATGCCCAGAATGTACTAGGTCTTTACACCACTTGATATCAAAAAGGTACAAGCAATATCAATGAAATCATTAAAACATACATATTTTAATTTATATAAAACTATCTATATGTACACAACTCAAGTACTTGCATTTAAAAGTATTCCACACGTCTGTAGGTTAAATCCAGGAATCCTCTCCCTTTTGTTTCAAAGTATGAGATCAATGCAATGATGGATTAAGGATACAAAAAAGGATAATAAATCAATTTTAACTATTAATGTACAAGCAATATCAATATATAATCAAAACATGTATTTAAATATATTCTAACTAATACTTACCTCTATTTGAAAGGATAATATAAAACTTAAACTATATTTACTTGTATTTACTTATTCCATTATACCATCTACATCCTCTCTCTTTTGTAATGCATCTATGATTGTCTCATGCTCTTCCATAGAAATTGTCCATAGCTCTTTATTTGCAAGTCTTCCATGATACTGATCTAGTTTTATATTTGTTGCCACCACCAAATGTGAATAATTTATACAAAATTTATGCAGTTCATAATCTTCGAATGTAGGTAGACCATTCTTTCTTGTCAGGTATTTTCGTAGCCAAGTGCCAAAAACCACAACCGATCCTATTGGAAAACATGAAAACCATCATCATATAAGCTCTCAAAATTTTCTTAATGGGATCAAAGACTTGTTTTTAAAAATTGCTTAAGGGGATCAAAAAAAATTTATCTAAATTTTCTTAAGGGGATCACCGTACCTATTGGATAATGATATCCATCATCATCTTCTTGAGGTGATATTAACTTATGTTTATTCTCCACACAACGAGCCAACCAATATTTTGTTTTCTCTTCATTCCCCTCAGGTGCAACAGCAACATACACATGTCCTACAAACAAAAATTGATTTAATAACTTCCGCATATCAATATAAATAATTTAGTATTACAAAATAGCTTAATAAAGTGAAATAAATTGAATTAAATTACCTTCTTGTACAAGGTCTAAAACATGGTCATAGTCTTCAGATGCAAACACTTGATCATTTTCTTCAATAGTTCTTTCATATTGATCATGTGCTTGTGCAGGTGTCAATGATCTTTGCTCCCACTGTTCAACCCATTCTGTATTTTCACATGCTTCCCAATCTCCTAAGATACAAAACTGGAAAAAACATGCAAGCTCCATTGTCCAGATAGTCCATGTGCTTGTTGTCGAACTCCTAAATGAATGTCATTTAGTAGATCCACTTATTGTCTCACGGTCAACTCTAGGTACAATGTTATCTTCTTCAACCAACCAAAAGAATCGATGAAATCTAGAGTACTCACTCAAACCAAGTGCAAATAATCTTGTATTACACCAATCCACAATCCCACGTGCATCTTTAAATTTTACTACATCTTTGAATTTTAATTGTTCTCTAGCAAGAATTCTTTTGACACATGCACCAGCTCCATCATGTTCTCCTTTACCATGCCCAGCTTCAAAAAAACTCCATATATGTTGGAAATTAAGTTATTTGTGAATCCTACTTAACCAATAGAGCATTCGAGCATTCTTGAACTACCCCGTACAATTATCTAACCATGTGATTTTTTCCTTCATACGGATTCCTCTTTCTCTTAAATTTCTATAAAATATACTGAAACGGTATTGAACAAACTCTGACAAGTGTAATAGGTTGTCACTCAAATAAAAATGACACTCCCTCAAAACTTTTCTATCATCCTGAGTTTTATCATCTGCATGTCTATAAACAATATGGACAAACATAGCTACTTGCACTAATACTGTGATTGAATTTCCTCTTCCGGAGCTAGAGTATAATTTTCCACAAAATCAAGCATTGAAAGTATAGTACCAATTGGAAATGTGTATCTACATGCACGAAATTGGCCATCAAGCATGTTGAGAGTGAATGATATATTTTGGTACTATCTTATTCTTAAATTCACTCATGAATGCATGCACACTAACTTTTTTTGTAACTAAATCACAATGCTTTCCTATTTTTCCATATTTTAAAGAATAGTGAACATTCTTAAATCTTTTAACTTCTGCTAATTGTTGTCCAAAATCATTATCAACACTTTCATGCATACAAATTCCTAAGAATGAAAGATTTCCACAATCAATGCATTGTCTAGAAATAAAAGAACTTAAATAAAACAATTTACCATTAGATCTTTCACAAAAAAAACTTGAAATAAACTCCCTTATTGCTTCAGGTGGCATATTAATACCACATTATTGTATAATCATGTTAGTATGCAAGGTACAATGTATATATTGAAAAAAATCATAAAAATAACGAAATTGAACATGCATTTTACAACAAGATATTCGCTGCTTATTAATTTTTACATACCACAGTTTACATTTTTCAAAAGACCTTTGACTTATTTTAATATTACCGAGTAACAGTAAATCACCACAAAATTTTCTATAAAATTCAGTTTGTGTTGTATCTAATAGGTGTTTTGGGTGAGGATTGTGAACTTTGGACCCCATCCTTAATTTTAAAACATCTATAGCATTAGATGAAACCCTAGTATTATCATGCCAATATTTTTCAATCAAAAATTTAATTTCAACATTCAATTTCATATCAGACCTCAAGAGTCGACCACTGAAACTCCAACATTGGTTGATAGGATCATTTTCTATACTTTCTCTTCTTTTTGCTGCTCTTAGCAATGTTTTAGGATGTATTTTTAAAACTTCACTAATATTTCTTACCATTCTTTTATTCAAAGTTTCTTTATTAACTATAGCAGTTGTTATAACTCTTCTTGCTGCATTTTTATCTTTAGATCGACAATTTTTCCCAATAGATTGAATGGCACTAGCAACAGTATACAACATGTTTTAATGATTGATCTTTTCTTTTTGGTTAACAAAAAAGCCTAACATTTTCATTATTTTCCTCACTTTTTGCATTCTCATCAATTGCATCATTAGTTGACATTGAATTGCAATTTTTTTTCGATAAAAGAATTCATTGTATATTTTATTCGCATGTGTTCTTATTTTCCTCCAATAAATTTGACCGGGAAGATTATCGAAAACACCACTTTCAATTTTTAAAAAAGCTATTTTCATTAAATTCAACATCACATTCTAGATTTTCATCTTCATCTTCATCTTCATTTTCATTTTCATTTTCAACGTCAAAACGATTTACATTTTCATCTTCATTTTCATCAAAAAAATGGTTTTCATTTTCATTTTCATTTACATCAACAAAACGGTTTTTATTTTCATTTTCAACAAAAGGATCATTCTCATTTTCATTTTAGAAAAATTCTATAAAATTTTCATCCCTCTGAATATTATCAATGTCAACATCATTAAGTCTAGCATCTTGTAAAACTTCTACATACAAATTTACCATTTCACTAACATGTGGATTTGAAGACGTACCTGGATTTGTGCATATTGAAACATTATCCATAGCATTGAAAGAGGTATTTGAAGACATAGTAGGACTTGCTTGTATAATCATATTCTTCTCCAAATTGACTTCTTGCAAATTAGCTTCATCTACAACCATGGTCTCCTCAATGTTTTCATCTTCAATAGTTGTGGAATTGGATGCTCCCCCATCATTCATTGATTTAATTATCATTCTTCTTTCTCTTTCTCTTTGTCTCTCCTTCTCTGTGTTTGCTTTAATTTCTTCAGGAGTCAATGTCTTCCTCCTCTTATTACGAGTTTTATCTCCCATGATTATAAAATTCTCAAGCACAAATGAATGTCAATAGTGAAATTCTTCAAAAAAATCAATCCAAATTGGAAGTTCAAGACCTATAAGGACTAAATTATTCCTCTTGTGTTCCTCAAAACAAGTAGAAAACTAGCACAATTCTACTTTAAAACTTGTTTCTTCATGCCTCCTTTGAAAAAATCAATTCATATTGCAAGTTGAAGACCTTTTGTTCCTCCTTTGAAAAAACAGGATCCCTCCTTTGAAAAAATTAATCAAAAATGCAAGTCACCACTTGTAAAAACAATGCTTGATGAAAAATAGTCCAACTTTACTGCTCTCGGCTGTACATGTGAAATTGCAGACTTCACAGTAAAATTTGACAGTAAATTTAAATAACATGGTTAAAAAGAAACGAGATCCAATTTTTAAAAAAATGGGATCTCGTTCCCAATATTTATTGTGGGGACTGTTGGCAAAGGAACGGGATCCCATTTACAAAATAGGATCCCGTTTCCTTGCCAACAGTCACCGGATTAAATATTAGGAATGGGATCTTGATTACAGAATGGGATCCCATTTTTTAAAATAACGGGATCCCATTCTATAATCGGGATCCCGTTTTTTAAAATTTGAAATTGGTTTTGCTTTGTGGTTGGGTTTTTGCCTCGGATTTTGATTTGGGAAAAAAATTGGGAGTTTGAACCTAGGCCTTCAACTTGGTTTGACCTGCAAGTTGAAGGTTCTAACAATGTCAAAGAAAAATATCGAGTTTGGACAAATGGCTGATGACTTTTTTGTAGAATTTTTTGACGAATTTAAAACCCATTTTAGATGAGACAATGAAAATTCCATATATGTTTTTTTTTTTACAATTGGATTATTTTTTCTATTTTTCAATTAATTTATGATAAAACTGGTCCATAAACTTTAAATATCGAGGTTTTTTACTATTTTAATAACTTTTGATCAACATAACATTTTGACGAACATATTGCATGAGAGAAAACTTCAGACACTTCTTTTCAATTTTTTTTTTTTAAAAAAAAATGATAACTTTAGGTCATCTTATGCATGTCGTACACAACGATTTTTCAAAATGACAAATATGCCTAACAAAAAATTAACAAAAAAAAATATTTAATAAAAAATTACAAAAAATAATCCAAAACAAGCTTCAGTGAGTCACAAGTCTTTTCCCAAAATGATTTAGAAAAATATGATAATTTAGGTCAAAATATGGATGTCGTACACGTGCATGGTATGGTAAAAAAAATTGACTTTTAAATAGTGGTTTTTACAAACGCCTATTGAAACTCAATTTGTACAATTTGGGTATTGAAATAAATTACATTTTTGGAAACTAGACTTCGAGTACTACATTTTATGATTTGTGACTTTTTTGAAGATTCCATCTCTGAGTGCTTCAAATTTTAAGGTCAAATGTGTCAAACTCTGAAAATTAGGGAAAACACTTCCACTTTTTGGCCAAAAAGTGGACTCAACTTCTTGTCAGCACCCATGAGGGTGTAAATTTATCAGAAACTACTAATATTTCCTATTAGTAGGTAAGGGGAACCTTAGCCTTTATAGTTGTAAATACCCGAGGGAAAAACAAAGGGTTTCAAAGAACGTCAATTCCATAGCCATGGAGAATGACAGTTGTGTGGATAATCAAATATTTTACATGTGAAGGGAAATGTGTCATAATAGTTGGTTCCCCCTTTCGATTATTGACTCATTTATACCATAGCGTCGAAAATCTTGAATTCAGAGTCAATCTTCTCACCTTTTTTAGTGATTCTATTGTTAATATGATTGAAAAGTTTAAAAATGGGTCAGGTCCATTGAAACATCACAACCTCATGCATTTAATTTGTAAATATCATTTCTTGAAGAAAGGAAGAACAAAACAAAAATGGAAAATTTTCTTTTAGAAATTTGAGAACCTTCTGCCCATAAGACATTTAGAGGAAGGAGAGCCATCTAGTTTGGTGGCTCAAAATTTGGAAGAACCTTCTTCTAAACCTCAAAATGTCGAAGGGGCTCCTGATGATGAGGCTCCAGAAAATTTAATAAACCCTTCAGACCCTTAGGAAAGACTAAGTCCAAAAAATGTATCAGAGGCTCCAGAAAAACAAGAGGATATGGACCTAGAAAATTCAGAAGACAAGAATTCTCGCCCCCGTAAAAAGGGAAGGAGACCTAAAATAGTACCCAAGCCTTCCCCTTTGAGAAGAAGCAAGAGATTGTCTTCTAAGATTAGTTGTGCTACGAATTCTGATCAGTTTCATATCCCTAAAAAGAAATGACAAAATAGATAGCCCCAAGAAATTGTAGCACAATCATGTGAAAAAGAGGCCCAACCATGTGTAGAAACAACCCAGCTAGGTGAATCTGGAAAGGAAAATGTCTCACTTAAGACAAGAAAAAAAGAAATAAGAGAACATCTGCGAAATTTTTACTTATTGAGGATGAGCCTCTGGAATCATTTTCTATTTTTCACTAGCCAATGGAAACATGAGAAGGTGATATTACTCATCTAAGTGAAAAATTGTCTCTCCCAATTGCCAGTGATGCAAAACTAGCCCCACTAGAGGTACATGATAAAGAAAATGTGATTGATGATAATGCAGAAGCTTTTGTTTCTCATCTCTTCTCTAATGTACAAATTGAAAGTTTTCTTAACATAAAAATAGAGTTAGATGAGTTGAAAACATAAATTGTTCAGTTAAGGTTTCTCTTGCAGAAAAATGAAGAATAGGTAAATCAGCAACAGCAGGAAATAGGGGTCCATTGAAACATCACAGCCTCATACATTTAATTTGTAAATATCATTTCTTGAAGAAAGGAAGAACAAAACAAACATGGAAAAAATTTCTTCAGAAATTTGAGAACCCTGTGCCCACAAGACATTTAGAGGAAGGAGAGCCATCCAGTCTAGCAGCTCAAATTTTTTGGAAGAACCTTCTTTTGAACCTCAAAATGTCGAAGCTTGGGCTCCTAAAAATGAGGCGCTGAAAAATCCAATAAACCCTTCAGACCCTTAGGAAAGACCGAGTCCACAAAATGTATCAGAGGCTATGGAAAAATAAGAGGATATGGACCTAGAAAAGTCGAAAGATGAGAATGCTCATCCCCATAAAAAGGGAAGGAGACCTAAAATAGAAGTACACATGCCTTCTCCTTTGAGAATAAGAAAGAGATTTTCTTTTGAGATTAGTTATGTTGCATCTTTTGATCAGTCGCATATCCCTAAAAAGAAACAATAGAATAGACAACCCAAAGAAACTGTAGCACAATCATGTGAAAAAGAGACCTAGCCATGTGTAGAAACAACCCAGCTAGGTGAATCTAGAAAGGAAAATGTCTCACTTAAGACAAGACAAGAAGAAATATGAGAAAAAATGTCAAATTTTTTACTTATTGAGGATGAGCCTCTAGAATCATTTTCTCCTTTTCACCAGCCAATGGAAACACAGGAAGGTGATATGACTCACCTAAGTGAAAAATTGTCTCTCCCAATTGCCAGGGATGCAGAACCAGCCCCACTAGAGGTACATGATAAAGAAAATTTGATTGATGATAATGCAGAAGATTTTGTTTATCCTCTTAGCTCTAATGTACAAATTGAAAGTTTTGATAACATAAAATCAGAGTTAGATGAGTTGAAAATAGAAATTGTTCAGTTAAGGTTTAGCTTGCAGAAAAATGAAGAACAAGTAAATCAATTACAATAGGAAATAGATATACAAACTAAACTTTTGAAGAAAAGAGATCAAGAAATCATAGCTTTGAAGGCTCAATTGGAGAAAAAAGATAAAATTATGGGAGAGTTGCAATTTGAGGTGCAACAAATTAATGAGGAAGATAAACAATGTTTGACAAATTTATCTAAAAAAGACTAACAAATTAAAGGTTTAACTGATAATCTAGTGCAAACTCTCCAAGAATTTGCAAAATAACAAGACAAATAGAAAGATGAACTCAATGCAGCTTTGAGTAAAACTATTGAACTAGAACAAGATTTGCAAAAAATCAAGATAAAACCAAAAATGGAATTGAAGGAAGTACAGACTGAGCCAACCAAAATGGAGTGGTTTCAATTCCACATTCCCCCAATGTTGACAAAATGGATGGAAAGATGTTATTTCCTAAGACAAGCGGGGGCAAAAAATTCTAGCCTTAAGAAGGAAATAGTATTATTAAAAGAATCTTATGATAGGCTTTATCAAACTAAGACTGATGACTATCAAATTGGGGAGTTTTTGTTAGCTTGTAGGAAACTATCTCGGTTATACTCTATGCTTTTGAATGAACAATTGTTAAGATGGAAACTATTGATAATTTCTTGTAATCTCCCTCATGATCCAGAAGATGAACAATTTTTAAAAGCATTCAAAGAGGCAAACCCTTCTCAACAAAACTTTCTCTATGAATTCTTTGTACATAATCTATTTTTATAAAAACACACTGATTTCTTTATTAATATTTTTGTGGGAGAAGTACAGCTTAGAGCATTCATGTCCACTATGCAAAATCAAATTCATTGGTAGGAGAGAACTAAAGAATATTTGCAAGCAGAAAGAACAATGGGACTTCAAATGAGATACCCTAGTAGAAAACTCTTTTCCTTTAAAGCTTGATTACGAGCTATTAAAAGCTATGAAGATATGAGAAGCAAATATAATGATAATCTTCATATTTGCTTTGAGAATTTCAAAGTCCATGGGCCTAAATTGATAGAAAAAGCATGGGTTTGTTGTAAGGAGTGATACACTCCTCTGCCTATGTATCTTAAAAGGAGGGAGGTGATCTCACCTACCAATAAAAGGTGGTCCTACAAAAAAGTTGAGGCATTAGCAGAGATACTACATCAGCTTAAAACCAAATGGATAAGGATGGAGTATAGACCTTCATTGCTTCTTCAGCCACCCCCTGCAGTACTTGTCACTATAGAGCAGAATCTTGAGGACTTGCATTCATGGAAAGTAAGGGTTAGATACAATAAGGGTTTTCTTAAAAGTTTTGGTGATTTGGATAGAGAAGCAAAGGATCCATATGATCTCAATGCCAAATATGATGAAATAAATAGGAACAAGGATGTGGAAAGGTAGAGGACACATTAGAGAGCAGGAGGACCTGCTCAGGCTTGGGAAGGGGAGAGAGTGATGAGGTATAAATAACATCATAATTATAATAAGCTAAAAACCCTTCGTTGTTCTTACCAATCACTTTAGCCCTACTAATTGTTTATTTTTAGGATCAATAATTGTCTACTTTTTATGAAATGATGTATAAATCTTTATTTCTTAAATCAATTGAAATTAGTTGACTAACATTGATATAATGGTATATCTTTAAGTCATTGTATAGGAAATTATGCACGATCGAATAATTCAGTGGATTTTAATCAGACTTCAAGTTATTGAAGATAGAGCACCAAAAGTCTAGGCACCAGATATCTAGGCGTGCATAGGGGAACGATTCCCTTTAATTTTTTATGTTAAATTTTTGTTTAAAAAATTTACAGATCCACTCCAAGAATTTAATATGTTTTATGTTATGGACATCAGTTAGTTGGTTAGTTGAAATTTTGTTAAAAAACTTTTTCAATGGAGATCTTCCACCATCTAAAATTTAGGATTTTGTTAGCAATATAGTATATATATGTAACCGCCAGAAATAATGCATATAGTTATAAGTTTATGATGTTATGATATGCTTTGAACACTGTTCAACAATGTCTTTTGTTTTAAATTGTTAATATGATATGAATAAATAAATATTGCCAATCTTATTCTAAGTCAATAGTTCTGAGTAATGGAAGTACCATGGATGGATTCATTTTGAAGATGCAAAAGTACATGTGATTTGAGTTAAGCGTAGGAACACCTGAGAGTTGGCTACTCAAGGGATCTCATAGGATAGATAAGTATTTTCATTTTCAATGTTGTTACCTTTATTTTGTACATGTTAAATTTGGATGAATGTTAATTGCACGTGTGCTGAGATCTATCAAATAATCCTGTAGGTTGTAGTTTTAAGTTTGCAGTCTTTAAGTTTGTTCATTTGAAATTCTAGAGCACCCACTTTTGTTGTTAGTTATAAGTGGTTAACTATACTCTCTGTCAGCAGTTAGTCATTAGCTGTTAGTTGCTTCCATTTTAATTTCATAGTTTAAACTGTAAGTGTTACTTCTTAGGTAATTTATATGCTTTCTAGAATAGGAATTTGTATGATTTCTAGTTTAACAATCTCATGCTTTCTAGTTTAAACAACTTCATGCTTCCTAGTTTAATTTTTTTCTAGTTTAACTTTTGTTTACAACTACTTCAAGAACTTAGAAAATATAAGAGAGATAGCCAAGATGTCCCCTGTTACATACAACCTTCAAACACTACCCAGTTGATATAATTGATACATCTTCAACTAAAGTGATAAGACCCCACGACAATCTATTAAACTTTTTCAAGTTATTTATATTACATATGTGATGGATGGATACACTGTGTATATATGATTCTTGCAATAGTTATCACATTGTGTATATGTGATGTATGCTTAAGCTAGTCACTATTTGTACCTATGATGTGTGATCTAGTCACCTTGTGTATAGGCAATGTTGCCTAAGCTAACTGGGCCATGAGTACCTATGGAATGTAGATGAGTTGATAACCTATGTATAAGTGATACAAGAGAGAGATAGCCACATTATTCATAGATGGTGAATGCTTGATCCAATCACTATGAGAACATATTATGTTGAAATGATATGGTCCTTGTGTGGTTTGATGTGTTCTCATAAACTAATATTGGCATGGAATCAACACTTGATTGTAATTTATTTAATATCATTCGATTATAATTGGATTAAATTTAAAGCTTGAGATTAATTAATAGTTATGGTTTAAAAGAAAAGTCAAATATCTCACTCTAAATGTTAGGATATAAATCCTTTACTAGTTTTGTACAAACTATGGAGCCTTTGATTCCCAAAAGGAATAGATGGCTAGGGACATTACAAATTAAGCCCCAATGATTAAGTCTAGGTCTAGGGATGAACCTAGTATTAGGAAATTAACATATTCTAGTTTAGGTATATGATTGGTGACATAGAGTTGTCACCACAACTATGGTTAGAAAAGATACAAATCTAGAACTTTAATTTAGCTAGAAAATTCTTGGTCATTTAAGTTAGTACTATTTGTGGGAAGAAAAATATTAGTACTAACCAAAGGATGGATATTATAAACTTGGTGTGAAACAATGAGACATAAGGTTTATGTTCTTATCTTCTTTTTATTTTAGTAAACAAGATTAGTATACATCATTCAAAACTAATGGTTCTTAGAGAGATAAAGTAATTTGATATTTTTTCATAGCATGTCCAGACCCATCATCTTGTGACATGTGGCTTCATATTGGCTCATGTTTTTCCTCATAGCTTGTCACTTGTCTTTCATAGGGCCAACTAGAAACTACCACTTTCCCTATCATTACAAGTTCATATTGGATTTCAATCAATCAGTATTGTAGGCTATGACCTAACATAAATAAAATACCATAACTCAACTTCTCACAAGCTAATAGCTTCCCATAATCAATTTAAAATTTCCATCTAAGGTCCTTCTATTAGCCAGTGAAATTAAATGTTGCTAAATAATCACAGTGATACTCAAATGGGAAGAGGAAAATCATAAGCCTTACAAACCACAAGTCAATGTTAGATGCCACATGTATTAAAATGATGTGTATCTATGTGGCAATATTAATTGAATAGGGAATTGATTGAACTAATTAACCATAAGATAAAAAATTGACAACTAAGAAAAGATGACCAAACCACATAAGTGTAATGGAGAGGATCTACCACTCCTAATTCTCCAGAACATGGAATATTTTGCAGGGGACGAATAGCTCTAGAGTACCTCAATGATAAAATATCAAGTGACAAGTTGAGAAATAAAGGAAATACTAAACTATGTTTTTGGGTTTTTTTTATGGAGGACTTCATATATCAGGTGAACAAATCTTAGATGTCTTTGGAACATACTGACGAGCTCTTAGCAAAAGGATGAGAGTGTGAACCAAGGACGACAGTGCGACACGTTGGCATCTCTATAGTGTGTTAGCATCTTGTATAGACAGAGGTAGAGTATCCAACCAAAAACACTTGAGACTTGCTGACAAGCTGAATACTACAGTTTGACAGTTTTAACAAAAATGAACATAATGCCAAAAGTGCATGAAAAGTAAATAAGTACAATAATAAGAATACTTGAAATGATAAATAAACTAACTATAATCGAAATGACGAGTAATAGGAAAGGATATGCAACTTATGGTAGGTCTAGCCTCCCACAAGCTCCTCATGGACAAAACCTACACACACGAAGATGAGAAAATGTTGGGGCTACTTTTCGAGTCTTACGTTAGTCAAACCCCCACTTAAATGGTGTTTTCACCTCCACGAACAACCAAATAGACCATGATATAGAAATAGTGATAAAGAAAGTAATAGGACAAGATGTAGAGAATATAAAGACAACAATATGCTAACAATAAGAAAGATAATGTAATGAAATGACAAAGATATCCTCCCTAATACAAGCTTGGTAAAGTTAAGAGGAAGAGTGAGAGTTTCGAAGATGTGAGATGATCATGCAAGAATGTAGTGTAGATAGCTTGAAACTTGCAAGAGAAATGGTGTAGAGAGAATAAAAGTGCCAAGAAGTGAGAATGGAAGAGTGAAGTTACAAAATTGAGAGAACGTGAGATTAAATAGAAAGAATCTAGTTGAATGGGTAAAGGAGGGAAATAAATGATAAAATTGCATGCCAAAGAGTCATTCTCAGGTGCGCCTGCAATTGCAGAGGTGTTACACTTTGTGGGCAAGTGAATGTAATGTCCCAACAACCACAAGAGTGGGAATCTTGTCAGGACGTTTGTGTGGTGCGCAGATGTTTGCATGGTGTAGAATCGTGTCCTAGATAAAAATTCCCCCATCGATAGAAAACAACAAGTCAGGGATGGAAATGAAAGCTTACAAGGTAGGTTTTTGCATTATCAACTTATTGAGCTAAATTAAAGGGTGATGTTGTGGTAGATTGCATAAAGGTTCAATTTTATGCCATAACAATAAGCCTCAAACATCCACCAATAGTGATTCAACACACAAATATAACATAAAATCATATATGCTAAAAGAAAAGACTTGGGATTTTATAAATGACCTCTAAATAAGCCACCATGACTATTTAATTAGGGAGTTCGACTACACAAGAAATGTCCAGAGACTAAAAAATGTACCAAATAAAAAATTGAATGGATACAAAGCATGAAGTTAGGTAGAAGAAAAAGATAAGTCCTCATTTAGAATATCTCATATCATTTATCAATAATAAGGAGAACAAGACAATATAGAGAGCTATGAAAAGGTATTATTAAATTAGATGTCAACAATAGGGATGAGAAAAATATTAGAAACATGGACAAGTGAGATTAGTGTATCTAAAAGAGAAGGGGATGACATGACTAAGTCTATGAAGGAGGAAAAGGTACATACATGATGAAACAAAACCTCAATTGAAAATGTGACCCTATCCTTATAGTAAAATGTCATAAATGAATCAAATATGTCTACACCACATATAATAATATATGAAAACACATTAAAATATATAAGATGAGCATGCTAGCAATCAAGAATAATAGACCATGAGAATCTATCATATAAATATATAACAACGAAGATCTATTTGAGGGTGGAAAGTTACGGTTCATAAGAATGCAATCAAATCCCAAAAAATAATATAACGATGTATAAGGTAAGGTCTTATTTTAATAAGAAAATTAATTAATAATTAAATGTAAAACTAAAATTTAGGGGTGACCCTTTGGTGAAATGGTGGGGCTTCTTGCCTATAGAGCCAACAACCAAGGTTCAAACCTCATGGGGTCGCTCTCTACCGCGTCAAAAATGGAGTTTTCTTACCCTGGTGTTAAGGGGAGGCTCCTTGGTGAACTGGTGGGGTTTCTTGCCTATAGTGCCAACAACCAAGGCCCAAACCTTAATAAATTTCTCTAGGGGCGACCCTTTGGTGAAATGGTGGGGCTTCTTGCCTGTACAGCCAACAACCAAGGTTCAAACCTTGCGGGGTCGCTCTCTACTGCCTCAACAATGGAGTTTGCTTACCCTGGTGTTAAGGGGAGGCTCCTTGGTGAACTAGTGGGGATTCTTGCCTATAGTGCCAACAACCAAGTCCCAAACCTTAATGTCTTTTTTAAATAAATTCCAACATAAAATAAATAATTTAATCTAAAGGAGCTCTGAAATGTCTCGCAGTTCTTTGCTCCTCTTCACATAGGTTCTTGAGAAAAATGGTGATTCTAGATCTTCTCCAGTGCTGGACGATCTGATCTTCCATGGTGATTCACGTGGATGCATTTCGGGGTCATTGGATGGGCGAGCGACTGGTCTTTCGTCTAGTGCTGGCACTCAATGCTCTGTTTTGTGCCCTAATTCGACCGATTTGTCCCTATAATGCATGAATGGCGACTCACTTAATTTTTGGGGGGCTTTGTGCCATGGCACCCTATAAAATAAAGGGCTTGTGATGGCTCATAAGACTTCCACAGGCAATTTGCAGTTCGTTCCTAACCCCCACCACACTTCTACCAATATTGCACCCCCTTTCGCTGTCTATCACTCTGCCTCGGTTCCATAAATAAGTCTGGACGGAATCATTGCTGATAGGGAAGATTATCTCCAGAACCATGCTCTCATCTATAGATTAATGAAGACATGGCCAAATTTGTGTGATTTGCACTCCTAGATTTGTGACAACTAGAAAGATTTCATGGAAGATAAAATCAACATTTATCCCTATGCCAGGGGGTTTTTATCCTGGAATCTCAGTCTCAGGGAGATAGAGATTTGGTTTTGAAGGCTGGTCCTTGGTTCTTTCGAGGTGATTTTTTTTGCATTAAGCCCTAGTTTCCTACCTTTGATCCTCAAACGAAATCTTTCTCTTCTGCATTTTTTTGGGTGTGTCTTCCTTATCTCCCCTTGTAGATTTTGGAAATCAATTTCTTGAAAGCCATTGGCAATGGTTTGGAAAAATATCATTGCGTATCAAATGAAAAATTCAATTATGAATCCTCTACCTGTGCTTGCATATGCATTGAAATGGATGTATCTAAAGGTCTTCTAGAAGAGATTTCTTTGAAAGTCGGTAAAAGATGTTGGAGATAGCTTGTGGATTATGAGAAAATTCCTTTTAGGTGTTGAAGATGCTTCTCAACTGAACATTTCACCTCCTAGTGTAGAAAGAAGCAGTTACATGAGTAGGCTAAAAATTTGAATAATCAACCCACATGGAGGGTCGGGGATGAAACACACCACTATACTATTCCACCTAATGCGAAGCCTGAATCCTCTCCCTCTAAATCTCTTCATGATGTTAATCCAGCGGCTTACTCATCCCGATCTCCTACTCCCTAAGATCCAATGCACAAGATGAAGCAATGAAATTGTACCGATGAAAGCACTTTAGAGGCCTCCTCGATTTCTTCGGAGCTTTCACAGTTAGTCTACAATGAGATCCCTGATGTTTCCTCTCTACCCCATACAAACACTTGCAACGTTGATGTGAAAAATAGAATTGGTTGTGTTGTTTCGGCTTCCTCCTCTGAGACTAAGCTGGATTGGACAAAAGTAAGGAGGAAGAAATCTCCTCCCTCTATAGGAATGACATTAAGATCTGCAAAGAAAAGGATTTAATGAATATTTTGTAAGTAGGATTGGATGGGCTGGTTTGTACTGCACCCCTGATAGATAGGGCATGCATTTATGGTCTTTTTTGGATTCATATATTTTTGGATTTGTCCCCTTGACAGTACTTACCTATAAATAAAAAATAAAAAATAAATGTACAACTAAAATTTTAAATACCCCACCAAATCTTTTTAGGGAGGGTGAAAGTCGTATCATGTGATGTAGGCTCTAACCCTAGAATAAAGATGTATCAATGAAGCAATTATATGAAAGGAGAATCAAACTCTAATTAAATCTAAAAATGGGATGTAATAATCAAAACAAAACAAGCCTAAAAACTATAATCAAGGAAACAATCTTAGGGAGAATGCTAAGTTGTGTAAGTGAATATTAGGCTCACAAAAAAAGAAAGTGTAAAAATACCTTACAATAAATTAAATGATTAATCAAAATTGATTAGAATTAGGAATTGATAATTTTCAATGTTATTTTTGGAAGTGAAATGAGAATAGATATGATAGTTAACATAGGGAACAACAATGAAGGATGGTGTTGGTTCCACACAATCTATTCACCATATTCAGAAATTGATATCTAAGTTGGTGTTGGTGTCTTGTAAGCCATGGAATTGATCTAGAAAACTGTAGATTTCTAAAATTATCTTTGCCTCAATCTCAGATATCTAAATTTACCCAAGGACATGTCATATTTTGAAATACCTTAAAAAAGAAGCTATTGAATTGCAAGATTATTTTTCTCCTTAGTTAACCCCCTTGTGAAACCAATCTTACAACCTTGATTAGTGTTTGGAAGATAATAATTAACATGTGAGTGGCTTATAAATGCAAATTCTAATTTTGATGTAAATGGGTTCGTTTTAAGCTCCTATATTAATAATTTATCTTTTTAGTCACCTATGATTTTTCCCCATTAAATTAATATTCTATTGAATGCCTTTAAATATCAAGATTAAAAAAATTATCACATAAGTGTTGGTTAATAGGTTTGTCACCTAACTATGTATTCTATCGCCCATGGAGATGACAAATGTAACAACAGTTGAACCGATATAATAAGATTTTGTATTGATTCTTTGCTTATTTTACAAGGTGACAGCTACCTTCTAAGATATTCAATGAATAGAAATCCAAACTAATTTTAACCAAAAAGAAAATAAAGGTGTTGCTTTTAACCAGAAAGCTTTGAAAGACATAACAATATCTAAATATGAACCAAAAGTGCAAAGACTTCTATCACTTACAAAACTAATAAATTCTTCAACTGAACTTATTAAACCGTTGCTATAAAAATTCATTCAAAGATAAACATTCAATAGCAACAAAATTTATCAAATGTTCTCAACATCAACATAGATAATCATGGCAAGTATTCAGAATAATAGAATAAATCCATACACCACAATTGAAAGATTATGCATGCATGAACCTCACCATATGAGTTTTCTATATTGAAAGATAACTACAGAAACTTCAAAACAAAAAAGTTTGTTCTAATGAGGAAAATCAAAGTTTTTCCCAAACGATCATAACTGCATCGACTAAGCCATATTTAAAGAATAACCAATTGTCTTTGGTAATAGTTTCTTGAGAATGATTGTACCCCATAATAAAAATAGTTTTTAACTTAAAAGAGCCAAAATTAAAGAAGTGTCATGAAATGCTAAAAATAACTATGCATCATTCTTTTCCGCTTCCTCGCCTTCATCTTCCAAAACTTCAACCGCTTCTTTCTCCAACAACTTTTCTTGTATTTTCATCATGGACCTGTAATCACGATACTTGGTGACAATTGCAAATATATCCTTACTCCCGGGTGTTGTAGTGATTTGTAATCTGGTTCTCCACTTGGCTAAAGCAATATCAAATTCAACCAATGTTTCAGAACTTTTATTCTCATCGGATTTATAAGAATTTAAGTGAATCTACAATCTTTCAAGTTTTGAAAAGGATTCCCAAGTCACTATGGTAGGATCAACTATTTCCTTATTGAATGTCCCCCTGAATTTCAGAGAAACTTCCTTCATGTCCAGAATCTTTTCATCAAACTCATCAGTTATTTCTATATACAAATTATGACAATTGTCTTTTATCTCCACCAACATTTAAAAATATCATTCAAGTGTTTTATTGATCTCTCCTACCAAGTTATCATACATATTCAGCTTCCATTCTAATGAATCAAACTAGGAAGGGTCCAATTCTTTAAGATCATTCACAATTTTCTCACTAAGTAATGTCACCCGATCCATTGACATTAATTCTTTCACTTCCTGAAAGAGAACATAGAGGTTGGTTTGCTCCTTCCTGACCTATTGAAGTTCTACCACCAATTATTTTCTCTTATTAGTAACATGAGTGTAGAAGAGTATGGATTTACTACTAAAGAAGATAACCTCTTGAGACATATTATCAATCCATTCACTGGCTGCTCTAGAGTAACTTAGATTCTTTTTAACTTGTTGAATGGAAAGAATATCAATACCTTCTACCTGAGAACTCAAGGCTCCATTGGGCGCTGGAGGAGTAACCATGGAAGAGATAAAGTTACCTAGAGCAAGGACTTGAGATTGTAACTTCACCTTCTCTTTTCTTTCTTCTTTCACCCTCTTAATCAAATCATTAACTGTATAGTTAGCATGGTATACATCACCCTCAAGTGTTGCAGGCCCCATATCAACATGTGTGATTTTATAGTCTACCTCTGTTATTTCATTATCACCCAACTCCTTCACAAGATCAAAAATTTACAACACTTGATTTTTGGAAGTAGTATCAGTCAACATTCTTGACATCCTTTGAGCTCTCTTGGGTTTTGAAGAACTTTGAAGAAACTTTGCAACTATATCTACTTCAACTGTAATAGTGGGAGTATACTTCCTTTTCTTCTCTATTGTCTTTTTCAACCATCCTGGGGAGGTTGTTACCAAACCAGAATCTTTGTTCTCACTAGTAATTTCATGAGGATTACCAGGAGTAATTGGTGAATTCTTAGTCGGAGAATTGGGCGTCTCATTCAAAGGAGGAAAAATATTGTCTTCAGTAATCTGGTGGAAAATGGCTTCAGAATCTACAAGCACAGATTTCACTTGACTAGCATTCTTCTTAGGGGTTGGAGAGGGCATACTATCTTGTTCATAGATTGACTTTAACTTAGTTGTTTCTTCTGGGTTCTCACCATCACCTCCTGACTGTGAATTTGCACTTGAAGATCTAGTAGTTAGTCTCCCTGATGATATACTCATGCCAGATGTTGGTGTGAGCCCATGTTCATTCTTCTATGATAACCTGGGCTCCTTAGTAGAACCAACAACTTGTTGCCATTTTCCATTCAACCAGTCTTGAGTCTGTTTATGCACTCGAGCAACGCGGGCTGCCATATTGAAGACTTCATTCTTATTCCAATCAACCTTAGGGTGAGACTTATTGGGGAATTTTTCATATTCAGGATCTCTGACCACCAAATCCTCACTCATATCTTCAAGGATTTGAAATGAAAGACCAAAGACTTGTATCTGTCGTAGGGTTAGTCTCATATAATCTCTCTTCAAGACTTCATTTTCATCAATACTATCCTCCCAGAAGTCCTCAATGCACAAAAGGTGCTGGTATGAACTTCCTCCGTACAAAATTTGCCTCACAAAACCCTTACTATCAAATTTGTCTCTCATTGACAGATACTGGAGATTATATTTCTTCGGGACTTCTTCAGCTCCCCTAGCCATCTAATTAGTTTTGCACACAAAAGAGGGAGTCGTCAACGGGAAAGCATATCCTTTTTTCCCCATGTTCGTATACTTAATATTGACTGTGGCCATTTGCCGACAAACTTCTAAGAATACCAACAAGTCTCCAGGATATCTTGGCAATTTCAACGGGGCTTTTTCAAAACCCCCAATTCTCAAATAGGAAAATGTATCAAATTGAACATAAAAACTCCCAAACATTGACACAAGAGAAATTGATTCAGGAGAGAAGCACATTTCCGAGTTGCCTTCTAATTTCTTCATAGCCTCCATTAAGAACGCGCCATTAACACGACAAAAATTCCTCATCCCAAATTGTTTAGTGAACTGCAGATAGAGCTTATACATGGTAATGTCTGGAGTTGGGGGCCCTTGCGGTTCCAACCCAGGCCAGAAAGACCTCTAATTTGCTACAACATATATCAGGCAGGAACACATACATAAAGTAGCAATCTTGTGAAAATTAATCAATTGCTCATTCAAATGAAAGCAAATAATTTAAACCCAATTAGTAAAGATATTTTCATCACAAATTGTCAAGATAAACCGACACATCCAATCCTCAAATGATTCAATTTGTGCACTTCCAACTATACAATGTAACATAGCAATAGGATCCACAATTTCCTCTTTGAAATGCATTCTCTTAAGTTTGGGCGGTATTTGCAACTTACCTTTGTTTTCTAACCTTAACCAAGTTTTGTTCTTAGATTTTTTGCACCAATCCTCATTCATTCTGAAGAAATCTCCAGCCACGACCACATACATGTCTTCCACAGGTTCCCTTTCTGGAATCCTTAGCGTGTAGGAAACAGCTTCAGGAGAAATCTTTGCAATTACCGTTTCATCTACGACTTTAATCTCATGTGTTTCTGGAATGTATCTTCTTGCACACACGGCTATCAGGTCCACACTTAGCATAACCTTTGGTAACCCTCCAACATGAGCTAACCCACTTTCAAGCAGTTTTACATCCACCTCAGACCTTTTATCACTCTCCAGACATGCCTAGAATTCATTCAACTTAAAAGGTTTGAGCTCAGTATCCCTTAAGCCGAGCCAATGATTCACAATTCTGGATTGCATGAGCTCTCAGTGCATAAAGAATCATGCATACACCAAGAGAAGTAGTTGCAAAAGAAAGAAATGTAGCTGAAAACACCTTGAGAAAATTTTGCCACCTCAAACTATGTTGCAGATAAGCCGTGTGTTTGGTGCTGCAATAATATGGTACTTTATTTCAATCCTCAGAAAAAGAAATCAAAAGATTTGCACACATTTTGAAGACTTTTGACAAGACATCTCCAAGTTGTACCATACACATCTTTAAATGAATTGGCGATGCTTCGAAAGAAGCAGACAACACTACGTCGCCCAATCACGAAAAATTGAAACTTTAGAACCAAAGTCGAAAGTAACGAAGTTACGAAGTTACAAAAACCTCTAACCTCCCGACTACATGAGACAGACCATCCTATCAACACACTTGACGTTAAGAAAAAGTACTAAGTCAGGCTATCGGGTGGTTATGAAATCTACGAACCCCATGACAAGATTAGGATACACTTGGCGCTAGAGACTTAGGTTACAAAACTTAAAAGAACCGCGACAAAAGGTTAGGAATTATGAGAATAATGCGACGAAGGCAAAGGACTTCAGACTTGGACGAGATGAAAGACTTAATATCTTAAAAAAAAACACACATTTTCAAAAAGCATAGTAAATGATACCTAAAGGTAACAATAAGCAGGTACCAAGTCAACTCATGATTAGTAAGAAAGGGTAGGAATCAATAATTTAAAATTTAAAATTTAAAGATCTAACTTAATTGAATGTGGGAAATAGCTGTAAACAAATCTACAATAAAATTGAATCTATAAAAAATGTGTAAGAATATGAATAGATAAAAATAAATACAAATTAAAAAACAAAACTTAAAACACAAAAATATACCACTTATAATATACAATTTTATTAAAAATTATTCTAAAAATAAATCCAAAATTAAATTAAAAAATTTATAAACACATAAATTTTACCATCCTTAGAAAATCGCTCATTAAATATAACCATTTAGAATAACTACTATAATTTTTCATTTAAATTTTATTCAATATAAAAAGTTACTTGTTTCCGTCTACCAAACCAACTGCACCCAAATATAAGAAAACTGACCCCCATATACTGTCAAATAACTATTACTAAATAGATATACTCCATGGTCTCTCTCTGGGTGTAGCAAAAGCCATTCTAAACTTTCTAATTCCAACTCCCATTTTCCATGAAGTTGAACAAGGGAGAGCTTGATCTCCACTCTGGGGATTGAAGTTGAATATGACTGTATTGTTGCCACCAAATCATGAAGCTACTCTGCTCCAAAAATACCTCTACAGGAATACTCTTATCTTTGATCATACTCCCAACATGTTTTTTGAATTCAATACTTTCTTTCAGAGGGGCATTCATGTCTTGCTCTTGTTGGGGACTTATCAAGGCTTTACAAGCCTCTTCTAAACGAGCCCAGAAACATGAGTCCTGAGTTAAGGATGCGAAACTTGTGCGGCCCCTTCTTTCTCTACCAGTGCGAGTTTGCTCTTTTTCTTTCATCCATTTCTCCAGAACTATATGACGATGCGGTCGGACCCCATCTGAAAGATAGCTTTTGTTTTCCTTGTTTGTACGGTAGTGGTATGCAATGTCCAAAGGCTCTACCAGTCTTCTATATGCAGTGCCAGCATTGATCCATTTATTTCTGGTTCGGAAGTCACTGGGCAACACATGCTTCTCTTCCATCTCAACAATCTCATCCCAGAAATCTCCCAACCTTCCTCTAGCTAAATTTACATGAAAATCTTTCATTTCAACATGTTGTTTGAAAGCATCATAATAGCCACTGTTGTTGTCCTTAGAACGCATTTTATACCATTCCAGCTCTGCCATATAACTTTGGTGTTTGCTCAACTTCACATTGAGTTTCTCATCGTTCATATCTTGCTCATTTTTATCCTCTCCAGCTTTTTTAAGTGCAAAAAATACATGATTGTCCTGCTTAAAAAACAAAAGTCGTCAATCTCATTGTCTAAAGTTCAAACAAAGGAAGCAACAATAAGAGGAAAGAATTACAGAGAACCAAAAAGTTACCAGAGCTATAGAAACCAATGGCAAAATGGAACAGCTAATAAATGCATTCCAGCAGATCTTGATAGGTGTTGAGGTGTAATAAAGCGGCCAGAGGCCTAGACCTGCGCCTTTGTGTAGTTGATTTGTTTCTTGCTCTCTATGTATCACCGTAGAGAGACGGTCAAGGATTGTCATGTGGGGTGTCTCTATGGTATGGCTGGGGTTTTTAAACCTTAAAAAATGCAGTTCAAAGAGGTCGGGAGGGTAGCCCATGTCCAGTTAATCGTATTTAGTGAAATATACCCACAATTTTTTATTTATCTGAGGCATCCGTGTTCAGCTGCAGTACTAATCTTCTAGGCTGCTTGAAATCTCGAAGAGGTCCCTCTCTCCAGATAACTGGGTGAATTTCAAACCTACATCGATTGTTTGTGTCTTCTAACGATTCAAAAATATTGGGATTAAATACAGTCCACAATTTGGAGCCGGATGGAAGGCTATTAGGGGAGAGGATCTAGTAATTGAGCAGGTTTCAATAGTTGTGATAGTAATTCTTTATATTGTGATAGTAGTTGTTTATATAATGTCCAATAGTTGTGACTTGACTACCCATAATTAAACAAAATGTATTCCTTTGATGTAAAAAGCAACCAATCATGTGATGCCACATCAATGCTCAACTACCCATGCTGAGAATGCACAAGTATTGGTCTCACTTTTTTTTTGGGTCTTTTTGGACACCTTGACAAAAAGCATGCCGATGTGGCATCATATTTGATGATGTGGCCTTGAAACGAAAGTTATAAGCAGGGGACTTGCCAATAAGCTACTGTAAAAAATTGGGAGTGATTTGAAATTTCTATTTAAGATTTTGAAAGCACGAAGTTAGGGTGCACAACTACTGAGTCCTCTCTCCTACAAAAGATCTATATTTTAAGTTGGAGAATATACCAAATTGCTGAGGAATGACCCCTTCTAATCTGGAATAAAATATCAGTAGAATCACCTTTGAGACTTCAGGGAAGGTTGGCTTTGCCCCTCCCTGTTCGTGGCACCTCATTTCCTCTCTCCACGTGCCTTAATCTAAATCTCACTATGCGGGGACTTACTAGCAAAATATTCATTTTTCTTTTTCACACTTAATTATACTATTTCTCAATTTCAATTGACTAAAAATTTGAATTCTATGTGTTCATTTTGGCAAAATCTCACTGAATGAGCTTACAAAGAGTAAGCTAAACTCTGGAGAAAACTAGATTTCAGGGAAAAAATCTACTTATAATTAAATATAAAAAAAAAAATCAAATTTTAGATATTGTATCTATGTTTTTAAGAGCACGAATCATGCAACTAGGATACATACAAAAGTTAAAGCACAATCAATGAAATTACCTGAGCTCCAACACCGATTGCTTCCAATTCCAAGGCTATTCCCATCTCAAAGGAGGAATTTGAGACGAAGTTTGCAAACTGTCTTGCATTTAGCAAGGCTTCATCGAGATCTCCCAACATCTGGCCATAATCCGTGTGCTCTGAAATACAGGTGCCTGCAATTTGATCAAATGGTATTCCTTCATGGCTTTGCATACTGAAATGCAGCAATTTAAGGACAGCGTCAGAGTCCTCAAAACAAGCTGCACCATGGGTTGAACAGAACATAAAAGTACCGATGGGTACATACGGGCTTCTAAGACCAGATTCTCCAGGGTAATTTTTTGCTATTGTAGATGTGCAATTCAGAACATTGTCAAGCAGAGTCATGCAAGCTTCCGGAATAGAAAGATTTGATACAGCAACACAGTCAATGCCCATTTTGTTCCACCAGTGAGGTACTATTGCATCCAAAGGCTTGGAAATCGATTCATATGGTGCAAGGTACATTCTAGGAACAATATCATACTTGCCGACAGCATGAAAAAATCTGCCCAACCAATCCTCGCGCCCAATTGCCTCCTTAATTGTGGCATTTCCAACCAAAGGAGCACCAAATGTAATGCAAAAGTAATTGGAGTTCCTCAATCGCTTTTCTAGGAACCAGAGAGTGGCCAGGGCTGCAACTGCACCTCCTACGGAATGGCCCACAAATATAATGGATTGTTCCTTTACACCTTGCATCTGTGGAACAAACATAAAAGGGAATTACATTCTACTTATAATCTTAGATCTCTACTGAATAAAGTAAACTAGGCACTTTCAAATATGGCACTGAACAATTAAAGACTATCTGATTGGCAATAATTGATTAAGTCTAGCGTTATGTGACTAAAGCTGGAGCATCACCATGATGACGACATGGTTCGAGTGTGTGGTCCTATGCAAACAAAGCCACTCGGAGGAGCTTCTTATTTTCTTACATTTATTGATAGAAAGTTCTAATATTCGGGTGTATCTTTTAAAAAAAAAAGTGAATGGAAAAACAAACAGCTCATAATATTAAAAAATTTAGATCAGATCAAGGGAGAATACATTTCAGATAATTTTGTGAAATATTGTAAAGATAATGGTATTATCAAGCAATATTCAGTTCCTCATAGTCTAGAACAAAAAGTTGTGGTTGAAAAGAAAAATAGAACAATAGTTGAGTGTGCTAGGAGTATGTTCAAAGAAAAGAACCTACCTAATAATTTGTGGTTGAAGCAGTTAGTACAACTGTTTATTTGTTGAATCGAAGACCAACCAAGTATCTAGCAAATAAAACTCCTTATGAGGCTTTCATAAGTAGTAAACCTATTGTTAGTCATTTGAGAAGTTTTGGAAGTAAGACATTTTGTCATATTCCAAAATAAAATAGGAAAAAACTTGGTGCTAAGTCAATCAAATGTATATTCATTGGTTATTGTAATATTTGCTAGTAGAGATGTAATATCCTACTACTCATAAAGTGTTTGCTAGTAGAGATGTAATATTTCATGAATTTGTAGATGATGTTCAAGAGAAAGAAAAGGAAGAAATTACTACTTCATAGAAACTACTTGAAGAAGACAGTGAGGAAAGTTCAAATATTGTAGATCAACAAATTCATGATCAAAGTGGGCATGAAACAAGGCAAGGTGAAGCTACTCCATCCAGCAATGAAGCATTAAGAAGGACAACAAGGCAAATCAAGGCACCAACCAGGCATAATGACTATGCTCTTATAGCTCAAGTAATGAGCATAGATGAACCTCATAGTTATGAAGAAGCTAAAAATCATAAAGAATGAATGAATCCAATACAAGAAGAACATGATTCAATTATGGATAATGGCACTTGGTAATTAACTGAATTACCTGCAAATAAAATTCCTATAGGCTCTAGATGGTTGTTTAAAACTAAATTTAAAGTTGATGGTACTATTGATAAATTCAAAGCTAGATTGGTTGCAAAAGGATATTCACAAAAAGGAGGAATAGATTATGAGGATACATTTGCACCTTTTGCTAAAGTGAATACTATTAGGATATAATTGCACTTGCTACTAAGTTTAATTGGGAGTTACATCAAATGGATGTTATAAGTCAACATTTTTGAATTGTGATTTAAAAGAAGAAATATATCTTGTTCAACTTGAAGGATTTGTAAAGAAGGGAAAAGAACAATGGTATGCAAGTTAAAGAAAGAATTATATGGTCTCAAATAGGCACCAAGGTCATGGTATGAAAAAATTGATAAATTGTTTTTTCAACAAGGGCATGTTAAGAGTAAAAATTATCCAAATTTGTACATACAAATGATGAATATGGAAATGTTGTTTTGATTTCATTATATGTGGATGACTTAATCATAACAAGAAGTCCTATAGAGTTGATTGATGAAATTAAAATAGAATTATCACAAGCATTTGAAATGAAGGACCTCGGTAAAATGTATTATTGTTTAGGAATTGAAGTGTGGGGACAAGATGGTAAGACTTTGATTACTCAAAAAAAGTATGCAAATAAATTGATTCAAAGGTTTAATATGCAAGGTTGTAAAGTAGTGTCTACTCCAATATAACAAAATGTTAAGTTTTCTAGTGATAATGATACTACAAAAGTCAATGGGACTTTGTAGAGACAAATGGTGGGAAGTTTGAACTACTTGACTACTACAAGGCTTGATATTGTATATTCAGTCAACATACTTAGTTAATTCATGGCTAAGCCTCTTGAATCTCATTGGAAAACAACAAAGAGAGTCATTCGATACCTACAAGGTACCATAGATTTTGGTATTGAATATACTAACCATTTGAATGTTGAGTTGACATGTTATTCAAATTCTGATTGGGTAGGTTATCCAGATGATCGCAAATCAACGATTGGTTATGCATTCAACATAGGATCCGGTGTTGTTTCATGGAGCAGCAAGAAGAAACCAATTATTTCTTTATCATCTATTGAAGATGAGTATAAAGCATCGTGCAATGCTACTTGTGAAACTATTTGGCTAAAGCGGATTATTGAAGATATGGGACAAAAGCAAGAAGGACCAACTCCAATCAAATGTAACAATCAAAGTTTAATCAAATTGGCAAATAATCCAATTTATCATGCAAGATCAAAGCATATTGAAACACATCATTTTGTAAGAGAGAAGAGTAAGTCTCAAGAAATAGAGCTGCAATATTATAACACAAATGATAACATGACTGATATATTCACTAAGCTTTTGAAAAAAATAAAATTTGTAATATATAAAAACATATTAGAAATGCATCAAAAAAAATTCTTATCCTTTAAGAAAGAGTGTTAGAATAATTAATAACTGAATTATCCATATAAAAAGAGTTTGGATAGGAGTCACATTAAAGTATTTGATCTGTCCACAAAACAAGCCAAAAAAGGGATCTGCTGTAATCCCTTATTGACCAAACCAGTCAAATATTGCTTGATAATCCGTAAGGCAAAAAATATGGACTGAAATTTACGAATATTGGGGGCACAACAGCTTGGGAATTCTGAAATTTAAAAATATTGGGTTAAAAAAACATGGAGTTACTAGAGCATATTAATATTAAGGGCTGTTCTCGCCAGGGTTCGAACCTGTATCTTTTATATTATGATGCCTATCTTAACCACTTGACTTTTGCCCAGCAACGATAACATTTGACTCAACTGGCTCCCAGTTGCACTTTAAGAACACTAATTATTTTTCCTTTCCTTAACTAACAAGTACTTTTTCTTGGCTAGGTGATGATAAAAAAATTGATATATTTATTCAATAAGGAATGTTTACATTTAAAAGTTTCACAGAAGTAAAAAAAATTATATGGACTGTCCTTCTCTTGTACCATAGGTGATAGCTTTCAAACAGGGGCTTTTACATTGCAAAAGAGTTCTTTTGGTGCAATTTTATTTTATGATAACAAATAGACTTTGTTTAATAATTTTTTTTGTTTTTTTTAATAGTTTCAACACATTTGAATTTTGTATTCAGTGAGTCATATTTATACTATTTTTCTTATACCAAATTCCATTTCTTATCTTAATGAAAATCACCTCTTCAGATACTCTCATCTTTATGAAGACTTCACTAATAAAATCACACCCTATCTAACTCTAATACCATGATAAAACTTTGAAAATTAACAACAGAAATATTATTTAAAACAAAATTGTTATATTTATTCAATAAAAAATGACTATATTTATAGTTTTAAAAAAACAAGATAAACTTCTAAAATCATGAATCTAAATATGTCAGTGAACTGATACTCAGTGACATCTTCAACATCTCTAAAATCAATAATTTCAATCAACAACATTTATCTAATAATATATTCATATACATTAATTCATTAATTCCAACAGATAAATTTTTTTTATACTAATACATGTGATAAATGCCCTGTAAATTATAAAATTTGTCATTGCATAAATTTCTGCACAGATTCCTCACCCTTTGTGCTTCTCTGAAGGATATTATTTTCACTCATATTCCTCGTGAATGGAATGGGGTTGCTGATTGCTTGGCTAAATGGGCTTTTGATCATATCCATGATTGAAATTTGGTGGATTAGGGTCAACTTCCCCCTAATTTGTCTCATCAATTGGATCACTTGATTGATCTTGATAGGACCTTTTAATGCCTTTGCTTTGTAATGTTTCCTTGATTTAATTAAAAATTTACCCCTCCTTTATGTTAAAAAAACCAAAAAAAAAAAATCTACACAAAAAGATCGAGACTGACCAAGTATACAGGAGTGCGTAATACTAACATTGATAGTATAAAATTATAGACAGACTTCGAAGCTACCTGACATATGCCACAAATTTTTAGGATCCCTTGTCTAAAGGATGACAATTTGATGATAATCGTATTAGGGGATTTATTCAACGGTTTTTTAATTTTTTACTAAGGTTAAGATCAGTAAGTTTTGGGCTAATTTGCTGCACTTTTAGATGAGTTGTATAATATTCTTTGTGTACTGTGTAGTAGCCAGACAAAACTTTAAAAAAAGTATTAGGCTGATCAATCAGAACTCTCATTAACTAATAACATCAATAAAGAAAAGTGCATTAGATTAAAACTCCAGGTGGGTACCGATCGAATAATTTGCAGATGGAATGAAAGAGCAGGGATCCTACATCACAAAGCAAATTTATAATATGGATTCAAAGGTCTACTCACCCTGGCTTTAAAATCTGAATTTTCCAGAATACGCCGGAATCGGTTGAGAGCTCCCTTGTGAACAAGGACCGGTTTTGCATCGTCACCCTTTAGGCCAGCAGAGAAGATATTCTCATTCTGTATATTGCACTCTCCATATTTGCTATCTGGCGCAATAAAATCTTCGTTTTGAAACGAAGGGAAGATCACATATAATACATCTTCATCTTTTTTCAGAAGAAAACCTTCTCCTTTATTGTTGGAAATACTACATATTGCCTCCCAAGCCTTGGGCAGGATTCCACAGGTAGCAATCAAAGTTGCAAGCTCCCGGCCAACAGTGAACCTGCAACAACAAATCTACAAATTAGCACCATGTCGGCAATGGGCATTACAAAAACCAAGGCTCATTTAGTTAAAAGTGAAAACCCCCTTAATGTTTCTGACTAAATTGGCTTAAAATTTTTTCGAAAGAAACGATTCAGATTTCTATTAGTCTTTTGAGCACACAATAGACATTCTAATTGATTTTAATCAAACTCATCTCTCACTTCCACTACACCTAGTTTTATGAGGTTAATCAATTAACAGGAAAAAATTGAAGATCTGAAATTCATAGGGTTTGAAGATTTCTAGATTAGGCTATACAATATCAAATAGTGTGATTTTGGATCACTGCGAATGAGAAAAGAGCTGAGAGAGAAAAAATGATGGATCAAAGAATGTGATCTGAAATATTGATGCAAACAAATTACACACTGTAAAATCAAGATTAAAAACACTATTTAACAATATGAACTGTGAAAATCTAATGTCCTTAATATATAAACTATTTTTTACCAATATTTTAGATCACATTTCATTATTTATTATCAAAATTAAAAATTAAAAAAAAATCATGAAACATGATCTGAAATATTGAAGAAAAAAATACTTATATAATCTATATTTTAGACAAAAATATCTATGAATTTGTAACCCAAATGAGAACTCAAAGCTCATACTTACAGTGGAGGGTTTGCCAAATCTACATCCATTGTTTGTGACCTCCTACTTCTTTTTTTGTATTGTAAAAATTTGAATTCAAAGAGGTTGCAGTAAAAAAAATGCAGAAATATCAGAAAACAACAGCAACAAAAACAATTACAGAAGATTTATTTCTGAAAACAGCAGCTAAAACCAAACAAATTACAACAAGAATGATAACATAACAAAAGCAGCCAATGCCTCCTATTTGCTTGGCATTTGAGTTAGCTGGAAATGTCTTTATAGAGTTTTTTTCTTTTTTTCCTCCGCATCTCTCATTTACCTAAGCAAAAATAAAAGCAGAATAGTTCAAGAAGCAGCAGAGTAACATCGACGAAAGCGCATTGGAATGTCGGGGGCCGAGTCAGCAGCGAAGGAGGAGAGAAAATGTCATGTCATGTCATGTCATCTCAAAGTTTCTGTCGTACGAAGATTTTATATTGGATAGATTGTGAATATTTCTTCTTAGAGATTAAGACAGAAAATAAAAATGGAAGTCCTTGGAAGCTCTGTGGAAGAGGCTGCTTGGTAAGGGGCCACACCAGATGGTTTAATATCTGATCAACAAATTAAATTTGTAGCTATTAAATCCATTGAATTCGCATTTTTTTTCCATAGATTTTCAGTTTGACTATAAAATATGTTTTTTTAAGGGTGAAAAGTGTTTTATTAATCATTTGAATGAGTATGTGTTAATCATAACCAAACGTCTGAGGAAGAAAACAGTATGAGAATCATTCTGAGATTAAGTAGGTGTTTATTAAACAATCGATGATTACAGGAGGCGATTTTGGTCCTTAATATCTTCAACTATCCTTTTCGCCTTGAAATTCACGTTAAGAGATGTACAGACGTATTTGGAATTTATATGCAAAGAGGTTGCCATGAAGTTTCATGGGAATATTTTAAATAAAGTGCTGCCTTTCGTCCACTTCCCAGCGTCCAAAACGGCCATGAGGTGACTAAAGTTCGTGTGGTTTAATTTTGGATAATAAAGCTTTTTTTTCCAGTAAATTGTTTAAAATATTAATATTATTAATCATCTTTATGAGTTTAGTGGGTTATAGTTTACAATTACAGGAAAATTTTGTTAGAAAAAAATCATAATTAGTTTTTTAATTATATACAAGATGACATAAAATATATGTAATTGAAGGTATATATATATATAGTATATTATTGTTGAATATTTTTTTCTCGATTAAATTGTGTTAATATTTTTCCATCAATGTTTAGAAGCACACTTCGTAATCCATCAATTTTGCATCAACGTTTTGGAGCATATTTTGTAATCCATCAATTTCATCTGGTGATGGATTATGGAGTGTGCTCCTAAACGTTGATGCAAAAATATTGACACAATCTAATCTAGAAACATTCAACAATAATCTTCATAAATTGTGAAAATATGACATCATTAAATAATGTATATATTATTAATTAAAAGATAATATTACATATATTCAAAAAAGTGGTTGGAAATAGTCACACTTCAAAAGTTCAAATAGAATTAAAGTTATTATAATAATTTCTATACCAAAAAAATATAAGAATAATCTTTTGCATTCATTTTAGACAGTATTTTACTAAATAATTCATAAAATTCATAGAGTTTATCTTCCCCATATAAAAAAAACTTTTCATTTTGTAGGTATGGAGAAATATAAATCTAGAATCATTTTCAATTGAGATAATAATAATTGGGTGTTTAGGGATTATTTGTGGATGTTTTTTCAAGGTAATCTTCTTTTTGCTTATGTAGGAATATCTACATATTTGTTTCAATGTGTGCATACTTTTGGAATAAGAATATAGTGGATATTTGCAGACTTGATAATCTTCGGACATTTGACGACATTGTGAAGGTGAGCTCCTCATAATCTATGATTATAATGTTTATTGTTGTACATATGTATAGTTAGAGCCTATGTTGTATGGATTGTTGATGCACATTCCATTTTTAAGGGGGATTTATCATTAGCCACCATGTCGGACTAGAGTAAGAGTAATTGGAACCACTTTTATTTCTTGCTTGTTCCATGCAAATCCAAAATGTTGAAAGTTCATATTAACAAAGAGAGGTAGATCAAGTGTTTTGATATATTTTTGTAGATGATAGTCGTCATTTTACAAAATGTCCCATTGCCAATTCTAGTTGCAATCCAAAAAATATATTTAGTGTTACTTGTTATTTGGCATTCACAACACCTTTGCCTCTAGTTGTTTCATATTTGAAATTGAATTTGATATGACCCTTTTTTGCTCAACAATGCAATGTGCTACTGATGTGGCCATTGATTTTAACATTTTTTGTTATGTGTTGCAACCAAATCAATTATTATAAATAATTACATGGAAAAAATATATATATCTTATTACTTTGTAAATAGGCTAGTATTGGTGCATGAGATGAGCATTTGTAGAGTTAGATATGTTGCCTTAGCATTCCTTATAATTTAAGAAGTTTATAAAATTTGGTTTGGGTAGGTTCATCCCTATGTTGTCAATTTTTTTGTCTAATATGACCATTGTTTACAAGATTGTCTAAAATTTTATCCTATATGATGATTTAACATACATTAGAATGCCCCATAAAGATGGAAAACATTAGGAATGTGTGATGTCTAATTACAATCCAAATGTGTAATATTTGTGTCTAGAACATTCTTTGAATGGATAACTTTGATGCCCATGAGGAATTGTGGGATATTATTTTATTAGTATTCTTTGAATTCCTTGGATATTGGTGTAATGGCATTTGAATAAGGAGAGTTATGAAAGAGGTAAAGGTTAGGAGTTATGGAGTATCTTTCTCAAGGTAGGTAATGACAACACACTTAAGCACTCATGGATCACCTATAATAGAGAAAATAGGCTTACTATTATTTATGACATAATATATGGCACACTAGTATTTAAGAGGAGTTGCATTCTATTATTAATATATGTTCTTTATCAATGAGACATTGAATTTTTGTACTCATATTTGGGTGCCTAAATTTGGAACCTTCTTTTGACCTAATATTTTGTAAAACATCTATGGTTTCTTATTTTTAATTTCTCTATATATTGGAGGCATTTGATAGAGATTATATATGGTTATTTCAAACCACTCTCATTGTGTCTAAATGTTGTTAGATTGAAGAAGATTGTATGAATTGTATTGATGTACTTGTTTCCACTCAATTAATGCAAGCTTAGTATCTCTAAGTTGGTGGAAGATAATTTTTCTAAAAGGGTTTATCCATATACATCTAGTGTTATATGTGTTCACTATTTTTGATTTGATGTTGTATGCATCTCTTCATATTTTATATCAAATATAATGGTTAATCACATGTTTATCTTATCCCCTACTATATCCACCCACCACTACTTAGTCAGGGCCAACCCATCCCAAATAGATTAGTAGAGTGGATTTGAATAATTGGATGTGATAAACTTTATGTTTATACTCACTATAATTATACATGAGTTTTTCAACATTTGGTATTAGAGATTATGATTTTGATTAGAGATGTGCACCTTTCTAGAGGTGTTGTGTTCTTTTCTTGTAGTTGGAGTAGTTAATTTAATAGATTTTGTAGACTTGCATTGGGAATATGATTATAGATAAATATACAATAAAATGAATGCAAAAATAAAATATAAAACATAGACATATAGATATTTGTGGTTCACCCAAAATGGGCTACCAATACAACAAATACCTATGATTAGCTCCCTTTTTTGCTTTGTTTTTGCTTCCACCCATTGTTTTAATGTATTTTTCTTCAATTTTTTGAAAGTTGGCGCTATTTATTGGGATGGTGCTATTTTTGGTGTTTTTTTTGCATTGATCAGAACAAGTAGGCACTAAATTAGGCATAAATTAGCACCTAAATTAGTGCCCAAATTAGCGTCTGAATTAGCACCTAAATTACCACCCAGATTAGAGCCTAAATTAGCACTTGCATTAGCGTTTGATTTAACACCTAATTTAGTGCCTAATTGAGTGCCTACTTTAGAGCCTAATTTAGTGCCTAATTGAGTGCCTAATTGTTATGATCTAGCAGGGATTAAGGGTTAACAGATTAGGGTTTAAGGGATTAAGGGTCAAAAGATAAGGGATTTGGGGGTTAGGGGTTAGGTAGTTTAATGATTAATGGCTTAGGGATTATTGTTGATATTATGTAATCTCTATATAAACTCCGATAAAAAATAATAAATGTATGAGTGGAAGGATGTACCAAAACTCTGCTAGTGTAACTTTTGAGCTTATGAATGGGTAGAAGCACAAAGATGAGTCCATGAAACGTGGAAGTTTTGCCTTAGGCAAAAAAACGAAATCGGCTTGCAGAAAATGGGATCTCATTTCTTAAATTCATAAAAAAGATATTTTTTTATGAAACGGGATCCCGTTTTTTAAAATTTTAATTTTTGGCCGGGTTTTTGCTTTGTTTTTTGGTTCGGGAAAAGGCTTGGGGACCCGAACCTAAGCTTTGGATCTGGTTTGACCTGCAAGTTGAAGGTCCTAGCAATGTCGCAAAAAAATACTGAGTTTGGGCATATGGTTGACGCCTTTTTTTGCAGAATATTTCGACGAAATTAAAACCCATTTTAGATGAGACAATGTAGATTCCAAATATGTAACTTTTTTTACAATTGGATTATATTTTCTATCTTTCAATTAATTTTTGATGAAATTGGTCCATAAACTTTAAATATCATTTTTTTTTACTATTTTAATAACTTTTGATCAACATAACATTTTGACAAACGGATTGCACAAGGGCAAACTTCAGACAATTCTTTTCAATTTTTTTTTTAAAAATGCAAAAAATGATAAATTTAGGTCATCTTATGTGTGTTGTACATGACGATTTTTCTAAATGACAAATATGCCTGCTAAAAAATTAACAAAAAAAAAATATTCAATTAAAAATTACAAAAAAATATCTAGGGCACACTTCAATGAGTCACAAATCTTTTCCTGAAAGGATTTAGAAAAAATATGATAATTTAAGTCAAAATATGGATGTTGTACATGTGCATGGTATGGTAAAAAAAGTGACTTTTAGATAGTGGTTTTTACAAAAGCCTATTGAAACTCAATTTGTACAATGTGGGTATTGAAATAAATTACATATTTGGAAACTAGACTCCAAGTACTACATTTTATGATTAGTGATTTTTTCAAATATTTCATCTCTAAGTGCTTCAAATTTTAAGGTCAAATGTGTCAAACTCTGAAAATCAGGGAAAACACTTCCACTTTTTGGCCAAAAAGTGGACTCAACTTCTTGCCAGCACCCGAATGAAATAGAACATCTTATTATCAGAGATTATCTATGACTGTGTTATCATTCTATATTTTTCTTATGTTTTCCATACTTAATTTTTTCTTATATTTGAATGAATATCAATTATTGAGCCTCAATATTGTGCTTATGTGAATGAATATGTTGATACAATAAAGCATTTACTATGGATGTTTTCAGTTACATGTTCAAAATTATGTTCAACATAAAAATGGAAACTATTTAAAAATAATAAATTTAACAAAGTTGCATATTTAAATAATTGTGAGTTGCGTGCATTAATATTTTATTAACTTTTGTGTCTTCATGAACATATGTCGATACAAATGAATGGAAGAAGCATTCAAGTAATCCTAACTTTTTCTACCAACAATCCATACCAAAGATTGAACAATTTAAGGATATTGCAATAGGTAATTTGTATCGACACAAATAATATTACTAAATCATTTCAAATTTTAGGCCATAAGAATCATCCTTTTCTAAACATGGATTGCAAATAGTTCTAAAAATTTAGAAGTCTTGTTCATTCACATTATTGTCTACTACAATGTCATTCAATGTATCATTTTCAATGTTCATATGTTATTTCAAGTATTTAATATTATCATCATCCTCATCTTGACCTACATCATCTTAATCATCATTAAAATTTGACTATAGACCATCTATATTGTTACCAGATGTATTTGGATCTTCATTTTCTATACCATCCATATTGTTGTCTTCCATGACAGATCATCTAACTCTAGATTGTTGTCTTCTTGTGCCTGAACATAACCATCTTCAACATCATCATGGATGTCAGTTTCTTCGATATTCTCTAATCCCTCTCTCTCATTTTGTTGGTCATCATTATTTTGATCAATATCCACTAATGCATCATCAAATACATGCCTTAATCTTGGATCATAATGTATGAAAAATATCCATTTTGGGTCCAAAATATCTTCATAGAAAAATACCTACACATGAATGACATGCATATATTAGATGTATGTTATAGCTCAATTTTATTGATTAATAAACACATGTATATATTCACAATAAACTATGAATTAATAGATTAATGATCACTACCACTTCTTGTTTGAGTTAAAGAAAGACCTGATCACAATGAATTGGTAGAACATAAGGCTCCTTATCTTTCGGTAGGAACCATGAGGAATCTATAGAAAACAATCCACTATAGGTATCATGTCTTTGTGTCCTCTCAAATGCTTCATACCATCTACACTTAAAAATACAACATTTAAAAGAGAGGTAATCCAATTCAATAATTTCTTGTATTTTCCCAACATATTGTAGATTTCCTTCAATTATATTTGTATCTTTTGAGCTTGATCGATTGGATTGCTTGAATTCAACCATGATGCCACAATGGAAGGATCATCTCTTTACATCTACACTTTCTACACGATAATGTCGACCATATACCTACATTGTTGGATATTTCCTCGCCTGTGAAAGACCATTTATTTCAGTGAAAATAAATATAATTACAAAAATTAAAATAGTTAATAGTGTCAAAACTGTAAGGAAACAACATTTTGTAAAATTCCAACTGTACCTTTCTTTCACATCCTCTAGACATGTTGATTTCATCTTCTATTATTATTAAATCTATACCTGCATCTTCTATTTGATTTCGAATTTATTCAGTAACCCATTCTAGTGTGCAATCTTTTCCCCATTCCCCAAGCAGATTAGTGGGAAGTGGAGTATTCCTTGGGTTCGATCTCTTAAACTTTATCCTTGCTTCTAACACTTCTTCTCTCTTTTTATCATGCAAATCAATCCATTTGTTCATAAAGTCCATGTGGTATAGAGTTAACTTGTCGAGCATAGCACTTTCGTCTACACCTATTACATGTCAACATGTTTATTTCAAACTCCAAATGTCATGTTGTTAATTTGACAAATAAATTACAGAGTAAATTAATGATTGCAAGAAAAAAAACCATGTTGATCATGAATTTACTTACTAATTTCTACTTGAACACCATTACATTGTTGTTTTTCTCTATCAATAATATTTGATGCTCGTTCTTCATCCTAGAAGCATGGCCCATCTTTAAAATCCTTACCAAGGAATTCACACAAGAATAAAAATGTTTCATTCAGTATATACTCTTCAACCATGCAACCCTTTGGATGTGCCTTTTGTAGTGAATCCTTTGTCTGACCAACCAAATAGTGACTTGATTTCTAATAATATTAATGTGCATGCTAGTTTTGAGGTTCTACTTGCACCCGATTTGAACATGGGTGTCTTCACTTTTTTCTTGATGGAGTCTTTCGGGTTGTTATCATCAACATTACGTTCGTGGTAATTACCCCTACTATCATCGTTACTGTCAACCATATGATCATTATTGTCATCATTATTTCCATCCCCAAAGAAACATGTAAGCATTTCATTCAATCCTTCTTCATGCATTGCATTTTCACTAGTGTGATCATCATCATTAAGGCTAGGTAGCATGTCATCAATGTATGTGGATCTCATCAGCTCTTCAAATTTCTCAGCTAGTAGTACTCTCTTCAATGTTGCTCTTTTCACCCTAGAATTGTTTAAGGGATGGTTTGGATCATCCCGTCCAAATCTTAATAACCCAGTTGAATCTTGGGTATTAGTATGTGTTTCATCAACATCTTCTACCTATCAACAAATGAAAGCATTATTTAATGTTTGGCAAGAATTGGATAAATCATAAATGTATCAATTTCAAAGAAATATAATCAAATATGGCTTAGAAAATAAAAATATAAATTGTATGAACATATATACATCAATTGAGTAATGAAACATTATTTTATAGACTACCTTTTTTATACAATAATTTAAATAAAACAAAATTTTGACAACATAGTTTATAAAACATCAATCCACACTCATTTATTATTCTTTGGTTTTCTTCCCTTAAGAACATCCTTAGGGAGACCTTGTTCTTCCCTTTTCTTTCATGCAGGAGAGCATTTTAAGAAGGGGTAATCATTCAATAACTCATCCACAATGGTAAGGTCCATAATAGCCTCAACCATTATCAATCTATCAGCCTCTCTTTCCATATCTCCATCTTTATCATTTATAACCTCAACAAACTGACAATTCGATCTTACAGTAGGGTCCCTTCCCTTACTACTATTTATAAATCCTGCAATATTTTTGTGTGTATGCATGCCCATCTATATACATAAGATGACCTTTATTCATTTATTTTCCACTTTATAATTGGAGATGATGTGTATACATACTCAAATTTAGACCATATGTTGACATGCTAGGCTTATATTCTGTTAGCCTTCTCCATTCACCATTGTAATATGATGGACCATAATATGGCATTAATCTCCTAGTAGTTTGTTCTGAATTGTTTCTATGTTTAGATCCCACATGTATATATTTTGGACAATAAAGAGGCCTAGATTCGCTCCATGAATATTGGAGGGTTGTATCATGTAGTTGTATCCCCAAAATTGAAACACCTCGTACACTCTAGGTAGTTGTTGATCACTAGGCCAAGCACAATATAGTCGATGATCAAATGTCTCTTTGTAAATTGATCTCAAACTCAAGGTAAATTCATCATCTCCATTGTATTCATTATCATAGAGTATGTAATCCATCCCCCCCTTGTCTTTAAGCAAATTATGTATCTTTAAATCGGTTCTTGTTATGTTACTTGTTTTCATCAATTCCTCATCTTCTGAGTCGATATATTGGCACATATTTTTGTTAGATGTATCATCTGATAAATGATCATTTCCCTCTAGGATGGAATTCGGTGATCCAGGGAACTTTAAACCAATAACTTTATCCTACAAGTATCCATTAAGAAAAAAATTAGTTATTTAAATAATATAAAATAATATTTAAACTAAGTATACATGTTATGTATATCAAATTTGAAAATTCCTTACCACAATTCATATTGGATAGTACCAACTGGAAGCTCATAATATATGTAATATATTTGTACAATCGCTCATCTAAATTATTTCTTTCCACAACATACAAAACATCCACAAACAACAATTTTCTCAAAGTATTCATCCCATGTACTATAGTCCTGAACAACCTCTTGTTCAGTGCAATCATTTTTTGTGTTTTCATGATCCATTTTCATATCCTCTTCCACCTATTATTCTCTACGTAATTTAACAGTTTTAGGTCCACGTCCACATACATATCTTGTTCTTTTGCTAGTTGAACACTCTGGCTCTACATTTGCTCCAATATCCATCTAAAATAATAAACAACATGCATTAATTTATGTCAAGATTGGATAATACATTATAAATTTCAATAATACTATGAAAAAAGATGGACCTAACACAAAATGCATCAAATCATTTTTTCCTAAGTCAAAATTTGAGTAGGTATGATGTCCCGCTTCATCCATTGTGTCCTCATTTGATATGACACGATCTATTGCCATGGCCTCGTTTGGCCCCTATAATACACAACATAGTAAATAATGTTTAGTACACCAATTTTATCATTTCAACGAATATGTTATCCAACACAAAACCTCACTTTGGTCATATATTTGACATATTGATATCATATTTGGGTGCTACCACAATAATAGGTTACACTTTTTGGGACATACTAATTTTTTCCTGAAATCACATTTTTTTGGAAGATATAATGATTTAGGCCTTTAAAGGTTTTATTTAAAGGATTTTAACTAAAGAGGGTTTCATCAAACCCTGTTAGATCAAACCCACAAACCCCGTTAGATCAAACCCCCTTGGATAGAACCCCATTAGTTTTAAACTATACTTATAATGGAATCTCCTCTACACCTATCAAAATGTTGATAAAAAATAACTTTTGATTTACCTTTTGGGGGATCAAATGAAGTCACTCAAAATCTATATTTTGTAAGAATGTAGCTCTTATTATAAGCTTCCCAAAAAGTATAGTTTTAAATATATTTAATTTGACTATTATATTTATATTTTATTTCTTGTGAATGTAGGATTTTCAATGAACATCAATGTCTTTGTTTCACACATATGAAAAAATAGGAAAATAGAGAAACAAATTCTAAAAAATACATGTGCACTAGGTATTTATCTCCTTATTCTAACGAAAAAAGAATAAGTTAATTCAAGTGTATAGAAAAAAAATTATTTGGACTGAAGTACACCTTTGTCAAAATTATAATTACTCTCACTTGGAATTTTTTATTTTTTTTTTAAATATGCGACAAAAAATTATGAAAAAATATCCATGCACTAGATATTGGGGTAAAAAATTTGTATTTCAAAAATTAGAATTGTATCATTTCTATTAAAAAAAGCTATGCAAGCCGAAGAAAACATCACTTTTTAAAAATGTTGTTTTGTAGAAAAAATAAGTTATTAAAAATTACATAAAATGACACAATTTATTTTTAAAAATATAATTACAATCTACACAAAAAATCTCACAAATCACTAGTTTGCTTCATCTTCAAATTGTTAACGGTTTAGCTACTATAGGTGTAATAAAGAGAAGATCTGGTGAGAAATGTTGATTAAAATTTCAAGTTTGGCCAAAAAGTGTAACCCATTATTGTGGGATCACCCATTTTGGCCATCCTAATTTTCAAAATTTTCCCTTGATCATAGAATCACATTTAATCACCATTCTTGTGCATTTTCAACCAATAAGTTTGACTTCAGAGGCCTCATGGACAAAAAAATGACTTTATCTCCTCTATGTTGTAGCATTTGTGAGTTCATAAACACCTTCCTCCTTTGGTTGAGGTTGCTTTCTCTTCTTACCTCTATTGTATCTGTATATTCCGTTGTCATATCTATTTCCACCCACTTTCCTCTCTGCGATTTAGTAGTTCTACGTTGTCCACGTCCTCTCTCCATGGCCTCCTCTAGATCCTATAATACACAATAGTCACATTTAACAATTGTGTATCAAGAGAATATTGTTGAAATTATCTTGTTAATACGCTCACTTTTCATTAAGACACACTATGAAAAACAAAATATGACATTGCAACATTTTTCTCTTCACAAAAAGTTTACACATGGAATCTTGACAACTAGAGCTCAAATCTTAGGATTACAAGATGACTACAAATTCACATATAGAAAAGATATTTATTTATAAGCTGACTACAAATAAAACCTATTACTAATAATTTTAGTTGAGCATCCCTTCCATGGTCCCTTGTTATCCTAGATGAAGGAAAACTTATTACTAATAATTTTAGTTAGTTCTCTACCTTACACTTCTTCCACAAATTCAGTAAAACAATAGATATTTTCTCTTTGAAAACTAGAGGTTGGATTTTATATTCTTGATTGAAACCTACTTTAGGATGGAATGATGAGATCTATCAACTTGTATAAAAACATGTCAAAATATGTAATATATGCATGGGTAATGGCAATAAACAAATATATATGATAACACATTATGAATGATCTATCAATAATACATTAAATAAGGGGGGCTTAGTGGGATAAAATATATTACACAAAAAAATCCCAAACCCTAATCAAGATAATAGCAATGAAACATAGATAAGGGGTGCATCCAAGACCTAATAAAGTATAAAATGAATCATATCTACTTAAAAATGTTAGATTTATTACCTTAATGTAGAAGGATAAACTTTAAGGATGAAACCTAAGTGTGTTTAACAATGTTTGGTTCATGAAGGAACTTCTCATCACCTTTATACAGACTTCTTGTCAACTCAGAATTCATGTCATGATTGTCATGCTGGACCATCCACTTGTATCTTTGGATGTAAGAAAGTTCCCTCACAAGACTACCAAATTAGTTTGCTATCACGTTTGTCAAGCAATGCTATACTTTCCACCTACATTTTGCCACATGGATTCATTTCATGCTAAATCATCTATGCTCATGCAACCTGATATTTCATCTATCTCGCCACATCCCAGTGGCCACTTCAGCATCACCATGATTGGTATATGGAACTTAATAAAGACTGAAGCTTGTGGTGGAAATGCATTTGCCAAATCATTTGGTGGGAGAAGACTAAATATCATACAATGCCAATTCGTGATTGCTAAATTTGTGTTTAGTTATTAAAAATTGTTTTAGATCTGTAGCAACAACTCGTGTTTTACTAGTTTTTTAGCCAACACAAATAAATTTATTTATTTTTGAACATTGGCTATCATAGACTTCACATATATATGTATATGTGTGTTATGTAAACCCATTGGAGGGGAAGATATAATACAAATTATTCTTGTGTGTGGCTTAAAAGAATCATTCAAGTACTGTGAATTCTTGTGTTATCATACCAGATCTCCTCACCTGCAAGTCGTGGAGCAAGGGCCCACTCCTTGGCGAGGCATGGTGATATTTTATTCACATACCATTTTATTTCAGTTTTCCTATGTTTTGTTTTCTTTCTTGCAATTTGTTTTCTTTTAGTTTGATAGTTGTGTGATTTGAATTTCAGCATTCTAATTAAAAATTGATTTGATAAAGTATTTTGTGATTTAAAGTTGAAATTTGATTTCAGTATTTTTAGGTGTGTTTTATTTATGTTAATAAATTAATGTTGTTACTATTATTGTCCCTGTAGCAATTTCTGTGCAATTCCTTTCGTCAAGAAGTGACAATTCATGTCGTCAAACCTATTTGATTTGCAATGGATTTATTTTTATAGCTACATTTCATCCCCACTCAGCTCACTATCTGCATCCCTTCGACAAATAGCCACAATACCTTTCACAAGTCTACGATCCTCGGATTGACATTTTAGGAACAAATTGAGGAAGTTAATGTAAAAAATTTATAGCAATTTTCTCCCAAGTCCCGATTCACAGTTTTTTCCATCAAGCATCAAGTCTTACAATCTACAAGAATATGATTTTATATTTTATAGTCTTCTTTCAAGAATTGTATTCTTTAGAAGATAGAGCTTCAATCTTGCAGCACAATTTACCATTAGTACAAGATATAGTAAATACACATTAGAAAATCTACTAGATTACACTTGTCTAAAAATTTCCACTACCTTGTAGACCTCATAGGTGGTTGAGACCATGTCTCATCAAAAAATTCTTATTCAAAATTTACTCCTAATGTTCCATCCTAGCAATATTCCTCTATATTCTCAGTATCTTGTCCACTAATTTATTCATTTACAATTGCATATTTTTCTACTAATTTATTCATTTACAATTGCATATTTTCTCTAATGTTTTCTCATAATTTGCTTCCTTTGGAAATCCTTTTGATTTAGCTATTGATCTCTACACAAAAAGTGCATTTAATCACCAGGTGGTTCTTTCTCATAAAAGGCAGTTTTCTCTCCCCGTATATTTCATGTCTTTAAGAGGTTGCACAATATGTATTTTTAGCATCTCAATTTATTCATTCCTTTTGGTGAAATAACATAGTGCTTCTCTCGCTTTCGTGAAGGTTTTTTTGTTGTAGTGGTGCTCTTGGGAGGTGGATGACACCAACAATACCTATTGACATTTTTACCATAACCTATTAAAAATATTTCCTAACTTTAAAATCTAACCATGTTCCATTTGTCACATGAATAAATTTCACAAACAAAACTCCAAATGTGTAATAATACGTTACCTATCTAAATTTTCATATGGTATGTTATTTGCAAGCACAAAAGTGGAAGTTGTGTTTATTAAATAACAAGTAACATTTACTACTTTAACATATAACTTATGTTTTATCCCTATATTATTCAATGTGATTTTATTTCAATCCATCAAGGGTTTGTTCATCCTTTTAGCTATTCCATCATTTTATAATGTGTAGGGTATTTATCCCATATTTAACAATTCTACTATTTTTTTAGAACATTTCAAATTCCTTAAAGAAATACACTCCACCATTATTTGATCTTAATACTTTTATTTTATTACTTGTGATTTTCTAGAAGTTCTTTAAAATCCTTAAATTCACATAAGACCTTAGACCTATTTCTAAGTAAATATTCTTAGGAATGCCTAGAATAATTGTCAATAAAGAAGACATAATATTGAGTGTTACTATAAATTTAAATAAGAAAGTTTATTTTTTATTTTTTAGATGATATTGTTCAATTAAACATGATAGATTAACACATATCATGTTTAGATAATAAAAATTCGCACATCAATAATCTTGATATGCAAGAAAGTAAAAAAAACATTAAGATATTTTTATATATTATACACAATAATAATTGCAAATGTATTTAGATAGAACTAAAATTTATTATATTTATCAATCCTAATTATCATTATTTACTCTTAATGAATTTATACTTTATATATACACCATATTAAATTAAAACTTAAATTAAACATTAAAATTCTATTTCTTTTAGAAATATATATTTTAGAATAAAAAATATATTTGAATCAAACCTTATACTCATAAAAGCTTCATTCATACTTTGAAGAATACAAATTAATTTATTACATTTTAATTATTATTCAATATAATTCATAATATTAAAAACATTCACATTAGAAAAGTATTTTAGGATGTAAACCCTCAAATTGATATGTCAATATTATCCCTATGTGATAATAGCGTCCACATTATTTGCATTAATAATGCATTTCTCGTGACTTTCCAAACTTAATATGAAGTCAATGTGTTTTCAATATAATTTTGATTAATGTAACTTTAAGGCTGCCTTTCTTTAGGCCTGCTTTCCTTTATGCCTGGGAATTTAAGTAGAAAACATTTCTCTGATTGGGAATATATATGTTTTATATACTGTCATGAAGTTTATTGACAATGAAATCATTAATTGTTTCAATATACTTGTTTTTTCTTTCTTGTAGTTGATTTCTTCATCTACTTGTTTTTCCTTCTTGTAGTTGATTTTTTTAACTATTATTGTAATATATATATATATATATATATATATTATTTCTAATGTAATAGAAAAAAATAATTGAAATTTTGAATGGTTTTATTTTCATTTCAATATTAATATATATATATATTTTTTATTTCTTATATCTATAAATTTAATTGGTAGTTTTTTATTACAATAAAGTTTTGTTAAATAAAATATTTATAGTCAATTTTTAATTATATAAAAGATGATATGTTACTAAGTAAAAGATAATGTTACACATATTCCAAAAAAAAGTTGGATAGAAATAATCACAACTAAAAATATTAATATAACTAATTTATTTATTTGCAATTGCATTTTTTTTCTAATGTTTTCTCATAAAGCATCCTTTGAATATCCTTTTTATTTACCTATCAATGCCTAGATAAAACTCTAAGTTCTTTAAAAACAAAATCTTTTGACTAAATAGCTTTGAGTGTTAGGATTCTAAAACTTATACCTATAGACATTTTGACCATAATCTATTAAAAATATTTTCTTAACTTTAAAATATAACCATGTTCCCTTTGTCACATAAGTAGATGTCACAAGTTCAAAAACTTCAAACGTCTCATAATATGTTTCTTATCTATTTAAATTTTCTTAGCATATGTTATCCTCAAGCACAAAAGTGGAAGGTGTGTTTATCAAATAATTAGTTTAACACATAATTTATGTTTTATCCTTATGTTATTCAACATGATTTTATTTCAATCCATTAAGGACTTGTTCATCCTTTTAGCTATCCCATCACTTTATAATGTGTGTTGTATTTATCCTTTATTTAATAATTACACTTCACAATTCTTAAAGAAATACATTCCAGCATTATTTTATCTTAACATTTTTATTTTATTACTTGTCTCATTTTCTAGAATTTCCTTAAAATCTTTAAATTCACATAAGACCTTAGACCTCTTTCTAAGTAAATATGCTCTAGAATGTCTAAAATAACTCAATAAAGAATACATAATATTGAGATTTACTAGAAATTGAAATAGAAAAGTTTGTTTATTTTTAGATGATATTATTGGATTAAACATGATAGCTTCATGCTTATCATGTTTAGATAACGAAAAACCAACTTCAAAAATCTTGATATGTAAGAAAGCAAAAAAACATAAAGATATTTTCTAAAAACAAGAATCAAACTACCATACAAAATAATAATTACAAATGAATTTTGATAGAACCAAATCTTATTTTATTTATCAATTCTAATTATTATTGTCTTAATGAAATTATACATTTATATATACACCATATTAAAATAAATCTTAAACAAAACAATTTTTTATTTTTTTTAAATACATATTTTAATAAAATTGCTTTGATATACTTTTGACTCAAATCTTACTCTCTTAAAGCTCCCTTCATATTTTGAAGAATACGAATTAATTTACTACACTCTAGTTATTAATATATAATTAATACAATTAAAAACATTCACATTGACAAATTATTTTAGGATGTAAACCATCAAATTGATATGTCAATATTCTCTCTGTGATAATGTCGTGCACATTATTTGGATTAAATAATGCATTTCTCATTACCTTCTAAACTTATGCAATTTTTTATGCAGTATGAAGTCAATGTGTTTTCAATATAATTTTGATTAATGTAACTTTAAGGCTGCTTTCCTTTATGCCTTTCTTTAGGCCTGCTTTCCTTCATTCCTTGGAATTTAAGTTGAAAATATTTCTCCGATTGGAATTTATATTTTTTCTATATTGCCATGAAGTTTCTTGACAATGGAATCATTAATTGTTTCAATAACTGTCCTTTTCTATCCACTTGCTAAAAATTCAATTCATACTTAAAATCTCTTTCATAAATATTTTGAATATTTTTATCAAGTTTATTCTTAAATATATCAATAATATATTTTTATATATTCACTTCCCACTTTTCAAAGTATTATTTTTATTTATCTAAATAAAATATTAATATTAATGGTTAGAAAGGTCACCATAAATTCAGGAAGCACCATAGGAACATCTAAGACAACGCATTGGAAGAGAAGATTCGTGGGAGGCAAGCAAGCAGCGAAGGAAGAGAGAACACGCAAATGGCAAATCTCTGCCGTATGAAGATTTTATATTGAATAGATTGTAATATTTTTTGGATATTTTCTTCGAGGTTAAGAAAGAGAAAATACAATGAAAGTCCTTGGAAGCTTTGTGGAAGAGGTTGCCTGGAACAGATCCCACTAGTTGATTACGAGGGGCGATTTTGGTCCATTAATATCTTCAATGTCTTTTAGAATTTATATGCGAGGAGATTACCATGATGTTTCCTGGCAATGAAGCACTTTCAAGAAACTGCTGTTTTTCGTCCACTTCTCACCGTCCAAGACAACCATGAGGGTGGTTTCATTTTGGATGATAAAATTTAATTGAAAAGTTTGGTGCAGTTTGGTCAGGATGAGGTCGGGATCATGCTCTGATAAATTTGACGGAATGGATATACCTCAGTTCTTACCTCTTAGTCGAAGAAGTTTAGTTCAAAAAGACTCGTGCTCTCGTATTGGATAGAAAAAAAAATTGTGGATGACCTCTATCAAAAAAAAAAAAAAAGAATTTGATGCAATTTCACATTCAATGTTTTGTTGTTGGTCACTCATGAACGATTGAGCTTAAACATCACACACTAAGCTTTGACTGCTTAGGTGGATGTGGGCCTATTCCTCCCGCTTAACGTCCATTCCCATCCGTTTCCGTTCAAAAAATAATCTTTGTTTACGTTTGAATTGGAACAGTGTTCCCGTGCAAAACAAAGAGGATGGCTTAAGGTACGCCCATCTACCTCACCACTGAAGTATTTTCAGGCAGCGGACAGAAGACACGGTATCCTCACGATGCAGTCATTGTGAGACACAGGTTTTCATCACGAAAATGGGAGCTTTGGAATAGGTATGGACATCCATCAAAGCAAAACGGAAGGGCAATTATTCTCAAATACATGAACTATTTTGATAGACGTGTATGCAAAATGTGCAAGCATAGACAAGGCATATGAATTGTTTGACTTGATGACTCAAAGAAATCTGGTCTCATGGAATTCTATGATTGCAAGATATGCACAATGTGCGTTTGTTAAAAGGATTTGGAAACTTTCGACCAAACGTGATTGGTTGGGGTAATCCCAGACTCTGCAACCTTTGCCAGAATCCTCCCAACCAATGTGAAAATGGGAGCTTTGTAACAGGGTATGCACATCCATGTCAGGATAAATGGTAGAGGAGTTTTGTCAGATGTAGCTACAACTGCCCTGGTAGACATGTATGCAAAATGTGTAAGCTTAGACAAGGAACGCGAACTGTTTGATAGAATGTTTCCAAGGTTTTTTTGAGAGAATGCCATGATTGCAGGATATGCGAAAAGTGGAAGCATAGACAAAGAACGTGATCTGTTTGACAGAATGCCTCAAAAATATGGTAATATTTGGTAGTATTTGATATAAAGTGTATACAAATATGGTAGTATTTAATAATATATACAAATTTGAGTTTCACAGTATTTATTTGATATGAAGTGTATTGAAACTAGTTATCAACAATAATTTTAGTAACAAATATAACAGAAAAATTACCATTAGAAAATGTGAATGTGTATATAATTTAATATATTCATGCAAACAATTGTTTTCAATTGTTCATTTAAAAATATGTAGTAGTATTTGGTGTCAAATTATAAACTTTTTGAAATTATTTGAAAAATCAGCATTATGTCTCCTACTCACATTAATAAATGTTTTGAGAAACAAAAAAATAGACTTTTGAAGATCTAAAAGCATAGTTTCTACAAATATTTACTATTTTCTTAATTAATAATATTTTTATTTATTTTCTCTATACATGTATGTCATTAGTGCCTAAACATAAGGCTCATTTCTTCCTCAAATAATTTAATTTAATTTTTATTTTTTTTATCTCATACTACAACATAAGGATGTCTTTGCTTCATATAAATTCAACCATTATTATAGAGAAGAAAATCAAGCTACCCATATTCTAGCCAATATGAGAATTGACCAAATTGAGAATACTATGGTCTATGACTCATCTTTGAAGATAAAATATCAAGATTTAAAAATATCATTTTCATAGTGATCACATAGTTTGATTTCATGTATCCTTTCATTAATTGCTAAATTCTATGCAACATTTAAATCTTCTTAGCCAAATGACTCATTTACTTAGCCTACAACTCTACATGGTAAATAATTATGGGAAATTAGTTTTCAAATCCACTTTTCATCTAAAGTTGTTTTGTTTAGCATTTTATTAACTCTATAGTACCACCACAACCTACCTTTCAATCAATAGTAAATGTGAATGATAGTTGTCCATTTATTCACCTCCTATGGTTGATCATTGATACATTCCTATTTATGATCTCTTACTATTTCAATTGTCATCCTACTCCTCTTCTTCTCTACATCCTATTAGAATGGGTGAGATGGAAATAAATAGAATGATTTACATGCTTCCACAAAAACTATAGATATTCATTCTAGGTCTAATCGACTCCACCTGACTAGCATACATTTTCTCTATAGACTAGCCCCATGTTGGAAAGGGCTTTCAATGCTATTTTAGGTGATAATCTTCAAGGTGGAACCAAGATAATTAACTAATTTGGTATCATCTCTAATTTCCTCTCTAACTACATGGACTTGATGTAGAATATAGACTTCCCAAATACAATTGCTTATGGGTACATTCAAGATTTTCTACTACCATTGACTATCTATAGTCAAGTTGCTATTGCCTGTGATGATATAATGGGTGAGCCTCAAACTAGGGGATTTGTTCTCTCATTAAATTCTAAATAATTCTCATGTAGTTTCTTCTGTTTTCAATACTATGTGTACTAGTTTGACTAGTGGATTTCTAGTATTTTTCATGCATTCCTTACACTCTCATAGTGGCTATCATGGGGAGTCTTTGTCAACGAGGATCTTAGAGGTTTTCAGGACACTTGGGTTGCTATTTTGGCATCCTCATCTTTGATCCCCTACTACTTCTTCTTCCTCCATGTCCACTTTGAACTAGATATCTCCTCAAGTAAATACCAATGCTTCAACTTCTTCAATAATTCACCCTCTCTTTCTCAAGCTTGGCCATCTAATCACTATACAATATATTCCTAGTTTCACTTTTATTGATGCATTTATTATCAATGATTTCTCACCTTTTATCTAAACATATACTATTTTTAAAAAATAAATAAAATCATATATGATGACCTAAAGGAGAGAATATTTCTTGAGATGATATCTTTTTTTGAACCTTCTAAATAATTAATGAAAAGTGTCAAGTTTTGAAAAATAACCTAATATTTTTTATTTAAAATTTAAATAAAACATAAAAAATGTTAAAAATTCTACCTTTAATTATTTTACATCAATTCAAAATTTAAAATATATATGCCATTCTCATGTGCTTCAAGTTAAAAATATACACCATATTTTATCACCTAGTTGAATGTCCTTAATTTTAAATCAAGTTTTAGTTAATATAACTCTTGATCCTTAAATGATAATAGTGGAGGTGTTAGAATTTACTATCTTCTTGAAGAATAGTGGTACCACACAATCTTGGAGTAGATTGATAGCTCACTTTAAAATTTTAAAATCTTAGATGAATTAATTATGTAGGGAGATTCTAGGGTTTATACTAGGGCATGTATAAGAAGATATTTGTCCAATCTCTCATCAAATGTAATTCTACTAGAATCTAATATAGGGAACAAGAATTAGTTGATATAAATTGAGCTTAATCCAATATTATGCGGGAATTATAAATTAAAATTCTATTATGCACAAAAATATGGATAGACTATCCCATAAATTATTATGAAATTGGTTAGAAAATCATTAGTTGAGCCTAAGGAATCCTTAAACAAAAAATCCCAACAAAAAATATTAAAGGAAATGAGGAGATATAACTACCCTAAAAAAAAATAGTTGATTAGTTTCCACTAAGATGACTTGCTCTCCTATTTTGGTGGAAATATTAAGGAAACTCCTCTTGAACTAAAAATTAGATGACTAGAATAAAAGTCCAGTGGCTTAAAAGAATATGAGGAAGACCAAAAGGTAAAAGATGAGGAAGCCAAAATATTATTCTCAATAGATTTTTTATCAATGCCATAATAGGAGACACAAAAATCCAAAGTTAACTACAATCCCAAAATAAGAATGGGTTGTAAGATAGTTCAAGAAGTCACAATTGAAGAGATCAAGTCTAGTTCTCAATCTACACTAAATTTTGATAACAAATATCAAAGTAGGGGGAAGCACCCCCACCAATGCAATGACAATATTAACTTGGAACTTTATGGGCCTCAACACCCCTAAAAAAAGTAATGCAAGAACATTCCTAGGTAATGTGGTAATGTGGTAATCTTGAATCATTATGAACAAATGGAACTTTTTAGTTGAGTTCAATTGTTTGTTTGTTTGAAATAGTTGTAGTTAGTAGTATATGATGAAGAGAGCTACCAAATTTCATTAGAGATTAAAACTGGCATAGCTTTGGGAGTAATTTAAGTTATTATTTTTAGTGTCATATTAAAATTTGAGAAGAATTTAATGAGAAAAAAGATAGAAAACTAGTTTGAGAGCATCTATAGGGTGGACAAATATGTATAGTTGGGATTATTTTCATGCATGGAAAGTGATTTAAAGTTTGGACTAATAGAAGATAAGGATTTATTGAACCCTTGAGAAGTGTCAAACACCACACAAAGTCTTCTCCATTACTTAACCCTTTGTATTTGTAAGTATATTATTTTTGGTTTAAGTTAAATACGGTATCCATCTTTATGCTATCTTGTGGCTAATATTGATCAAATTAGATTTTTTATGCTATATATGCTAATATGTTTTGGATTGAATGAAGGTAAGAAAAGAGGTAAAGGAAGAAAAAAATAAGTAGAATGGAAGAAGAGTGAGGCTATGCGGTTTAGGATGGAGATTGTGAGTATAGAATGTTCAATGAGTAGTGAGTATTGATATAATGGTGTCTATAGAAATGGTAGAAAATTTTGGGCTAAGGTGGATGAAGTAGTCACACCCATATAAGATTGGATGGTTGTAGTAGTGAGATAAGATACTATAAAAGAAAAGTATTTGTTGAGGCTCAACATAATAGTATATTTTGATGAGGTGATATGTAAAATTACATCAAGATGGATGTGTTTCATGTATGGTGTAGGTGTATGATGAGAGGGACAACACCTACACCATACAAAAATATGTCTAAATATATGAGTTGATGCCCTTAAGGGTAAGTGAGGGATAATTTTAGAGAAATGCAAGGGTGTGTTGGATAGGAACGATATGCATTGATTCTAAGTATATGTGATATTTTTTGTGTTGCAAGAATTCGCTCTTGGTATCCTTGTGTAGTGCAGTGTAGCGCTCGGGTTCATGATATGGCTTAACCACCTCCCATGGATCTTGTATAAATCTGACAGTTGTAAATTGAGCATTAATAGGTTGATCTTTTGGTGCAACAAAAATTGCTTTGAATAATTGGTATCAAAACCAAGGTCATGGGTTTAAACCCCTCGCTTGCATTAGGGGGGATTATTGCAAGAATTCTCTCTTGTTCTCCTTCTATTGTGCAACACAATGCTTAGGTTTGTGACATGGCTTAATCGCCTCCTGTGAATCTTGTATAAATTTGGCGGTTGTATCAGGCATTAACAAGTCGATCTTTTGGTGCAATGGCAACTGCTTCCAACAATTGGATCGCCAATAAACATTGCAAATGAAAAAGTACCATAGATAAGGGAATATGAGGATAAAATCTTAAGCAAAGGACAAAGTAGAAAAATAATAGGATAATGAGTTTTATTAAGGAACATGCAATAGTAAATAATGTAATATAATAGTTTTTGCAACCAAAAAGGAGGCTAATAGATGTGAGGGATATAGAAGAATATGATGAAATATAGGAAAAATAAATATAGAAGATGATTAATATAATTGAGTGTCAAATACTAATACAAAATCTAGGTATACTTGAAGATGAAGTAACAAGTTGGAATTCCTAGGAAGGGGTAGCTTGTATTGGGAAATGAGGCTCATTTTTTGTCAACTCGAAGTGTGTGCTATAAGACATCCCTAGGTAGTATCCAGTAATCTTGCAGCATTCTAGAAAAGTGGTTTATTTTAGTTATTTGTTTCTCTATTAGTTTGTGGATAGTAGTTTGTGATGAAGAAAATTATTATATTTCATCATAACTTGAAACAAGCTTTCAAAGTTTTGGGATTAGTCTGATTTGTTATTTTTGAGTTTCATGTTAATGTACAACAATAATTACATGACAGAGAAATTGTAAATTGGTACAAGAGTGTCTACCAAGGGGATAGTTGTGAACAATTAGGATTATTTTCATGTGGGGCAAGTTATTTAGAGTTTGCACACCAACACAAGAATTTTTGTAAGGATTTATTGAACAATTGAAAATGAGTGTTGAGCACCATGAGGATGTTTATCCACCACTTAACCACTTAAATTTATAATTTTTTTATTTATAGCTGATCACATGTTACATGTGGTATTGGAATTTATTCCATCTTGTGGCCAACACATATCGTTAGAAAACCCTGTGGATGTTATATATGTTGAATTTTGGATTGAAGTAAAGGTACATGAAGAGGTAAGGGAAGAAGTTGAGAGGTATAACATAATTTGAGTGATACTATGTGGTCTCAAATAAAGATTGTGAATAGAGAACAAGGAGTATGAAGTGGAGTGCAATGCAAAGGGAAATACTAATGTAATAGACTAGTATGTAATTATGAGGTTATATTTTAGTGCAATCTATGTTTGAATTATCATATGTAGTAAGTTTAATAAAATGGTTATGACCTAGCATGTAAGAGAGTCCATTACAAAGAAGTGAGAAGTTGTAATCATCATGATAATCATGTAAGCTTAAATAAATAAGAGTTCATTGTTATTTATGAGATCTTTGGTTTGTGTGTTTATTTTGATGTTAGTCTGGATGGTTGAATAGTCCTTCATTGGAGCCAAGTTTAACCATGACTATATAAAAAAGACACTTAGTAAAGCATTTCTTAGATATATAGAAATGAGACATGATCCTTTTAAAAAAATAGAAATTAATTCTAAAGAGTTAAATAAGCTATGACAACATTATCATGAATGAATTCCTCATATATCCAAGAAAATGGTGCCTCTAATGGTTTAATTTTTTTTAATGAAAATAGGTAGGGTAAACCAAATAACCAATTGGAAACACTTTCAGGTAACTAGCATTGTCTCCAAGTTCTATAAGATTTTATGTTCACCATATATGAACTTAATTGTACCACCCTTAGGAGATAACTATGGGAGATAATTTTCTACATCATAAAACCCATCATAAATTAATTATATATGGTTATCAAATATTTTACTACAATATTGACCTCAAATGACAAATAGGAAGGTATAAGAAAGGCCGCTTAGTTTTTAGTTCCTTTATCTAGATGAATATACTCTTAGATTTAACACCTAGGAATGGAACACTCACATGGACAAACAAAAGGCCAAGTTAATGAAAAAATAGTAAAGATATTAGATATATTTTTTATCTTTCTGAAATGGCTTGAGTATAATGATTCCATAAAATGTATAATAATCATATGTTTGGGTTTAGGTCACTTTTCATTGACTTTACAAATCATGGAAAATCATCTAAACCCCAAATGCATCTTCATCTTTAAAAATATGTAATTTTAAGATCAATCCTTCAAAATTCTTGTCAAACATTGGGGAAGTGAGCTTCTAAAAGTAAGAAGCAACAAGATATATGGTCTAGTAAAAAAAATTTGTAGTCCTAAAATATCCACAAATATTAGAACAATAATATATTTTTTCAAGAATATTATGTTGGAAAGAAAAGGATTGATTTGAAAAAATATTACTATTGTTCCAACATAATATTGGCAAAGGTTGCGGAGTCTGGGTTTACGCCAACCAATCACATTTGGTCAAAATTTTCTAAATCCTTTTCAACAAACTCACATTGTACATATCCTTCAATCATAGCATTCCATGAGACCAGATTTATTTGAGGCATCTATTGTTATCCCTCTCAACATAAGAATACATGAAATCAAACTATGTGATCATTATGAAAATAATATTTTTAAATCTTGATATTTTATCTTCAAAGATGAGTCATAGACCATAGTATTTTCAATTTGGTCAATTCTCATATTGGCTAGAATATGGGTAGCTTGATTTGCTTCTCTATAATAATGGTTGAATTTATATGAAGCAAAAACATCCTCATCTTGTAGTATGAGATAAAAAAATAAAAATTAAATTAAATTATTTGAGAAAGAAATGAGCCTTATGTTTAGGCACTAAGGACATACATGTATAGAGAAAATAAATAAAAATATTATTAATTAAAAAAATAGTAAATATTTGTAAAAACTATGCTTTTAGATCTTCAAAAGTCTATTTTTTTGTTTCTCAAAACATTTATTTATGTGAGTAGAAGGAGACATAATACTGATTTTTCAAATAATTTCAAAAAGTTTATAATTTGACACCAAATACTATTACAGATTTTTAAATGAACAATTGAAAACAATTGTTTGCATGAATATATTAAATTATATACACATTCACATTTTCTAATGGTAATTTTTCTATTATATTTGTTACTAAAATTATTGTTGATAACTAGTTTCAATACACTTCATATCAAATAAATACTGTGAAACTCAAATTTGTATATACTATTAAATACTACCATATTTGTACGCTTTATATCAAATACTACCATATTCTTTGAGGCATTCTGTCAAACAGATCATGTTCTTTGTCTATGCTTCCACTTTTTGCATATCATGGCATTCTGTCAAACAAACCTTGGAGCCATTTTGTCAAACAGTTCGCGTGCCTTGTCTAAGTTTACACATTTTGCATACATGTCTACCAGGGCAGTTGTAGCTACAACATCTGACAAAACTCCTCTGTCGTTTATCCTGACATGGATGTGCATACCCTGTTACAAAGCTCCCATTTTCACATTGGCTAGGAGGATTCTGGCAAAGGTTGCGGAGTCTGGGTTTACCCCAGCCAATCACATTTGGTCGAAAGTTTCCAAATCCTTTTAACAAACGCACATTGTGCATATCCTGCAATCATAGCATTCCATGAGACCAGATTTCTTTGAGGCATCGGGTCAAACAGTTCATATGCCTTGTCTATGCTTGCAAATTTTGCATACACATATACCAGAATAGTTCATGTATCTAAGAATAATTGCCCTTTTGTTCTGCTTTGATGGTTGTCCATACATGTTCCAAAGCTCCCATTTTCGTGATGAAAACCTGTGTCTCACAATGACTGCATTGTGAGGATACCGTGTCTTCTTTCTGTTGCTTGAAAGCACCTCAGTGGTGAGGTAGATGGGCGTACCTTATGCCATCCTCTTTGTTTCGCGTGGGAACACTGTTCCAATTCAAACGTAAACGGAGATTATTTTTTGAACGGAAATGGATGGGAATGGACGTTAAGCGGGAGGAATGGACCCACATCCACCTAAGCAGTCAAAACTTAGTGTGTGATGTTTAAGCCCAGTATTTGTAAAATCTCAACCAAAGACAGACGCACAACAGAAAGCTACAGGTTTGTTTTTTATTCATTCATTTATAATAAAAAAAATTTACATCATGCCTCGATAGACTTCTTCCTCAGACTTCTTTATTCTCATTACAGGCTATATTACAAACATCAAGAAGCCTGTCTTTTATAGAGCTTGTAGCCCCTTAAAATAAACTATAACTCACAACAACAATAAAGTAGAGACAACTATTAAAACAAATCTCTTAACATGCACATTTCCATGCATTTCAAGCATAGTTTTAAAGCAACAGTTAAACTTTACTGCATGCATGCTTGGCATCACTTTTTCAATACAATGGGCATTTGGAATGATAATTTTATTTTTATTTATTTTTAATCTATGGATTTTAGCCATTCAATTTTATTTGGGAAACCTTGCAAACCATTTCAAAGAAGTTATTTGGTATGATCTATGTTTTAGTCATTGTCTTTTTTATTTGGTGGAATTGTCTAATTCAACAAGAGGGAAACCCCTAGTTCTATTAAGAGTTTTGAAGGCAAGCACCTGTTTAAAAAGGGAATTCAAGTGTTTCGGGATTTATTGAAATCAATTATTTTCAATTGAAAGTTTTGGCAGCAATTTCAATTCTAGTTCAATCTAGCCTCTTCTACCAAACAACTCTAGGAAAATTCACCACCAATAATTCTCTGAATCCAATGGCTCTAGGAAAACTCACCACCACAATTCACCACAGGAAAATTCAAAACTTTGAATTCTTTTTTGCAGAAGAATAATCTGATTTATGAGAATAAAACTGCTGTGAATTGTTGGTGGTGAATTTATTTTAGGTGAATTTGTCATGGCAGCGAATTTTCTTCTCATGGTGAATTTTTGGTGGTGAATTTTTCAACAGTGAATTGTTGGCATTGAATTTGCCTAATGTTGAATCCAACATCTTGTTACTCTTGAACTATATTGCCTATTGTCCTCCCCTTACAATACTAAATTTTTGAAATATTGGAGATGGTCTAATAAGCCCAACATCTACTACTTTCCCTTAAAACTATTTATAGACAACATCTCCTTTCAATCTTGCTCTCGCCTCATCTCAATGTTGAGTGAAATTACAAATTCAGCCACAAAATGGAATGAGTTCAACCTATAAATTTAAAAGTCCAAAGTTGATGCCCAATCTTAACTTTTGGTGTGTAAAATCCTTCATGTCAAGTTACCCATCAGTTTACATCTCAAATTCTTATACCCAACATCAGCATGTCTTTTTTGTGCTAAATATTAATTCATAAAGCATTCTTTTTGTCTTTTCCAAATCATGCCCACAACCTTTAACGCTCCCTTTTCACCTTGCTTCTTGCTATTTGTTGACATACCTAATCATTGAAAACTACACTTCTTGATATCTCCCCTCTTCACAATATTCTCACTCAATCCTTAGGTAGGTCATCTTCAAATTCATTTGAAAGATTCATTATTTGTTATTTTCTTTGGCACCTCATTATCCCTTCAAATTGAAACTTAAATGAATTTTTGGAATCTATAACTACAAATTACGAATTTTTGAGCAGTTCAAAAATAAGTACAAACTGACAATGATATTAAAAGAATTTTTTTAATTTTAAAGCACAACTCTAGTTGCTTGAAGGTGTACTAATCTAAAAAAGGTGGTTTTAATTTTACCAAATTCTCATTATTATTTTGTAGATTTTTCCTTTGTAGCCCCTTGGAAGGGTTTTGCTCCACTTACCTACTAATTGAAGGTTTCTAACTCAAGATTTAGTTTGTACTAAATGACACTTTTATTGGATATGTTTATTGTTATACAATTTTTTATTTATAATCCTAATAATTTGTATTATAATGTATTGACTGCTTGTAAAGTGAAGATGTAAGATATTTTTAGAATTTTGCTTATCTATCCTTTTGAGATGTTTGTGTTTGGTCATTTGGGGTGGTAGTAGTTTCCCATGTTAATTATCTCTATTTTTTCCTTCTTATTCTTGTAGTTGATTTCTTCAACTAGTATTGTAATTTTATTTTATTTTTGTAATGTAATAAATATATATATATAATTAGAAATTCTAAATGGTTAGTTTCATCTTTTTATTAAATTGTTTAAAATATTAATATTAGTAAGTATATTTTAATTGGTTGTAGTTTTTAATATGTAAATTTTGTTAAAGAAAAAATTCATAGGCAATTTATGTAATAACTCAAATCGAATAATACAAAAATTACCATTGTTTTTTTTTCTTCCTTGATTATTATTTTAATGTGTTCATTCCCTTGCATACTCAGGTACTTCTATCCATACTGGTTAAGCATCCATCTATTTGGGCAAGCATCTAACCATACAGGTTACGCATTTGTCCATACTGGACACGAATTCATCTATCCATCTGGGATAGGCATCTACCCAAACGAGGTAGGCATTTATCCATAAAGGATAGGAATGTGCTCTGCCCAAGGACTTATACTCATCGAGACCAACTGGGTCCTAAGTCACTCACTAAAGGTTACACTTCCCTTGGAAGTGCACCAAGATCGTTGTCCTTAGGAGTGTGTAAAAATAAATATGTAGCTTGATTCCCACCTTGGAATTTGGCCTAAGGCCTCGGGGAGTCAAGAAAATCCATCCAAGATTCCTTCTAAGTATACAAAGAATGTATTTTATCTTATCTTTATGTTAGATAGTTTTAGCCCTTTTTTGTCTAAGAAAATCTCTTCAATTATTAAATTATACTTTTAATTTATCATTATCTTAAATTTTCCCTAAACCCCATCCCAAAATGCCTGAGGTACTGGGAGCATCCTTCGTTTTCCAAACTATCTATGTATACCTTGCTTCCAAATGAGATCAAGGCGTAAAATATGTAGGTCTATTTTCTAATCTAAGTTTGATGTGAATTGTTGTGTGGATACATAGCACTTTCTAGGGCCCCTTTTTCCCAAACAATTCCTCTGTGACTACTACCCATGAAGGGAAGCAATACAAAAATAAGTAAATAGTCTCCATGACTATTACTTGTTTCCTAAACATCTAAAACCTAGTTCCTAAAATAACATCTCCTTTGAACTCGTTTGCGATACAATTATCTTTTAATTAACATAAAATTATTAAATGAATTCCATTGAATCCTATAAAGGGGTTTACTAGTTTTGAACTATTGTATTTTTGTTCATTTGAAATTATCTAATTAGATTATCGATCCAAGAGAGATTACCCATCTCTTTCATTTTATTAACATGGTGTTCCTTATTTTTCACTAGTGATTTAAAGGGATGGTGCCACAAATGTCATTGTTGTAGTTGTGTTAGGCTATGGATGCAATAGCTCAAGCATGACAACATTACCCATAAATGTGAGCCAAAGGCACTATTGATATCAAGCGTTGTTAGTTTTAGTTTCAAATATTGTTTAAAGTTTTCTATCTAACACAAAATAAAAATCATACATAAAAATACATGTTGAAAGTAAATAAAGGATAATTAATTTTATATATAGATAAACTTATCTAATTCTATTTTCCTTTGAAAAATAATCACTTTTTGGAAATAAGCTAAACTAATATTAATTGGTAAAATTATAATAAACTCGAACTACCTTTCTAAACTCATTTCCTTATTTAACCATACCAAATATAAAATTAACTAATAGATTCTATCTTTGCAAATATTTGAAAAATTAAAAATCTACAAGAATTGCAAACATTACTTGGATAACTTAAACTATCTAAAATACTTTGAAATTATTCTACAAATAAATACACATTTCTTTCAAAATAACTAAAACTACTAAAGTATTTCAAGAACTACTTGTGCATTATTTTGCAAATTTATTCGCCAAAAAGTGTAGCATTTGACACTTTTTGCTCATTTGGACCCGTGCCTATGGATTTTGGACCTTTTTCAACCTCTTTTTACCCCTTTCCAAGCCATGTGCCAAGGTGTTGTAGGTTTTTGTAAGATATTTGCACACTTTCCCAAGCTTGTCTTCACCAAATCAACCCTTTATCATGCTATAATGACCCCTTAATACCCATATAAATCCTATATTAATATGTTTTCATGAGACAATCCCGACAAACATCATTTACCACATGATAATCTTCGACAACTAATGAAAATTTTCTAGGTGTACTAGGTCGCCACATTGGGCGACCTAGTCCCATGTGGCTTAAAAATAAAATTTAACCTAATTTCTTTCGAGATTTGTCTCTAAAACCTTAAGGTTGGCTTGTATGGTGTTACTTCAGGAAAATTAGGGCATAACTTATATAAATAAGCCTAAAAACCCTAATTTCTCATAAGAGACACACATTATGCATCACTTAACTCACACTCCTCTAATCTCTCATCCCTCCTTCTCAAGCAAGCTAGGGTTTGAGCATTCTAAGTCAACAAGATATCTTTTCTAAAGCATTCAAGGGCTGATTGTTGCAACAACACAAGATCTCTCATCATGGAAAGGTAACTTACTCCATTACTCCATTGTTTCATGTTTCGTTATATTGTTTCTATTCATTTTGGTTTAGTTACCTAAAAGGGGTTTGACCAAGGCAAACCCCTAATCCCTAACAATCAACATTTTTCTCCTTCTCTCCTTGTGTGTTTGCAGATTTAGGTACATTGAATATATTTGAATAATTTAAAGACTTTTTGAAGACCTCTCCTTGATTGCAAAATCCAAACATCCGCCAAAATTTACTTTTAGGCCTGAATATCATAGTTTCAAAAGCGAACAACTATGAAGAACCAAGGTGCAAACCGGGGGCTTTTGTTTCCCCTTCAGAAACTCCAAAAATCTTGAAGAGTACTAAGTCACCAAAAATGGAAACCTAGTCCCACTGGATAGGTCTTTCTATAAGCTCCAAACTAGTTTTCTCAAATCTAGGACTAGGTCACCTAGATTGGCACAAGTGTCCATTTCAACTTCTGCAAAATTTTCATCAGTATTTCAAACCTCCACTAGATCCTTCTTCAAATTCCAAGTGCACACATTCTATCTCCTTCATTCTTATTTAGTTTATTGTACATTCTTAGGTCATTTTGTATATGTCTGCATATCATTGTGTGGTTTCCAGCACTTTACATTTCTATAGTTTAGCATTCATTAATCATTGCATTTCCAATTTGCTACATTTAGGGCATCTTACACACATCACATATCAACCCCCAATTATTATTTGAATGAACCCTAAAGTGAAAAGGTGTGAAAGAAAGACCTCTTTCCTCTTAGGTGCAAAACCCTAGAGGTGCAAGAGTGCATCTTTCTCATCTTCATTTTTTGTGGTTCATTTTGGTGAACCCGACATTCATGCACCCTTCCTTTCTGGTTAATATTCCTTCTTCATCCTATAATTAGCTTGCATTGCATGTTGCATTAGTGAAGTTGCATCCTAGGGTTTCAAATTTTGCATTAGTGAAAAGTGCATATAGGTTGCATCTTTTGCATCTTAGAATATTAATCATCTTTCAAAATTTACATTTTTATGTTAGGCCTACAACACGCCATACATAAACCACCTGAATCAATCCAAAACATCTAAAAAGATTCAAAAATAAAAATTTCCAGGAGGACTAAGTCAAACCTTGGGCAACCTAGTCCCTTTAGGCCCCTGAAACTGCCTTGTATAGAGCTGAAAAACCTTGTTTTTAAGTTTATGTTTTGTGATGGTATCTATATGTATCAATAGGTTGTGTTTTTGTTACATGTATTTCATTAACAATAGCTTAATTTAGCTCATTTCATGCATTGTACATTTTCAATTTTGCATTTATATAATTTCATTTTCAGATCATTGATAGTGTAATCAGCAAATTGCCTTTTATGCAATCTGAAAATTGCATTTCATTTTCAATCTTTACATTGCATTGTAAATTCTTCAAACATGTTCGTTTCAATTTTTTTCCAAAATTGCCAAGCAAAATTTAGTAAATAAACATGCTACTTAGTTATTTAATACATTCCCCACTTATGAGATTCTAGCGAATGAAAAAGTTAATAATTGTCTTGAACCTACACTACATTCTATCTCTCCTATTTGTGAGGATGATGTGTTAGAAGCAAATACAAACATAGGCAATCATGATGATCATAATCTTTCCTCTCTTGATACATCTCCTTCTAGTGACGAAGGTATCTTGCTACAAGAAGGTACAATCATTGAGCATCATGAAGGTACTATTGGAGTTTTTTATTTAGTCTCCAGATATATTGTCTAGTCGTTGATGTACTTCCCACATTGATGAAACACGTTAAAAATCCTTATATATTGTAAGTGGAGGGAGTGAAACTCTCATATTTTACTAGACAACACATATTCCATCTAAAAGACTATATCTTCACCTTGCTTCAATCAATTGTATTTATTTAACTAAAAATTTAATTTAATTTTTTAATCTCATTTAATGAAAGTGTTTTTTGGATCTACGAGATCTATAACAAAAATAACTTATTCGACCTATGGAATAATAAATTGGTTGTATTGATCCTCTCAAATCTCCCCTCAATCTTTACATATAAAAATTCTTAAAAAATAATAAACAGGATAGTGCAAATCCTTTCCTTGCCATCAACCTTCTCCAAGTTGGTATCACATATCATTCTTGAATTTTTTGGTGATCATGTTCACATTCTTTCCTTTGCTACTCACTGAATAAGATAATATTTTAAAGAACGAACAATTCCTTCTTACTATATTGCATTTTTATTCCTTGCAAATCCATTCAACATCTATGTGGTTTATCCTAATAAGATACCATCTTCATCAATTCTTTGTATGGTGAACAAATTATGAATGGGATTCCTATTTTGTGATGATTCAAAGAGATTTTGAATGCACACTAGAGAGATGGATTGCCTAATATTCATATATAGCATCCAAAAGGGATGGTTTTTCTTAATATTCAATTATGGCCTTATCTACTATCAATAGATTTTCTATTTACTTGGATGCAAATTTCTTGACTTCCCATAATTACATTGATAGGACTTATTTTCTTGAGAAGAGTCGAAACTTAAACCATCCTATCACTTGATATTTGGCCATCTTTCACATCAATTGTCAAATTTGTTTAGTTCAAGTAAATCATATTATTTTACTTCATCAAAGTAACCATGCACCACATTCTTTACTGAATACAAATAGTATTATTAACTACATCTTTTGAAATTTTGCTTCTCTTTCAATATAATGACTCAATCCTACTTTACTTGAAAAAACCAAGGGTTGTTAATGTTCATGATCAGATAGGACATGAATCTAGGATTTTCTATTAGCATGCTATGTTGTTACACCCTTAGTTACTCTCTTATCATTATATTAATGCAAGGTTATGGAGTAGCCAATATCTTACACCTGTAATCTTTGAGTAATTAACCATAATCCTAGACTAGCTAATTTCAACACTAGTTCCATTAGTACTACAAAGGAAACGCAGCCAAATTATGTTAGTCTTAAGAAGAGGCTAGGTATTTCATTCTAAGGTATTAGTGTTGACTTTATTGTTTGATTGTATTAAACTTCTTTTTTACAGATAATTATTTTTTATGTATATTTGTTTTCATTAAATTTGTATCATTACGAAGTTATAAAATAAAGTTGATAGCAGAAAAAATCTCTACATAAATTGAATAGGAGAGACATGTATATAAAATTTAACAATTGTAGAATATGTACAAATAAATGCAAAGCTTGAATCGATATGTTCACAATACAAGATTTGATAATGCATCAATAAGGTTGAGTAATATAAGAAAAAACAAAACAAGTTTAATTTTTTTTGAAAAATAAACTAGAAATGGAAATCATTTGCTAAATGGCCTAACAATTGATCACATGTACTAAACAAATCTATCTAAAAAATAGATCAATATTTAATATTTTCCCTAATCGACCCAAACATCTTAGGTGTACCCATTGCACACCAAGGTGCGATTGATAGTTATATAGGGGAGAGGATCCGATACATACACACCCAAAATCGCATGGTCCTATTGGCAGGCCATGTGGACCAATAGCATTTAAAAAAAAAACATTATGCAAAAACAAATATTAAACAATAAAAAAAATCATTTTATTATTTTTTTAATATTTTGCCATGTGGAAGGTCAAAATTTGTCCACGACTTTAAAAAAATACAAAAATGACCCATCAATCGATACATAGGCACCTCACCTACCACTACCTATGTGGCTCGGCATCTGAAGCTGACAACCTTGCCACATCAACTTCTCCCAGTCTGCCGCCCTAAGAATCCACTACATCGGCGCATTTATCACTCGCCAACACTTCCTATTCCTATCAATTGTGGGGGTTAATTGATGTAACCTCTCCTAAGCTCCATGCCTCCCCACATTTATTTTGAGCTTAACTGCATTGAATGCTCCTAGTGCCTCACTCTTCTTGCCATGTTTTCAACCTTTCATTCTAGCAAGTAAACATTCCTTCTTCACTTGCACGCTAGTACTTTCCCGTTTCATTGTCTACAACCTCCTTCTATTCACCACAACCCATGATGCTCAAAGACCATATCGTGTTTGGGTAGAAGCCGATACAGAGATGGGTAAACGCCAATTACCGAATGTTACTAGTGGCTCCACTTTCGCCATGCAAGCAATGAACAGGTTCCTCACCGCCATGAATAGGTTCCTCGCCGCCATGGTCACCACAGGCAACAAACGGGTTCATCACGTGTTCAACCCAGGTGAGCTTGCTCATTAAGGCTCACCATTATTCAGTTGTTTGAGTTTGATTTACAATTTATATTTGTTTTATTGGTTTTTTGGTGTTGTAGATATTGTTTGTTTTGTTGAAGTTTAGTGTTTATGAACATTATCCTATTTGTGTTCATAAACATACTAAATATTTAGAAATTAATCTTTTTTTCAAGCATCACTCTGTTTATATAATAGATAATAATGCAATTGGTTGTTTCCCCGCCATTTGAATTTTTGGGGTTGTTTTCTTCTTTCATTAATAATAATGTTCGTTGTTTACATGCCATAGATGAAGTTGTATTTATCTTTATATGGGTTTTGCTCTGTAGGGTTTATATTGCAAATATTACACTCATATTTTGGCATTTCTCTTTCAGTAGGGTTTATTTTGAATATATAGCACACATAGTTTAGCATTTATGTTTCCCTAGGGTTTATTTTGCAAATTTAACAGTCATAATTTTACCATTTTTGTTTCATAGGTTTTGCATTATCATACTCTACTTATCCTATTCTTTCTCATAGGTTCTCCATTATCATTGACTCTGGTTATCCTATTCTCATAGGTTTTGCATTGTCATTGACTTTGCATATCGTATTCTCATAGGTTTTGCATTATCATTGCCTCTGCTTATCATAATCTCATAGGTTTTGCATTATCATTCACTCTGCTTATCGTTTTCTCATAGGTTTTGCATTATCATTCACTTTTCTTATCATATTCTCATACGTTCTGCATTATCATCGACTTTGCTTATCATAATCTCACAGGTTCTACATTATCATTCACTCTGCTTATCATTTTCTCATAGGTTCTTCATTATCATTCACTTTGCTTATCATATTCTCATACGTATGCATTATCATTGAGTTAGGTTGTGTTCTTTGTTTCATTAACGAAAAAAATCATGTGGGTTAATCTTTTTTTAGGTTTTTCTTCATCTTTTCAGTCACTTAAAAAATTTATGTTGTTTTTGTGCCATAGATAAATATGTTGGTGTTATTTATATTGCAAATATTACACTCATAGTTTACAATTTATGTTTCATATGTTATGCATTATCATTCACTCTTCTTATCGTAATCTCACAAGTTATGCATTATCATTCACTCTCCTTATTGTTTTCTCATAGGTTTTGCATTATCATTGATTATGCTTTTCCTATTCTCATAGGTTTTGTATTATCATTGACTCCGCTTATCGTATTATCATAGGTCATTATCATTGAGTTAGGTTTTTTTTCTCTGTTTCATTAACCAAAAAAAAAATGTGGGTTAATCTTTTTTTAGGTTTTACTTCATCTTTTCAGTCACTTAATAAATTTTTGTTGTTTCTATGCCATAGATAAATATGTTGGTGTTATTTATTTTGGGTTATGCTCCATCAATTCAGTCATATACATATGTGATAATTGTTATACTCTTATTGTTTTCCATTCATAAGCTTTATATTGTTCTTCATTACAGCCATTATAGTCATGGGTTAATATTCACGTTTTGATTAATGTTGTTGAGTACCATTTCTATGTGCCATTGATAAAATTGTGGGTTTAGATTTTTTATACGTGTTGCTTCATTCATTCATTATTTCTATTCTCTTTAGGTGACATTCATTAAATTGGGGGTGTTATGTTTCCAAATTATTAGGATTCATCAATTCAGACATGCAATTATTGAATTTTTTTTGTTTGCATTACAAAAATTTGGGGGTCTTGTTTTTTCATAGGATCTGCCTGATTACGTAGGGGAGAGGAGCCAATACGTACACACCCAAAATCACATAGTCCACATGGCAAGCCACGTGGACCAATAACATTTAAAGAAAAACCCATTTATATAAAATGAATACCCAAATTCATCATGGTTAGTCTTCATTGATAAATATAAGGGTGTTATGATTATCATATGTGCTACTTCAATAAATTTGTAATGCAAATGTTTCTATCTTTTCTTAGGTGCCATTGTCTATTTTGGGGGTGTTATCTTTTGCATAGGTTATTTTCCATCATATCAGTCATCCAATTATTGTACCTTATTTTCGTGTCTTGGAAATATATGGGGGTGTTCTAATTTTTTTAGGTTATGCTTCATCAGATTAGTCATGCATATATTGTACCTTTACATAGACATATATATATTAAATGCACATTTAATTGTTTATATATATGTATATGCATATGTATAGACTATGTATAGACATATACATAAACATATGTATATGTATATGAGATATTAAATGCACACATAATTGTAATTATTTTGAAACAAAACAATTACATGCTGACAACCAAACATGATGAAGTGTATCCAACTTGTATATGCTTAAGGTCTTTGCATCTTATTTATATATATATGCATATGTATAGACATATACATATGTTTATGTTTATGTATATGTATATACATATGTATATGCATATGAATATGTCTATATATTTATGTATATGTATATGTGTATATACATATACATATACTACTTTCATAACATCCTACATATTTTTCAAGCCAACTTACATCCAATGCTCGTAATGCCTCACACACTTGTCAACTTGACAGCCTTTCATTCTACCAACTTCTTGTTTTTTCTTCACAATAATGGCAATGTTTGTGTGTGTATGTGTTTTTGTATGTCTATGTCTATGTGTATGTGTATGTGTATGTGTATGTGTATGTGTATGTGTATGTGTATGTGTATGTGTATGTGTATGTGTATGTGTATGTGTATGTGTATGTATATGTGTATGTGTATGTGTATGTATATGTATTTGTATATGTAAATGTGTATGTGTGGATGTGTATGTCTATATGTAAATGTGTGTGTGTATAGATGTGTGAAGAGGTCTTAAGTGGACAACCTTGTCACATCTACTTCTCTCAGTTAGCCACCCTAACACTCCACTACGTCACATTTATCACTCACTCCCTCTTCTTATACTTCTCTACAATCGTGTTTAATTCACTTATGTTTATGTCTATGTCTATGTCTATGTCTATGTATATGTATATGTGTATTTCTATGTGTATGCCTCATAAATTCAAACCTGCAACAATTGTATCTTTTGTATGTGCCATTGATTAATTTGGAGGTGTCCTCAACTTTATATGATGTGCACCTATACACCAGTCCTCCATAATTTAAAAAATAATTCATCCATAAATAGGCACGATGACATCAAACATAAATCAGATTTAAAATGCACACTTAATAACATTCATTTCAAAACAAAACAAGTACACGAAGGTAGCCAAACATGATGAAGTGTATCTAACTTTTATCTAACATATAGCAAGTACCATTTTGACATGGAATCTAAACACCCCAAACATTAACACATGCACCCTTCCCCGTAAACTAGTAAACCCAACTGTTGCACCAATGCAGGCGTCACTTTCACATTAATCACAACTACACAACGTAAACAAGGTGCCAAGTCAACACACATCAAACCCATCTCACCCATCTTTGAGCGACTGCCAAACCCATTACAACCATGTTTCCCATCACAGCATAACTAAACCAACAAGTAAATGCATCTACATGTCTAATCAATCATGATACCTACAACACATATCAGCACCAATTTGTCCCATCTCGCCAAGTATGGTGCAAACGTAGTAGTGGTGAATTCTAAAATCCCATCTACTTCCATTTTTACAAGTTGTAAGGCACCCATTATTAAATACAAAATTATGGAAACAATTGCAAACAATACACCAAAATAATCAACAAAATAATTAATGGCCGAAATCAATCAGATTCAAATAATTCCCAATTCAAATAGCCATGAAAACCTTCAAGTATTCACATTTATTACCATAGATCAATATTGAGCACTAAAACTTTATTACAATATGTATTTAAGGGACCTGGTTTTCCCAAGGCCTTTCATGGTTGCCTATGTAGCACTTCATAGTTGAAAGGTCCAATTGTGGATAAAGTGCAACATAGATTACCATAGCTTTGTATTTGAATGACTTAGGGGACCTGGTTTTGTGAAGGCTTGTCATGGTCACCTATGCAGCACTTCACAATTAGAATGGAGTTGTGGACCTGTGCAACATAGGTTGCCATCAAACGAGCATTCATAAAATCAAGTCTCCCTAAACCATTACATGTTGTAACAATTGCACATACTCTGACACTGCAAATTGTGTTTAATATTTGTATGGTTGGAATTTACAATTATTTTCATGGTTCAAACATGAAGCTCTACTATTCAATTAGTTTTTGGGGGGTTCTCTTTTGCATAGGTTATCCTTCATGAAAACAGCCCTACAATAATTATATCAATTTTAGGTGTCTTTGATTAAGTGTAAGTGTGTTCTATTTTATAGGTGCTTTGATTCATTTGGGGGTGTTATTTTTTTAATAGGTTAGGGTGCATCAATTGAATCATGAAACTATTGTAGCTTTGTATTTGAATGGCTTAGGGGACTTGGTTTTGTGAAGGTTTGTCGTGGTTACCTATGCAACACTTCACAATTCGAATGGAGTTGTGGACCCATGCAGCATAGGTTGCCATCAAATGAGCATTCATGAAATCAAGTCTCCCTAAAACATGTCTCTATTGTTTAGTTGACTGAATTGATGAAGCAGAACCTATATGTATATTTGTACATCTATGTTTTATGTATATACATGTGTGGATGTGGATGTGTATGTGTATGTATATAGATTTGCTTACATGCACAACCTATGAAAAAGAGAACCCCAAATTTATCTATGACATCGAAACAACCAACAGTATTATTTGTTACTGCAATGACAAATTGCAACATTGCTTATATGCATTCATTTGAAAAATTGAACAGCCCCAAATTTATCTATGACACATAAACAACATACAATGTTATGTATATGTATATGTATATGTATATGTGTATGTGTATGTGTATGCGTATACGTATTTATATGTATACATCTATGTATATTTGTGTATACATGTATATATATTTACATATACATATATGTATATATATAGAATTGCTTACATGTAGAACCTATGAAAAAAGAGAACAACCGCAGGTTTATGAATGGTATCAAAACAACCGGCTATATTTTTTGTTACAGAAATGAAAAATTGCAGCATTGAATGAATGGAATCATAGTAGAATAATATATATGCATTCATTTACATTGAATTAAAGATGAAGCATCACCTATGAAAAATTAAACACCCCAAAATTCATCAATGGCACCTGAAAAAGGTAGAATAGTTGCACAACTTAATTGTATACGAGTATGTATATGTGTATGTGTATGTGTATGTCTATTGGTATGTATATGTATGCATATGCATATGTATATGCATATACATATGTATATGTATGTGTATGTATGCATATATATATACATATGCATATGTATATGTATGTGTATGTAGGCATATATATATACATATGTATATGTATATGTATGTGTATATGCATATGTATGTGGAACCCGTTCATGGCGGTGAGGAACCTATTTGTTGCTTGCATAGCGGAAGTGGAGCCGCTGGTAACGTTTAGTAACTGGTGTGTACCTATCTTCTAATCAGCTTCTACCAAAATATGAACCGGTCTCCGAGCATCACAAGTTGTGGTAAAGGTTTTAAGGTTGCAGATGATGAACTGAGAAAGTAGTGGCCTGGAAGTGAAGAAAATATGATAACTTGCTAGAATGAAAGGCTAAAAAGTTGGCGACAAGAGCGAGGAACTAGGGAGCATTCAATGTAGGTTGGCTCGGAAAATATGTATGTATATGTGTATTGTAGACATGGAAAATGTACAAGTTCATTCTGGCACACTTGATCTCGATTACTAACAATGTTTCCTCTTAAATCACATTCTCAACATTTCATCACTTTCTATATTTTAATTCAATAAATCACTATTTATTGGATTAAGTCTTCCTCTTTCAAATGATTAAATTAATCAATTAATTTAATTAACCATTGCTTGTCTATTTAATTAAATAAATTATTTTATTTAATTAAAATCTCTGAAGTCCTCCTATTAAACTAAATAAATTAAAACCTTATTTGATTTAATCTAACATATTCCTTCTTGATTAAATAAATCAAATCATTTATTTAATAAATCATTTCCTCTCAATTCTTGACTTAAATCAATTCATAAATCTAAGTCTAAAATTGTCACATCACCTAATTCTTCATTAAATTAATCAAAACATTGATTAAGTTAATCTTTCTCATTAAAAGCCTCTAGAGAATGCAAGTTGCACAAGAAATCAATTACTTTTATTTATTAATTCTTCTATTTTCTTTCACAAAGCATCAAAAAGGAATATTCCCTCATTTGAATTCAAAAAGGCCAAGTGGACTTGGTCCTTCCAACAAGGCATTTAATGCCTCTTACATGTCCTTGACCTTGAGCCAAGTGACATTAAATTCATTTCTCTTCCCCCTTCAACATGTCAACTCACCATTTCAAATTCAAATTTATGCATTTATCATGCACATTGGCCAAAATGTGCTCATTCCTCATCCAATCACATGTGGACAAATGGCACAATGCCATTGGATTATCCTTTGTCCCACATTGCTCAATCTTGCTCACTTCTTCCAAATAGAAGTCTATAAATTGGAGACCTCTCCTCTCAATCTTCATCCACAATTCACATGCAAAGTTACTCTCTTCAATTGAGAACTAATTTTGCCCATTGCATCCAAGCATACCTCACATTTTCATATTTGCACCAAGGTTATGCTCAAATCTCTTTGGAGATTTGACCATTTCTTCATCAATCTACATTGCAACCATAGGAATTGGGAAAGGGCCAATTGCAACACCTCATTGGCACCAATTCCCCCATAAAATCATCAATCTATTGGCTTAATTAGGATTTAGTTTAGTTTCTTATTTTATGTTCTTCATTTTCCTAATTTTAGTTTGAATAGGTGGATTTCATGGGGAATCCTTCACTCTTTGCATGCATTTTGATATAACACTAACAATGTTTGTCGTCTTTGTGCATTTACAGGTTTAGGGGTTCACATTTTGGCGCTAGAAGGAGGGCATGAATCGAAAAATTCACTCACGTTTTTGAAATTCTGCGGTTTCTAACGTTTTCTTCTAGATGCAGGCAAACTAGCCCGTGCGGCGCTATATCGCGCCGCTTTCAGCTCCACAGCGCAATACTTCGCCGCTTCCAGAACCGCGGCTCCATATTCACCCACGGTTGAATCCTCTAAACACCACCGCGGATTCCCGCCTGTCATTTTTTAAAAATTCCTAAGTCAACCGTCCAGGTCCTAACTCCGCCACTTTCACCACCACGGCTCTATTTTGCACCGCGCCTTCTCCAAACTCCACTGAGTCACCTTTCCTGCCTAAAAATTTCAAATTCTCAAACCAGGCCACTTACAAACTGCACCGCGGGCCTCTGTCGCACTGCTTTTGCGCTCTCTGCCTCTACAGAGCGTCGCCCAAAGTCACCCGCGCGGCGCTATATCACCGCCTTTCTCCCAAACTCCGTCGCTTCTCCAAACTCCACCGCTTTTTCAAACTTCACCACGGGAAGACAGTAAAATTTTAAATTGACATGTGCTTTATAAATTTGGGATTTTTCTAACCTCTAATCTAATTTCCTGTCTTTATTGCTCTCTATTTTTCTGTTATTTTATAGGTTGGAGCAAAGGAAGAAGTCATCATGATATCATGTGCACCAAGCCAAAGTTTTTTTAAACACTAAAGTGTTCTTTAACACTCTTTAAGAAATTTGTTAGAAAAATATTTGACCTTAGGGACACTAATTTTAATTTGGGTTTTAAAAAAAGAAAAATCCAATTTTTCATGACACCATGCTTGCTTTGTACAAAGTGTTTTTAAACACTAAATTGTTCTTCAACACTCTTTGAGAAATTTGTTAAAAATCTTTGATCTTAGGACACTAAATTTTCATTGGGCTCTAAAAAGAACAATCAAATTTTATTTTCAAAAGTTGCCAAGGGGCTAAAAAGAACTTTAGGCAAATGCACTAGATTTGGTTTGAAAGGTAACAATTGAACAAGGCAAACTCACACTTCATTTTGGTGCTTAAAAGGAAGTCATCATTGCTTTGATGTTTAAAATGAACCAATGTTTTCCATGTTTTGCAATCTTTTTTACAAATTAATATTATCTAAAATGTGTATGCGCTTCTCTCGTGCTTCATTGCGATCTTGAGAATTAAAAACATTTTGGTAATATTAAGTTGTTAAAAAGATTGCCTCCACATTTCAATTTGGGCATTTAAAAATGAACAAAACATGCGAGTGTGAATAAAACTTATTGCGAGTGTTCTCCTTTTATTTTTAAACAAAATTCGATCGAACTACAAATAATGTTTGTTCGCTATTGTTTATCTTAGAGGGCCTACCTTGTGGGAAAAAGTAATCACCCAAGGGAACGACCCAACCGGGAACACACTAAAGCCAAACGACTTCCAACTGGTATATAAGTGTGGATTCTTGAGGAAAGTTCAAGAGTCACGAGGATTATTCCGATGAGATGGACAACAATGGACTCTCGCCGATGTTGGATAATCCCCCATGAACGGAATGCCCAAATTAGAACCCCTTGTTTAGAAAAAGGCCAAAACCTTGTCTATCTTGTTGGTGCAAAAGGTTATTTCCTTTGAAGTCGCCCCACATTATACATGCGGTCTTGTTGTGGAAATGGAAAGTATGCCATGGGAGATTCATGGGTACTAATGGTTGGTTGACTCGAATAAGTGAGTGTTGTGGAGGGGAGCCAGTCTGGTCAAGCATTTATCCATTCGCACAAGATATGCGCAGCTGGATTTATCCAAGTGGGAACCCAACAAGATATTGCCTCATCATCCTAGGAGTGTAAAAGTGCTTGGAAGGAATACATTGCTTGATCTTGAAATTTTTTGAAAAACAAACATACACAAGACCTTCAAATTTCAAACACCTTGTGGGAAACAAATACCTCTTGACCAATTTGGACACTCTTGCTTTCCCTAGGGATCATATTCCTAGAGGTTCTAAGTGCACAAATTCTACCGTCATTTTTTTTCAACAAGGTTAAACATAAGAAACTTTTTCCCTATTTTCCTCGATTTCCACACAAAGGACCTTGTGGGATGAGAAAAAAAATGGGACACTAGACATATAGTTTGAAACCTAAGCAAGCAAGTGTCTTGGATAAAAAAAGAAATTTCATTAAACCAAGATAAAGAGACAATTTGAACTACATATGTTTTGTTTCCAATGATTTCCCGCAAGATCAAAATCCCAAAGCCAAAGTTCAAGAAATTAAGTCTAAAAATCCATGAGCAATGCCTTGAGATGCTCCTTGAAGTAAGGGAGAGACTTTTATACAACTTTTACAAAAAAGCCTCAAGGAATAATCCCGCATTGTATGCATTTTATTGTCAACAAAATCTCAAAATTTTTCAAAGGTTTGTTTTTCTCCCATAAGAATTCTAGCATGTTCTTCAATACCGAGGTTTTGTAGAGAGAGTCGTGTCTAGGATAAGATTCAAGATCAAAGTCGTCATTCTCATTCATTCCTCCATCAGCCAAATCTCATTTCATCATCAAAACCTTTTGTGAACTCTAGAAACAATCATCACACTAAACTTAGAGGGCTAAATCAACATCACCCTATCTTGGCTGGACACACCTAGCCAACATAGTCTCAACCATTGGACAAATTTTCTTTAGGATAACGCAACTTCCTAAAGTCTATTTGTTCACAATTACATTGGATTAACACACTTAGCCAATTCATCCATTTGTGCAAGTTCCCCTAGGATAACACAACTTCCTAGGGAATACAACTTCACAACAATCCTGTTTGACTTAACGCATCTAGTCAAATTATCATAATCAATCAATCAAAAGCCCTTACAAGTTTAGCATATACCCTCAAAAGTTCTTCAAAAAGGTTTTCACTCACTCACACATCCATTTAGCCCATCACCATTACCACCATCTTTGATCTTTTAGCTTCCCTAGTTCTTCTCTTTTGGATCTAAAAGGTTAGGATCGAACAAATCCCTATTTTTTATGGTCCAAACAAGATCTCAACACAAGAAGAACATGGAGAATATCAGAGAAATATCAACTTCTATGGACATGAGTCATTTAAACACCAAATTGAACCTAGCGAGATCAAGCAATCCCCCAAGTAACTCTCCCTTATCATCGCAAAATCCTCAAGAGGAGAGTCATCAAGAGGACATCATGAATGAAGACATGGGGATGACACAATCCGAAATCATGGAAATGGTTCAAAATCCAGAGAACCACAAAATTTTTAGTGCTATGTTCAAGTACCTAAATATGATAGCGAGAGGAGGGGTCATGCCCCCTCCTGACCTTCACGCAAGCACTAGTACAGATGTGCCTATTCCAAATGCATCCCCAATGTCAAATATGAATCAAGAAGTACCTTGCACCACATCGGCCATCACACCAACCTCACTGAATGTGAACAAGGGGAGTGCCATGTTCCAAGAATTGCAAAAACACCGCCTTGTGGCTAACAAAGAAGCAGTCATCACCACCACGCCAGTTACGTCTGTTCTGAAAAATCCATCCCACCCATACATCCCATTCACCTTCCATAACCATGTTGGCTCATCTTCATTCTATGCAACACCAGCTTGTCAATCAAACATACAAGTTTCTCTACCACTTGAAGAAGGAAGCTTGTTTGAAACAATTGACGTTGCAAATCCTTTTTTCCAAGGTAACATTCCACCTCTTCCCCCATTTTCATTTGCCACCACATCACCTCTTGGATTAGGTTTTCCTCCTATCAACATCGATGGTTTCTTGGAACCTAACAATCTAAACATCATGCCCAATTCCTTCTTCTTACCCACATCATCACAACAACAAGTGGCAACCATTCAAGCCGCCACCACAATTGGTCCTCAAGTATCCCAAAGCATACCATCTCAAAGACCCATCATCTCAACCACCCCTCCAACAACCCAAATCCCAATCACCACCACAATCCCTCCACCTGCCACAATGGTTGGCATGATTCCTATTCCACTACCAATCCCTCCAAAAGCCAATATGACAAACTCATTCACCATGCTAATCCAAACCCTCCAAAGGGCCAACCAATAGAGAGTACTCCAGCAGAAGCAGCAAGCACAAGCACAAGCCCAAGCGCAAGCTCAAGCACAAGCCCAAGCACAAGCTCGAGCTCAAGCACAAGCCCAAGCACAAGTTCAAGCACAAGCACAAGCTCAAGCACAGTACCAAGCACAATTGCAAGCGATCTATCTGCAAGCCTACCAAAAAGCCCTGCAAGAATTTCAGGCACAACAACAAGCTAAACAACAAGCTTTGTTGGTACAACAACAGCTTGACCAACAACAAGATTTGTTGGTGCAATAGCAGCTAGACCAACAACAAGCTTTACTAGCTCAACAGCAGATTGACCAATAGCAAGCCTCATGGGAATAGCAGCAGATGGACCAACAACAAGCATTGTTGGAACAACAATAGCAAGATCAAGAGCAAGCATTGTTGACACAAATGCAGGCATACCATCAAGCTTTGAACACACAATCGAGCTTGCAACAAATGCCCACTAGTACTCTCCTCACCCATCAAACACCTCAAACACCTCACAACTCATTCATCCCACCTCCCGATCCAAGCAAGGATGTCGCAACACAAATCAAACTGCTCTCACAGCAAGTGTTGGACTTACAACCAGGAAAAACCACAAGGACACCAGGCAATTTGTGCCCTTATCTGTTCAATAGGAGTCTCACCATGGTACCATTCCCAAAGGGATTTGAGATCCCCAAATTTGATAAATACAATGGAACGGGCAACCCTAAAAACCATGTCAGGGAATTTCAGGTGCACTGCATGGAAGTCACATATGATGAAACGTATCTAATGCGACTCTTCCCCCGAAGCCTAACTGGTCCAGCTATGGAATGGTTTTCTCGCCTACCCACGGGCATTAAAACATTCGAGCAAATAGTGGAGGCTTTCCTTAAGAATTATGCTTTCAATATGGGTGCGGATGTTAGTTTGGAAGAACTATCTACACTCAAATAGGGAAAAGGAGAGCTATTCACATCCTTCTTGCAAAGATGGTGATCCAAGGCTAATCAAAGCAAGTGGACCATGCCAGAATAACAACAAGTTTGCACCATCATAGCAATCTAGATGAAAACTTGGCATTTTACTTAAAAATGCAGTGCATCACGTCGTACGATCAACTGATTCCAAAGGCGCTCAACATTGAAAGAGCCCTTATTGCGCAAGGAGGCGCACCAACATTCACTCCACCACAGGATAACCGCCCATCTAACAACTACAATGATAAACCTCGAACATGGTCAAGAAATAAAAATATCACGAACGACGGCGTGGTCGATGCTAAAGTGGTCATCAGTGCCCCTAAGCAGAATACCCAAAACCATCATCAACCACAAAATCATAATGGCAACAATGTGTAGACTAATGCAGTAGTAGCACAGCCACAACCACCTTCCACAAATCAAGTCAAAAATTTGGGTAATTAAGGAGGACCACCTCCCTGCGACAAATTTCCCCCCAAAAGGAAGTTCACAGCTCTTGGTGAATCGATTGAGTCCATAATGAAGAAGCTGGTCAAAGAGAATCTAATAAAAATCTCTAACTCTGAGCAGTACACGGAGCCCATGACCAAGCCGCCGTGGTATAATGAGAATCTCCTTTGTGACTTTCACAAAGTCAAAGGACACACCACCGCCAATTGCATGAGACTCAAAAACATCATCCAAGACCTCATTGAGGACAAGGTCATCAACATCGAGCAACCGGCCGGAAACCAAGACCTGAAAATATACACGAATCTGATGCCAAATCATAACCAAGGGAACAAACAAAGAAATAATCAAGGGAATAATAAGGGCAAACAAAAGTATGCTAGTGCTAATATAGTATACGAGGAGATAGTTGGATGTGTTAACAAAATGGTCACCGTCATAAATATTAAGGGAGCCAACAATGACTATGGAGTCACCACACGAGACAGAAAGGTTACCATCGCTGGGGCACCTGCTAAGACCCCCATTTCCAATACAAAGGCCATCCCCTATGATTATAGTGTCATTGACCAGTTGAAAAGAACACTTGCCCAAATCTCCATCATGGAATTACTAAAAATCTCCGCCGCCCATAGGAAGATTCTTGATGAAGCACTAGATGCGTCTACCGTTGCTGCCACCCTTGACACAGAGCAATTTCAGGCTATGGTGGTTAACATCGTTACCCCAAATCTCATTACATTTTCATACCAAGATTTCCCCCCACAGCCATCTCATAACCACGCACTCCACCTCCAAGTACTAATCCATAAAAAAAAAGCCAAATGAGTCCTGGTAGATGGAGGTGCAGGCCTTAATATTTGTTCGCTAAAGCTTATAAATAAATTGGGATTTGCTGAGGATTCCATCAATAAAAACAAAAGCATCACAATAAGGGCATATGATGACCAGGAAAGTGTGTCTCAGGGCACTATCAAGATCCCCATCCAAGTGGGGCCGACAACCATGGAAACCACCTATCATGTTCTCGACCTAGATCTACCATACAACATCCTCCTGGGACGCCCATGGATACATGGAATGGAAATGGCCTCAACTTATCACCAGTGCATTAAGTTCTCACATTAGAATGAGGAGGTCACTATACATGGGGATCCTGAACCTTTTTCCTATTGTAGAAACTTGGAAGCCAAGTTTTACAATATCCCTCAAGTACCCAAAAATGATGAAGGACCATCTACTTCATACATAGACCCAGCTAATCTTGCCTCCACTTCTGCGACAGAGACACCCACCATCCTCAACATATCTGAGATTAAGAACATGATCCAAGACAATGGATGTGGTGATTACAGAATGAAGAGAAATGCATTTGTTGTAAGAGAGTTATCACAATCTCCTATGTCGCATGGGCAACCCCAGCTGGTTCAAACACCTGTCCGCACTATTAGAGCAAAATCCTCTGGATTCCACCATTGGGGGGATCTCAGTTGGGAGAATGTGGACGAAGAAGACATCTCGAACACAATATACCAAGATGAAAGACCCACTCCCACCCTACCCATGGAGGAAACTAACAGAGGGTTACAAATGATGTTTGGTATGGGATATAACAGGAATGAGAGCCTAGGAAGAAACAGTGATGGATGGTTGGAGCCCATCATTGTAGAAAGAAGAATACGAAACCTTGGCCTCAGCTATACTCCTCTGAGTATAACTGTACGTGGTAGAGGTACTCCCAGAAGAGCAACCAGATCCTCTCCTTAGATAACAACAACCACTCCTAGACCACCCGTTTTCTTAGGGATCCCACTCGATAAGTACACCTTTGATGTCACTGATGTTTGTGCTAGTAGTGACGATGATGATACCATAGCAAGTCTCCCTAGGATTTTTGAGGATTCCATCTTGTTAATGATAAGTGCCTCCACAGCTAAGTAAAACGAACCAACCCACCGAATTACCTTAGTACAGCCCCAACTCATTGATCACGACCAACGGGGACCACCGATTCTAGACTCATTCAAAAACAATGAGGCTCTCTCGGAATTCATGGGATTAAGGGATACAGTTCTATGTGGGGATCACAAGGATGGATTCAATATCACACTGAACACACAGGCATACTATGGGGAGATGATTGAGTCCTTTAGTCACAAAATAAAAATATCGAGAATAAGCTCAAAGTTATTGAGTGAAAACCACACTGTGACACTCTCTAACCATAAAACAGTAAAAATAAAGGACGCATCCGATGGTGAAAACCTCTCTGAGGCACTAGAGGATGAAGGATTCAATCTCCCCCCTATTGCTCTACATCAGGAGAAATCAACAGTATTGGCAGAACAGTGCAACCCTGTCAACTTGGGAACATAAACAGAGCCACAAATCACATTCTACGCTCAAACACTTCAAACAGAAGAACAAGAATTATTGGCAACATTCCTAAAAGAAAGAAAGGTAAATTTTGCATGGACCTATGCTGACATGCCAGGTCTGGACCCTGAAGTAGTAGTTCATCATTTGGCTATTTACCTCAGAGCAAAACCAGTCAGACAAAAGCTAAGGAAGATGCACCCACAAATAGCCTTGCTCGTCAAGATTGAGCTACAAAAACTTCTGGATGTTGGCTTCATACGCCCGATCGACTATCCAGAATGGGTATCAAATCTTGTACCTATCTCAAAACCGAAAGGGGGCATCTCTGCATCTGCATTGATTTTAGAGACCTAAAAAAAGTATGTCCTAGGGATGATTTTCCACTACCCAACATTGACATGATAGTGGATATGACAGTCGGACATGAGATGCTATCCCTAATGGATGGCTTCTCAGGGTATAATCAGATAATGATAGCAAAGGAAGACCAACATAAGACAGCCTTTACATGTCCTTGGGGCACCTACTGCTGGAATGTCATGCCATTTGGGTTGAAATTTGTAGGAGCTACATACCAAAGAGCCATGACATTGATCTTCCATGACATGATCCATAAAACAGTTGAAGACTATGTGGAGGACATACTGGCTAAATCAAAGAAGAGACAAGACCATGTAGCAACTCTAAGTGCTATCTTTGACAGGCTAGAACAATATAAGGTTAGACTCAACCTAAAGAACTGTGTCTTTGGAGTACAATAAGGAAAGCTGTTGGGATACATAGTTTCAATGAGAGGGATAGAAGTAGATCCCATAAAGGTAAAAGAATTCCTCGAAATGGAAGTGCCAAAAATATTAAAGCAACTAAGAGGATTACAAGGTAGACTCCAGTCCATCCGGAGATTCATAGCACAACTAGCAGATAAGCAGATTGCCTATTCACACCTGCTTCACAAGGGAGTAGCCTTCAGATGGGATGACAAATGCGAGCAAGCATTCAGTAAAATTAAATAATATCTACTTACACCACCTGTGTTGATGCCACCAATTGTAGGGAAACCATTGATTTTGTATATCTTAGCAACAACAACCGCCCTTGGTGCCCTTTTAGCCCAACATGATGAAAAGGGAACTGAGCGGGCCATCTACTACATCAACAAAACAATGGTGGGGCACAAGCTCAATTACACATCAATAGAAAAGGCTTGCCTAGCACTAGTATTTGTAGCTTAGAAATTTACACACTACATGCTAGGTCATCAAATCAAGCTGATTGCCAAGATAGACCCTCTAAAATATCTATTTTCAAAAGCATTGCTTATAGGTAGAATGGCTAAGTGGGTAATGATATTGTTCGAACATGATATTGAGTATGTAGAATGAAAAGCCATAAAGGGACAAGTCATTGCGGACCAGCTAGTAGATGCTCCTCTCTACACAGACAACCCACTCATATCAGAATTCCCAAATGATTCCCTTTTCAACCTTGGTGCATCCGACCACTAGAAATTGTACTTCGATGGCTCCCACACACAACATGGATCAGGAGCCGGTGTGTTCTTCATCACCCTACAAGGAGACCATATACCCAAATCATATAAACTGGCATTCCCCTGTACCAACAATATCGTAGAATACGAGGCTTTAACCATAGGCCTCAAGATTGCAGCACAGTGGCGAATAATGGCATTAAAGGTCTATGGGGACTCCCAACTTATCATCAACCAAGTCAATGGTGAATACCAAACTAAGGATGATAAGCTCATACCATACAAAAAGGTGGTAGAAAGCCTCAAAGAATCATTCATTGACATCACCTTTGAGCAAATACCAAGGACAAACAACAGAGCAGCCGATGCAATGGCAAAAATTGGATCCTTACTAGACATCCCTCGCAACGTCTCGAAACATGAATTCCTGGTAGAGCAGCTTCTCGTACCCACTTTCAAGGTACCAGAGTCAGAATATGCGTGTGAACTCGTTGGTCCCGGTGATCTTTGGTATCATGACATATACACCTACCTAAGGTTAGGAATCCTCCCCACTGACATCACCCCAAACCTAAAATGAACCTTTGTCAAAAGGGCCTTACGATTAGTCATCCTAGGAGAGACCCACTTCCGTAGAAGTATCAATGGAACCTTGCTACGTTGTTTAAAACCTGAGGAGGCCATGACTGCTCTAACTAAGGTACACAATGGCACGTGCAGGTGGCACTCGAGTGGTATGACCTTGGCTAAAGAGCTGCTGAGAACCGGGTACTACTGGCCGACAATGGAGAGAGAGGCACACAACTTTTTCAGAAGATTCCTGCAATGCCAATAGCATAGAGACCTCATTCATGCACCAGCTCAAGAAGTGCATCCCATTATTACACCTTGGCCCTTTTCACAGTGGGGGCTCGATCTCATTAGTAAAATCTTGCCCACCTCATCCAATGGCCACAAGTTCATTATCACTGCCACTGAATATTTCACAAAGTGGATTGAAGCAATTCCCATGACCTACGTCATGGGAAAAAAATATCCAAGTTCATCCTAAACTACTTCATTCGCCGATATGGTGTTCCCCAATCAATTATCTCTGATAATGGGACACCCTTCAAAAATCAGGATGTCCGTGATTTATGTGAAAAATTCAAAATCTAGCACCGCTTTTCCCCTCCATACTATCCACAAGGCAATGGCCAAGTAGAAGCTACAAATAAAACCACTCTGAAAATCCTCAAGAAAAAATTCAATGAATCTAGTCGTGACTGGTATCTATAGCTAAATCTTGCCTTATGGGCCTACCGCACCAGCATGCACACGCCAACAAGTGCCACTCCATTCTCCCTAGTCTATGGATCAGAAGCCATCCTCCCTATTGAGATCGAGCTCCCATCACTAAGGATTGTTAGAATTGGCTATGGATGCCAAGATCTATGGACCAAATAGAAAGCACAAAGAAGAGAGAAAATAATATGACAAGAATAAACTGTATTCAATGTCAATGATAATGCTTCAATGTGTGTACAAATGTAGTAGAGACCCCTTGGTTATATAGCCAAGGTGAGAACATAGGAGTGCATAAGATTATGACAAGTGTCGTAATCTTATGACATGAGACAACAATGAAAAGTTATCACTCCACCTAAAGTGGAAAGGTGATAATGTGATAACCACCACAAATAGGGATCTACCACAAAAGGTGGAACCCTAATCACATGATATGTCCATGAAAGGTGGAGGTGATAGAGTGATAACATGATAAGTCCACCAAAGGTGGAAATTCTCCAACAACTCCTATGTGGTCCCTAAGTAAACTTAACTAAGGTGTAATTATGACCTAGGACAAGGTAAAAAATATTTAATTACACCAACACCCCCCCTTAAGTGCAACTTAGGGAGAATGTACACAAATGCAAACAATGCAAGATGGGTCCCAACAACTAGGCCATGTTAGGTACCCATGTACAAATGCAATGCAATCTCTCACAAACGAAGAAAAGGAGAAAACCTAGTGGGACAAAACTCCTCCCCAAAAGAGAGATGAAATACAATATAGAAATGCTCTCAATCATGAATGAGAAGGTAAAAACCCCATGTGAGGAAAAAGACCCCCCCATAAGAGAGAAGTAGAAGAGAGACAAGGCAGCCCCCCCTCAATGTTGAGTCTCCTGCAATGATGGTAGAAGCTCGACATTGAATGCTGAAGATGATCCAATCTCGCCGAACAACATTCCTCCCCTTAGGAAGAAACAAAACCAAGGATGTATGCAGGATATATGATGTCTCTGAAGCATACTCAAGTGTCTCCACGTCAATGCCGAAAACTAACACACTCCAAACAGGCGTTCTAGGCCACACTGTTGAAGAGTACAATCCAACATCTAGTAGAGAAGAATGTAGAACATGATCCAAAGAGAATGATATCCCCTCAAAAGAAAAAGAAGCCTCCTCCAAATGTTGTCCAAAAGTATCCACACTCATGTCAAACTGCAAGGAATGATCATGTAGAGAATGAACAAGAGGGTCAGAGTGTTCCCTCACAACAACTGAAGAAGGAGCATCTTCATCAAAGAGAAGATGGATGTCATCAATGATGTCCCCCAAATCTGCAAGATGAGACTCCACAAACAAGTCTAAAATACCTATCAAGAAGCCATCCAAAGTAGCCATATCTGGAAGACTATGTATGTCCTACTGCACTGAATCACAAGTAACCAAAACTGTGGAATCACAAGCATCATCAAATGCAATAATAAATGAGGATGTGATCTCAATAGGAGAAGGAGAAGAAAGAAGAGAAGTCTCTTTGTCAACTGGACATTCAAGACATTTTTTATATTCAAGCTCCTCTAAAGTATCATCATCATAGGGTACATTATCAACATCATCAAGGGGAATTAAACAATCTGCAACAGGATCATTTGGGAATGGAGAGATATGATGGTCTCCAAAAATCTCCCAAATCTTGGTCCAAAGTGTGTGTGGGCACTCGATATCTGAGATCTCCTCAGGAATATCCACACCAATATATGTACCAATTAATCCTACAATGTGATCATTATTATTACCCCAAATTGATTGCTTCCAAGGTGTGTCTGGTTCAAGTATGAGCCTATAGAGGTATGGAAAAAGCTTAAGCCACCTGAGATGTGTTAGGATACCTTTCTTCCAAGACTCATAATTATCCTTATTCAGCATTACCACAGAAGGATGAATAGAAAAACCCATGATACCTCCTCAAATGATCAACACAAGTGAATCAATCACAAGATTTACCCCCCCCAAATTCACTCAATCAAAGAAACCCCCAGCAATAGATGAGCTTGGCACTTTATATTTAGTGTGTTTACAGTTGCCACTGCCAAAAAACAGCAAACTGGACTTTGATCTTGGTACATGCAGATGCCAAAATAGGCCACAAACTCACAGTGAAAAAATTATAGTAGATGAGATAATTTTGATCATACCACTAGAAAGTACAAGAAAAATCATGCACTTTCAAAAAAAAACAACACTCAAAAATGTTACTGTAGGAGTAAGTTATGAGCTCCCGAAGTTCTCAAAATGAGGACGAAGCAGCAACACCTGTGAGAATCTGCAATTTTTGGAAAAATCAAATACCAAAACCAAAAAATTATTGCACCACTGCGAAGAGCACAAAAAATTATCCCAAATAAAAAAAAATTGCTCGAAAAAAGGAGCTAAAATGACCGAGTTATGAGCCTTTGAAAATCACCTGCAAAACTGAAAATGCAAACGGAGAGGGGCCAGAAATTTTTTTGAAAATGCTAACGTGGTGCTAACGTCACCAATCTCTGAGTTTAAATTTGACGGTTTGAAGGCCTTCGCCGGAAAAAATCCCTTGCTGGAATATTTGGTCACCGTTATATGCTTTGCTAGACGGAATATTCTGTCAAACTCCCGGTCGGAAATCTTTTATTGCTGCCGCCCGGATTTTGGTTGTCAGTGAATGGCCACTGGATTTGATGAATGCCAATGCCGTCGGTTGTGTGACCACAGATGGTGGGGCCACGGGAGGCGAGCGAGAGGTTGTCACTTGGTAGCAGTACAGGGACTACGGTACCCCTACGGGTACCCTCGGGTACTACGGTACGTAGGTACAGTTTGCATTTGCAGACCTTCGAAATTTTTTATTTTGAATTTTTTGAATTTTTTCAAATACAAATTTTCAAATGAAATTTTTATATAAAAAAAATTTCAAAATTTTTCCAAAATATAAAAATATTTTATTTTCAAAAATTGTACCGTCGCGTTATAATGACGCTCGGGGGGCCATACGGCTCTTCGGGCAAAAAAATTTTGCCTCACCAAATGACTTACTCTGATTTGGACGATTGGACAGTTGATATTAGGGTTTTTGGCCCTTCTGGATGCAATGGCAGGGTTGGATTTGACCCAAGATGCTCCAAAAATGCAGCTACCTTCTAGATCTGGCAACCACAATGCAGCTTCAAACCCTCTTAGATTTGGCCTCGTATGTCCGATTTGGATGAAACAAAAGGCAAAATCGACTTTCTCGAATATTCCGAACGTAATGGTGAGATCAGATTTGCTCTAGCAAGCTCCGATATAAACCTGCAATAAAGAGCCAAAAATGGAACCTCCCCAAATCTAGTACCTCTCTTCAAAAAATGACTCTCCAATGGCACCCAACCCGCTCTGATACCATGTTAGAATCAAACATGCTCTGATACCATGTTAGAATTGGCTATGGATGCCAAGATCTATGGACCAAATAGAAAGCACAAAGAAGAGAGAAAATAATATGACAAGAATAAACTGTATTCAATGTCAATGATAATGCTTCAATGTGTGTACAAATGTAGTAGAGACCCCTTGGTTATATAGCCAAGGTGAGAACATAGGAGTGCATAAGATTATGACAAGTGTCGTAATCTTATGACATGAGACAACAATGAAAAGCTATCACTCCACCTAAAGTGGAAAGGTGATAATGTGATAACCACCACAAATAGTGGATCTACCACAAAAGGTGGAACCCTAATCACATGATATGTCCATGAAAGGTGGAGGTGATAGAGTGATAACATGATAAGTCCACCAAAGGTGGAAATTCTCCAACAACTCCTATGTGGTCTCTAAGTAAACTTAACTAAGGTGTAATTATGACCTAGGACAAGGTACAAAACATTTAATTACACCAACAAGGATATCACTGCAAAACCTCATCATGGACGAGGAATACAGGGTTACAAGACTGAATGAGCTAGAATTACTAGATGAAAGGTGCATGGATGCCCTAAATCATCTACAAGTGTACCAGAATCACCTAAAACGGAGCTACAACAAGAAGATCAGACAACGCACTTTCCAATTTGGTGACCTTGTGCTGAAAGAAAACCAAAAGAATGTGCCAAACCCGAATACAAAGGGAAAGTTTGAGCCCAACTGGTTGGGACCCTTTGTCATCACTGCAAGTTACAAATCGGGGGCATATCAGTTGTCAACACCGGAAGGCGAGCCCCTGCAGGAGCCCATGAATAGCTCTCACCTCAAAAAGTTTTATGCCTAAATCTTGCAAGGTATAGTACCAGAAAATACAAAAACAATCAGAAAAATTCCTGAAAAATGGTTACCTTGATGAAAACCTGGCAAACATCGTCTTGGTGACAGCAAAAAAGTCAAAAAATGCAAAAATCCAAAAAAAAATAAAAAATAAGAAAAAGGATTAAAAATAGTAAAGAGAAAAAAATTTGTCCTCTAGTGAAAACCACTTCGGTGGCGCTTTGGACAAGTACCTTGGTGAAAACCTAGAAAACATGCACCAAGTGTAAATAAAGAACCCTCCCCCCATCTACTAGGATCTGCATGATTCACTCATTCCATCGCATCTCAAATCATCCATCCACCCATTCGCTCGCATCCATACCATAGCCTGAGTTGGTGTCCATACCATATTCCACTATGGAACTACTTGGCATTCTTAAGGTCAGTTTGTCCTACCTTTATTGAAGTAGTCTATCACACCACGCTAGGGGCATGTTCCTATATCAGCGTCAGATCGGATTCGTGTATATTCTCATGATCTTCATCCAAAACATCAAAAATAAAAAAATATCCAAATCATTCAAAAATCCAAAAACATGTCGAAATATCAAGAAAATCATAAAAAATTTCATCATTGAGTCTTGTCAGTCTTTTACCTTGTCGAACTACGTCGTCTCTGAGCTTGAACGTAGGCAAGGTTGATCTTTGATAATCCCCCGAGACAGTTAGGGTTAGTCCTTAGCGTCCATCGCATTGGCAATCCCTTTGCCCATCTATTTTTTACATGTTAGATTCAGTCCTTAGGCGTCCGTCGCATTGGTAATCTGTTTGCCCATCTAGTCTGCATCTTAAGTCAGTCCTTTGTTGTCAATAATTGAGACTATCTACTAATTTGAATTGCACCTGCTTTGGATTTCTTTTTGACAGACAGTGTGCACAGGCAACTTGAGGAACTTGTTGATGTGTGAAACTGTTTGTGTTTCTTGTGTCCCATCTGATTGTGTGTCAATGAAATCCTCCACTAACTATGAACCTTGTGGTACATCTTCATTGCCTTGTAAATCTAAATTGGAAGAAGGAGCATAGTAATGCACAACTTGAGAAAGTTCAATTTTTGGTGGTGGTGATGGGAAAGTATAGGTATCTTGTTGTTTTAGGACTTCCAAATCAATGCCCAAGTTCATTGCTCCCTCAACCAACCAGGATGGTTGGCTTCATTGTGATGGAAGATCTAAAATTTCACTGAATTGATCAGCAACCCTATCCACCATGGAAGGGGTGTGTTCATTAACCACCACTTGTGCAACCGATTCAATATGATAACTATGAGGTGAGTGTTGTGTTTCTGTTGCAGGCTGCATGTGTCCATCTAGAAGAGTGGACTGCAATACCATGACATCGTCGCTTGACACACCAAGTCCGGAAAGGTTGAGAATGTTTTCAACTGCGTCAACATCCTCACTAAGCACAAATGTCTCACTGGGATGCATTTCGTTGACAAGTGCATCAAGATTCAATGGCCATATACCAGTCCTTTTAAACCCATCTTTGATGTTGTCAATTGTCAAAGCTCTTTTCATTGATTTGTTACCTAACATTGCAAGTTCTCTTGTCCTCACTTCAATGTTTGGAAAGCTTGACAAAAAAATCCGCACATTCTGATTTGAAGTAAGCTTTGAAAGGTGCAAACACACTCACATCTAACAGATGTCGCTTATGTGATGTGTGTGATGGCAATGTTAAAAAATCTACACCGATTTCTCTTACTTCTTGGATGGTTTTGAGTACTACATGGATTCCATGGCCGTCAAAGATCAGCAAGACCCTTTTGGTGGGTGAGACACCACCTGGAATCAAGGTTTTGAAGTGGGTCAACTAATCTATGAACAATTCTTTGGTCGTCCATGCATGTGTTTGGGCTGCCATGCAAGTGCTTGGTTTGCAATCTATGATGTAATTATCTATGTTCACACTCCCCTTGAACAAGTAGAATCCTTGAATGCTTTGCCTGACAACATTGACACAACATAGAATGGTTATCCATTCACGGCTCTTTGGGATAATCTAAGAGACATTCCTGCTACCTTTTCTTGCGAGCACCTTTATGGACCCATTTTTGCTTGCTTGGATGCCACTTTCATCACAATTCCATATGCAATCAAACCATATGGCATGGCTTTGTATGTTGTAGATAGTGTTTTGTAGAATACATCTACAACATCAACTCTAAGATTGAATGCCCTATCTTTGTATAGGCCTTCAACAGTTCGTAATGCGAGTTGAGGATGTCTGTGCTTGAAGCCTATCCACCAGGACTTCCCTGGGAAGCCATTGGTAAAAGGATTTGGCCTATTTTGACATATTTGAGCAACCTTAGACTTAAGATTGACTTTCTCAAGACCATGACCAATATCAGCCATTTGCTCGCACCATTACACAATAACATTTTCTTCCTCTTCGGTGAGGATTGTTGGCGAACCTTTCTTGGAAGTTGTTGTTAAACCCCCTAACCATTTGGACAGTGTGGTTGTTGGGATTGACCACTTTATGGAAGCCCCCCTTATTGACATGTCATTCTCTTCAACGTCATAGATTTCCCTTTTCATGTCATCCTCAGACCACAACTTATGTATTTGTTTTACCTTATGTGGTCTTTGAGGTGTAGTAACCTCAATTTGCAGTATTTGAGGAGTACAAACCTCATCTACTTGTGCAATATGATCTATTTCAGGGGGGAATCTGCATCCTCATTTCTCGGCGAGCAACCTTGTCGTGGCTCTTTTTTTTTTTTTTTTCCCAATACGGGTCACCACTGCATTGCCCTTGGCCATCTACACAGAATAATTAGAATCAAAACAATGATGCTTGAACCTACAGAAAAATAACTAGTTTGTAATGCAGAACATATAAGAATATGATAAGCAGAGTCAATGATAATGCATAACCTATGAAACATAAATGGTAAACTATGAAATACAAATGATTGAACAATTATCTATATATGTATGAAGAGAGTGTTGTGATGCTTGAACAGAAGAATAATTAGTTTGTGATGCAGAACATATGAGAATATGATAACCAGAGTCAATGATAATTCAAAACCTAGGAAAGATAAATGGTAAACTATGAAACACAAATGCTTTAATAGTTATCTTTGTATGTATGAAGAGAGTGATGCTTGAACAAAAGATTATTTAGTTTGTGTATGTGTTATCTTTTGTAACAGTTTAGAGTTACATCTATTATGGAGTGAACAACATAAGGAAGTAGAGGAGTAAGAAGCACAAAATTACAGACTATGCAAGGGAGTTATATTTTAAGAACATCTTATATCTCTTAAGCGTTTACATCATTAACATTCTCATGCACAACAAAGTGAAAACCACACTCATGTTTGAACTATGACACAATAGAAAGCTTACGAATGAAAAACAATAAGAGTTTAACAAAGCTCACATATATTGTCTATAACGAACTCATTGATAGACATAAATATTTGTCTATTGATGAAGCAAAAACATATGAAAATGATGAAAAAAAACCTTCTAAAAATAGAAACTTTAGTGATTGATAATGCAAAACCTATGAGAATAAGATATCCAGAGTGAATGACAATGTAGAAGCTATGAGAATAAGTTAACTAGAGTGAATGATAATGTAGAACCAATGAGAATAATATAACTAGAGTGAATGATAATGCAGAACCTATGAGAATAAGATAAGCAAAGTGAATGATAATATAGGACCTATGAAACAGAAATGGTAAACCATGACCAATATTTACCATATAAACAATAATGCAGAACCTATGAGACTACGATATGAGACTACGATAAGCAGAGTGAATGATAATGCAAAACCACTGAGACACTTGGAAAGCAAATTGAATGATAATGCATAACCTATCAAACATAAATGTTAAACTATGAGTGTAATATTTGCAATATAAACCCTACTAAAACAGAAAGGCTAAACTATGACTGTAACATTTTCAATATAAACCCTAGGGAAACAAAGATGGTAAACTATGACTGTAATATTTGCAATATAAACCCTAGGGAAATCGAAATGGTAAACTATGACTATAACATTTGTAATATAAACCTTTGGGAAACATAAATGGTAAATTGTGACTGCAATATTTACAATATAAACCCTAGGGAATGTATATGCTAACGAATGACTGAATTATTTAGAAAATAAACCCTAGAGAAAGCTTTAAATGGTAAACCATGACTGTAATATTTGCATTATAAACCTTATGGAACACATATGCTAGCCTATGATTGCAATATTTGCAAGATAAACCCTACCGATACATAAAGAAACACTTGTGACTGCAATATTTACAATATAAACCCTAGGGAAACATAAACAAAAACCTATGACTGTAATGGTTGTAATGAAAATCAATATAAAGCTTAGAAATGGAAAATAGTAATGGTTGTAATGAAGAACAATATAAAGTAAATGATGGAAAAGTGTGAAAAGGAAAACCTGGAACAATATGGATGTTGGTGCACTGGAATGTGAGTTGTTGACTCCCCTTGATGTTACTCGTTCAATTTTGTGCTTGTCACTCCTTTTCTTATGTCGTTCACTGCAGAATAACTGAATACTTGTTGGTTTTCACGACTATTTGAATTGGGAATTATTTGAATTTGAGTGATGTTTTTTTGGTGTGGTGAAATAAATTATTGTCCTATTTTGAATTTGAATTTTGTTTCATATGAATTGGAGATTTGATTGATTCCAACCATTAATTCTTGACTTGATTGGTTTGGTGGATTGTTTGAAATTGTTTCCATGTTTTTGTTTTGAATAATGGCGGTCTTACAGGAGTGTTAAATGGATGCAGGTGGGATATTTGGGTTTGGCTCCAATACGTGTGCACCCTACTTGGCAAGATGGGACAAATTCAAGTTGATACGTGTTGTAGGTCTCATGGTAGATGGGACAGACGAATGCATTTGCGTGTTGGTTTGGTTATGCTACAATGAGAAACATTGTTGTAATGGGTTCGCCAGTCGGTCAAAGATGGGTTGGATGGGTTTCAAAGTTGTTGATTTGGCACCTTGTTTATGTTGTGTAGTTATGATTAATGTGAAAGTGACACCTGCATTGTGCGAAAGTTGGGTTTACCAGTTTATGGGGAAGGGTGCATGCGTTAATGTTTGGGTTGTTTAAATTCCATGTCGGAATGCTATTTGTTATGTGTCAAATACAAGTTGGATACACTTCATCATGTTTGACTGCCAACGTGAACATGTTTTGTTTTTAAATTAATGCTATTAAGTGTGCATTTTATATCTGATTTATGTTTGATGTCATCGTGCCTATTTATGGATGAATTTGTTTTTAAGTTGTGGAGGATCAACATATAGGTGTGGGCCCCAACGAGCGCATGTCCCATCGCACGTTAGGGCCCCCGCTTACATATCAGCTCCTCTCCCCTTATCTGTTGGTGAGTTTACTCATTCACCTCCAACCAATGGCACAAAACTCGAAATGTGTCGATGCCTTAACGATGCACGTGTCATTGGATAATCCTTAGTTGAAATAAATGGCCCTAAACCATGCTTTACTTTGATAAGAACATTGGCCCACATATTCCAACTTGTTGACACTCAGAAAATGGGAAATGGCTACCCAGCATACAATCTGGTTATTTGACCAGATTTAATAATTAATTAAAAATAAAGAACTGCATCTTTATTTTTAATTAATTATTAAATCTGATCAAATAACTAGATTGTATGCTAGATTGTATGCTGGGTAGCGTTTTCCCTGAAAATGGTGCAACACTAGAGATGTGTCAGTTCTGCTCTCTTTGAAATGTTGCACGGTGTTGGCATGTGTCTAGTCTACCTAGTACTAACTATTTCCTTTTTCTTTTCCTTTCATCATACCTAGAGTTACTAAATGCTCACTCATTTGCCTTAGCCAATAACACAATGATTACAAGCTGTCAAACCTGCCACTCTAAAATTTTACGTTGTCAGACATGTAACATCAAGGACCTACAAGTTGCTTGCTCAATTATCTCAAATGGAAGAGAAATGGGACCTACCATGGAGTTGATTCATTCATAAGGACCAATGGTGCAACGTTAGAAACGGTCAGACCTGCTACTGTTTAAAACTTGCATGGTTGAGCCGCGTGAAAAGGTAAGTTTATTGAATCTCAACTTTTTTCTAGATCTCCCAATTTTTTTAGGAAGTTCTTGGGAAAAACAAGCCCGCCCAACGCCGACATGGATGCATATGCCAATAGGGTGGCACTTTAAACTTTGTCAAGTTGACAAGTTTACAGTAGTACGAGATTATTAAGTACACTGATTTTCCCTGAACAAAATTGAGAGTGGAGCTCTACAATATCATTGGATTAATTATAAAGCATAAGACTAATTGATAGTTATGATTTAAAAGGGAGGTCGAAGATCTCATCAATGTTATGATTTAATTTTTCTATAATTAGTGTATAAATTATGGAGCTTTTGATTTTCAGAATGGATACATAGTTAAGGAAATTACAAATGAAACTTCAAGTTTTAGGTTTAGGTTTTAGGGATGAAATTGGTATTGGGTGGTTACACATTCTAGTGTGAGAATATGAGTGGTGTCATAGACTTGTCATCCAAATTATGATGGAAAAATAAATGAATTTGGAACTTTTAATTTAGTTGGAAAATGCTTGATCAAGTTAGTACTAGTTGTGAGAATAGAAAAATTTAGTAGTAATCAAAGAGTGATTATTACAAACATGGTGTGAAATAGTGAGATATAAGGCACATGTTATTATCTTTTGTTGTTTCATCATAGTAAACAAGATTGGAACACATCATTGAAAACTAATGGTTTTCAGAGAGATAAAGTAAATTTGCAATTGTTTAGTTCAAACCCATGGGCTTGTGACATATGGCTTCATATGGATTCATGTTTGTCCTCATAGCTTGTCACTTGTGTCTAATACGGTCATTTAGAAACTAACACTTTCCCTATCATTAAAAACTCTATATTAGATGTCAACTAATCAATATTTGTATGTTATAGCCGAGCATAAATAAAATACCATAAATCGACCTCCCACAAGCTAATAGATTATCTCAGTCAATTATAACTTTCCATGTAAGTTCCTTCTATGAGCCACTTGAGTTATATGTTGCTAGCTAATCACTTTAATCCTCAAACAGGAAAATGAGCATCATTAGCCTTTCAAACCACAAGTCAACATTAGATGCCATATGTATTGATGATGTGTAACTATGTGACAATGGCAAGAGAATAGAGAAATGATTGAGCTAATTAACTACATGCTACAAAGCTGGCAACTAAGAAGAGATGGCCAAACCACTTAAGTTGCAAATATCCACCAATAGTGATTCGACACGCAGATAAAACATAACATACGTTGATACAAAAGACTTGGGATTTCATAAAGGATGTCCAACCAGATCACCATGGCTATTTAATTAGGGAGTTAGACCAAGACATAGCATGGGGAGCCCAAATAATGAACCAGGAATAAATTGTAGGGATACAAGGAATGAAGTTAGGTAGAAGGACAAGATAATTCTCCATTAAAAATATCTCATACTTTTTTGTCAACAATAATGGGAATAAGACAACATAGAAAGAAATGAAAAAGAATTAATGGATTAGATGCCAACAAGAGGGATGAGAAAAATATTAGAATCATGGACAAGTAAGATTAGTGTATCTAAAAGAGAAGGGGGTGCTATGACTACGTCCATGGAGGGGTACATCCACGATGAAACAAAGCCTTCATAGAAAACGTGAGCCTACCCTTATAGGAAAATTTCGTGAATGAATCAAATATGTCTAGATTGCATGTCACAATGTGTGTAAACACATCAAAATCTATAAGGTAAGCATGCCTAGCAATCAAGGATAATTGATAGAAAAAAATATTTTGGGGTCAATGTGCCCTTGGTCTAGTGGTGAAGTTGAAAAGTTCTAAATGAGCCCACCAAGGATCAAGTCTTGCTGAGTGCAAAGGCTCCAACACCGAAAAAGGGATGAGGTCGAGATCGTGCCCCAAGCGAATTTGGCAAAATGGATACCCCTCAATCCTTGGCCCTTAGCTGAAGAGGTTCAACCCAAGAAGGCTCGTGCTCCCGTATCGGGTAGCAAAAACAAATTTGTGGATGACCTCCATCAAAAATAAATAAAAATAGTTCAAGATCTAACCCAAGTGAATGTGTGGAAATAGGTGCAAATAAGTCTAAAATAAGATTATATCTATGAAAATGTGTAAAAGAAAAAATTAAAAAATATATAGAAATCAAGAAAAGAATAAAACTTAAAACAAAAATTTACCACATATCACTCTACAATTTTATTAAATCATTCTATCAAAATAAATCCAAAACTAAATATTTTTTTTCAAAAACATACGAATCTTACCATCCTTAAAAACTCTCATTAAATACAACTATTTAGTATAAGTATTATAATTCTAAATTTACCACATATCACTCTACAATTTTATTAAATCATTCTATCAAAATAAATCCAAAACTAAATAATTTTTTTCAAAAACATAGAAATCTTACGGCCCTTTAAAAACTCTCATTAAATACAACTATTTAGTATAAGTGTTATAATTCTAGATTTATCACATATCACTCTACAATTTTATTAAATCATTCTATCAAAATAAATCCAAAACTAAATGATTTTTTTCAAAAATATACTAATCTTACCATCCTAAAAAATTCTCATTAAATACAACTATTTAGTATAACTATTTGCCCTTACTTTATCCTATATCACAAATGAAACACATTCCCATTAATATATAATTACATATAAAGAACTCCATCCACATAAAGGAGCCCATTTATCCAACCCATTATTTCAAATGTAAGAGACATGTACACAGGAAAGAAAAACCTTGTAAATCAACTCATTCCAACCATACAACAAATCCAAAGATCTGATCGGAATGTTAAAAACAATTAAAAACATTTGAGGAACAATGTATTTAGAGCAAAAGTTACTTGTGTACGTCTACCTGACGTCTACCTGAATATAAGAAAACTTGCCCCCATATCAAGTAGCTAATACTAATTAGATACGCTCCATGATATCTCTCTCAGTGTAGCGAAAGCCCTTGTGAACTTTCTAATTCAAACTCGGATTTGCCATGAAGTTAAACAAGGGAGAGCTTGATCTCCACTGCGGGGATTGAAGTTGAATATGTTGTTGCCACCAATTCATGAAGCTACTCTGCACTATAAATACTTCAACAGAAATACTCTTATTTGTGATCATACTCCAAACGTAATTTTCGAACTCCTCTTGTTGGGGACTTGTCGAGGTTTTACAAGCCTCTTCTAAACGAGCCCAAAATATTGAGTCCTCGGTTAAGGATGCAAATTTTGTGCGGCCCCTTCTTTCTCTACCAGTGCGAGTTTGCTCTTTTTCTTTCATCCATTTCTCCAGAACAATGTAACGATGCGGTCGGACCCCATCATAGCTTTTGTTTCCCTTCTCTGTACGGTAGTGGTATGCAATGTCCAGTGGCTCTACAAGCCTTCTATATGCAGTGCCAGCATTGATCCATTTGTTTCTGGTTCGGAAGTCACTAGGCAACACATGCTTCTCTTCCATCTCAACAATGTCATCCCAGAAGCCTCCCAACTTTATTCTGGCCATATCTACATGAATATCTTGCTTTCCATAGTGCTGTTTGAAAGCATCATAATAGCAAAGGCCTTTATTCTTACAACTCATTTTGTACCATTCCACCTCTGCCATAGAACTTTGGTTCTTGCTCAACTCCACATTGAGTTTCTCAATGTTCATATCTTGCTCATTTTTCACCTTTCCAGCATTTTTGAGTGCAAAGAATGCATGATTGTCCTGCTTAAACAAAGGAAACAACATTAAGAGGAAAGAATTCAGAGAAATAAGAAGCTAACAGAGCTATAGAAACCAATGGTAAAATGGAACAACTAATACATGCATTTCAACAGATCTTGAGGTGTACTAAAGCGGCCAGAGGCTTAGACCTGAGCCTTTGTGTAGTTGATTTATTTCTTGCTCCTTCTGTATCACTGTATTGAGACGGTCAAGGATTGTCATGTGGTGTGACCTCATTGTATCTCTGGTTTGGGGTTTTAAAACCCTTTTTATAAAAATGCAGTTCAACAGAGGTTGGGAGGATAGCCCATGTCTAATTAATCGTATTTACAAAGTGTTGATCCATGTGGAATACACCCAGCATTTTGATTTTGAGTTTGGTGATTCACTAAGGTCAAACAAAATCCGAACTTTTTAGTGCTAACATTCAAAGCATGGGTTGGAGCAGGATGGAAGGCTATTAGACTTTAATACAAGAAGCCAGTGGTTTCAGTTGGAGAGTATAACAAATCGCTAAAGAATGACCCCTTCTAAATCTGGGATGAAGTATCAGTAGAATCACCTTTGAGACTTCAGGGGAGGTAAGCTCTGCTCCTCCCTGTTCTTGGCACCTCATCTACTCTCTCCAGCCATTTTATATATTATTTGTCTATTTTATTTGACTAAAAAGTTGAATTCTATGTGTTCATTTTGGCAAAACCTCACTAACTAAATGAGCTTACGAAGGCTAGGAAAACTCCGGCATTAGAAAACTAAATTTGGGGAAAATAAGTGACCTACAATGGAATATAAAAAAAAAAAAACAAATTTTGCGTATCGTATCTATGATTTTCAGAGCACGAATCGTGCAACTATGAGACATACAAAAGTTAAAGCACAATCAATGAAATTACCTGAGCTCCAACACCGATTGCTTCCAATTCCAAGGCTATTCCCATCTCAAAGGAGTTTGACACAAAGTTTGCAAACTGTCTTGCATTTAGCAAGGTTTCCTCGATACCTTCCAACATATGGCCATAATCCGTGTGCTCTGAAATACAGGTGCCTGCAATTTGATCGAGTGGTATTCCATCTTGGCTTTGCATACTGAAATGCAGCAACTTAAGGACAGCTTCAGAGTCCTCAACACAAGCTGCACCATGGGTTGAACAAAACATATATGTACCGATGGGTACATATGGGCTTCTAAGACCAGATCCTCCAGGGTAATTGTTTGCTATTGTAGATGTGCAGTTCCGGACATTGTTAAGAAGAGTCATGCAAGCTTCCGGAATAGAAAGATGTGATACAGCAACACAGTCAATGCCCATTTTGCTCCACCAGTGAGGTACAATTGCATCCAAAGGCTTGGAAATTGATTCATATGGTGCAAGGTACATTCTAGGAACAATATCATACTTGCCGACAACATGACAAAATCTGCCCAACCAATCCTCGCGCCCAATTGCCTCCTGAATTGTGGCATTTCCAAACAAAGGAGCACCAAATGTAATGCAAAAGAAATTGGAGTTTCTCAATCGCTTTTCTAGGAACCAGAGAGTAGCCAGGGCTGCAACTGCACCTCCTACGGAATGGCCCACAAATATAATGGCTTGTTCCTTTAAACCTTGCATCTGTGGAACAGAAAAAGAAAGGGAATTACATTCTACTTTAATCTTAGATCTCTACTAAATAATGTAAACTAGGCTCTTTCAAATATGGCACTCAACAATTGAGGAATATCTGATTGACAATAATAGATTAACTCTCTAGCGTTGTGTGACCGAGTGCTAAAGCTGGAGCATCACCATGATGACGACATGTTCAAGTCTTTCCTTGAACCATTGGGACAGAACCTCATATCATTGTGGCTGCGACAAAGCAGGCCAAAAATTCAAGGGATCAATCCCTTATTGACCAAACCAGTCAAATATTGCTTGATAATCCCCAAGGCATAAAAATATGGAGTACTGAAATTTACGAATATTGGGGGCACAACAACTTGGGAATTTTGAAATTTAAAAATATTGGGTTACAAAAATATGGAGTTACTAGAGCATATTAATATTAAGGGCTGTTCTCACCAGGGTTCGAACCTGCATGTTTCATTTTATGATGCCTATCTTAACTACTTTTTGCCCAGCAACGATAACATTTGACTCAACTGGCTCGCAGTTGTACTTTAAAAACACCAATTCTTTTTCCTTTCTTTGACTAACAAGTACTTTTTCTTGGCTAGGTGATTATAAAACTCTGAAAATTAACAGGAGAAATAATATGGTACAAATATAGGTTGGTATATTTAATCAATAAGCGATGTTTACCTTTAAAAATTTCACAGAAGTAAATTTTTTTAAATATAGATAGTCTCTCTCGTATCATAGGTGATAGCTTTCAAATAGGGGCTTTCATGTTGAAAACAACATTCTTTTGGTGCATTTTTATTTAATGATAATAAATAGATTTTGTTTAATAAATCTTTTTATTATTTTTAATGGTTTCAACATATTTGAGCTTTTTATTCAGTCAGTCATACTTACACTACTCTTCTTATAACAAATTCTATTTCTTATCTTAATGAGATCCTGTACTGCTAGATCCAGTTGGAGTTTAAACAGCACCATTTGAATTAGTATCACCTCTTGAGATGTTCTCGTCTTTATGGACACTTCACTAATAAAATCACACCCTATCTTACTCTAATACCATAATAAAACTTTGAAAATTAACAACAGAAATATTATTTAAAACAAAATTGTTATATTTATTCAATAAAAAATGACTATAATTATGGTTTCAAAGAAGCAACATAAACTTCTAAAATCATGAATCTAAGTATGACAGTGAACTGCTACTCAGTGACATTTTGAACATCTCTAAAATTTTGGAATCCTTTCAAAACCCTCTTAAAATTAATAATTCTGATCAAAACTATTTATCTAATAGAATACATTCATATACATTAATTCATTAATTTCAACAGAAAAAAATTATACTAATACATGTGATAAATGCCCTGTAAATCATAATATTTGTCATTGCATAAATTTCTGTACAGAAAGATCGAGATTGACCAAACATACAGGATTGCGTGATACTAACATTGATAGTATAAAATTATAGACAGACTTCGAAGCTACCTGGCATAGCCACAAATTTCTAGGATCCCTTCTCTAAAGGATGACAATTAACCTCGTGAACTTTTTGTATCTGGAGCTTCAATTTCCTAAGTGACAGATTCCTTCAATGCAATAAACTGATGACAATCGTAATGGGGGATTTATTCAATGGTTTTATTTCACTAAGATTAAGATCGCTTAAGTTTTGGGCTAATTTGCTGCACTTTTAGATGAGTTGTATAATATTCTGTGTACTGTGTAGTGGCCATCCTAATATATAGACAAAACTTTTAAAAAGGTATTAAGCTGATCAATCAGAACTCTCATTAACTAATAACATCAATAAAGAAAAGTGCATTAGATTAAAACTCCAGGTGGGTACTGATCGAATTATTTAAAGATTAGAGCTCACTTTTGGAATGAAAGAGCAGGGATCCTACATCACAAAGCAACCTTATAATATGGATTCAAAGGTCTACTCACCTTGGCTTTGAAATCTGAATTTTCCAAAATATGCCGGAATCGGTTGAGAGCTCCCTTGTGAACAAGGGCCGGTTTTGCATCATCAAACTTTAGGCCAGAGAAGATATTCTCATTCTGGATACTGCACTCTCCATATTTGCTATCTGGGGCAATGAAATCTTCGTTATGAAACGAAGGGAAGATCACATATAATACACCTTCATCTTTTTTCAGAAGAAAACTGTCTCCTTTATTGTTGGAAATACTACATATTGCCTCCCAAACCTTGGGCAGGATCCCACTGGTGGCAATGAAAGTTGCAAGCTCCCGGCCAGCACTGTACCTGTAACAACAAATCTACAAATTAGCACCATGTGGGCAATGGGCATTACAAAAGCCAAAGCTCATTTAGTTAAAACCCCCTTAATGGTTTTCTGATTAAATTGGCTTAGAATTGTCTCAAAAGAAACGATTCAGATTTCTGTCTTTTTTTGGGTATACAATAGACATTCTCAGTGATTTATCGTCTCTCACTTCCATTACACCTAGTTTTATGAGGTCTACATTCACACCCAAATCAATTAACAGGAAAAAAAAATGAAAAACATGAAATTTTTAGCATTTGAAGATTTTTAGATTAAATTAATCTTATAAGAGTACTAAACAGTGTGTTTTTTCTGGATTTTACTGTATGTAATTTGTTTGCATTAACGTTGATTACACTCTATGATCTATCATTAGGATGAGAAAAGAACTGAAGGAAAAAAAATGATAGATCACAGAATGTGATCAGCAACGTTATACAAACAAATTACACTGTAAAATCTAAAAAAAGCATGCTATTTAATAATACAAACTGTGGAAATCTAATGTCTTTAATATATGATTACTTTTCTTCATCAATATTTTAAGTTACATTCCATGATCTATTGTCAAAATAAACCCAAAAATTGATAAAAATATCTTTGAACCTTTGTAACCCAAATAAGAACTCACAAGCTCATACTTACAGTGGAGGGCTTGTCAAATCTACATCCATTTCTTGTGACCTCCTACTCGCTTGGCATTTGAGTTCACGGGAGGTGCCTTTATAGAGTTTTTTTCCCCTCTCTCATCTAAACAAAAATAAAAACAGAATAATTGAGGAAGTAGCAGAGCAACATCTAGGAAAACGCATTGGAAAGAAGTGTCGGTGAGGTTAAGAGAGAATAAAAATGAAAGTCCTTGGAAGCTCTGTGGAAGAGGCCGCTTTGTATTGGGCCACACCAGATGGTTTAATATCTAATTAACAAATTGTACTATGTCAACTGTTTGGGTTGGTTCTGATTTGGTAATGCAGCATTTGTAAATTTATATAATCCATTAAATTCCGCATTTTTTCCATAAATTTTCAGTTTGACTGTAAAATATGTTTTTTTAAGGTTGAAAAGCGTTTTATTAATCATATGAATGAGTATGTGTTAAAAACAATGTGAGAATCATTCTGAGATTAAGTAGGTGTTTATTAAACAATCGATGATTACGGGAGGCAATTTTGGTCTCTTAATATTCTAACAGTGCTTTCCTTTTCGCCTTGAAATTCACGTTGAAGAGATGTTTGGAATTTATCTACGAGGAGCCTGCTATGAAATTCCACTGCAATATTTTAAATAAAGCGATGCCTTTCGTCCACTTCCCACCGTTCAAGACTGTCATGAGGTGACTAAAGTTTGTGTGGTTTCATTTTGGATAATAAAACTTTTCTTTCAGTAAATTGTTTAAAATATTAATATTATTTATCATATTTATGGGTTTAATGGGTTATAGTTTAGTTTTGTTAGAAAAAAATCATAATTAATTTTTTAATTATATAAAAGATGACATAAAATATATGTAATTGAAGGATATATATATATAATGTTTATATTATTGATTAAAAGATAATATTACATATATCCAAAAAGTGATTGGAAATAGTAACACTTCAAAAGTTCAAATAGAATTAAAGTTATTATAATAATTTGTATACAAAATATATAAGAATAATCTTTTTTCATTCATTTTAGACAATAATTTACTAAATAATTCATAAAACTCAGAGTTTATCTTCCCCATATAAAAAAACTTCCTTTTCATTTTGTAGGTATGGGGAAATATAAATTTAGAATAATTTTCAATTGAGATAATAATAATTGGGTGTTTACGGATTATTTGTGGACGTTTTTTCAAGGTAATCTTCTTTTTTGCTTATGTAGGATTACCTACATATTTGTTTCAATGTGTGCATACTTTTGGAATAAGAATATAGTGTATATTTGTAGACTTGATAATCTTCAAACATTTTATAACATTGTGAAGGTGAGCACTTCATAATCTATGATTATAATGTTTATTGTTGTACATATGTAGTTAGAGTCTATGTTTTATGGATTTTTGATTCACGTTCCATTTTTATGGGGGATTTTTCATTAGCCACCATGTTGGATTAGAGTAAGAGTAATTGGAACCACTTTTGTTTCTTGCTTGTTCCATGCATAACCAAAATGTCGAAAGTTCATGACAACAAAGAGAGGTAGATCAAGTGTTTTTTATATATTTTTGTAGATGATAGCCATCATTTTACAAAATGTGCCATTGACAATTCTAGTTGCAATCCAAAAAAAATTATTTAGTGTAACTTGTTGTTTAGCATTCATAACAACACCTTTGCCTCTAGTTGTTCATATTTGAAATTGGATTTCATATGCCCCTTCTTGCTCAACAATGCAATGTGCTACTGATGTGGCCATTGATTTTAACATTGTTTGTTATGTGTTGCAACCAAATCAGTTATTATAAATAATTACATAGAAAAAATATAAATATCTTATTACTTTGTAAATAAGCTAGTATTGGTTTGGGTAGGTTCATCCCTACACGTTGTCAATTTTTTTGTCTAATATGATCATTGTTTATAAGATTCTCTAAACTTTTATCCCATATGATGATCTAGCATACATTAGAATGCTCCATAATAATGGAAAACATTAGGAATGTGTGATGTCTAATTGCAATCCAAATGTGTAATATTTATGTCTAAAGCATTCTAGGAATGGATGACTTTGATGCCCATGAGGAATTGTGGGATATTTTTTTATTAGTATTCTTTGAATTTCTTAGATATTGTTGTAATGACATTGAATAAGGAGAGTTATGAAAGAGGTAAAGGTTAGGATTTATGGAGTATCTTTCTCAAGGTAGGTAATGACAACACACTTAAGCACTCATGGACCACTTATAATTGAGAAGTAGGATTCCTATTGTTTATGACATAATATATGACATATTAGTATTTAAGAGGAGTTAAATTATATTCTTAATATATGTTCTTTATCAATGAGACATTGAATTTTTGTACTCATATTTGGGTGCCTAAATTTGAAACCTTCTTTTGACCTAATATTTTATAAAACAACTATGGTTTCTTATTTTTTAATTTCTCTATATATTGGAGGCATGTAGTAGAGGTTATATATGGTTATTTCTAAGCACTCTCATAGTGCCAAAATGATGTTAGATTGAAGAAAATTGTATGAATTGTATTGATGTACTTGTTTCTACTTAATCAATACAAGCTTAGTATCTCTAAGTTGGTGGAGGATAATTTTTCTAAAAGGGTTTATCCATATACATCTAGTGTTATATGTGTACACTCATTTTGATTTGATGTTGTAAGCATCTCTTCATATTTTATATCAAATATTATGCTTAATCACATGTTTATCTTCTCCCCTACTATAATCACCTGCCACTACTTAATTAGGGCCCACCCATCCCAAATAGATTAGTAGAGTGGATTTGGATAATTGGACGTGATTAAAAAAATTGTTTATACTCACTATAATTAAATACATGAGTTTTTCAACATTTGGTATTAGAGATTATGATTTTGATTATAATAAATTTGTAGTTATTAAATCCATTAAATTCTGCATTTTTTTCATAAATTTTTAGTTTGACTGTAAAATATGTTTTTTCAGGGTTGAAAAGCGTTTTATTAATCATATGAATGAGTATGTGTTAAAAACAATGTGAGAATCATTCTGAGATTAAGTAGGTGTTTATTAAACAATCAGTGATTACGGGAGGCAATTTTGGTCCCTTGATATTTTAACAGTGCTTTCCTTTTCGCCTTGAAATTCACGTTGAAGAGATGTTTGGAATTTATCTACAAGGAGCTTGCCATGAAATTCCACGGCAATATTTTAAATAAAGTGTTGCCTTTCATCCACTTCCCACTGTCCAAGACTGAATAACTGCCACCTCCGTACTCACTTCACCCCCCCCAAAAAAATTTAACTTTGACCGAATACAAAACTTTATTTGAACAAATAAAAGATTACAACAACACCAATAGCTGCTCATAACACAATGAGTAACTCACCAATCATAATAGATAGCTAAACATGCTTTTGCATTTATAAAAAAAGTCAACTTGCACATAAAAAGGCTCATTTACAATTTAACAGTAAAACATGTATTGTTACAAATACCCCCACTTGAAAATTTTTATCCCTCATTACTTTTTATATTTACAACTACACATGCACACTTAATGGTGCTTTACATGACATTATCACAATCTCCTATTAACTCTATGGGATTTCAAATGCACAGTCTTCCACACACTCCCTGGCAAATATATGTATTTACTTCATTTCTTGTAGGTATCTGCACAATTAATATAGGTGTAAGGCTCTCCAAATAAACATCAAATCCAAATATAATGCATAATTCACTCATATCATCTCTAAAAACCTATGTAACTAGCATGTACAAATTCAAATGTTCAAACAAATTCAAATTTCAAACTCAACAACTAAATTGAATGCATTCAATTGCCACATTCGAATTCCTAAATAAGAGGGGGAAAGAAGCCAGTGTCATTTGTTATATGTGACAACTTATTCTCTATAGAATTTAGAGCATCGATAGACATCCTCTGCACATTCCTCTACAATTTCAGGTTGGTACTTTATACATTCTACTTATAGTTATTTTCATGAACTGTGCATTTAAGATTTATATTTATGTAGTGTCTTCTTACTTTCATCAACTGTGCATTTAACATTTATATTTATGCACTGTCTTTTTACTTTACTTTATAAGTAAATGGATGTTTTTTTTGTTGTCTTTACAAGATCTGCAAAACGAATTCTCCTAAGTTTTGCAGCAATTCTTTTATATCATTTACTATGTTTCCTTTGGCTTTCCAATACAACAGACTACCATTTGTCATTTTACATTCTGTGTCTCTTGTTCATTTAGCAAATCGATATATATGTGTGTATCCTTTGCCTATCCTTTGGCAATGCAAACAATGGTAAGTTGGTAAATCATTTTCTTCAGCATCTTATTGAATTTGTAAAGGAATGTGTACAATGTTATACCTATAAAACACACATTAAGTAGTGTCTTTCAAATTGTAAATGAATTTGTGTAATGTTTTATACATTCATTTACAAATTATGTGTCTGTTGTCTCTTGTTCATTGAGCAGATTGATATATATGTCTGTTTCCTTTAACTATCCTTTAAAAATGTAAACAATGGTACTAGTTAATCATTTTCTTTTGCATCTTTCATGACCCGTGAAGGGTTTATTCGATGATTGAAAAATTATTACTGCTTGTTTATGAAATATATCATTCCTCTTACAGGCATTTTCGTCGTGTGCTATTTGATTTTGATGAGTCATTGTGCTATTTTTTTCTCCCACATTGCATGTATGTATGCATGCACATACGTACATACATATATACATACATACATACATATATATATATATATAGATATGTATACATATATGTATGTATGTATGCATGTATGTATATATAAAATTGTCTGCCCATGGTGTGAGGTAACAACAAACATCATTCTCCTTTCAAAGTGTATGTATATATGTATATATGTATGTATGTATGCACATACATACATACATATATATATATATACATATAATATTATATATATGTATGTATGTATGCATGCATGTATATATATATGTTGGTGTTTTACACAGGGATCTTTTTGGGGTTAAATGATTTCCTCTCCTTGTTTGTATCATGATTTTGTCTGCAAAAATGATAGGGGAATTTCGTGGGTTTGAGCACATGTCTGCACAAAATGATTAATGGTATGCATCAACCTTTTTATAAAAAACCCATGTGAATACGACCATAAATTGACAAACCCATTTAGTATACACCATTTTTGTGAAAACCCTTGCTTTGTTTTTCCAAATACGGGTTTATTTGGGGTTAAATGATTAAATACCACCTGGTAAAGTCGATTGTCTCATGATATTGTCTCCACAAATGATGAGGAATTTCATGGGTTTGACCACATGTCTGCAAATTAATCTCATGAAACCCTTGCCTTGAATATTCCACATCTATCTGAAAACGCACTTTTCAATTCCTACAAGTGAGGAATTATTATTATGAAACCCTTGGTTAATTTCTTGTGCACATTTTTGAAAACCCAAGTGTGTAATCGATCTACCTCTGTTAAAATTAATATCCTATTGCTATTGAATACAACACAACTTCTTTCATTTTCTGTACAATGTGCTTTGAACATTGATGGAAAAGACTAGGCTACCCACCAAAAAAAACGTTAGTCATATGCTTAAATCGGACCCCAAATGAAGATTAATTAGGGTGTAATGTATTTGGTGTCTGCTACTAAAGTAAGGAGATTAATATGTAGGAGTGATTTTTAATAGGCACGAAAATGATTTGAAAATGAATTTTTAAGGTGCCAACGTGAATTAGACCCATTGACTTTTGAGCGGATTTGAATGATATAATAGTTTTATTTAAATGTTAATAGTGACACATTTAGCATTGTTTTCTATTTTTCACTGTATATTAGTCTAATTATATGTCCAGGATCATAGTTTTCTGACTCTTTATGGCTTACAATGTACAGGATCACTGACAATCATGGCACCAGGGTAGAAGAGGAAAAGACCGTCTCGGAGGCACTCGATTAGAGTACCTCGTGGAGTGACATTCAATGTTCTAGATGTTGTTGATGAAGAGACAGCAGTGAACATGAACGAGGAAGTTATTTCTGAAAATGCACAACAGACTAATGAAAATGATGGTTTTGAACCTGTCGTTCATAATACTGAGGTAGAAATGGAACCGCCACCTACTGACCATGTGACAACCCCAGATCTGAGCATGAAAACTTGGTCTATGGATGACGTGGAAAAAGCCATTGCAGATGTTGAGGACAAGTGAATGTCAATCAGAGGTTCAGGGATCAAATGGGGAATCCCACCTAGCAATTTGTGGGCATGGCTCAATGGTGTGACATCCACAAAAAAAAGGGGGCCCCGAACAATCCTAACTAATAAAGAAGAAGCTGAAATTGTGCAGTGGTGTAAAGATATGGCTAATATTGGCCATGGCCTTCAAGTGTCATGACTTAAGTCAACGGTGGCCCAAATGGTTGGAGTAAGGCCTAACCCATTCACAAATGGGATACCAAGGAGGTCATGGTGGGTTGGGTTTCGTCAAAGGCATCCCGATCTAACAATTCAAACACCTGAAGGAGTGGACACAAATCGCGCTATAATGCTACGCCTAGAAATAGTTTCTTCATTCTATGATAACTTGGAGGAGTTGTACAACAAACATAATTATGGGCCCAACAAAATATGGAATTGCGATGAAATAGGTGTGCAGGCTAGCAGAAACTATGCAATGAGAGTTATTGCAAAAACAGGGACGAAATATGTTCCACAATTGATTGCTAAAAGTAGAGAATGGATCACTGTTCTAGCTTGTGTTAGTGCAGCAGGTCAAGCTATACCTAGTTACTATTTGTTCAAGTCCAAAAGGAACATTAAAAACTATATTGTTAACTATGAGCCAAGGGCATGCATGGCAATCCAAGAGCATGTTGGATGACCAAAGAATTATTTGTGGAATGGTTAAAACACTTTGCAAGAAATGTCCCAGGAGGGGTCTCACCATCCAACAGACAACTTCTCATCTTTGATGGTCATGGAAGCCATGTTGCATTCAAAATGATTGAAGAAGCAAAGACTATGGGAATAGATCTGCTCACACTTCCAGCACATTGTAGCCACAAATTGCAGCCCCTTGATGTTAGTGTGTTCTCACCATTTAAGAACTACTTCAAACAATAAAGGAGTATATGGCTCTCTGAAAATCCTCAACTTGACATTGGAAGGGTAGAGTTGGCAACACTTGCCATCAAAGCTTTTGCACAAGCTTTGACCTCTAATAACATTGCAAGTGGTTTTCGAAGAACGGGAATTTGGCCATTAGATAGACATGCACTTGACTTCGATATGGGGCCAAGCCAAGATTTCGTGGTTGAAGAGGAAGGAACCACATTGGGAGTAGAAACAAAGGATGATGTAGCTGATGATGAGGCATAGTTCATGGTAGCGAAAACATGTTTGAGGATTGCAGGTTGGAACGAGGATCGGATTGGACAGTTTGTGGACACCTTTTCTACAAGCATAGCCCCAAATCCAACAAATGAAGAAGGATATTGCCCAAAAAACAATGAGACAACAGAAATTGAGACAACTGCAAATGAAGAGAGTCTCAATCTGCCATCTAAATTTCAAGATGCGACTTTGAACCTAGGGGTACATCTCAATTTCAGTCAAGTGGATGAAGAGTTGTCCATGCCATCACCACCAGATGTTGATCCTGAAGATGTCATCCATTACTTCATAATTGGGAGAAATTGGGAGGCTGAAAATGATGATGAGGATGGACTCGAAGGTAATGACTCAAGTGATGAAGAGGCTGACTATGTGCCATGCACAAAAGTCAATGATCAGCAACTAGCAGGCAAGAGAAGTAGTTTTTTGCAACTTCCAATGAAAAGGGTGCACCAATCATCTAATACAGGTCGCAATGGGGTCCTACGCCTTAGTAGGCAGTCTCAAATTTTGACATCAGATGATTTCTTCAATTTGTTGAATGAACAAGAGGCACAGAAACGAAGAAACCAAGAATTGCAGCAAAGGAAAAGGGAGCAAATGGTTGAAAAGAAGGCAGAAAGAGAAGCAATCCTCGTAGAGAGGGAGACAAAGAGATTGGAGCGTGCTGCAAAAAAATAGAAAATTGCAGAGGAGAAGTTGAGGCAGCGACAAAAAAAGGAGCTTGAAAGGGAGCAAGCAAAGATTGCTCGACAGTTGAAGGAAAACCAAAAGCAGGCAAAAAGAACATAAAGAAAGAGAAGTAAGAGTACTCCTACAACTCCTCTTCCAAGTCAACATCCGATTTTAAGGGACATGGTTAACATTTTGGCTCTAGCCTTTGCTGCTCTTAGTAGCATACAAAATGGGTCTTCTGAAGGCTACTCTCCATAGTTACAACTCACTCCAGAGGCAAATCATGCATTGCTTTCTTGTATCACAAGTGCCATACAAAACAATCCACACTACTTAACATCTTCTCCAGTTGATGCGGAGTCAATTGACCCCCAAGGACACACCACTTCTTAATTAGATCTGTGGATGTCTGAAATTATGATTTTTTGTTGTCAACTTTTTTACCTCAAAGTGTGCTAGAGTGTTTTTTGTCAGCCGAATGCTATTCTATTGTATTGGACAACCAGAGGATAGTAGTCTGTTGTATTGGAAAGCCAAAGGGTACTACTATCTAATTTTGTCGAACTGAATGGTAGTTTGTAGTCAACTATATACTTTGATGTATGCTAGTGTCTTTTTTGTAAGACCGAAGACTCCTTGTCTTCTTTCCAACTTTTCAATCATTATGTTTATGGTGTCTTAATCATGTTTAAAGTTAATGATATATGCTTTTGTGATTCGAAATCGATTTTGTGTTGGTTGTATTCGTCTATCATTTTGTTGGATATGTGTTTGTTGTATTCATCTAACTAACATTGTTGAATATATATATATATATATATATATATATATATATATATATATATATATATATATATATATATGTATGTATATACATACATACATACATTCATACATATATACATACATACATATGTGTACGTATGTATACACAACTAAGTATATGCATACATATATCTATACATCTATATGCAGCATATCCATAAATTAATATATTTGAAATTATAAAATTTTCAACACCTACACTTGGAAATCAATTTAATTATAAATTTTAAATGTAAGGTTACAATGAATATGAAAAATGAGCATTATAAATGAACACTATGTCTACCGGGTCACAACCAAAGTAAAGTCTTGAAAGACTTTACCTGAAATGTAATCTTGCAATTTGACATGCTCTTTAAAACCTCCTAGCCATTTTACATGTCTGCCAAAACAAACAAATATAATAGAACAAACAAACATGGACAATAGTTATTGAAATAAATCAAAAGACATACTAGTTAGAGAACAATATAGAAAAATAATTGAAACATAGAGCCATTTGAACAAAAAATCCTTAATTATTTGGTGTGTTGACAAACACATTTACCAAACTGCCCAACCTGAACATTGTTGCACCACCTCTCCTTGTTCTCTCATGCCTGCAAGAAAATATTTACAACCACGAGTAGTCACAACCGAGGCTAGTAACATACAAACATCATACAACATTTGAAATAATGCATGTACAACAACACATAATTAATCAAGTTCAACATATTATAAATTCCATACGGAATAGATAAATATATGTGAAAACATATAAATGTTAATAGAATTGTATACCAAGATTTATTCAACTTATATTCATTGTTTCTCATCAACCTTGGATATATGAGGAATGTGCAAAGGATTCCATTGAATGGTTTGTAGTATGGAGAGGATATTACTAGGGGAGATTAATTATGAATGTCGTTGGTTGTTGTCCCTCTTATTTAGAAATTTGAATCCGACAATTGAATGCATTCAATCTGATTGTTGTGTTTCAAATTTGAATTTGTAGCTGCCACTTACATAGGTTTTTAGAGATGATATGACTGAATTCTGCATTATATTTAATTTGATGTTTATTTGGGTAGCCTTATATATCTGTGATTTATTGCATGTTTGTATGCATACATACAATCATACAAACATAAGCATACATGTAAACATTCATAGAAACACAAGCATACATGCATGTATTCATATAAACATACACATACATATACATTGCAGAAAATCTCTGATATACATTGCAAAGCAAAAAAAACACCTAAATGTGTCACTATTAACATTGCAAGGCATTAATAGATCAAGAAATAGTAAAAAAAAACACATAATCCCAACAAGACACGGGATGGTACAAACTCTGCGTTGGTCTATGGGGGCAGAATCTTCTTTAGGCGGCGTATTTGCGCACAAGGACTACCTTGGGCCGTATCATAATCGATGCTCCCACAGTGATGACTTACGAAATTGGAAAGGGACAAGAACCTTGGCACTCTGTCACGTGAACTCACTTAACTACTTGGCAGAAATGGCGACAGTAAGAATGCCAGGTCCCTCATCCCAAAAACCTTGTGAACCTCAAATCAGGACTGGATTCACATGTGCGAAATCATAAAAACCAATTTAGATTAGATTTGGTATGGCCTGAATCAACGAACTCAATTCTCAAGCAATCCTTATCATTACAGGATTAAGGCTATTAATAGAGGGATAGTATGTTCTCCATTTCTAACTCTTCACAACAGCTCCAAGTTTGCCAAGAAAAGCAGGATGGTATTCATGTTTGAAGTTGACTACCATTGCACTAAGGAGCCAGTAATGGCCCAGTGCAGAAGGCTTTTTAAAATTCCAGACCTAGCAATAAGGAATGCAATAGTTGACCTGGTATCTACGGTTTTGTCTCTTGATCAACACTGCTGTGATGACCAATTCTACGAGCTCATACTATGCGCATTAGTGGATATAACTGAGGCAAGGGAAGTCGTGGTTGAGCGGCTCAACAGATTCATAGAAATTGGTAACGCTGAGGCAATAGCTAATGCCATTCTGAACCTAAGCGAAGAGGGTTGGGTCAGCTTCCTCAAGTGCTATTTCGACCCATTAATACTGAATATGGCAACCGATGATTCAGAAAATGATGAGGAGGAAGTGGAATCTGGTGAGGATGATGTGGACAAAGATGTTGGAAGTCCCCGCCAGGCTACAACTGATAATTTACGTATTGATGCATGGGAATTATTTAGAGCAGGAGTCAAAAATGCCAACATGGACACCTTCTCCAACTTCATGCGATCCAACTTGGTTTGGCTCAATGGGGTCCACTTGGAACGGTTGACTAGGATTGGAGACATCCTCGCAGCAATTTTTCTACTCATAGAATGAGCGGGGTTTGTAATCTCATTCTTGGCTTATAAAAGCTAAATCTGAATGTACATGGGAGTTACCCCCTTTGGTAACACTTATCTATAAAATTTCTCAAAAAAAACATTTAAATAGAACTATTGTATCATTCAAATCCACTCAACAGTCAATGGGTCTAATTCACGTTGGCACCTTAAAAAATCAATTTTGTGCCCATTAAAAATCACTCCTACATATTAATCTCCTTACTTTAGCACCAGACACAAAACACATTACACCCCAATTAATCTTCATTTGGAGTCCGATTTAAGCATATGACTAATGTTTTTTTTGGTGGGCACCCCATTATTTACCATCATTTTATCGCTCCCGCTCTGTCGAAGGCTCTCACGATGATGGAAGGTATATATATATGTGCATACATACATACATAAATTCATAAATATATACATACATTCATAAATATATATATATGTATGTATGTATGTGCATACATATAGACATACATACATACATACATTCATAAATATATATATGTATGTATGTATGTACATACAAACATACATGTATATATGTATGGACATACATACACACACACACACACACAGATATATATATATATATATATATATATATATATATATATGTGCATACATACATACATACATATATATGTGTGTGTATGTATGTATGCACATTCATACACACATATTAATATGTGTATGTGTGTATGAATGTGCATACATACATGCATGCATACATACATGCATACGTAGATACATACATATATATGTATGTATGTATGTATGTATGTATGTATGTGTATGTGCATACATACATACATACATACATTTATTGAGCATATTGATATATATGTCTATCCTTTAACTATCTTTTTCAAAATGCAAACAATGGTACTGGTTAATCATGTTCTTCTGCATTTTATTGAATTTTTAAAAGAATGTGTACAATGTGTATACATACATACATACATACACATATAACCCCAAAAAAACTAGTATTTGGAAAAATAAAGCAAGGGGTTTCACAAAAAATGGTGTATACTAAATGGGTTTAACGATACATACATACACTTTGAAAGGAGAATAATGTTTGTTGTTACCTCACACCGTGGATAGACAACTTTATATATACATACATATAGACATATATGTATACATAGATATATGTATGTATGTGTGTATGTGCATGCATACATACATACATATATGTATACATATATATATATGTATGTATATATGTATGTGCATGCATAATGTATGTATGCATGCACATACATATATATATACATATATATACATATATATACATATATACATACAT